>CM062805.1:263503055-264170327 GCA_031772625.1 Pinus tabuliformis
ATAAACAGAGGTATAATTGTTCTGTTAATTCGAATGCTGTTAATTCGAATGCTGTTAATGATGGAAAACAACATGCAGATTTAAATAACATGTTGTTGAAAATGTTTCCATGCACCTTTTGTCTTTCATCTAACCATTGTGTAGATAAGTATGATAAAAGGAAAGCAATCATCAGGATGATGTTTATGTCTACCAGAATTGAGACCAAAAAGAGAAAATCTCAGCCAAGGTTAAAGGCAAGTGAGCCGAGAGGAGCTCAAAAGAACTTCTGTACTCACTGCAATATCAGTGGACATTAGGTCGAGAAGTGTTGGAAATTGTTTCGAAAACTTCATCCTGGTAAGGGAAAGCAAATCATACAAGCACCAGAAGAGGAAGCGACAAAAGAAAAAGTGGTGCAAGATGCGGCCATCCCTAAAGCAACTCCATAAGAAGAGAAAGTTCAAATAGAGGGTTCATGCACCTGGTTGGGTAAGAAATGGGTAGACTATTTGTGCAACTGAAGTTTGTAAATTTTTGTTTTGCACTAGTTTCCTATCCCCATAGTTGGGTAATTTGTAAAAGTGATGTTCATAATTAAATCACTTATATGCAATAGTGTTTTATTTAAGCAATTACATGCTAGTTTGGCTTGTGGATAGTCAATTTGAATGGAAAATTTGGGAGTCAAGTTTATTCCATTTTGTAAAATGCTTTCTCAAACCATCGATTTTAAAACTTTTGTATGGGTAGTTGCAACACATTTAGTATGTTCCAAATGTGTGTAACACTCAAGTTATACAAGTATTCACTATGTGAAGCTTGTTTGGGTTCATTTGGAAAAGTCTTTTAGGATCTTATCCTTGATAAGGATTTTGCAGATAAGCAATTCCAAGGTGCTCATCTTCTTGGAATTCTTATTGGGAAGGATGTTGCTATGGATGACCATAGTAACATGGACAGGTGTCGGGTCATCACTTATGGCTCCGAGGAAAAAAGGTGAAGGATATGGATGGATGACTGGTAGGACGCTTGCAGTGTAGACAAAGTACATAGCAGTTGCAAATTATTTAATGCTTTTGGAGACTAAAAGTTTTTCAGTGGGGAAGAGTGACCAGGAGCTCAAAATTTGTCAAATATTCAAAATGTTAGAATTTTAATAATCTTAGCTTGAGATCAAAGAGCTCGCCATTTTGAATCCAATGGTGCAAACATGATTCAAATATGAGTTCGTATGCAGAAGTTAGAGCCAGTCAAAGTTCAGGTTTGACTTGCTCACATGGCAGGATTGGATGACATGGAAAAGGTCCTAGTGAATGTGAAAGCGCCAAGTGGAAGGTTTCCATTGGCTCTCGCATATTGCATATCAGAGCAAAAGTCAGGTCGACATTAGTAATCGGCCCCCAAGCAGGAAGGATTGCGATGCGATAAGGCAATCATAAATCACGACCGCAATCGGAAAAGGGGAAGGTGTTGCAGAATCAGCCCCCGCAAGAATGGGTTGCGATGCGATATCACAATCTAATATCAGAAGGAGTTAAGAATCAGCCCCCAATTCAAGCACAATTATGATGCAATTTATCGCATATCGCAATCATAGAAAGTCCTGCATTACATTACTAATGGTTCTTTGTTGATGAGAAAAGTGATAGGATATCTCAGATGCGATATGTTTCACAGTTGTAGTTTATAACTCGTCGAATACGCTAGATTTGTGATCACAGGTTCTGAAGGAATATTGACATTTGTCTAGCCGATTTTGATTGTGATATCTGACAGAGCTGCAGAACCATAGCCTTAATCGTCAGACCACCACTCTCCATGTGACCACTCAACCCTTAACCGCGAGATAGGCGGGACCGTCGATTTTGGCAGAACTGCCAGTTTTAACTGTGGATAATGAATTTAACTGGCAGTAAGCTAGTTTTGGAGGAGAAAATTTTGGAAAGACTAACAAAAGTCATAACTAAGACAATTTTCGACCAAATGGCAGGCAAAAAGAGGCTAGATATTTTTGGGCATTTTGAACCCATTGGAACATGTTTCAGGATCAAAGGAGCACTTCTAGATAGGATTTTTGTAAAGTGACGCCTATGGGTGCCTTGGTCAACTAGAGTGTTGATTCAGTTTATGGAGGAGTTCCCAGACAGAGATGACCTTGCAGGGGTCTTCCATCCTCCATATTTTTTTTGCAGCAGCCATTACAACACTGTTGTAGCTTTATTTCTTCTTTGCTCTATATGTGTATGGAGAAAGAGACTTGTTTAAGTACTTCAAGTGGATTGTGGTACTTGTTTATGCTCTTGGTAGTTGGAGTATGGTGTCTTGATTTGAGAGCCCTTAGCCTGCTGATTGTTTCATGACTAACTGTAGATTGTCATATGTTTAGAGTGAGAATTCTTTGTAGAAGAAAGTTTCCTTGAAGGGGAAACTAGCCACTCTTTTTGTCAGCACATTTATGTACTCTTTACCATTGAATAATTTTGAGCATAATCAGATGGGGTCATGCCTTTAGAGTCGATCCAAGGAGATGTAGCCTGGGAGGGGTGAACTCCTTTATCAATGGCTGGGGTATTATTGTTTGATACATGCTTCCATTAAGTGTTTTAGTTTCATGTTTTAATTTCTCTTCATGAAACTAACTTAAGTAAAAACACATAAAATTCATGCTTCTACTTGCTATTTTGGAGTCAAACCTCAAGCACATTTTTATATTCTAATGAGGGGAATTAGCACAAATTTACTAATCTTCCTTCGTTCAGATCAGGTTTTTATCAGAGCTATGGTTTGCTTTGTGCAAGGAGGAATTGACTGTTGGTTGGAAGTGAATGTGTTTTGAAGCTCATTGAGGAGAAGGTTTTGGAAAGGAAAGAAATCTTGTTACAATCTCTATCACCAATTTCTACCTCAAATTGCAGTAGAAGCTTCAAATAAAGCATGTCCCAAGGAGGAGAGCCTGCAAGAATGTCAGAGGATGTGAAGGCTTTCTTAGACATGGCAGAAATGGTGAAAGTCCTCTATGAAGAGAGGAATACCAAATTGCAAGGTGAAAGCTCTAGACCTCCAAGAGGAGAATGTTCTCCAAGGGAAGAAGGTAACAAGAATGGTGATAAACCACCATCTTCTCCACAATCTTCATGTTTTTCTACAACTATTATGCAAGATGCTAGTGTAGAAAGTCCTTCAGAGAAGGTAGATGGACAAGTTTGTACCTTTTTCCACATGATGTGGAAGATGAGGTTCTATCAGCACCCAAATCCGAGGAGTTGAAAGAAGAGAGCCAAAGAGTCCAAGAGGACACATCTTGAATCAAAAGGGAAATCGAAAACATCTTCATGTGTCAATCGAAAGATGAAGCAAATGGTAAGAATTTACATGCTTCTTCCTTATGTGAAAGTATTGACGTAAATTCATTTGCAGCCTTTGAAAAACACAGTAAAGGCATTGGATCCAAGCTCTTGACCAAGATGGGTTACAAGGGAGGAGGCCTTGGCATAAACCAGCAAGGCATTAAAAATCCAATTGTGGCCAAGGAGAGGCCTAAATACGAAGGATTAGGCTATGTTGCAAAAGAAGAGTGGTCTTCTAGCGACAGTTCATGGATATCGAGTTCCTTTTTTCATAAGAAAGGACATGAGGAGGCAAGATGTTGGGAGTTGCATCCAGAAATGGTTTCCGCTTGATTCCTCAAGTGTAAGGAGGACTTATAGTACAAAACGTCTCCAAAGAGAGATGTAAAAGCTAAATAAGAAGGAAAGCCAAGTTCTTCTTGCCACGTAAGTTCCTCACGCAGACAACGTAAGCCAAAGAGTCCAAGAGGACACATCTCGAATCAAAAGAGAAATCGAAAATATCTTCATGTGTTAATCGAAAGAAGAAGCAAATGGTAAGAATTTACACACTTCTTCCTTATGTGAAAGTATTGACGTAAATTCATTTGCAGCCTTTCTAAAACACAATAAAGGCATTGGATCCAAGCTCTTGACTAAGATGGGTTACAAGGGAGGAGGCCTTGGCATAAACCAGCAAGGCATTAAAAATCCTATTGCGGCCAAGGAGAGGCCTAAATACGAAGGCTTAGGCTATGTTGCAAAATAAGTTTGGTCTTCTAGCAAAATTTCATGGATATCATGTTCCTTTTGCCATAAGAAAGGACACGAGGATGCAAGATTTTGGGAGTTGCATCTAGAAATGGTTCCCGCTTGGTTCCTCAAGCGTAAGGAGGACTTACAGTACAGAACGCCTCCAAAGAGAGATGTAAAAGCTGAGGAATATGGAAAGCCGAGTTATTCTTGCCACACAAGTTCCTCATGCAGGCAACGTAAGCCAAAGGACAACAAATAGAGGTATAACCGTTTTGTTAATTCGAATGCTGTTAATTTGAATGTTTCTCATGATGGAAAACAACATGCAGATTTGAATAACATGTTGTGGAAAATGTTTCCATGCACATTTTGCCTTTCATCTAACCATTGTGTAGATAAGTTCGATAAAAGGAAAGCAATCATCAGGAAGGTGCTTATGTTTACCGGAATCGAGACCAAAAAGAGAAAATCTCAACCAAGGTTAAAGGAAAGTGAGCCGAGAGGAGCTCAAAAGAACTTCTGTACTCACTGCAATATCTATGGACATTGGGTCGAGAAGTGTTGGAAATTGTTTTGACAACTTCATCCTGGTAAGGGAAAGCAAATCATGCAAGCACTAGAAGAGGAAGTGACAAAAGAAAAAGTGGAGCAAGATGCGACCATCCTTGAAGCAGCTTCATAAGAAGAGAAAGTTCAAATAGAGGGTTCATTCACCTAGTTGGGTAAGAAATGGGTGGACTATTTGTCCAACTAAAGTTTGTAAATTTTTGTTTTTCACTAGTTGCATATCTCCATAGTTGGGTATTGTAAAAGTGATGTTCATGAATAAATCACTTATATGCAATTTTTTTTTATTTAAGCAATTACAATGCTAGTTTGACTTGTGGATAGTCAAATTGAATGGAAAATTTGGGAGTCAAGTTTATTCCATTTTTTAAAATGCTTTCTCAAACCGTTGATTTTAAAATTGTTGTACGGGTAGTTGCAACACATTTAGTATGTTCCAAATGTGTGTAGCACTCAGTTTATACAAGTATTCACTATGTGAAGCTTGTTTGGGTTCATTTGGCAAAGTCTTTTAGGGGCTTATCCTTGATAAGGATTTTACAGATAAGCAATTCCAAGGTGCTCATCTTCTTGGAATTCTTCTTGGGAAGGTTGCTGCTGTGGATGGCCATAGTGACATGGATAGGTGTCGGGTAATCACTTATGGCTCTGAGGAATAAAGGTGAAGGAGAAGGTGTAGAATTTATCAGTGTAGATCACCTGATAATGCAATATACTAAAGCAAAATACTTGATCTACTTCTACAAACAAACTTGCGAAAGCTTAATTGATTATGAGCAAGATCAAATAGAACACATATAACAGAGAATGAGAAATCAATCACACATGAACACATAAGAATACTATGGGGAAAGCCTCAGCTAAAAACCCCGATTTCTGTATTATCATACAAGTGGAAATATCTTCGGATTACACAAAGATTTAGCTCACAAGCTATCCAGCTCTCAGTACAATCCCTCTGCTGCTCATAGACAGTCAAAGGCTTCTCACAAACCTTCTCCTCTGCCCTCCAAGCCTCTTATTTCCTTGCGCAGTTTCTCATGGGGTCCAATGCTGCCACCTGTGTGAATTCACCTCTCGCACAACTCACCAAACTCAGAACTAATTGCGCAATCCTGAAGGAGATAATTCCTTCTGCATGGATGAGTTTCTTTTATAGGAAAATTCCTCCAACTGATAGTACACTGTCCCTTCCTTTAATCTCAACTGGGTCTTTCTTTGAACTGACATGCATGAGTTATTTATGAGAGAATATTCAGTTATCTGGAGAACACTAGTTGCATGCATGCATGCATTAACTGATTGAACTCACAATTAGTTCCTTCAACTGTTTGGAACTAATTTAATTGGACTTAACTCAGTTAACTGAGCTAACTAATTACAACTCAAATAGAACTCATCCTTATCTCCTTAATTAAGGGATAACTTCCTCATTCAAAGGGATAACTATTGCATGTCTTCACAAAGACTTCATGTGTGAATTTCTCCAACTAATTAACTCAAGATGAATTAATTAATTATTTTTCAAATAGCTAATGAGACTAAATACGAATTTTAATTCTCAATTTTAATTCAAAGACAAATTAAAATTGGAATATATCCCGAAATGCTATTTATAGCAATGCTATTTTTAGCATTTCTATTTTTTGTTGTTTCCAACAGAGTTGGAGTATATCCTGAAATGCTATTTATAACAATGCTATTTTTAGCATTTCTTGTTGCTATTTTCAACACTCCCTCTCAACAAGAAAGGCATTCAACTCGAACCCGATCCCGAACCTTTGAAATGTTTTGCATGCAACATTTCTCTCAAGTGTTGATGCTCCAGCAACTCCAGAAACAAAAAATATCCAACTTGAATCAGAATGATGCCTTTGTCATCAAAGTCTCTGACTGCTATTGCCTTTGTCGACTGGAAACTCTGCACCTCTATGCCCTTCAGTATCTGACTGCTCTAGCCTCTGTCACTTTGATCTCTGACCGCATCAATCCCATTGATTCCTCCTCTCATCATATTGCATCGTGCTGCCCATTGCTGCACTGCAACTCAGTTACTGAGAAGTAAGTAACTGATCTCCCAACTGACCTCTCTGTTGGGCTATAAACACCCTCTGATGCTGAAGCTCCCTCTGCCACTGACAAATGATCCCTCTCTGACCTCTGCGCTGTTGCAACAACTCCTTGCATCTCGCACCATTGCACACCTCTCTGTGCCATCCTGCACTGGTGCAACACTCCTATGCCTCTCGCATTGCTGTAGCCTATTAGCTCTGCACTATCTTGGGACTCCTGCATTGTAGCTCTCTCTGCTGCTCCATCCGCATCCGTCTCTACCCACTTAGCCAGTCCTGCTACTCCTCGTTGGGGCTCCTGTAGCAAGTTATAATCCAAGAGGTTGGGTACCTCAAGGATCCTGCCCCTATTTCAGCCTTCTTGGGACTATCACGTCACATCGCCCCACCTCCCACCTGGAGGTATGGCTGCATGTGATCCCTCTGCCCACTTGGCTCAAAATTTCCCCCTACTGGAGGTCTCTGCATGAGTGGATGTCTCCACTCGGTCTCCTCTCAGCTTCTCCAATTGTGGCTACTTCACCAATTGTAGCTCCTCCACAATTGTCTGAGACTTCTTCTGGCACTGCATGTTGAGAGGTAATTTACTCTCCCTCTCAACCACCGAGTATCTAACCTTTACCTTTCTCCTCAAGGCTTTGCATGCATCTTGTACCTCAAGTGAATACAAGTTCTTGGCTAGCACACCAATCTGTTTCATCTTTCCTGCCGTCACGATTTTTTTTGGAAAAAGAACTGATTTTAAATCAGCAATATCTCCTTCATCCGAACTCCGATTCAGCTGATTTTTTTGGAATTTGGGTATTTTTTCACAAGGAATCCAGATATGCTATGTGTTTCCAAAAATTTTGCACAAAAAAATTTCAGATCTGCTCTGCAAACTCGCGGCCCAATTATTTATTTATTATTATTCTCCCTCTCTCTCTCTCTCTATATATATATATATATATATATATATATATATATTATTTATTTATTTAATTTTTATTTTTGAATTATCTTCTTCATATACTGTTCACTGCTTCAATACCATGTGGAAATTTCTCTATAGATCAGCTAGCTCCGATACCATGTAGAATTTCTCAGTGTAGATTACCCGATAATGCAATATACTAAAGAAAAATACTTGATCTACTTCTATAAACAAACTTGCGGAAGCTTAATTGATTATGAGCAAGATCAAATAGAACACATATAACAGAGAATGAGAAATCAATCACACATGAACATGGAAGAATACTCTGGGGAAAGCCTCAGCTAAAAACCCCAATCTCTGTATTATCATACAAGTGGAAATATCTCTGGATTACACAAAGCTTTAGCTCACAAGCTATCCAGCTCTTAGTGCAATCCCTCTACTGCTGATAGACAGTAAAAGGATTCTCACAAACCTTCTCCTCTACCCTCCAAGCCTCCTATTTCCTTGTGTAGTTTCTCCTGGGGTCCAATGCTGCCACCTGTGTGAATTCACCTCTCGCACAACTCACCAAAATCAGAAGTAACTGTGCAATCTTGAAGGAGATAATTCCTTCTGCATGGATGAGTTTCCTTTATAGGAAAATTCCTCCAACTGATAGCACACTGTCCCTTCCTTTAATCTCAACTGGTTCTTTCTCTGAACTAACATGCATGAGTTATTTATGAGAGAATATTCAGCTATCTGGAGAACACTGGTTGCATGCATGCATGCATTAACTGACTAAACTCACAATTAGTTCCTCCAACTGTTTGGAACTAATTTAACTGGACTTAACTCAATTAATTGAGCTAACTAATTACAACTCAAATACAACTCATCCTTATCTCCTTAATTAAGGGATAACTTCCTCAATCAAAGGGATAACTGTTGCATGTCTTCACAAAGACTTCAAATTGAATTTATCCAACTAATTAACTCAAGATGAATTAATTAATTATTTTTCAAACAACTAGTGAGACTAAATTCGAATTTTAATTCTCAATTTTAATTCAGATGCAAATTAAAATTGGAATATATCTCGAAATGCTATTTTTAGCATTTCTATTTTTTGCTACTTCCAATAGAGTTGGAGCATATCCTGAAATGCTATTTTTAGCATTTCTTGTTGCTATTTTCAACAGAAGGATGGATGGCCTGTAGGAACTTGTGGTGCAGACAAAGTACATAGCAGTTGCAGATTATTTAATGCTTTTGGAGACCAAAAGTTTTTTCAGTGGGGAAGAGTGATCAGGAGCTCAAAATTTGTCAAAAATTCAAAGTGTCAAAATTTCGATAATATTAGCTTGATATCGAAGAGCTCATCATTCTAAATCTGATGGTGCAAACGAGACTCAAATTTGATCTTGTATGTAGAAGTTAGGGCCAGTCAAAATTCAGGTTTGACTTACTCACATTGCAGGATTAGATGACATGGAAAAGGTCCTAGCGAATGGGAAAGTGCCAAGTGGAAGGTTTCCATTGGCCCCCACATATCACATATCAGAGCAAAAGGTAGGTCGGCATTAGAAATCGTCCCCCGAGCAGGAAGGATTGCGATGTGATAAGGCAATCGCAAATCGTGATCGCAATCGGCGAAGGGGAAGGTGTTGCAGAATCGGCCCCCGGCAGGATGGGTTGCGATGCGATATCGCAATCGCATATCGAAGGAGTTAAGAATTGGCCCTCGGTTCAAGCACTTACGATGTGATTTATTGCATATTGTAATCATAAAAAATCCTGCATTACATTACCGCCAGTTCTTCGCTGATGCGAAATGCGATAGGATATTCCGGATGCAATATGTTTCACAGTGATAGTTTATAACTCGTCGGATCTGCTAGATCGGTGATCACAATTTTTGAAGGAGTGTTGAAATACATATCTCCGCCGATAGTCGATTTTGATTGCGTTATCTGATAGAGCTGCGGAACCGTAGCCTTAACCCTTGGACCACCACTCTGCATGTGTCCACTCGGACCTTAACTGCGAGATAGGTGAGACCGCCGATTTTGACATAACTGCTAGTTCTAACTGCGGATAATGAATTTAACTAGAAGTAAGCCAAATTTGGAGGAGAAAATTGTGGAAATACTGACATAAGTCATAACTAAGACAATTTTCGACCAAATGGGAGGCAAAAAGATGCTAGATAACCATTTTTGGGCATTCTGAACCCACTGGAACAGGTTTCAGGATCAAAGGAGCACTTCTGGATAGGAATTTGTAAAGTGAACCCTATGGGTGCCTTGGTCAACCAGAGTGTTGATTCAGTTTATGGAGGAGTTCCAAGATGGAGATGACCTTGCAGGGGCCTTCCAGCCTCCATATTGTTTTTTGCAGTAGCCATTACAACAATGTTGTAGATTTATTTCTTCTTTGCTCTATATGTGTATGGAGAAAGAAACTTGTTTAAGTACTTCAAGTGTTTTGTACTTGTTTATGCTCTTGGTAGTTGGAGTATGGGGTCTTGATTTGAGAGCCCTTAGCTTTCTGATTATTTCATGACTAACTGTAGGTTGTCATATGTTTAGAGTGAGAATTGTTTGCAGAAGAATGTTTCCTTGAAGGGGAAACTAGCCACTCTTTTTGTTAGCACATTTATGTACTCTTTACAATTGAAGAATTTTGAGCATAAGGAGAAAGGGTCATGCCTTTAGAGCTGATCCAAGGAGATGTATCCCAGGAGGGGTGAACTCCTTTATCAATGGCTAGTGTATTATTGTTTGATACATGCTTCCATTCAGTGTTTTAGTTTCATGTTTTAAGTTTTCTTCATGAAACTAACTTAAGTAAAAACACATAAAATTCATGTTTCTACTTGCTATTTTGGAGTCAAACCTCAAGCACATTTTCATATTACGATGAGGGGAATTAGAACAACATTATTAATCTGCCCCCATTTAGATCAGCCCCCCCATCATGAAGTTCATCAAGAGTGAGTTATAATCATTCTTTTTATGGATATTATTTCTCATGTCATGTTTTTGGCCGTAAGGCCTTTTATTGTAGTTCTAGAAAGTAGAGTAGAGGCAAAAACCACCCAAAGTTGAGACCTGACACAAGTATGAGACCTGACACCAAAGTTGAGAGCTGAGACTAGATTTGGAGGAAGAAGGAGCAACAACTAGAGATGCAGGGAAATACAATCCCTCCCGCAGCCTATTGTACATATTGCATATTTCTAAAAGGACTACAAAAGTAAATGTGAGGTGCATAACCTCATGGAAAGTAGATGATACCAACATAGGAACTCAATGACTATCAGGTCCACAAGATCAACTTATGCATATGATCAAGGGGAGAAATGCATGAAAAGAAGGGTTACATGTTTGATAGTGACTAGATTATACTTTTGATGCATATGATTCATGGTAATAATGTTGCATTTGGTAAATCTACTGTGATCATGATTGCCGATGAAGAATTGGCACAAGTTTAGGTGGAGCATCTCATATGATTATGATAGTTCATTATTGGCACTATGGCCCCTTTCTATCAAAAAGGAAAAATACAATGCTTGGAGAAACTTGCCATATCTAACATTGGTTGCTACAAGAATTTTTAGTTTGTTGATGATGCCTATATGTTGCTTAGGATTATATAAGAGGGTGTTGATCTATGATGAGTTGATAAGCTACTGATGGTGCCTCATTCCATATTTTTGTTGTTGTTTCTTCCTTGATTCTTTTCTCATTGTTGGTTGGCACTTTCATTGATAAGGAAGATATATATGTTGTTGTCACTATGTCATGATATGTACAAAAATTTCTTTGTTGATTCTGGTTGATATTTGATATGTTGTTGATCAGTGATATCTTGATGCTATACTTAATGGGTTGTGATATTAGAAAAGGTCCTCATTTATATGTTGATGAGAACTCCACATATGCTGTTGTTGAGATCCTTGTTTATGGAGAGTAACCATGTGATATCATAAGGCATATTATTATTGTTCAGGGATGCTATGTATTTGTTACAACTCAATATATTGATCATGCCTAAAGGAGAGCACATGTATGTGAATTTTAATACCATGTATCATTATTGTCCAATATTTTGGTGCATTGGTCATGCATAGAACCATGTTGTAAATAATGTCAAATTTAGTCATGAATGGGGTATTGGATGTCAAAATCATGTCTAGTCATGTATATCATTGATATAGCCATGTTGCTTTAGGTAATTGATGTAAACTTGGGTTCATAGAGTCATTGGTTAGTGATATCCATGCTTATCTATAGCCATGTATTTGCTTCATAAAGCTATGTAATTGTATTGCATATCAATACAAGGTCCATTGAAGAAGTGTATTGCAGAATCAAAGTGTTGGCATGTTTTTAACCCCAGTATATACTCAGGGGGAGCATGGTTCGCATGAGAGGTTATGGTGTTGATTAGAATAATATCTTGCAGTCAATTTCCTTGTTCCACATCAGCTTCTATCAGAAGATCATATTTATAGTGTTAAGCATTTCAGGGGAAGAACTTCTCTAAGCTTGGTCTGCCCTTTTCCCTTGATGTCAAAGGGGGACAGAAGAACTTGGTGTTTTGTAGGATGTTGAAATCAAGTCCAAAGGGGAAGACTGTTGGCATTAGGGCTAATGTGTTGGCCTTGATGTCAATCTAGATGTCAAATTGTCACATCATGTAATAATGGTTTTGTCACACCATGACACTCTTGTCACATGGCCTTGTTACAATTTGACACTATTGGTAAGCATGCAAAATTGATGTGCCTAGTTAGGTCATCGAAGGGTGATGTCTCTTAATTACTGGGGAGGAGTTGCAGTAGTCTTTATGATTAAAAACGAGGTGCAAAAGGTTCCATAGGGTCAAGAGCAGTTACGAGAAGATAAAAAAGGTTTGTTGATACTTGTAAGTGAAATTATAGGTAAAACAACTGAAAAGACACAAGTGAGTGATTGAGGAAGGTTTTTTATGATTTTTGAGGTTGATGTGATGTTATTAAGACTTTTCAAGGCTTGAACAAGTCTTACAGGAGTTGGAGAAGGAATTCTAGAATTTGGAGGCAACTTTGACTAAAGGTTGACTGCATTTAAGTCTTGATAGCATGGTAACACAAGTTAATTGTGCAGGAGGAGTGTTACTTCCCAAGGTAACGTAGGTTTCTAGTTTAAGACCAACACTACTAACTCACTTCCCAAAGGGGATAGGTGCGTCGCTATCTGTAAGCGTAGAAAATAAAAAACCTCTGGCTAAATCATGGATTTTCCCAAGGTATTTGTGTGTGGAAGGTCGAGCAACATCTATTTGATATTGTCAAAGTATCCCATCAACAAATCCAAGGGGTTTTCCTGTGGTATTGACAAGGCACATAGGCTATAAAAAGAGAAGGAGATGGATCAATTATGTGTGCATTCATTGAGTTGTTTGTGATATGATCTAAAATAGGTGTGCACCAGGGTGCAAGGAGGAGGCTCAAATCTATCTCTCAATGAGAGATCTGAAGGATATATGCTAGATATCTTTATTGCTTGGTTCGTCACTTGAAGATATTATGTTATGGTTGTGGTAACATACTATTTTACTACACATCTAATTATGAAAGCGCATATATATGAAACATATGAGCAAAGAGGTTGTATGAAACAGAGCATGTCTCTTCTCACTTGTTTATTGCAGGCTCTATGAATACTGACTCATGCTTTGAAAATATCTGTTTGGATGAGATGGTTTGAGCGACTTGGATTGCTACTATTTTTGATCTTATGCTAGAACATATTGGATGGAGGGATTTGCAGAGACTAACATTTGATTGATTCACTGTATGTTTGACAGAGATTATGTTTGTCCACTAGTATGTGTTGCGACTAACTGATTGCATGGATTTTGAGTGGTTGTCATGAGGGTTTGACTAAATAAACTTTATATGTTAACATGTCTCACTACTGATTTAGAGAAGGATCTACACCGACCTAGGGAAGAAATCTATATGTAGAGAATGTAATGATTTTTTGTTGCTGCAGTGACGATGACCTACATGTTGGATGTATACTTGTTTTCTTGATGATAGTGACTTGAATGATGCTTTGTGACTTGGGATTAGTTTTTTTCCTAGAGTGCACAAAGATTAGCGTGAAAGTTTACATTCAGAGATGGTTAATGTTGTATAAAGTGTTGTGTTTAGATCCTAATGGTAAGACAATTGATTTTTCTCATATTTATGTAGTAAGAGAGTTGATATTGATGTCTATGATAGAGGGTTGGTAGTATGTGCAGAGATAAGTGCTTTGTTTACAAAGTTCTGTGTATGCAGAGATCTATGACAAACATATGTAGGGACATATCTTATGATGTTGTTGTTTGTCCTTTTGTGGTCTTTTTCCCACCTTGCAGTGATTGAGTATTGGATGCTTGAGACATCTTTGGTATTATGACACTTGCCTATGATGATGTTGTTTATCAGTTGATGATAGAACGTAAGAATTTTGTTGCTTGTTTATAGTGGAAAGAGTTTTAGGAAACTTTATATTTTCAAGTGCCTATAATGATGCTTATGTTGGTTTTAAGAGATATAGATATATCAACTTTGATGCACTTGACATATTGAGTCATTAGGGTTTTGGCTGAAATATTTGAAGTGATGATATGATGCATTGTGAGTCATGCCATTAGATTTATGAGGGATCTTGTTTCGGGAATATTTAGTGTTCTTGGACAAACGCCTAACCCTCTAGACTTAGTAGCAGGTCTAGAAACAACAGACAAAGTAATCTCTACCTTTTCTATAATCAACAAATAACAAGAGAGAAGAGAAACCTACTTTTAGTTTTTGCTAGCTCCTTGTCTCCCTTGACCGATCTTGCTACTCCTTTCCATACTTAAGCTGCATGGAAAGTACCTGCACAAACATGGAAACAAAAACCCATCAAGGCAAATGATAATGATCTATTGCTTATAAATAACATGGAATCGAGAACATGATATACATATGAGAGCATTAACATATAACACAAGCATAAGGAAAAAGTTTTGAAGACTTTATTGATAAGAGGAAGGATTACAACCCATATGTGCTCGATCCAGTGACACTCTTCCAATTCAATCCCTCTTCACCTCATGACAAGCAAGACACTTCAGCACTATTACAATACTTGCAATCAATTCTAATCTCATATCACCATCATCTCCCTACAACTCAATATTTTTCAGCCCTTGATTTCATAGATGAGTGATCTTTTTATACGCGAGTGAAGGAGGTTATTCCATCAATGGTGATAATGAATGCCTTTCTAAATTTAGAAATCAATTCCATGGTAGAAGGGATAGGGGATTAATGTTTCCTAATTCCCTTCCTAATCCAGATGCGAACTCAAAGGTGTAGGTGGCATTAAGAAACTTCTAGAGGCTTCCAATGGATAAGGAATCTTCAAACCCTCACGGAAGTTCACTCAAATTCGCTCAGTGCAAGCCAAAGAGGGACCAAATGCGCTGCATAGCACCCTGTCAGTGTATGGTTTGCATTACAACACACCCTAATGAAGGCCTACCTGCGCTGATCTTCTTAGAGGTAGTTTTTGGATGTTTTCAGTGATGGAACTTCTTGGGAAGTGAGGCATTCTAATGACTAACTAACAACTGCACAAGGGGTTGATGGTCCTAATAGTATCGATCTGTAATTTGGGGTTGATGTGCCCAAATGGATCTGTAACAGTTGCCCCCTAAAGCATGAAGTCGTAAATATGGGTGAAATGCTTTATCACGAGGAGAGGAGGTTTCGAAACGGAAGGTGACCTACATCAATTACAATACATATATCATGATAATTTGATTTTTTTCATGAACTAGCTGAGGGAAGGCATACCCATGCCCATCTTATAAACTTTCATTACATGTACAAATATAGAATGTAAGGCCATTGTACATTTGATTTAGTACTCCTGAAAATATCGCAGCTCGGATGGATGAAACTAGATCCGGGGTCTTTAATCTCGTTCAATCTTTTTCTCAAAGTACAAGTCTAACCATGTGAATAGATGTTCTGAAGTGGAACATGGAAAGACATCGTCTGATTACCAGCTAATGATGTAAGCTGTTAACAGACGCGAGAGGAATCACCAATAATGATAATGACCCTCAAGGTGCTACAATACATTTCACATGGCATGAACAAATGATTTGATGTTGAACACCGTACAAAGTCTTTCGGTCAAAGGCCATTGATGTCAACCTTTTTCCGGAAGCGAGAAACTTGCCATTGATGTATGCAAGCTTCAAGGTATTGAAGGGGTGTTTCTAAGTTAACTTCTTGGATGATGTGCTGATGTCAACAAGAAGAAACTCATCCCAGGAGGGCCTTGATGTATCCCATATCTATGACACGAAATGATTTTTGGAGACGAGAATCGACTAACGACACAAGGTTCAGGAATGGGGGTCATGAGAATGAAGGTTTACAGTATTGCAAAGGATGATGTTTGAACTGAATGACTTCTCTTGAACATATCAGCGACACTAAGATGAATTGGTAGCATTGACCCAAAACAAAGTAATGGATGGTATGATAGACCAACGGTGTGATAACCATCAAGCTGAATGACCCAACCTACATAGTCACGGTGATGAGGTGAAAGTGTCATGCTCAAGAGCGACTTGCTATCATAAAGTTTGCTCTGCTTTTTCCCATTTTCCCCAGTCATTGCTGACCAATACCTCTTTATTTTTTATCAAGCTTAAGGAGGATAACATATGCTTGTTGTATAATTTCACCCTTCGGGCGAATCCATCGCTATTTGATGCTTTAATGAGTCTAGCAAAGGTGAAACTCAGCCTTGTCTAGATGGACAGTTTTGTTGATATCTTATGTTTTTAATGAGTTTAATGACAAAGATAACTCGGTCCTTTTCATGTTTAGGGAGTTTGAAAAGGGACGAAAAGGAAACTCCAAAAGTTATTTTTCGTAAAATAATCTCTCAAGTCCAAAATAGCGTAAAATAATACAAGAGAGATATCATTTCCAATCCTTTAATGAGCTGGTAAAGACAAGCGCTCGACAATCTTTTCATATTCAGAGAGTCTGAAAAGAGCCTAAAGAGGACTCCCTTTTGAGGAACGAGTGGTGTCTAGGGTAGCAACTGGTTTTGGTGATGTGGGAACTTCTCAAAACATGTTGATTTATGTGAAGAGGCTAGCTAATAAGACCACTCATTGCAACTGTTCCTCAAAACGGGTAAAACAACCAAGTGAAAGCATATGATCGGCCAAAAGGATGGTGGCGATGGGATGAAAACAACCAAGGCTCATCTGACAAAAGAGGCCGATAAAATGGAAATCATGAGGGTTAAAATGGAAATGGGTTCATTTTTACACAAGCTTGAACCATAGGGAACTATGCTTGGATTTAGTTTCATGTTTATACAAGCTTGAAACGAAAAACTATGCTTGGATTCAGTTTCATTTTTACATAAGCTTAAAACTAAGAACTATGCTTGAGATTGGTTTACATTCCCCCAACATGATGAAAGGGAGAGTCTCTTGTAACCAGATGGAATTTGCTGCGGTGAAGCAGGACAATTATCCAACACCTTCTGGCTTCGTCTAGATAGGGACAAAGGTGAATGCGGTGATTCCTTTCACATAACCTACAAGGAGACCAGACTTTATCATTAGGTGCATGCCCCCAAGCTTCATTACATTCACCTAAATAGACTACTTGTGGTTATGAGGTGGATGGAATGAAGGTTCATTTATGAGATCAAGTGAAAGACTCGACTGGGATTTTACGAGATCTAATCAAAGACTCGACTTGGAACTTGGGACCTTGTTTCATTTTTTAATGAGCTTGACACAAGACAAGGAACTCTGCTCAGATTCCTTGTTTCATTTTTTAATGAGCTTGACACAAGACAAGGAACTATGCTCATATTCCTTGTTTCATTTTTTAACGAGGTTGACACAAGACAAGGTGCTATCCTCATGGGGCCTGTTTCATTTTTTAACGAGGTTGACACAGTAAAAGAACTATCCTCATATTCTTTGTTTCATTTTTTAATGAGGTTGACACAAAACAAGGAACTATCCTCATAGACCCTTGTTTCATTTTTTAACGAGGTTGACACAAGACCACGAACTATCCTTGGAGGAGCTGTTTCATTTTTTAATGAGGTTGACACAGTAAAAGAACTATCCTCATAGACCCTTGTTTAATTTTTGAACAAGGTTGACACAAGACCAGGAACTGTCCTCGTTTCCTTGGTTTCATTTTTTAACGAGGTTGACACAAGAAAAGTAACTATCCTCGGATTTCTTTCGATCTCAACTCATCAGTAGTGATGAAGGAGAGATCTGGTTCCAATGTCCGCAGTACATGTTGTACAACATCACTGAATTGATTGTTAGTTGATGTAGGTATGGAACACGTTGCCACATAATTAACCCATGGCGGGGATGATACTATTGGTACAAAAGGACCATTTAGGGAAGATGGTTGACTAGGAGCCATATTTGGACTGAGAAATGAAAGCTGGTCAATGGTGACAATTCTGCCTTCATGCGAGAAACAATAACTCCCATGCCATAAACATAGTCACACCCAAGAAGTAAATTGTAATCTAAAGGGCCTGGGACTACCATCACATTCAGATAAATGATTTTTCCTCCCAAAGTAATAGGTAACCGAGGGAGGAACCCTAATGATTGACTGGTTCCTCTGTTAAAAGCCAACTGATTCTGGGTAATTGGCGCAAGTAGTGGCGAACCGAGTGCTTGCCAGTAGTTGAGGAAAGGATGCTCACTGATGCACCTTCATTTATAATAGTTCCAGATACAATCATATTACAAACTTGTACTATGATATGGAAAGGCACATAAGAAGGAAGGTGAAATCCCGCCAGTCGATTCCAATCAAAGGAAGTGACTAGACTACTTGGAGGGGGTACCATAGAAACGGGAGGATTAACCCCTTGAGTTACGAGAACTGGGGGATTTTCCTCCTGTCTTGATGGAACAGGAGGACTGCCCCCAAGATTATTAGAATCTGAAGACTTGCATGATGAGTCAAATGGTAACTAGACACAGAGATCTTTCCAACGAGCTATCATGAGCTCAATTTTGAGTTGAGGAAGACCTCCAAAAGTTGACTACAACAACACTCTGCATTTTGGTAGCCTCATTCTGCATATTTTGACTAGTCTTGGGAGATTGAGTTTGTGACAGGGACAATGAACTCCAAATTGAAAAATTCAAGATGTTATGGAAGGTAGACTCAACAATATTTCCAACGAGCTATCCCACGTTCAATTTGGACATCGGGAAGGCACTCAAAATTTGATTTGAAGTCGGTGCTACGTGTTTCCTTAAGGCGCTGCGCGTTGGTCCAAGAGAGCTAAAATCGCCTCCTCAGCTCTACTAAAGTGCTTTCAACCTCAAGACAAGTAAGTAGTAGCTAAGGGATGTGCCTTTTCCTCCTCAAGTCAATTGCTAAATGTTTGAAAGGTTTTATTGAAGATTTGGTTTAATTTCACATCTAAACCCTAGATTCCCCCAACACTATCCTTGTATTCATAATCCCTTTCATATACTCCCCTATACCTTCCTTCCCTCTCCCTAAACCTTTACATCCAACACTGTCTAAACCTTTGTCCCAAAACCCTAAACCCTAGGTGCTACAACTACCTAGGCTCCCAAACCCCAACCCTCATATCCATCATACTAATACTCCCTATCCCCTCTTCCATTACATAAATTACAACAACCTAATACCTCCCTATGTTTTGACATTAAAACACCATGGCAGAAGAAGAAAACAAACCATACAGTGAGGCAGACCTAGAACCAGAGGTTTGAAAAAATCCTTGGAACTTAAAGGGCAAAGGCAAAGAGAGATAGTTGATGAAGCTATGCTTGATGATCATATGATCAAAGAAGACAAGGAAGGTTGGCTTCAGGCCATCAATGATCACTTGGAGAAGTTATTGAAGAAATGTAAAAAGGAAAAACTTGACACACTTGCAGAGGCTTCACTCCATGCCTAGATACACCAAACATCAGCTCCTTGACCAATTTTGAAGACTCTTGGCACATTTTAGCAAATATTGTCTTTTTTCTGTGTTTTTTGAGGCAATTTTATATTAGTAGCTTGGTCAAACACGTAGCACCTTTTTTGGAGGCACTTTTTGGAGGAATGGCCACCACCATTGGATTTAGAAGGCCCAAGATAGTCAGGAAAACCATGTTTCCAGCCTTGGAAGGCAAAACTGGTTGGTGGAAAAGGCAAAAAACTAGCAAAAAATCACATTTCTGCCTCATTTTTGGACCAGGCGCTGCGCGTTTGACCAGTCTTGGGAGAATCCATTTTTGGAGGGTCAAATCAAGTTCATTTTGAAAAATGAAGATAGATCTGGAAACTAGACAGGATAATATTTCCAACGAGCTATCTTGGGCTCAATTTGGACATCGGGAAGGTAGTCAAAAGTGGGTTTGAACATGGTACTATGCACTTCCTTCAGGCACTGCGCGTTTGACACTGGCGCTGCGCACTTGACAGGCAGCCAAATTTTTCACTGTTTCTCTCAGAAAATACTTTTCACCTGTGGGATTTTGAGTTTTTACTGATGTAATTCATAATGATGATGTAATTAAAGTGTGTTTTTGTTACCTAGGGTAGATACATCAGATGAATGGCCTAAGTGGCATGTAATGAATCAGTTTGCTTCATATTAGGGATGAGTCAGTTTGACCACCCTAGTCTTTAGCTATTAGTTCAGTCTTTTGTGAAACTACTCCTCCTCTCATGGATTCGACCCCTGAGGCTAGGATTAGTTGTTTTGAGGCCTATATCATGTAGTTTCTCAGTCATTTTGTTGGTTGGACTCAGTGTGGATGCTTAGAGCTTGATTGTACATCTTTGTAAGCAGTTTGGCAGGAAATTAATAAGAGTTGCAGCTATTTTTATGGGATCCTTGTGGTATGGAGTTTTAGTACAGTTTCTTCTTCTGTGATTATATGTTTATATGTTTTATGTATGCCATCAATCATTTCATTACTTCTAGTTGAATGTTTTCAAGTTTGATAAGTAGAATCCATTGCATCAGTGCTCTGCCTTGGGAAACCATTCACCATTTCATGTTTTCAACAGTCCAGGAAGGATTCATTATTGTCACATGTCATTCTTAGCTTCTCACCAGTCTTAAACATCTCACCTCATCAAGCCCTAGAGTGCTAAATCCTATGCTTATCTTGCCCCATAGAATACCCTACATTTCTGACCTAATTTCCTAGACCTAAACTTCCCAGCTCCTCCTGATCCGACAAAACCCCTATAAAATCCAATCAAAAATTTAGTGCTACTATACCTAGCCTAAAATCCTTTACCTTATCCAGTCATATTGGTTGAGATCCTTACAGAGAGAGCCCTCTCCTGGCCTAGTAGGGCTAACTATTTGGCTAAGCTTGGTTTGTGGTTACCCTGGCATTGCCTCCCTTCAGCCTGAGGTCAATCTAGGTGATAACATAGTGGTGACCATACTGGGGAACGTAGTTTTATGTTCCTTAGTAAAATGTATCAAGTTTAGATCTGATTGTTGATGGTGGACAACGATTAGACACCAGAAGGTTGAAATAATTCACCTGGTGACTCTAAATTAGTTTCAAGATTAGATCCAAGGACTCCACTGGAGGATGAACCTGACCAGCAGAAACACGAAAGGACAATATGGAAATATCAGGTATTCAAGTTGGAATTTCATCCAAGACATTATGTTCTTTGTTATAAATTATTTCTTCTCTTTTCTTGAGAATGTCAAGAAGGCTTTACAAAGTATCTTGTATTCGAGAAAAGATCCTAGACCCGCATGTGATTCTTTCCCTTTGAAGATTGTGAATACAAAATATTTGCATGCCTTTGATCTTGATCAAGACCCTTCTTCTGAATCTTATGATGACCGTCTCCAAATTGATGAGCCTTAAGAGACCAATACTGATTCTATAACTTTTGTATATACTCCTATACCTTGTAAAGTTCCAGATAGATACAAGCCTCTGATTTTACCTCCTATATCCCATGCTTTCCCTAAAAATCATTACCTATATATACCAAGATTTGATGGTGAATGCGACAACATCACTGCTGAGAGAAATGTACTGAATTTTGAGTCTTTTCTTGACCTTTTTGATGTTGATGAAGAGGATGTCAGTGTTAGGCTTTTTTTTTCTTTATTTGCAAGGCAAAGTCAAGAGTTGGTTCAAAACCCTGCCTGATGCAAGCATCTCAGATTTCCAACAGTTCATAAAATTTTTCCTTGACAAGTGGGTGATCAGACAGAACCCTTTCTTGATTCTAGAAGAGTATAAACAGCTGAAAAGACAGCCAGGGGAGGTAGTACAATAGTTTTCTGCCAGGTTTAAACAAGTCTATTTTTCGATGCCTGCTAATATAACGCCTCCTCCTGGATCCGTTCTCTTGCACTACCCGGATGCCTTTAATCCAGAAATGGAGTTTCAGCTGAGAGAACGGAACCTTGCAACACTTGAAGAGATGCAAAACAATGCAGTAGATGTAGAGGCTAATTTTCTAATTATAAGGGCAAAGTTGAAGGAAGAAGAGAGGAAGAACATAGATCTAGAGGAATCAACATCTTTAGAGGTAAAGCTCGACATTTTGATAAGTGCAATGGAAGAGATGATGCAAAAGATCACCATAAGGAATGAGTATGATGTTCAAGACCATGGCTCGCTGATTGAGGAAAGACAAGTGGCTGATCCAAAACATTTCCTTTCTTATCCTAGTTGTCATAGATCTGATAATGATTGTTTTATAGATCATCTTGGAGAAGAGAGATCTGTTGATTTGACATGTATGCTTGATGATGTGTTTTATACTGATGATTTGCCTAAGTTTGATCAGTATGATGATGATTATGTTCTCCAAACATAAGCTAATCTTGTAGACAAATCAACAGCTGGTTTGTGAAAGGAGGAAGTTCACTTTCAGCAACTCAAATACAGTGATCAGCCGATGCATATCAGCTATGGAAGTGAGGAGGAAAGTGCAGAAAATTTTGAAGTAAGTGAAGGATCTTTGCCTCTTTGTTTTACTTCATTTCAGTTCATCAGAGACAACTTTCGTGCAATCAGAAATAAATCGTCGATAAGTTTTGATCTTGACCATCTAGAGGGAAATGAAATCCTTGTTCAAGACTTCTCATATCTAGATTTGCAGCCCTCGAATGCCATTGAATGTGCGGTTGCAGTTGAAGACTTGGAAGCTAGAACATATGATAAAATGATGCAAGATGATTCCGTACCATTGTGTTTTGAATCATTTCATTTTTTGAAGGGGAATTTCCATACTATATCTTCAATAAAGGATGAGAAGCCTGTAGAAAATCATGCAATCTCATTGGAACCAAAAGAAAATGGGTTGCAATAGTATTTTAAAGTTTTTCATAATCCAATAGCTAATGTGTTGGATGATATTTGCAGTCAAAGTCCTTCTCCATTAGCTAACTGTGAGCTTGAAAAAGGTATTGATACAAACTTGATCCAACAACCGGTTTCTTTGTCATTTTCAGCAGGAGTCTCGTCACAAAGCTCAGATGAAAGTTTGCATTCATGGTATGAGGAGAAACAAAGTAATTCATTGGATGAGCTAAGTCCCAGTGCACATGAATTTAAAGATCCTCATGCAATATTTTTGGAGTCAGATAGAGCATCCATATTATTCAATCTGGGAAAATTTGGATCTGTTTACAAGTTTTCATGGGAGTTGCATTTCAGTAGTTCTATCTTGTTGCTCATAAGCAAGCACTTGCAGAAAATTAAAACAGTAATTAGAATGCTTATTTGGTTGCATTGGTTGTTTCATTTCACTTGATCAGGTGATGAATGGAACAGTTAAGAGTAGGTTTTATTGAATAAGCTCCATTTTGAGCATCTTTTCTAGTTTGTTAGTTGTGTTTTAGTATCGAGTCAGTTTTTAGTAGAGTAAAAGTCATCAGTATTCAGTCATGTATCTCAAATTGAGTTTTTTTTTACTCTGTGCCCAATGGATAAGGCTACTTGGTCTACGGTATTCTTGACACCTCCAAGGAGCTACCATCCCCAATGGAGCCAATGTTAGAGTTAGTCTTTGCAGACTTCCACCAGCGATCAAACATGCTCTTACAAAGTGGTCTTAGGGTGTCAAAGTCAAATTTTGTCATTTCAGTGAGTCTTCAAGTAAAATTTGGTCACTAGGTATTAGGTCTAGGATTGTTTTCACTCCTTCCAAAGTTTTCCAAATATTGGTCCATGTCACCATTCTGCTGAGTGTACCATCATTCAAAGAGTTGTCATCATTATTTCAAGTTCCAATGGGTCATTTTACACCTTGTTTGTGCTTCAGTTGTGCTTAGGTAAGGCTCATTTCCCTCTCCTAGGGTTTTGAAGGTAATTTTCCTTGGATGGTCAAATGATAAAAAAAACTTGCATCTTGATGCTCATTCACCTTCCCCTACCCTTAAAATACCTTCTTAAATACTTTCCATCATTGATATCCCTTAAATTCATCATTTTCCCACAAACCCTAGCCTATTGCTAGAATTTGACACTTTTCTAGGTTAGGCCTGTGTTTTTCCCTTTTGGACCCCTTCCCCTCACTCAATCTTTGAAATTTCAATTTTCCCTACTTCCTAACATCCCTCCCTACTTCCAAAAAATTTTCTCAAGAAATTAGAAGCCCCTCATCCCCTTCATTTCCCTTCATTTCTACAAATCCCCTGTTCCACACATTGAGATAGGTTTTATCCAAATGACATTTCTGAGCAAGAAAAGATGAATTTGACAAAAGTGAGAAAGGGTTTTGTCCATCATAGACTCAATAAGAAAAAACTCCTTCTGTTTTTATACAGGTCTCATGGTTTGGGAGAAATGTCCAAAACATAATTTGCCTTAGGAGAGTTGCTGCACTTTTGGAGTGACTTTGGGAAAATCAAGATTTCTCCTAGCTGGAATATCCAAAAGACTTTCTTGATGAGTCAAATGATAACTAGATAGAGAGATATTTCCAAAAAGCTATCATGAACTCAATTTGGAGTTGAGGAAGACCTCCAAACGTTGACTGCAACAAAACTCTTCATTTTGGCAGCCTCATTTTGCATATTTTGACCAGTCTTGGGAGATTGCGCTTGTGACAGGGAAAATAAACTCCAATTTGAGAAATTCAAGATGTCATGGAAAGTAGACTCAAAAATATTTCCAACAAGCTATCCCATGCTCAATTTGGACATCGGGAAGGAACTCAAAAGTTGATTTGAATTCGGCACTGTGTGTTTCCTTATGGCGCTGCGCGTTTGTCCAGGAGAGCTAAAATCGCCTCCTCAGCTCTACTAAAGTGCTTTCAACCTAAAGACAAGTAAGTAGCGGCTAAGGGATGTGCCTTTTCCTCCTCAAGTCAGTTTATAAATGTTTGAAAGGTTTTATTGAAGATTTGGTTTAATTTCACATCTAAACCCTAGGTTCCCCCAACACTATCCTTGTATTCACAATCCCTTTCATATACTCCCCTATACCTTCCTTCCCTCACCCTAAAAATTTACATCTAAAACTCTCTAAACCTTTGTCCCAAAACCCTAAACCCTAGGTGCTACAACTACCTAGGCTCCCAAACCCCAACCCTCATATCCATCATACTAATACTCCCTATCCCCTCCTCCGTTACATAAATTCCAACAACCTAATACCTCCCTAGGGTTTGACATTAAAACACCATGGCAGAAGAAGAAAACAGACCATACAGTGAGGCAGACCTAGAACCAGAGGTTTGAAAAAAGCCTTGGAACTTAAAGGGCAAAGGCAAAGAGAGATAGTTGATGAAGCTATGCTTGATGATCATATGATCAAAGAAGACAAGGAAGGTTGGCTTTAGGCCATCAATGATCACTTGGAGAAGTTATTGAAGAAATGTAAAAAGGAAAAACTTGACACACTTGCAGAGGCTTCACTCCATGCCTAGATACACCAAACATCAGCTCCTTGACCAATTTTGAAGACTCTTGGCACATTTTAGCAAATATTGTCTTTATTTTATGTTTTTTGAGGCAATTTTATATCAGCAGCTTGGTCAAACGCGCAACGCCCTAGGCGTTGCGCGCTTTTTGGAGGAATGGCAAACACCATTGGATTTAGAAGGCCCAATACAGTTAGGAAAACCATGTTTCCAGCCTTGGAAGTGGAAAAGGCAAAAAAACTAGCAAAAAATCACATTTCTGCCTCATTTTTGGACCAGGCATTGTGCGTTTGACCAGTTTTGGGAGAATCCATTTTTAGAGGGTCAAATCAAGTTCATTTTGAAAAATAAAGATAGATCTGGAAACTAGATAGGATAAGATTTCCAACGAGCTATCCTGGGCTCAATTTGGACATTGGGAAGGTAGTCAAAAAGTGGGTTTGAACATGGCGCTACGCACTTCCTTCAAGCGCTGCATGTTTGACACTGGCGCTGCGCACTTGACAGGTAGCCAAATTTTTCACTGTTTCTCTCAGAAAATACTTTTCACTTGTGGGATTTTGAGTTTTTACTGATGTAATTCATAATGATGATGTAATTAAAGTGTGTTTTTGTTACCTAGGGTAGATACATCAGATGAATGGCCTAAGTGGCATGTAATGAATTGGTTTGCTTCATATTAGGGATGAGTCAGTTTGACCACCCTAGTCTTTAGCTATTAGTTCAGTCTTTTGTGCAACTGATCCTCCTCTCATGGATTCGACTCTTGAGGCTAGCACTAGTTGTTTTGAGGCCTATATCATGTAGTTTCTCAGTCATTTTTTTGGTTGGACTTAGTGTGGATGCTTAGAGCTTGATTGTACAGCTTTGTAAGCAGTTTGGCAGGAAATTAATAAGAATTGTAGCTAGTTTTATGGGATCCTTGTGGTATGGAGTTTTAGTACAGTTTCTTCTTATGTGATTATATATTTATATGTTTTATGTATGCCATCAATCATTTCATTACTTCTAGTTGAATGTTTTCAAGTTTGATAAGTAGAATCCATTGCATCAATGCTCTGCCTTGGGAAACCATTCACCATTTCATGTTTTCAGCAGTCCAGGAAGGATCCATGATTGTCACATGCCCTTCTTAGCTTCTCACCAGTCTTAAACATCTCACCTAGCCTAAGATTCACTCATTGCAGCCACATTTTGTTGGCAAAGAGAGAGCCCTCTTTGGTCTGGCAGGGCTAGATGCCAGATCGAAAGCTTGGTCTGTGGTTACCTCGGAATTGCCTCTTCTCAGCCTTGAGGTTCATTCTGAGTGCTAACATATTGGCGCCATTGCCGTGGACGAGGTGACAGATCTTCTCTGGGAAAGATCATTCAAGTTTCAGATCTGATTGTTGATGGTGGACAACAGTCAACCATATATGAAGGCTGAAACATCTCCCTGGCGACTCCACTATTCGAAATCCTGAGTTTCAAAAGTATTGATGGTGGCTCCACTGGCTAAATGAAGGACTCAGATGTTGTTTTTATTTGTTCAAGGTATTCATGTATCGATTTTTCTAATCTTCCTGATTTTCCTGATCAATTGCCGAAGGATGCATATATTTTGAGTAATGGCCCTAAATTCAATGGGGAAGATCTGGCTTTGACTCTTGAACATATAGAAAATTTTAAAACATTTGTGAAAATTCTTAAAGTAAAAAAGGAAGATGTCTTCATAACATTTTTCTTTGATTTGTTTCAAGGCAAATGTAAAAGATGGATTAAAGGTTTTCCTATCAGATCTATTATGTCATTTGCAGATTTTTGGCGTATCTTTCTTGAAACATGGATGGAGAAAGAGGAAGAATTCAAAATAGAGGTGCCCTCTATTCAAGGCTTTAGAGAATGGGATGATATGTGCACAAATGATGAGGTAGATGAGAACTTTGCTTTTGTTAAACACACATGGGTAGCAAGAAAAATATGAAATATAAATCATGAGAGTACATTTTTTTATTAACATGAGATATACATTTATAGTACAATATGTGACCGTTGGGTTTCACATCCCAAGGTCTCTTGGACTACTTTGTCTATTCAGCTTCCACACTAACCCATTGAGGATTAGGTGTCCAACATTCCCCCCCTTAATCCGAAGGGTTATGTATGAGTCCAAGAAGAGAGCTGTAATACAAAATGTGCAAAAAATGCATGGCAGCACTAGGCTGAATGTGCTCTCTGAAATGTTGGTATAAAGGGCGGTGGTTTAAGGATGACCACCAACACTGGAACGCTTAGTGCAGTTCCCGGAACTCTTCCAAAACTGGCAAGAAACTAAAGTTTTCTGCTAGAGGAAGTGCTCCTATTGTTTTGAAAAGGGAAACCTTCAACCAATAAAGGGAGGTCTCACCCCGCATAAAAAGGAGAACTTCAACCTGAAAAGGGAAGTCTCAACCTGTGATGGTTTAAGGATGACCAACAACTCTGGAATGCTTAATGCAATTCCTGGAACTCCTCCAAAACTGGCAAGAAGCTGGAGTCTTCTGCTAGAGGAAGTGTTCTCAATTTTGTTCCTGGAATTCTTCCAAAATTGGCAAGAAGCCGAAGTCTTCTGCTAGAGGAAGTGTCCCAGATTGCCAACTGAAGGCATGTTCAGGGGCATCTTTGTCTCTGGCTACAACTCTGAAACTGGTGTGGCAGGTTGTGGCTCAAGCTCGCTTGATGTGACTTTGAATATTGTAGATGATCATCATTTCCCCCCCTGTCAGATACAAGGTGAGATGATGGAGAAAACTCAACTGCAAGACTGTTCAATACTCTGGAACAAGTTCTGACATGTGTTTGGAATATCTTCTTGGCTGTTGATGCCCATTACCAAGAAGCGATCCATCCAAGATGAATCTTTGTTCTTGTAGGACGTTTATTTCTGAAGCATCTGTGTGAAGAATGGCTGGTTTTATGACAGTGCTTACATGGATGAAGATCAAAACAATGATCTTTCAAATGGCCAACTCGGTCACAGTGTTGGAATTTCACAATCTGTTGTTGTTGTTGTTGCTGTGGAAGAGGGGCAGAGTCTGGAACAGCTGAGGCTGAACTGTCATGAGGAGCAGGTGAACTGTCATGAATGAATCCAGCACTCTGAAACTGAATGGGCTTTGAGTAGTCTAGAATATGAAAGGACAAGTCCTTGTCATATCCAAGACCAGTTCTGTGCTTGTTGTGGACAAGCTGTTCCCAAGGTCTGATGATGGGCTTGGGAAGTGCAGACTGAGTTTCTGCATCTGCATGTACAACTGCTGCTTTATCTGAATGAACTGTAACATTATTGACTTGCTGTTTATGGGAGTCTGTTTCAATCTTCTGAACAGAAACATGTTCAGAATGATGACTCCTCTGTTTTAATTCTTCTTGCTGTAGTTTTGTCTCAAGCTGCAAAAACTCAATATTCTCCTGTGCATTTTGTAGACATATTTTAATATTGAATAAAGAGGTTTTGTTGATCTTAACCATCTCATCAACAGTGGAATGTATCAGAGTATTTAACAACTCTAATGCATTATCAAGTTTGGTCATTTTCTTCACCATCTTATAAATTAAAGAAACGGATCACAACTATCAACGAGTGAAGAAGAAGCAACAATCATTCACAATTCAATGTCACTGCAATATCAATTTATAAATGTCAGCAAATGATCAGTGTGCAACATAAAATATTACAATCAGCTCACCAAACTCTTTATGCAACAGTGGAATCAAGGAATCAATGCACTATAATGAGTTTTAAATACAATGCCACAATTGGGGCAACAACAACTGCAAACTTGCTTGGATCCTTCAAGTACTTATTCACTTTTAAATTGGAAATGATGGCTATCAAAACTTCAATAATTATAACACCATGTCATGGGCATTGGAATGAATCTCTAGCGTGTTGAAACAGCAGTGATAGACCTCCTTACATGTCCAAATACTTAGCAAACTGTATAGTGCTGGTCATATATACCATAACATTTTACCATGACCTTTCAAAAGCCTTCCAACTATGCACAGTTTCAGGAAAACCTCCAGGAGATTAGAGAATACTCGCCCCTGCTTCAGATGTATATGCAACCAATTATTAAGGAGATTTGACTCTTTGACAGTGATCAAATCTGCCCACAAAGGACAACTCGAACACAAACTGATAGAACTTGATTTGAAGATGCTTTTAAAACATTTGATTTTAATAATATATCAACTTGCAACGTATATTTCTCCGCAATATTCCTAGTACACCCCTTTATATCCATAGGAGCACCATTGTAGCAACGTATAAAAACTATAGCTTTCTATAGAAACGATAAAAACCTTTAGAAATGATAGAAACCATTGCTTTCTTCCATGGGAGTCGATATTCCTTGCCGCATTTACCCAGAGTTTTCAATTCCAACTTGTATAATTGAACAGTTCTTCATATATGCATTCAAAATTCAACACAAGAATGTCCCTACCATACAACGCAGTCCTTCTCAACGCACACGTGGAACATTTCAAAGTACAGTTTGAACTTTTCAATGCAATAGGAATCTTCAACGCACCAAGCGCACTATACAACACTCACCATAAGTCATTACGCACAACACTCACCGTGAAATGCACCGTGCCTCATGTCAGGACCATAATCAACAGAGGAGAAAAAATGGCATAGTTATTCAATGGACCAGCTAACAAGACGCACCGAAAGATAGAATGCAAAGGGACAGAGGACAAAGGGATCTCACGGTTCTTTGAATCCGGTGTATAAAATTATAATTCGAAAACATTATTTTACAGTACGCTTCATGTCATGTTCCCTGCAATGAAAATGAATACGATGGTAGGACTTTTCGCACCCAGAACCATAACACTGACAACATCAGGTGTATGCCTCAATTGGAAAGGCAAAGAAATGAATATGAACCTGCAGAGAATGGCAGGGAATTGGCAGATATGACAGACTACAAAAATTCACAGATGGGAGTTATAAGAGTATAAAGAGAAGCTAAAAATTAAGGAGTTGGCTCTTCAAATGAAGCAGCAGTTCTTCGACCCTTCCGTAAGCTAGTCATCTATCACCATCACCACGCCGAAACAAAATCAAAGGAAGCGGGAGATTTTAGTAACTTTCATAAACTCAGAAGAAACTCAGCATCGGCAGCTGCATCAACAACAAGTTAAAGTGCTGGACAGTGTTTAAAATGGGCAACGTTAAAATGTTGATACCATTCGACAGCGTTACCAAACGCATTCAAACTTCCCACTCGTTACAACAATTCTAAGGAGAGAAGCATCCTTCCAGAATCGCCGTGCTCAGAGGGACAGCTGCTCCTTGCACACCATCACTCCTTATCTTTAATTGTCTGAGCTGCGTGAGAACTCCTTCAGTGAGGTCAAAGCGTGGATGCAGGGGTTTTCCTTCTCTTCTATTAACATTCGTTCTATTTGTTGTATCAGAGACGCAGTAGATGAGATAACTTTCAGCCACAATCAATGCAATATGCATTCAAACTTCGAACATAACCAAACGTTGATACTATTCAATAAACCAAATGTTGATACTGGACAACGTTACGCATACTATTCAATAAACCAACCGTTGATACTGGATACACATACCATTCAATATCGAACCATAACGCATTCAACAGGAGCTGGACCTTCATCAATGGTGGCGTGTCAGCCTCAGTGCTAAAACAGGAAAAGACAGTGCTATGATTTAATATACAGCAGCGTTCAAACAACGCTCATACCAACGTTCAATTATCAGCATGTCAGGCCAGTTCAACGCACAACATTAATATTCAACAGCCATTCAATAATGATACCAACGCAGCGTTAAAATTCAACACCATTCAAACGCACAACGTTAATATTCAAACGCATTCAACTATTATGGGACAACGTTAATATGATATGGACAACGTTCAAATGGAAACGCATTCAAATGTTATGGGACAACGTTAAACAGATATGGACAGATGTGCAGCGCTGGCAGAGGCAGGTTATCTCAGGACAGAGCACATTCAGTGTCAGGAGCAGCTAATTATATGGAGGAGCAGCGCAGGCATTGTCAGGGGTATGGAGGCGCTTCTATATGGAGAGCAGACACCAGCAACAGTATAATCAGGTTGCAGCTAAAATTGAGTTGAAGAAATATTCATGAATTTCATGGCAGAAATAAACTGCACAGAAAGGCCATAAAACAAATGGCTCAAATTAATTATGCAGGGCAGGAATACGCCTGCTCTGATACCATGTTAAACACACATGGGTAGCAAGAACAATATGAAATATAAATCATGAGAGTAAATTTTTTTATTAATAGGAGATATAGATTTATAGTACAATATGTGACCGTTGGGTTTCACATCCCAAGGTCTCTTGGACTACTTTGTCTATTCAGCTTCCACACTAACCCATTGAGGATTAGGTGTCCAACCGCTTCATCTCTTTCTTCTTATTTGAAGTCTTGTCGATGTAGCCATGAAGTTAAGCTCAATTTTTTGCAAGAGTTTGCCATCAAAATTGAAGAGGATCTAACTGAATTGGAGACTCAAGTACAGTCCCAGTTTTTGGACTGTCAAGTCCCATTCTTTGGGGACCTTTTCCAGCAGAAGGAAGGAAAGGTAAGGTTGCCCTTGGATGTTTGCATTAATAATGTGCAGCTGGAAGCATATATTGAGGAGTTGGGGCAGCAAACAGAGTCTGGTTTCTTTGATCCTGTTGCAGCGTACATGGAAATTTTTTTCAGTTTGAATGACAAACCAGAATGCCTTTTACACATCCAGACTCATTTTGTGCATGTATGGCTGTCAACATTTCTAGTTTTGTCTTGGTTCAAGCACTTCCAAGCATTATCCTTGTCACAGTTACTTGATTGATTGACCTGGCATTACAACATTACTTGATCTATTAATTTTGCAGCAAAGTAGGGTAGATTTGTACATAAATAAGTTGCCTGAGGTAGCATTTCAGTTTTCGGTATTTATTTATGTACAGGTTGCAGTATGTGTATGTTTTTGGGTTGGTATAGGTTGTTTAGGTTTTCTAACCGTATTGCCCAATGGATGAGGCACTTGGTCTATGGTGTTCTTGACACCTCCAAGGAGCTGCCATCCCCAATAAGGCCAATGTTAGTTCCAGTTTTCACAGCCTGTCACCAAGGATCAAAGTGGGCTCTTACTATGTCTGGTTTTCAAAGATGTTTTGCACATGATCTTCAGTACAAAACATCTCATAAGTGTTTTCATCAGAAGCATCTCGGAAAAATCTTTCCAACGGAATATCACACTCCCAAAACTGGATCTCGGATCAGAAGATATGACCGAATGAATGATTGACTCAAAGATCTCCCAGTGCAGTAGTTCATGTATTGAATGATCCAGAGGAAGCTAGGAGATGTCAATGGCTGATTATGTGGTTCGATTGTGATAGAGAAGGAGAGAACATAGCAGTTGAGGTCTATTGTCGTGCTGTTAATCCTCATCTCAATATATGCCGGGATCGTTTTGCTGCTTTGATTGAATGAGATACCCATGAATCTGCCACTCCTTCACTCTGGAAGACGGTTTTGGCTATGTTTGCACACACTCTGGTCTTATTGGATGAAATATTGAAACAATATTTGAATCCCATTGGTAAAAGGCTCGTAAAGTATCAAAACATTCCAGGCATGCCCCTAACAAGGACTTGGAGACTATTTTAGAGATCAACAACACCGAATCAATTGATTACAAAATCACAGAGCATAGAACCCTTTTACTCAATCTTGTATTGCATCCTTGTATGAAAAAACGCATGAAATCGCACTAGATTGATGGGTTTAACTTCTTGCAAAATAACCTCATAGCTGAAGAGCCTGGTAGTTACAATTGCACAACACATTGATACAGGGGCTATTCTGATGCAAGGCTTTGCAAATAGGGAAGCTGTTCATGGAACATTGACATCCTGCAAAGCTACATTCTACAGCTGGTCAAAATCATCTCTGTGGGCAAATAGAGAAGCTTCCTCAAATTTCATAAATGTATCAGATTTATTTATGGGTTGTGATCGTGATTCTTTGATATACCTTGGGAAATCTGATGGCCCAACTTGTCACACGGTTGCAGAGACTCTGTTCCTCATGTTTTCCTGACTATTACCAACTGTTACTCATAAATGAAGCCATTTTAATGCTGATAATTGTTCAGAGAACAAGATCATGGTTGATTGAAACCAAGATAGTGCAAAAGAGTATCAAGAAATTTTAGCAAGGCATGATATAAGAGGACTTGCTATCCAAATTAAGCTTCAAACCTGATGATTTTGTAATTGTAGTTGTTAGAAGTCAATTTACTTGCCATGCATATGGAGGGAACATGCACTGATAGTTGCACTTCAAACTGGGGTACCTTCCAAATATTATTACTTGGGAAATACAGGTCAGATAAGTCCTCAAGAAAAACATGGTTCACATTGGAAACAATTGTTGCTTGTTTAACACATCCAAAGAGATTACAGGTGTCCATAGAGATCACAGGTGCAAAAATGTTGCCGGTTGTTTCAATACAATTTTTGTTTTATGCTCCAATTCTGTTTCAACGCAATTGGCGAACATATGCTCCAAAAAGTTACAAGCACGCTAAAGGGAAATGATGACCAAAAGTTTTATAAATTAGATGGACATGTTATGCACTGTGTGCGAGATCAAAATGGAAACCATGTTATCCAGAAGTGTGTTTACAATTTGGAGGTCCAGTTGAGCGACTGATTCTGATCAGTGAGATGCTGGGCTCAATAGATGAAAGCCAAACTTTGCAGGTCAAAGATGTAAGATGGAAGGAAAATCTTGGTGAGAAAACTATGGAAATGCGTCTTGTTGAGCATTTTGCAGATGAATTTAATAGGCAAGTTGGGAATGGTATAGATGTGCGGAAATATCCTAAAGTGATGGCGAAGTTGAAGAAACAAATTAAGCGCACCAAAGAAATCCTTAGTGCTAATAATGAGGCCCCTCTATCAATTGAATCAATTTATGAGGATTGTGATTTCAGGAATACCATAACTTGGCAGAAATTTGAAGAGCTTTTGGGGGGATCTATTTGAGGAGGCGCTTTGGCTGTAAAGGAAATTTTTAAGCATTATGGCTTGAAGGCGGAAGACCTTTATGCTGTAAAGTTGATAGGTGGAATGACTCGCATGCCAAAATTGCAGGCATTGCTCCAAGAATTTCTTGGCAGAAAAGAAGTAGATAAGCATCTTGATGCTGATGAAGCTGTAGTGCTCGGATCAGCACTTCATGCTACAAATTTGAGTGATGGAATCAAGCTAACTCGTAAGCTAGGAATGGTTGATGATGCAACATATGGCATCATACTTGAATTGAATAGTCCTGATCTAGATAATGAAGAAAGTGATAAACAAGTATTTATCCCATGGATGAAGATAACAGTATGGCTATTTGGTTATGGAGCTTAGGTATTTAGTATGGTAATGCTTAGCGGGTTAATGCACCTTACAAGGTCTGGCTTATCAATGACTGATTACTTCACAGGTAATCTGCGAAAGATCAGTGGAAACTTGAGTAAACAAGATACAAAGAGGCTAGGGTCGTTGCGCGTAGCCCTTTGGCGCTGCGCGTAGAGTCTGTGTACCGAAAAGGGATTCGAAAGCAACTATGGTTGTGAAATGTTGTTTTGCTACAGAGAGTAAAATTTCAGTCGCATTGTTTGTTACTTGTTGCAGGTTACTTTGTGTTTGTCTAAGACTATCACAAGATGGAGAGTGGGCATTGTATTGCTTTTCTTTAAGACACATTGTGTATCTTCCTTTTCTGCTTGGATGTAGTAGATCATGATAGGCCAGAAAAATTGAAAGCCACCCTCTGGACTACAAATGAAGGAATTACAAGATGGTTTCGATGAAGTCTATGAAGAGATGGGGCAACATAAGGATACACTTGGTATATATTGTCCTCGCATTCTTTCTGATTACATATGTGTTTTGTTTGGGTGCAGTCCATAAAAGTCAGGCCTCAAAGAGGGAGATAGATGGGGCATTTCGGTCTTGAATTTATGCTTCAGTTGATGCTTGTCCATTGGAAAATCTTCAACAATTTCATGCAGTTCTGGGTGAAGGTCCCCATCGGAGTGCATTTCAGGCGCTAAGATTTGATTATGAAGGACATTTTAGGTACACAGGGAGAATTTTCATTCATTGTTAGTATCACTGAGAGAAATAAGCCGAGATTATTTCTAAAGGCCGAGGTTAATCTATTCATGAGAACAACAGCTTGGATAACAAAGTATCCTAAAACTGAGATTCCTTGTCATGTTTTAGAGATTTCATGAGTAATAAAGAGGCATGTGGCATTATTCAAATTTTTCTAGGAACCGATGGCAAATGTTTTAGCCATGAAATCAGCAGTGCTGAGTTTTTGAAGGGGATAGATGGCAGCATTCAAATTTTCCAATGAACAGGTGGTAGAGTTTGTGGGCTTGAAATCAACAGCTGTTAAAACATTCCATATTTCCAGCGATGACACCTTCAGCAGTTCGAGTTCAAAAGATTGCAGCAAATCTATTTGGATGAGATCTAATTAAATTATTTAGTTATGATTTTAATTTATGTCATTCGACTGCATCACATATTTGGTTTTCTTTTTAATTTTAATTATTTTGATTCCTATGTTTAGGAAATAAAAATTAATATGTAATAGGGTATATATAGGATAATTTTTGAGATGTAAGTGTTCGATTTTTTCAAGAGGAAGAGGCATTTGGATTGTGTAAAGTTTCTTTGAATATTATTTTAATAGAGTAGTTTTTTCCCTTTAGGCTTGGGATCCATCATGGTGTTTAATGTCTAGTATGTTTTTCTCGTAAATTCACTTACATATTTTGTCTTTTCTGCTATTTTTTGTTACAGCATGATCTAAGAGAAGTGTTAGGAATCCATCCACTTGTGATGCTCCTTTCACAATGATTTTGTTGTTAGATGTAATGGTTGTCTTTGCAGAATCCATCCTCTGTTAGATGCTCTATTGAGTAACCTTGTGTTTCTCTTTCATCTAACGCTGCTACTGTAGATCCATCCCCTTTTTGATGCCTACAGAGCAGCGAGATTTCTCCCCTATTCTTCTCACATTTGCAATCTTTTATCTGGCTAAAAATTGCACTTACTTTGCCCCAAGTTTGCCAGTGGAAACTAGCCTCGAAATCCATAGCCCAATGGTCCCTTCTCTTGCTGTTTTCGATCCACAACTTTAAAATAAAATTCCCGTACTTCATAGCAGCTTAAGATTCACTCATTGTAGCCACATTTTGTTGGAAAAGAGAGAGCCCTCTTTGGTCTGGTAGGGCTAGATGCCAGATCGAAAGCTTGGTCTGTGGTTACCTTGGAATTGCCTCTTCTCAGCCTTGAGGTTCATTTTGAGTGCTAACTCTACCTTCCATGGAAAAAGCCGGAAGATGCCGGAAAATCCAGGAAAAATGACACAGTGGGAAAAATTGATAGCGAAGGGCTGACATAGAGCCTGAAAGGCTAATGCAGGGCCAACGCAGAAGTAGACGGGGTTAGCTAGTCTTGCTGCCGGATTAGCCAAAATCTGTCAGGTGAAGTAAGGTAAAACTCACTCAGATTTTTCGCCATTGTATTTCTTTGTCACTAGTTTTCCAAGAGGGCTACAAACATTTGTATTAAGAATTACTACTTAATAATAGAAAACCCTCAGAGCTGCTGCACCGGTTTTCCCGCATTGGGTTTTTTCGGGGACCATTTTGTCCAAAAATAATTGTGTCCTACGTATCTTGTTCTTTGCTCAGTTCCCTTGTTTCATGTAAATCAAATTTAAAATAGTGTAGGATGCAGAAGTAATTTGTTTTAGTATTCAGAGAATAACTTGATGGATGTGTATTAAAATCAAGTAGGTGAAGTAGATTCAGATTTGCTGTAGTAGGGGTTCCTTGAGGATTAGGAATTTTCACACCTCCCATGCATCAAAATGTAAGCACTGCTGAATGAGGTGCTAAGTGATGCATGGGTCTTTGACTAAATGAGAGAATTGCAACGGTCCAACGTACAATACTACCCTGACATGAAAATCTTATGTTGATGTCAAATGTCAGGGAGATTGGTGACATTAATGGGTGATAGTGATTCCCATTGTGCCACCCGAAGATGTCGTATAAGCGGGGGGAGCACCCAAGGTACTGCTTCGATCCTGGAAGGGTGTTGAAGTTTACAGGGAAGAAGCATCAACTGCCTGAAATGCTGATTCAAGGAATGTAGATAAAGATGACTGTAATGTGGTGGGTCAACAATGCATTATAATGAAAGCTAAGAATATGAATGCATACATACAATTGCTTGAGGTTGGAGCTGTAATGCGAGTGGCAATAGTCAAAACAATTCTTCTAGGGGGAATGCCCCTGGATTTGTTAGGACATCCATGGTCGGTATAAGTAAGTTCTAACTGACATAATGAGTGATTAATGAATGGTGTGGTGTTCAACAAGCTCCAACCAAGGGCGAATAGGGACTGTCACCGGGTATGAGACATGAAAATATGGGTGCAAACCCTTTTCCTAAAAAAGTATTTATACACTTGCCAAAATAATGTAAAGGTTTTTTGGGATGTACATACATGGAGGCGGGTGCCCCATAAAAAACAGTGACCTACATGATGATGTAGGTAAGGTGTTTTTGTTGAGGGCGGGGGCCCCATTGGTTGGTCTTGGTGTGGGGTTAATGAGGTAGATGAAGTGACTCAAATGAGCTATACCATATGGAGGGATGGTAGGCTAAATGTAGAACACAAGAGTGCATTTGACTTGATCCATCAAAAATAGATGAGGTGGCCCAGGAGTAGGGTTGGTTAGAAATAAGTAAAGAAGAGGAGAATGAGGCTGATCTTTAAGGCATGTAAGGGAAATGGTTCTCGGGCTTGAGTAGATGGTCATGGGTCCCAACAACGTGTGGGGGTTGACAACAATGGGGGGATCCATGAATGGGAAGGTTCTATCAACCGTCATGGACATTTACCACTTGCAAGGGGAGGTGATGGTAAATGTGGTCAAGATGATGGACCCTATGGCATATTTTAAAGAAATGATGTCAAGATATGCAAAGCTTTGTAGGAAGCCTATCATGCCGGGTGGAGAATTATACCTTCACTATTGACGATCACTGGGGGGATTGATTCTAATGGGAATCTATTGGTAGACCTGCAACTTAAACAACCAATAACCCAAGTGAAGACATCTTGATCAAAACATTTATAAGTTGAATTTCTAAACAAGATGAATCTAAGAACATGGGAAGGCGCACTTGAAGTGGTACTCAAAAAGTGAGATGGGCCCAAAAATGAGTCTCGGGTCGAAATGGAATAGAGGGTACCATGATGAAGATGACATGGTCTTGATCCTTAAGTCGCTGATGGTTTTGAGAACAGAGGTTTTGATATCTTAGGCTCTGGAAGATGACAAAGAGGGAGATATATAGGGAAAAGTGGGCCATATGCCACCTCATTTGTACTTGCTAACTTGGAGCGCATAACAGTTCAAGGAGTTGTTTTCTTCCATTGCAGTCAACTTGTGCATCCAGGAAGTGTGCGAGGATAGGCATGTAACAAATCATAACCTGAGCTTTGTAATTTTTGTAGGGTAGGGTAGGAAGGTCGTATAAGGTGTCCTGTATGAACCTCTTTTTAGGGGAAAATGGTAAACTACGTGGGCGACTATGAGATAGTCACGTGGTCCCTGTGGGTAACTAAGAGATAATCGCATAGACCCCCTTGTTCTAGTGAGAGTAGTCACGCAAAGGCTGTGGCTATGGGTAAAACAATTGTGGGGGCCTCGACTTGATGACCCTGCGACTTTTAGGGCTAAAAATGCGCAATTTTTGTGACTGTTCATGACATAGTTGTGCAGCTTGCGTGTCTATGGGTAGAAACAACACATGGTCATGGGGCTGATGTCTCTGTGGGTTAAGTTCTACTAAACGCGTTGATTGCACATCTATAAATGCTTATTTCAAGTGGTACCATGCACTTGTCTGAGGAACAAGCGTGCAGGCTTACCAAAATGTAACTTTTAAGCCTATGAGGCTAATTTTTGGTTTTTTACATCCTTTTTGGTAGGATGGGGATGACATGGAGTGAGCGTGACTGGGAGCCCATCTGGATAGAGGTTGTTGGAGACACTAAGGTGAGCATTACATTAGCCAGATGGGGGTTTCTGAAGTATGTTCATAATCCCCTACTTAGGTTGCAGGACGAGTTCCTACATTTTTTGATACAACAGTGGGATCTAGATTAGGAGGTGTTCATGATCTAGGGTCAAGACGTGGCATTCATTGCTGCAGTGGATGTTCATTTTGTTACAAGACGAGTGCCTCATGGAGAGGTACTATGAATGCCATTTCTGGCAGGTCGAGCAGACTTGCATGCGTGGGCGAAGTGCCACTACTGGTGATTTGGATTTAAATAGGAATGCAACAAATTACAGATATAACCAAAAATACAGAGATGCAACAAAAATAACAATTCATTTCATTAATGTAAAATACTGAAATATGCCTAGTAACAAAAATGGAAATAATCTAGCTTGGGCGATGGTAGCTTATCCCTGAGAAGAGATGTGGCGGCTACATGCCTCTGAATTGCCTTACAATGAGGCTCAAGGGCCTTTTTATTATTGAACAATAAGAGAAAAACCTAAACAACCAATACCCTAACCTGAGGAGATGTAACACTAAGAGTTTATGGGCCCCGTTGGGGTTAGTTGGACAACCAACTTCCTGAGGTCGTAACTTGGTCATATTATCTCCATTTGACGTGCGTGATACCCCATTGGAAATATCTCTCTGAAGACTACGATGGAAAATACCATTTTTTCGGAAATAGCTGGCGGTAGATTGCCAAAAAACGTCATTTAGGTCCTCAAAACAACTCTAGAAGTTTAGGATCTGAAAAACTGCTAAAAATTGTAAACTATACTACAATTAAGGAAACTGAAAAATTGAAAGAAACAATGGTGGGGGTCCAAGTGGAATTGGTGGGTGGCCACCAATATGCACTTGGATCATTCCTCCCCCCTTAAGAAGCAGTGATCCCCATTGTGTTGAGTTCCTCCATGAGATGAGGAAACTTCTGCTGAACTTGGTCCCTGGTGATCCACTTGCCCTGGTAAAGGAGTTGGCCTGCTTTGACAACTCGATACAGTTGGATCTTCTGCTGGCGAGTGTGATTGATCTACGTGTCTAGGATCTAATCAGTTGCAGCTTATTCAAGGCAATCTAGATTCAACTCTATTGGTGTGAGTTGTTATGCAATGTCAGATGTGTCTAATAATGGTGGAAAGTATGGCCGAAGGCTGTCCACATTGAACACTGAGTTCAAGCCAAGGAATGGGGGAATGTTGAACTAAAATGCATTGTCTCCCACAACCTTGGTAATGGTGTAAGGACCATATCAGAGTGGTCTGAGTTTCCGATAAGCTTCGGTAAGGCGTTCCTATTTCAAATGCAACCAGACTTTGTCGCCCACTTGAAACTTGTGTGGCACCCGATGTTGATCATGTCGCTACTTGTACTTGGCATTTGATTTCTCTAGAATGTCATGGATTTGTTGGTGAATATGTTGGATGTGCTCAATGAAGTTGTTTGCCTTATTTTTTCTGGACTAGACATGAGCCGAATCTGCCTGAGTAGCTGCAAATGGCATGGCCACATCAATGGGACATAGTGGCTGGAATCCCAAGCCCACCTGAAAAGGGCTGTGGCTAGTTGAGCTGTGGAGATCCCGATTATAACTGTGCTGAACATAGGGGAGGCTCTCATCCCATGTGCGTGGATTCTTTGAGTTGTACATGCGCAAAATGTGTATGATCATCCCGTTGACAACCTCTGTCTGGCCATCAGTTTGGGGATGGAAGGCTGTGGACTTAGTGAGTTTGGTGTCCAACATCGACCAAAGATTGGACCAAAATGTACTGAGGAACCTTCTATCACGATTTGAGATGATAGATTGTGGGATCCCAAAGTGTACCCACACTCGTTCAAAGAAGAATTTAGCAGTGGCTTCTGCTGTGATATTCTTCTTGCAGGCCGCCATAATGGCCATCTTCGAGAACCTATCGAAAACCATAGAAACACAATCGTTTCCATGCTTAGTAGAAGGAAGGCTCGACATGTAATCCATGGAGATGGATTCCCAAGGTCGACTAGGGATAGGTAGCTAAGTATAGAGGCATTGCTTCTTGATGATTGGTTTGGCAATGATGCAGGTAGTACAAGATCTAATGTACTTCCCGACATCCTATCAAATATTCGGCCAATAGAAATACTTCTGTAGTACTGCCACTATTTCCTCGACCTCGAAATGCCTAGTAGCCCGACTGTAGTGTGCTTGCCAAATCATCTTGGCACGCTCACTTGAAGGAACACAAAGGTGACCTAGGTGGCATAATAGGGCATCCTGAGGTAAAAATCTGGAACATGCTGACCCTCAAAGAGTGTTTGATATGTGTGGCCAAGTTCTAGGTCACTTTTGTAGAGAAATGGCCAATCAGAAGTCTCGTGCCCACAAGAGTTGAGCACGGTGGTTAACGCCATGATCGGTGTTCGACTGAGGCAATCTCCAACATTATTGGTGCTGCCCTTCTTATACTTGATATTCAAAAGGAACTGTTTCATGTATGTGGACCACTTCTGATGGCGATCATTCTGCAACTTCCCTTGCATCTGTATGAACTGTAGGGGCCAGTGGTCTATGTGGATGACTGTTTCCTTCCTCAAAATGTAATGCTTCCATTGTTGGTAGGCATGCACAATGGAATACATCTCTTTATCATAGGTGGGATACTTCCAGACTGTGTCTGAAAGTGTCTCACTGTCATATGCCACTGGATGCCCATGTTGAGTAAGGACTGCCCCAATATCATAGTCAGAGGCATCTATCTTGATCTCAAATGGTTGTTGCAAGTCTGGTAATGTGAGGACTGGTGTCAAATAGAGGCAATGTTTCAACTCTGTGAATGCTTTCTGTTGAAATTTAGACGAAAAGAATTTTTCTTTCACTCCTCCCTTGGTGACTTGACTCAAGGGCCAAGTAATATGAGAAAATCCCAACACAGACATGTGGTAGAAATTGGCAAGACCCAGAAAGCTGAGGAGCTTTGTCAGAGTGGTTTGAGATGGCCAATCCCGAATGACTTGGATCTTGGCTGGATCCACATGCACCCCCCATTCATCAATAATGTATCCTAGATACTGAACTTGGTTCATGCCAAAAATGCATTTCTGCAAATTGGCACATAGCTTGTGTTGCCACAGTGTTTGGAGAACCTGTCGGATGTGGTGGAGATTCTCTTCCCAACTCTGGCTGAAGATCAGGATGTCATCCAAGTATACCACTACAAATGAGTTGGTGAATGGCCCTAAGATGTCATCCATCAGCCTCATGAAGGTTGCAAAATCATTCGTCAACCTAAAGGCATAACCAACCATTTGAAAAGGCCCTCCTTGGCTTAACAGGCAGTCTTCCACACATCGGAGGGTTCGATTGGTACCTGGTGATATCTTGACTTCAAGTCAATCTTGCTGAAATATTTTCCCCCCTTCAGTTGATCCAGAAGGTCATCAATCCGTGGTATCGGGTACCTATTCCGGACAGTGATCTTGTTCAACGCCCTATAGTCAATACAGAGTCTCCAAGTCCCATCCTTCTTCTGTACCAACACGATTAGGCTCCCATAGGGTGATGAAATCGGTCGGATGTGACCTTTCTACAAAAACTCCTGAATATGCCTCTTAATTTCATTGTTCTCCAAAATGGATCGCCGATAGATTGGTCCATTGGGTAGCGGTGCATCTGGGGTCAGATCGATGGAGTGCTTGACCTGGAAGTGCAGAAGAACCCCTACGGGGAAGGTGAAGACGTCCTCCTACTCCTCCATGACCTTATCCATCTGTAGTTGTCGTGCAGAGGGGCCCTGTTTGGAGGTCGTGGCCACCATCTTCTTCTTTCTGTGAGGGTGTATCATCAGGAAAACAAATTTCCCGGTTTTGGAAATGAGCTTACTACATTGTTTTGCAGTAACTAAAGAGATGGTGGTAGGCAGAGCTACCACTATGTTATATGGAATTTGCATCTATGTATAAACACATTTTCCCTAGGTGGGTGAATACACCTAGAGCAACAGAAAGAAAGTAGCTTAACCCTTTCTTATAGAAGATAGATGAGATGGAGGAACTTACTTGTAGTCTTTCACTTCGTAGATCTCTTTTGAATCACTCTCGTCGCTCCCACTGGAACTCAATCTGCTCAAAAGTTACCTGTATCAAGAGAAACAGAAAGAAGAAACGATCAAAGCATACATGACCTATCTACTATAAAACAATGGAATCAAAGATATTGAAACATATAATCATCACATATATGAACAATCATATGAGAAAAGGAATAAACTTTTTATTAATGTAGAAGGAAGAGTATCACCCAATACAGTTCGATCTTGTGCCACTCCTCCAGCTTCAGTCCAACCCTTGCCACATCAAAAGCACACTACTCCAGCAGCATAACATTTCTTAACATAAACTCAATTCTCAAACCAACATAATTTCCTTACAAACTTCATATTCTAGCCCCTTGATCACTATGATGAGTGCTTAATTTATAGGAAATGGAGGTGGTTTTGTCATAAATGAGGGTATTGAATGGCCTTCCAAACTTGGAGTTAGTTTCCATGGAGCAAGGGATGAGAGGATAGGAGGTTAATGGATCCTTATCCTATCCAATTTCGAGCTCATAGGAGGAGATAAGAGATGGGATCCTTTTAGAATCATCTAGAATGAAGAAATATTCCCAGAACCCTATGCAAATTTTGCTCAATCTCACCCAACACAGGTCAAAGAGGGCCTAAGTGCACTATAGTGTAGGCCATAGTGGGCCTGCCTGCTCTGCAGTGCACTGTCTCAAGGCTTAGGCTGCGCTGGTGTCCCAAGGAGGCATTTCAGGAAGGCTTCAGGCCAGGAAACTTTCATAGAAGGAAGCATTCAATGAGTTGACTTGTCTAGGGCATGTAACAACTGAATTAGGGTTTGATGAGCCCTAATAGTACTGATCTGAATGTCAAGAGTGATGTGCCCAAATAGACCTGTAACAGTTTCCCCCTAAAGCATGAAGTCGAAAATGATAATGTCGAGTGATATGCTTTACGATGTGACGGAGAGGAACTGAAGTGTATGGTGACCTGCATCGATTACAATACATAACATCATGATATTTTGGATTTTCATGAATTGCTGAGGGAAGTCATAGCCATGCTCAACATATAAACTTTTCATTACATGTACATAGATAGTCGTCTACAGATATAGACCCATGATGGGATGACCATCAGTGTAAAGCCATCGTATAGATGATTTAGTACTCTCTTGAAATCACAGCCAGGATGGATGAAACTAGATTCAGGGTCTTCTATCTCGTCCAATCGTTTGCTCAAGTATGAGTCTAACCATGTGAATATGTGATTTGAAGTCGAACATGGGAAGATACTATCTGTTTACCAGCCAATGATGTAATCCGTTAACAGACGCGAGAGAGATCACCGATAATGATAATGATTCTCAAGGTACTACAATACATTTTTCATGGTGTGAATAGATGTTTCGATGTCAAACACCATACAAAGTCTTTCGGTCGAAGGCCTGTGATGTCAACCTCTTGCTGGAAGCGAGAAACTTGCCATTGATGTATGCAAGCCCCAAGGTACTGAAAGGGTGTTTCTAAGTCAACTTCTTGGATATTGTACTGATGTCGACAAGAAGCGACTCATCGCAGGAGGACCTTGATGTATCCCACATCAATGACATGAAATGAGTGTAATGATTTTGGAGACGGAATGTGACTGACAACACAAGGTTCAAGAATGGCGGTCATGAAAATGAAGGTTTATGACTATTGCAAAGGATGAAGTTTACTGAGTGACTTCTCTTGAACATATTGGCGACACTGAATAAATTGGCAGCATCGACCCAAAACCAAGGTGATGGATGGTGTGATAGACCATAGGTATGATAACCATCAAGCAGATAACCCAACCTAAATAGTCACGGAGATGAAGTGAAAGTGTCATGTTCAAGAGCAACTTGCTACCATAAAGTGATTTATCCCTTTTCCCATTTTCCCCAATCATTGCTGACCAATACCTCTTATTTTTTTAACAAGCCTGAGGAGGATAACATATGCTTGTAGTATAATTCCACCCTTTGGGTGAATCCATTTCTATGTGATGTTTTAACGAGCCTAGCGAAGGTGAAACTTGGTCTTGTCATGATGGACAAGTTTGTCGCTATTTGATGTTTTAACGAGATTAACGATAATGAGAACATGATCCTTTTCATGTTTAGAGAGTTTGAAAAGGGACAAAAAGGAAACTCCACAAGTTCTTTTTCGTAAGTTTGTCTCTCAAGTCCGAAAAAGCGTAAAATAATACAAGAGAGAACCTATTGACCATGTTCGATCAACGTATTCCTTTTTCGTAAATAATCTATCTTAGTCTGGAAAAGGGTTAAACTTATACTGAGCAGATGTCATTTCCAATCCATTATCGAGTTGAAAAGGACAAGCACTCGACAATATTTTCATATTTCGAGAGTTTGAAAAGAGCTTAAATAGGACTCCAGGGGGGTTCCTTTTTCGTTTTTTAACAAAGCTCAAAAAAGAGATAAAGTATGCTCTGTGGTCAAAAGTACAATTCACGATCGTGTACGTCAAATTCATTGTATCAGCTGTAAATATATTTAAAGAAACACCAAACAGATTAAACATATCCGTTTCATTGGTAAAAATGGGTAAAAAACTATTGTTTATTCATTAAATGACATGAAATAACCATAAAACAAGAATTTACCAAGTCATTTTCACCATTTGATATTTACCATTCAGTTTTGTGCTCTGAACCAATTTTTACCTCGAACTTAAACAGTTGATTTCAAGAGATTCTGTGGATCATTTGTCATGCCGTTAGGACCAGGTAGGAGATCTACCTTTTCTCTTACATTTAAGTCCATTCTTTTGCAGTTTCAGGCAAGTTTTTTTAGGGTTTTGGGGTCCCTAGGGTAAATATACTTTGCCCTGGGATCAGCACAACCTATCACATCGAAAACTACGCTGCAGTGCACCCAAACAGAAGGGTACCTACTCTGCAGTGCACTGTCTCAAGGCCTGGGTTGTGCTGGGCGCATTTGATAAATTTGTTTCTCTTGTTTTACCCAAAAATCATTCAATTTTTTGCATGAAATGGATCCTAACTAAGCTTATGGTTTTATTTCAGGTTTTGATCAGATTATAATGACTATTACTTGGCGAGAAAGAGAGCATGAAGAATAGGATATGGTTTCCCTTAATGATCCGGGTACAGTTGAGGCCCTCAGAGACTGTGGGTTACTCAAATACTTCAGGTTGTCAAGGATGAGGCAACGACTAAAACTATTGCAGTTCCTAGTTCATTCATGGGATCCAGCGGATCAAGATTTTAACATAGGGGAAAAGTGCTCTCTATATTGATCGATGATGTTTACTTCCTTACACGATTGTCGAGATGTGGTGCCCCCATATCTCTTTCAGGTTCTGCCCGTGGGGGTGAATCAATGAGGGACTACATTCCATAGTTCTGTCAGCCAGGTACACAGCCTAGCAAGGATGGGAAGATCAACATTAGGGATGTTTGTGATTTTCCCTTGTGAACAATCCTTTTCACTATCACAAAGTTGGCGGGTAGTGTGACACTTCATCTGGCAAACAGATCATACATGCAATTTTCACTTGACTGCCTTGAGCCAACTACATTCAACTGGTGTGAGGCAGTTCTCTCTTCGATGAAAGAGCAGTTGACCAAGGTAAAGAGCGGTAAGATGAAGAATTTTAGCTATGGTTTGATCTTGATTTCCTTTACCTTAGAGAGAATTCCATTGATGCAACCGCAATATGTGTCACTGAGTTTGACTGGTCCTAGAGATCCACGGATGAAGAGATGGGTTGAGTTGATGGCTTGACATGCTGGTAAATCATCAATCTTGTTTCCTCCTGCATTCTTTAGTTGGCTCAGTTGACAACACCTTGTCATCGAGGAGCATCCATATGCAGGGATGGACTTTCGTGGAGATCCAGATTTGAGGTTACGAGTAGGTGCCCAATGGCGTGCTATAGGTAAATTGTTTTGACAGAGTGTTTTTAATTTTTTTAATTTCTACATGTTTTTGTGTTTTTAATGTTTCCAAGACTAAACTAAAAATGTACTCATGCATGCAGATGTTGGTACTGTTCGACCTATGGGTCATCAACAGGAGGTGGGTGAACCAGCACAGAGAAATGTCGAAAGAGCAGTTCTCCAGGATTTGGATTTGACTGAGACACGGTTATAGTTGCAGGATCATATAGAGGGGTTAACTCTCGGTATTCCAGATATCTGGATCGAGGAGTTACTGATGAGGCTGCAACACCATACTATTGGTGTACCTAGCCGTTGGATGAGGCTATTGCGCATGATAGCTCAGGCTGTGACCTATTATCATGAGCATCATTAGGTCTACTTATGATGTTTTTCTATATACATTTTGAGTTTTGAGGTCAGATGACCAACATGTCTTGGACACAATTTTTGTAAAAACTTTAAAACATCTATCTATTTTTACTTTTAGTGTTTTTATATATGGTTATGTGCAATCCTATTCAACTATTGATGTGAATTGAAAAATTTACTTTTACATGTGTCGTAAATGTCTATTTAACACATAGTTTGCTAATGAATCAGTTAATGTGTTAAAGTTCTTGGAAATGTGTTGATATTGCATGTAATCAAAATGTCTTTCCAAGAGATGAACTCTAAGGAACATACGATAAATTGTTGGACTTTGGATGGTATAAACATTTCTTAGTCGTAGTACGACAAGTTGTGAGTCCAGCCTAATGATGATTCGGCGAATGCCAAGCGAAATGGAATCAGAGAGGAGTTCGATCAACGCGCTATACTTAGTGATATTGTTCGTAGAACGACCGATACAAATCCCTTGAAAACTCACTAACTCGCCACTTAGAGTGAATATGGCCCATGCTGCAGAAGATAGGTTCTGTGTACTACGACTAGCACCATTGGCATAACCAACAAATGGTTCCAAATATTCCTACATCTGCAACAAATGCAAAGCGGATTACTTAACCACATAAAAAATCTAAAAGTCACACTATAACACACACACACAATCAAAGTATATATATAGTGCTTATTACTACACAAAATCAGGCATAGTAACATTTCAAATACAACCCGTTATGGGGATGCGACAATGGAATTCCATCATAATCAACTAACTCATAAGCACCTTTTGCCAAAACACGCTTGAAAATATAAGGGCCCATCCATAATGGTTCAAATTTCCCTAATCCTAGTTTTTCAGCTGCCTGATCATAAAGCAACACCAGGTCTCCTTCTGAGAAAATGCAAGGCTTGACATTTCGGTCATATTGCGCCTTTATTCGTTTCTTATGTGCTTTGTTAGCCAATGCGGCTTCACGACAAGTTTCATCTAGATGGATGAGCTCTAAGAAACATGCTTCTTCTTCAGAAGTGTCAGGTAACAGGTCAATCACGAATTTTAATGATGAAATTTCACATTGTACAGGTAAGATTGAATCTAGACCATACACCAATTGAAAAGGTGTGACTCTCGTTGCATTTCTCACCGATGTTCGGTAAGCCCACAAAGCCGAGTACAAGATTAAATGCCAGTTTTGTTTATGAACTCCTATCATTTGTTGGAGCAATAGCTTAAGGATTTTGTTGATGGCCTCAACTTGTCCATTATTTTGCGGATAATAAGGAGTAGAACTATCATGTGAATGTCCTAACTTGGCAGTCAATTCGGTCATCATATGGTTGCAAAAATGCGAACCATGATCTGTAGCTATAGCTTGTGGTACACCAAACTGTGCAACCACATGGTTGAAGAAAAAAAGAGCAACCGTCTCACTGCTGTTGTTTAATGTAGGCATGGCCTCGGCCCATTTCGTAAAATAGTCCACGGTGACAATTATATACCCATGCCCCTCGGCCGAGGTAGGGTTACATGTCATAAATTTGATGCCCCATTTTGCAAATCGTCCAACAATGACAATTATTTACCCTGTAAGAGGAACAGGGTAAATGAAACTAGCATGCAAAAGTTTTTCAATTTCTGCTTTTATGGCAGCAACCTTCTTTGGATGAACAGGATGGAGGCGTTGTTGTACCAGTTTGACATTAGGATACATTTTAATCTCATGTTCAACTATACTAGAATCAATTCCTGGCATTTCCTCATATGACTAGCCAAATATATCGTGGAATTCATGGAAAAGAGCACAATAAATTTCAAGTTCCGATGGAGAACAAGATTTGCCAACATGGATGTTTTCTACAATTCCAGGTTTGGTTGAAATGTCGAGAGAAATGGTTTCTTCGATATTTGACAAGTTTCGTTCAGAATCGAATGTGTCTATAAATACGAAATTCGAAAGGAAATCAACAATTGAAAGGTGCTTTGGTTCATTTGAAACATCTTCTATGTGATCTGGAAGATGGGATCGATGATGATAATATTCCCATGGTTTTTCTTCTGTCATCATTGATTGGATGATTCCTTCATCAGTAGAAAATGTACGTCAAAAAGGATCAGAGGAAGTACCATATTCTAGCGAACGATCAACCCACACAGTTAGTGATAATGGATTTGGGGTTGCCACACAAGCCAAAAAGATTGATTTCTATGCAAGCTCAATGGGGCTTAGTGACATGGTTTCATTATGAATTTCATCTTTAGAGTCATTGGAAATCTTCCATGAATCAGATGAAGTGGAAGATATCATGTTGCAAGTCTCAACTTTTACAACTTCCACCATTTGTGATGGTGACAGTAGCACAAAAGTACCCATTAGGGAAGGATCTTTGAAGAGACCTACTCCAATGTTCTAAAGAGATATTAGGGGTTCGTGAACTAACAGAATGCTTCCAATAGCTTGTGAACTAGAGGGAAAGAAGTCGAGTTGATCAATTATTGTGATTTCGCCTTTATGAGGGAAAGCGATCATACGAAAGTATGTCGAAAGCATAACAGCCATAGCATAAACCCAAGTTCTACTAGAAAATTGTTGTAGTCAAGGGGTCTGTCAACAACCTCAACTTCAACAGTTATAGTTTTTCCTGCTAGTTCTATCTGTAGGTTACTTAAAATTCCACAAGGCGTATATGTGCGACCGTCAAAAGCTTTTAAAGTTGTAGGTGACCGTGACAAAGGCGGGGAGCCAAGTGTTTTCCAGCAACTCATTGACATGATACAAGTAGATGCACCCTCATCAATGATGGTTCGGTGAACAAGTTTATTCAAAGCCTTTACTTGGATCAGGAAAGCTAATTGAGCTGGTAATTGCGACGTATATCCTGCATGGTTGAAAACCACAAGATTGGAATCTGTTGGATCAATTCCACCAATTGCTAACAATAAAGCTTGCTTTTGGGAGGGACAGTTTTGAAGCACCTCAAATGTCAACATAATAGAAGGTGATTGAGCCAAATCTTCTACTATGTTATAGTTTTGTGTTGCTTGAGCTCGAGGGTTGAATGTAGACTTATGTACAACTCCTTTAGGCAGTTTTATTATTAACTCTGGTGCAATAGGTGGTGGAATAGGATCAGATGAAGTCGAAGTTGAAGGATTTGGTTGATCTAAAGCCTATTTATTCAACGATGACGATGGATTACCATAATATTTACTTCGTGTAGACACCAAAACATCAATTTTAGGCTTAGAGGTGGATAGCATAAGCACTTGTGAAGTGGAAGCATGATCTGTAGCAACCAAATGAGTCTCTGGATTCGGAAAAGGATCTGTCAACATAGCGGATGCACTAGAAGTCTTAAGAAGTTTTGAGACTTCATAGTGGTGAGTACAGTCTCATGTAAAATGCTCCTTGTTACAAATTAAACATGGATAACGAGGTTTCCTAGCCGGAGAAGAGGAATCCGATGATTTCTCTTGAGTGGGAGGATTTTGTTTCTTTTTATCTTTCCCCTTTTTCTTGCTTCTAGGTTGCTTTTCATTCTTGCCTTTGTCAGATGACACGACATTTATTTCGGAAGCAAGAGTATTATCAGATGCAGTAGAAGTTTGATTGGAAATAGCAAGTGTTTGACTAGATGGTCTACCTTCAGTTTGTGTGCTTGAAGAACCAATCACACTGTCACTAGCATGATAGTCCTTACTCGATGGGAGTGGAGGAATAGTAAAAGCTAGTCTGGGTGCATTTGGAATTTTTTCATAGAGCGTGCCAGACTGGGTGTAAATCAAGTCTAAATATTGGGCACGAGAAATTACTTGCTCTTCAGTGACAACTCCTCCTTTAGCCACATCCTCGGTGATAGATGGCAACAAGGATTTTATAAACCACTCAGCTAAAAGCTGATCAGGAACATAAGTTTTGACCATTCGACGATGATGACGCCACTCATGAATATGATCAGAGATGTGAGTAGCAGTAGTCTATTTAAAGTTGGTCAATAGTTCCATTCCAGTTTCATATCTGATGGGTAACTGGAAGTGGGTTAAAAACGTGGTGGCTAAGGATGTAAATTTATCAAATGAAGGTCATGGTAATTCAATATACCATTTTGTAGCCGGACCAATAAGTGTTCGCTGGAAAAGACATAGTCTAATTGAATCATCATTCAGGGAGTTTGATGAACACCATAAATGAAAAGTCATAACATGGTTGGACGGGTCTTCTCCAGTGTTTCCATTGAATTTCAGAATATCGAAAGGTAATTTATGAGGAATCACTGGCCACCAAGGTGCATAAATAATTGTATCATTGGTAAGCTGGTTTAAATCCGGTAATTCAGGTGTTGCAACAAAAGGCAACTATCTATTGAGGTCAAGCTGAGCATAACCATGGTAAGATGGAATTGCCTGGGCAATAGGCCTTTGCATACCAACATAAGGCATCGTCTGCTAGTAACCTTGTTAGGGGTAAGTTTGTTGAGAAAATCTAGTATAAGGTGGTTGCTGAGCACCAAGATAAATTCACTGTTGTCCAAACCCAACATAGGCTTGTTGACTATGACTTGGGTAAACTTGTTGTTGACCAAACCCAACATAGGCTTGTTGACCAAGTCCAAGATAAGTTTGTTATTGTTGGAATTCCTGCTGTTGATATTGTGGCTGCCATGGTTGTTGATTTAACGGTTGTTGCCCATTAATGTAAGTTTGAACAGGTTGTGAATATATCAAACCAGTAAAAATCTGAGTCATTCCAGTAAATAGTAAACCGGCCTGAGGTTGTTGGATTCCAGGCACAAACAGTTGTTGTAAAACGACCTGAGAAGAATGAATCTATAAATATGAAACTTGGGGGTCTGAGGTTGAAGGACCAGCTTGCAAAGGTTGAGATACAACTAACTAAGCTTGTGACTGTGGTAAATTCATAATGACAGGTGTAGTAGGTATGGATGAGACAAATTGCATTGGTTGTGATGGATACACAAGCCTTGGTTGAACGGGCATTGTTGGCTGCCATTGACAAACAGTCATTCTGGGCTGACCTAAAGACAACGACATACTGCCATATGGTTGCCCCCCAGAAAATGGAGGATAAGGAGATTGTGCATATTGTTCTCCATATGGGGGTAATCCAGTGTAAAGTGGATACACTGGACGATAACCATATGGACTAGTGGTGGGCCCCAGTATTGTAGCAATAATGCTGCAACTCCTGGAACTCCCTTCTTTAATTTTATCAACCTGGTAGTTCGTAACAAACTTGGAGGCGACGGTGCTGTATGCACAAGTACTAGCTCTTGCCGCAGCTGTCACTTGATCAGCTGGGACAAGTCCACTAGGAGCTTAAGCCAAATTCTATGAGCTCTTAGAAGAAGCTTTTTAACTGATGGATGAAAGCTAACTCAAAGGAGGCTAATCTACCTGCAGAAAGAAACTGAAAGCGGAAAGGAAATGCAAACCCTAGCAAACCCTAGTTTTACCGACTAACCCTACTGGTGCAAGAAAAATGATGAAAGTTACAGAAAGGAATACCATTGACTCTTAGAAAGGTAAAATGCATGTGACTAAGCTACTTCTGAAGTGAAATTTGAAAAGAAACATCTTTTTGTATTTTTGAGTAAGTTGGCAGAATTATTGTGCATGTGCTTTAACTGTTTTTGAATGTGCAGAGGTGGATTGGCGAAAGGGAATGCTTGAAGGAGGTCAGGAAGGTTAGAAGAGGGCCTAAGGGGTCCCTGGCACCCTTCCAGAGAGTTTCACAGTGATCGGATCTCAAGAAACCGCTTTCGTGAGCTTCTACAGGAAGTCTGCAGGGGTTCTACAGGATGTTCTGAAATTTCTACAGGGTGTTTCGAAAAGAGGATTTTGGAGGGTTGATGGAGGAAAATTGGTGGGAAAGTGGAAATGGAGGTTAGATAAGGATGTTAAGGGGTCTGGGACCCGGTGAATGAGGCTAAGGAGCGATTGGATTCATTCGAGGATGGAGGGAGCAATGATGCACAGGAATGTAGAAATTAAGGCAAAGCGAGAGAATGTGGCAAATGTAAGGCAAGAATTTGAGTTAGAGGACGAAGTAGGTTGCATGGATGGGGTAAGGATAGATGAGGAGGTATCATAGGTGCTCTACAAGTTATTTCTCAAACTGAACAAACAAAGACTCGGAAAATCAAGGACCTAGCTACTTTAACCTAATCTGTCCTAAATAACAGCAAAGAAAATGAACAACAGTTTATTTGCAACGAAATCATGTGAAGTAGCTATGAAAACTAAGCAATCATGAACCTGAGCATGTAATCACAACTGGTATCAACTTCTGCAAATGAGAATCTAACACTAATAATTGCATGATGAAGCAAAAACAGTGTTTTTGGTGGCAGCAAGGACACCTTGGTCCCAGCTCATGGTCCCACTGAGGGAGAGGTGAGATCAGAGGTGCTTGATAGCCTTTTTTTGAAGATCTTCTTTGTTATTAACCTATCAAATCAATCTGAACATGAAAATCCTTTTTAATCATCAAAAGAAACCTAAACAACAAAACAAGATTTAAATCTAAATAGCAGATTTTATTCCAAGAATGCAACAAAGACACATGAAAGTAAACAAAGGAGGTACTGGGCACTTGGGTTGGGCCCAACCCCAAGAGCTATAGCCTCCTAAAAGAGATTAGAGCTGGTGCAAAGCTGGATTCATCTTTATTGAGCAAGAAATAATAGTTACATCAAAAACTGTCCACAAGGGAAAGCTTGAAAGTGTGCTCAAATGTAGAGCTAATCTTCTGCCTAAAAAATGACTAAAAGAATAACTAAAATCAAACTACAAACTAGCTAACTTCTGCCTACAAAGTGACTAACTAAAATGAGGCCCTAATCCTTCTTATTTATACAAATTGAGGACCCCAACAACCCTCCTAAACTTTAGGAACTCGGTTGCCAAAACTTGTAGTTAACAGCACCTTTACTAGCCCTTGCTCGGCTGCCCTTGAGATAATTGATGTGGTGGCCCTTGAACTCCGAGCTGATGGTGGAGAATTTGAGGTAAGGGCCCATAAATGAAGGGGACAGCTTCCTACAAATCCTCTCCCTTGTTATTCCACGAATTTGGCTGCCAAGTGCTCATTAAAACCTTTGATTTTGTCTCAAAATTGACCAAAAAAACTGCACAAAGCACCCATTAGACTTGTTGGCATAATGACTAACCCAATTCACTCTATTAGCATAAATATAATAAAAAACATGCAATAAAATAATGAGAATGGTGGATTAAGTCGAATTAGGAGGCTGAATGAGCCCATATAATTATCCATTTTTGGGGTTCATCATCACCCCCTACTGAAAGTGTTGCTCATCCTCTAAGCAACTAATCTATCTCCTCATCTTTGATGGCCCTGGTGGCCTCCCTGTCATGCCAAGCTTCTGAAGTGATGTCCTCTTCTCGGTCATGAAACCATGCTTTTCTCTCTACTTCTTCCCACTTCCTGTGCTCCTTTTCTTGTAACTGTTTTGTTAGTGCCTCGATCTCAGCCTGCAACCCATCCTTCCTTTGCTGTTCATCCAAGGTTTCTTTGTCTATTGGAGGCTTTTCCCGTTGCTGTTGTTTTCCCAAGATGTGGGGCCTGTCTTCCTTATACTGTCCTTGTAGCTGTAGCTGCTGTTTAAGCAGCTCGTTTTCTTCTTGTAGCTTGACCTGCTGGTTGCTTTCCACATGCCGTACCATAGCCAATTCCTTTCTCGCCTCTTTGAGTTGTTCCTCCAGGGGACCTATATCTGCCACACCCTTGGACTTGGTGATCTTCATCCAAGTGTGGGTCCTCACTCTCTCTTCTTCTAGTGCAAAGAAAAGTGGCACTGTGAATTTTTGGGGAATGATCTTTCCGACCTCTAACAAGTTATAGTAGGAGCCCAAGCTGGGCTGGGGGCTTGGTTCCACAATGTTCTCAGCCTTTTCTTCCTCCTGTGATGATTTAGCTGCCTTTCCTTCCAATTCTTCAGTCTCCTTTAGCCTAGCCAGCGTTTCTTGTAGAACAGTCTCAGCATCCTGTAGAGAGGTCTTTGTGTCCAACATTTTAATCCTTTCTCTCCAGGTGGACATTTTCGGGCTTCCCCGTTCATAGGTGATGGATGCCTTTGAAGGAGACCTTTCCTTTTGTTTAGCTGGGGTGTCCACAATCGTAATTGGCTCTTCTGACTGTGGCTGGGGTCCGCCAGTTTTTATCCGCATGCTCCTTCTTGCCTTAAAATACATGGGAGGCTCCCTTTTTCGCTTCCCTTTTTGCTTTGGAGATGTGCTTAAGGCAGCTAACACAGCTGCTGCCTCCCTGACCAAAATCTCAGGTGATTTCTCCTTTTGCTGCTCTGTTTCCATGCTTCCTGTAGAAAGTCCCGTGTCGACTGTTTTCATGCTTCCAGTAGAAACTGTTTTTATGCTTCCTGTAAAAACCGTTCCAACTGTTTCGGTCTGCTTGGCTGGATGTGTCTTTCCTTTTAATTTCTGTGTGGTTTCTTTGGTTGTGCCCTCCTTTGAACTTCAAGATAGGATCTCTTAGGTGTTTTTATATTTTAACTTTGCTCTAATTCCCTGGTTCTAATGCTTTTGCTGCCCAAAACTTGGCTCTCTTGGAACTCCAAATTCGACGAAGAAAAGTCCAAGCTTCTCTGCTCCAGAAAGCTATGCCGTACTTCCTATAGAAGACCCCCCCGATCCCTGTAGAATGCCACTGTGCCTCTGAGCGAGCCCGATACGCAACATAATCTCGAAGACAGGTAGAAAAACCGGTGGAGGATGACTAGTTAATCATTTTGTGGCAGCGGAGGATGCATACTTCAGTTGAGGACGTTGCAAGTGCACATGAACAACAGGTGGTTTCAGCCGAGCATTTTTTAATTGCGGCGTGATTCGTGGTGAGGGAGTGAAGTGGCCAGGTGTACGTGGCCACATGTAGACTGCAGTGCTATTATGGGACTGGATGTTTTCTGCCTGGAATCCCTTACCATTAGTTGCGTTGGAGTTCAAAATCTCTACCACTGTCTGTTTTTTTTTTTTTTAATTTCCCGTGAATGACTACACACATGCGCTGGTGATCCCTGGATGAGTGCAATCGAACTGGCTAGCTTTCTAGCTGAATCCCACCATTTCATTCGTTCATGCAGTTCTTAAATTAGATTCATGCAACAGAGGAACGAGGTTAGTCACGTACCTGGAAGTCGAGCGTGGTTGCTATGAGGTGCTGTGGCCTTTCATTTGCTGCATGCATTGGTTTCTGTGGTTGCATGATGGCTTGGTTGTTGATTCATGGCTGTTTTCCTTGTGCAGGTGTCCTCTGGCCAGATCTAAGCTGCAGGAGTTTGTTTCCACGTTCAGACTTGCACCCTCAAGCTGCTGATGTTGAATTTTTACAAGGCAACGACTTATTTTCTCCATTGCTCCTGAACGATAGACCGGATCGATCTGAAACTTTCTGAGCATGTTCCTATCATCATTATGCACCTCCCATAGCAAAATTGCGATCAATGGATGCACAAATTTCGAGAAAAACGGAAAATGGCTGAATATTATAGAGATCAATTTCTCGGAAATCGTGCATCAGAATCGGCTGAAACTGCTTGGGTTGGTTACTATCACCCATATTCATCTCCCCATGAAACAGGTTTTGAAACGGATGCATAAATATGGAGAAAATGCAAAAATGGCTGAAGGTGATAGGGGCTGATTTCTTGGAAACCGTGCACCGGAATTGGCTGAAATTGCTCGAGCATGTTGCCATCATCCCTATACAACTCCCCATGTAACAGTTTTGCAAATGGATGCACGATTTTCAAGCTAGGGAAAAAAACAAATTTCAACACTATGTATTTTTGCTTCCAAGCATTCTGCAGTTTTTTGCATGGTAAGAAAAATGAGGTTGGGCTATAATGCAGACTTGGAATTCGTTGATGCAGAGTCTAGATGGAGCTTGGTTAGGTAGAGCGTGCGAGGCTTCGTTGCTTGACTTTCCACTAAAAAATTCTTGCTGTCAATTTGAGGCAAACAGGGTTTCTTGTATGACTGTGCAGGAACACATAACCAGGTGGGTGACGGAGATGTAAAGAGATGGAACAGGGTACCATATAGTGATGGGTTGAATAGAGGGGTGGCTGCAGGCCTAAAAAACAGATTCCAAGCTTCAGATTCCCTTCCAAAATCGAATTTGGCTCGCCCGAAGGTTCTACAGGATGTTTCATGTAGAAATGCAAAACTTCCTGTAGAAAGCCCAGAACTTCCCATAGAAAGCCCAAAACTTCCTGTAGAAGGTGGAATCTCAACCTGAATGTGATCAAATCTTAGGAAAGGTGAGTGGCCATGGAAGGAATGTCTGTAGGGATGTCCTGTAGCCTGGTACGGACCCCTATCCTCGTTTTGCGTGACCCTCCTTACCTGCAATGTATTCCCCGCAACCTGCAATTATTCCACATAGATTAGTCCTGTTTTTTTTTTTTTTTCTTTTTTCTTTTTTTTTTGAAAACAACTAGGGCGCCTCATGGAGGTTTTCACCCTAATTGCCTGCCCTGGGCGCCTCCAAAGGAGGTTTTCACCCAGGGATCTTATTCTCTTTTTTATTTTCTCTTCTTTCCAACCCATTGACTGCCTCATGGAGGTTTTCAATCAATGAGCCAATCTAAGGCGCCTCCGAGGAAGTTTTCACCTTAGATTTTTATTTTCCTCTTATTTTTATTTTTATTTTTATTTTTTCTACCCTACCCTACTTGAAAAGCAAAATCATTTTCAAGTATAAGAATACTTCCAATGGAGCCATGTGCACATCGAGATTAGAGACAAAATGATGTGGAGGCTTGAAATGCATGCTTTGACAGCTATCCGGATTTTAGAGACCAAATGATTTGACTTTGAAGGGATCAAACATAGTTGAGGAAGAGAGTACTGCTGCAACTTACTGACCGTATGGAACCATATCTCAATATAGCTCTGATATCCTTGGTCCTTTTGCTGATCTGGATCATTCTCCATATCTTCTTCTATCATGACCTTCACATCTTCCTCTTTTTGCTGAGTTTTCTCTTGAATACATGGAGGATTTGATGGTAACCTTGAGGGAACTCTCTCGATCTCAGATTTTGATGCCTTCTCTTCATCAAGTGCAGCCCATGGTTCTTTTATCTCCTCTCTTGAATCTTCTTTTGCTAGATGTGGTCCTTCAGTGCTGTCAATATAATCTCTTTTCTCCAATACTCTTCCTGAGCTATGGTGAATATCATTGAGCTCAAAAGGAGTTGTTTGGAAATGCTGTGCCTCCACATTGTAATTGGGTTGAGCTACTCCAATGGGCAGGTTTGGAAATGGTGGTATGGGTAGTTGAGTGGGTGTTACAGGGAAAAGTGTCTACTCAGAACTGCTTATCCCACTAAGGTGTGATAGCTGCCTTAGAAACAAACAAAGTAAAGCTACTTTCGTTTTTCCTTTATGAAGTATAGATAGAGAGGAACAAAGAAGACCAACCTCTGTCTTGCGTTAATCTCCTGGTTCAATTCCTCTCTTCCTTGATAGTCTTTCGCTACTTGTTCCCTTGCACGCCCAGCTTCACAGAGTACCTGTAAGATCACAGTAGCATAGCACTATACAAGAACATGGATCTATAATCATAAACAATCTGGGATCAGATGTAAATTGACCATACAAATGCAGCAAACATAAATGACACAAGAGTATGGAGGAAAACTAGAATAGCTTTTATTGATAAACAAGAAAGAGCCAAGAGGAGTTACAACCAGTTGTTCTGACCCAGCATCAACCTCTCAGCAAGGAAGCCCCTCTTCACCTCATACAAAGCTTAGATCACCCAACAATCTGATGGTTGTCTCAAGAAACCAACAACAATGCCTTACAATATGCAAAATTCCAGCCTCTGGATCTCTGGGATGAGGGATCCATATATAAATATCTGTAAGGGAGATGAGTCAGCTTGTGATTTGATTAGTGTCTTCCCTCTGATAGTTCTCGCTTCCACTTGGATATTGATGATCTCTTACTCATCCTTGGTTGAATTCAGAGAGGCAAGTGTCACAGGAGAAGTTTCTGGAAGCTTCCATTGCCTCTCCACCTCGCGGAATGACACTGCCATTTGTCATTTCTCACCCATCGCACCCCATAAAAGGGCTTTTTAAAATGCAACGCACCCACACAGTGTATTTAGGTGAGATGCAACGCACTTGGCCTGTGGAGCAGCTGAAATGATCATGTTTTGACCAATTCTGAGCAGTTTTTCATGGAGAACTTCTGGGAGAAGCTGTAATCAGTTGACCTTGTTCTTTTAGGGGTTAGAACAACACTTTTAGGGACTTAGGAGCCCTTGGTTTATGGACATTTCATGCTTGGGGTTGTAGTGCCCAAAAATTTCTATAACAGTTGCCCCCTAAAGCATGAGGTTGTTAATCTTTTGATGTCGGGTGAAATGCTTTATTATGAGGATCCAAAGTTCTTTCAAGCTGGGAGGAGACCTGTAATAAGATACAATACAATACATTATATTCATAATATTTTCATGATCTAGCTGAGGCGGGCATTCCCATGCTCAACTTTATAAATTCATTTTCATGTACATAGGACAGATAATCGTTTGAGTGTAGACTGATGATTCTGATAGAGCCGTCATCCCTTTGATTGGATGATTATCTGTGCAGCAATGATGTACATTTGATGTCTTTATTTCCCTGAATATATATCGCAGCCCGGATGGATAAAAATAGATCCGGGGTCTTCAATCTCGTTCGATCTTCACTCGAAGTACAAATCTATCCATGTGAGAGATGTTCTGGAGTCGAACATGGAAAGACATTGCTTGATTACCAGCCAATGATATAAGCTGTTAACAAGCGCGAGAGGAATCACCGATAATGATAATGACCCTCAAGGTACTGCAGTACAATTCACGTGGTGTGAATAAAGGACTTGGCGTCGAACACCACGCAAAATCTTTTGGTCGAAGGTCATTGATGTAAACCTGTCGCCAGAAGTGAGAAACTTGCCATTGAGGCATGCAAGCTTCAAAGTACTGAATGGGGTGTTCCTAGATCAACTTCTTGGATAATGAGCTGATGTCGACAAGAAGTGATCCATCATAGGAGGGCCTTAATGAATCCCACATCAATGACACAGAACGGAGCAAATGATTTTAATGGAGGTGAAAACGATCTGGTGATATAAGGTTCAGGGTGGCGGTCATGAAAGAATGGAGTATAAATGTATTGTAGTGGGTGAGACACAGGTGAATTCTCTGAATGACTTCTCTTGAACATATCGGTGACACTGATGTGATGGATTGGTAGCATTAACCCCAAATGTAGGTGGTATGATGGGACCATGGTGATGTGACCGGTGAATGAAACAACCCAACCCGACTTGGATGCGGAGTGACAGTGTCATGTTCAAGAGCGACTTGCTACCAACAAAGTTTCTTCAAGTTTTCTTCCCAATTTTTCCCCAGTCATTGCTGACTAGTACCTCTTTATTTTTATCAAGCTTGAGGAGGATAACATATGCTTGTTCTATTATTTTCCCTTCGGGCAAACCCATCGCTATGTTTTAACGAGCCTAGCGATAGTGAAACTCGTTCTTTTAAAACAATACAGAAGGGATGAATTTTCGATTCTTTTAACGAGCCGAACAAGACAAGCGCTTGATATTTTTTTGTAATAATCCCTCAGGTCCAAAAATATTAAAATTTAGAGGAGGGATAGCACTTCCGGTCCCTTTAACGAGCTGGAGAGGCCAATGGCTCGGCAATCTTTTCATATTTTACGAGTCAATTGAAAAAAGCTTAAAGGAGACTCGTCTTTTGAGGAACGAGTGATAAAATGGGTAGCAACTGATTCCAGGTAAGGTTTGGAATTTTCCAATCACGGCAGTGTTACAAGGATGGCTAGTGAGATCACTCCTCGCAGCTGTTCCTCAAAATGGGTAAACAATCAAATGGAGGTGAATGATCGGCCAATGCAAAAGTGGAGGTGACGGTGCGAACACGACCAAGGCTTTAAAGGTTGAAATATTACATTCACGATGGTTATTTACTAGAAATTGGTTCATTTTTTAATGAGCTTAAAAACTAGAGGAACATGTGCTCATTTCTTATGTTTATTTTTTAACGAGCATGAAGTCCGCGCTAAAACTGCTCGATGTAACGGTCATTTCTTGATTTTACCGTAAATAGCTTTGTTCTTTCAAAGATTGTACTGCATTTTCAGTTGCTTCATCAAACTAGTTAGAAATGAACAATATATGTCTGAAAAATGAGTTAGAACACTAATATTTTACTTCGAACTACGTAAAAAGTAATGTAAAAGTGCTTTTACCTCTCATTTTACCATTTCATTTGAACTTTGGTTTGTTGGAGCTTTGGAGGTGCTTTCCCCCTTTGATTTTCATCAGCTGATTTCGGGAGATTCTATGGACGATTCTCGGCGCCGTCTGGACCAGGTAGGAGCTAAACTTGAGCTCTTTCATTTCATGCTTTCCATTTTGCATTCTGAGCTTGATTCCTGGTTTTTCTGAGCCTCTGGGGTTTGAAAAACTCGCTCTGCCTTCAGCGCACCCTCTGTGTATCGAAAGGTGCGTTGGATGTTGGCCTGTCTTAAGATGACTATTACATGGCGAGAACGTGAGCATGAAGAAGAGGACATGCTTGCCTTACATGATCCGGTTACAGTAAACGCACTGCGGAACTGTAGCTTGCTGAAGTTTTTCCGCATTTCTAGCATGAGACAACAGATCAACTTACTGCAGTATTTGCTGGATGCTTGGGATCCTACCAACTAGGTGTTCCAGATCAGGGGCAAATCCATCCCCTTGACTGTAGTGGACATCTATTTCTTGACTGGCTTGTCGAGGCGGGGTGCCCCCATCTCTTTATCAGGTTCGGCCCGAGGAGGTGAATCTGTGAGAGATTATGTTCGCTGGTATTGCAGAGAGGGATCTCAGCCGAGTAAAGACGGCAAGATCATCATCCGTGATGTCACTGACAGGTCCCTCAGGACTATTCTGTTTACTTTTGGTAGGATGGCTGGTGGTGCGGCTCTTCATGTAGCCAACCGATCTTATATGCAGTATGCCTTGGAATGCCTCCAACCAAAGGTGTTCAACTGGTGCGACGCAGTACTTCTTGTGATGAAAGAATAGTTGACCAAGGTAAAGAGTGGGAGGTTGAAGAACTTTGGGTATGGTTCTATTTTGACCGCCTTTTCCTTGGAAAAGATACCACTGATGCAGCCGCAGTATATTGCACTCGATTTACCTTCACCGACTGAACCACGTATGCAGAGATGGGTCGACCATATGTCTAGGCATGCTGGTCAGTCTCAGATTTCATTTTCTGATACCTTCTTCGGGTGGTTTGATCGTCAGGAGATGGTTTATTCCAAGTACCCATACGCTGGTATGGACTTCCAGGGTGACCCAGATTTAGTACTTCCGGCTGGCGAACAGTGGGGTGCCATTGGTAAATTCTTTGACCATATCCCTGTTTATCGTTTTTCTCTTATAATATCCTTGTGCTTTATTCTATCAAGACTTAATCAAACTCATGTGTTCATGCAGATGTTGGTCCTGTTCGGCCAGTAGTACGCCTAAGAATGCCAGCTGTCGCCCCAGCAGGAGAGGCTGTTGGAAGGGCTATCCTTCGCGACCTCGAAGTGGCCGAGACTCTCACAGCATTACAGGAGCAGGTTGAGGGTCTCACTCTTGGTATTCCAGATGTGAGGACTGACGAGCTGCCCTTGAGGTTGTAGCGGCATACTACTGGTGTGCCAAGACGATGGACTCGACTCTTACGCATGATCGCACAGGCTGTGACTTGCTATCACGAGCATCATTAGACTAGGGTGCCCCCTAGCATTTTGAGTTTTTTGGTCATTTGCCCAATTTTGTCTCGGTTACAGAACATTATGTGTAAACCATAGACAGTTATATATATTTTTGATTTTCGGAGTTTTATTTTGGTTAAGTTACATGATCCAAATGCAAATATTGATGGTATGCTTCTTTTTATAAACGTTGCAAATGTCTATCTAACACATAATTTGTCAATGAGTCAGTTAATGTGTTTAAGTTTATGGAAATATGTTGATATTGAATAAAATCAAATTGTCTTTCCAAAATCTTAACCCTTAGGAACATGCGATAAATAGTTGGATTTCAGACAGAGTAGATACCAGTGAGTTGTAGTATGACGAGTTGTGAGTCTAGCCTGACAATCAGTCGGCGTATACCATGTGTGATGGCATCAGAGAGAAGTTCTATCAATGCGCTATATTTAGCGATGTTATTCATTGATCGACCAATACATACCCCTCTGAAACTTACTAACTCGCCGCTTGGATCAAAAATGGCCCAGGCCGCGGAAGATAGGTTCCGCGAACTACGACTCGCTCCGTCGGCATATCCAACACATGACTCCAATAGGTTTGACATCTGCAATAAATGTAAAAAGTGGATTACTTGACCAAAATAAACACTTTAGTGAAAACAAAAACATAACAAAAGCATACAGGTTACCATACTGAATTACTCATAGTAACGCTTGAGGTACAACCCGTTACGAGGTTGCGCCAGTGGAATTCCGTCATAATCCATTAACTCGTAGGCTTCTTTTGCTAACACTCGCTTAACAATATAGGGGCCCATCCATAAAGACTTAAATTTACCTGCTCCCAATTTATCGGATTCTTGGTCATAAAGCAAGACCAAGTCACCTTCTGAGAAGACACGGGGTTTGACATTTTTGTCGAACTGCACTTTGACTCGTTTCTTATGGGCTTCGTTAGCCAAAGCGGCGTCACGATGGGTTTCATCCAATTGGTTAATTCCAAGAAACGAGCTTCTTCTTCTGAAGTTCCGGGGAGGAGATCAATTGCGAGTTTGAGGGATGAGATTTCGCACTCGATTGGTAAGACTGCTTCCAGGCCATATACCAGTTGGAAAGGTGTAAACCCGGTTGCATTCCTTACCGATGTTCAGTAAGCCCACAACGCTGAGTATAGGATTAGGTGCCACCTTCTTTTGTGAACTCCAATCATCCTTTGCAGCATGCGCTTCAGGACCTTGTTGATTGCTTCAACTTGTCCGTTGGCTTGCGGGTAATATGGAGTAGAGCTGTCGTGAGACAACCCTAGTTTGGCAGCTAATTCGACCATCATGTGATTGCGAAAATGCGATCCATGATCTGTGACTATAGCTTGTGGGACGCCGAATCTGGCGACTACATGATTGAAAAAGAAGAGGGCAGCTGTTTCACCAGTATTATCTAATGTAGGCATCGCCTCGGCCCATTTGGTAAAATAGTCAACTGCGACTATGATATACCCATGCCCCCCGGTCGAGGTGGGGTTACATGTCATGAAATCGATGCCCCATTTGGCGAATGGCCTGACAGCAACTATTGGCTGCAGAGGTGCGGGTGGTCTTCTGGTTTTGCTATCGAAAATTTGACAAGCATGGCAACTTCTGACTGCGTTTATGCAATCTTTAAACATTGTTGGCCAGAAGTATCCTGCTCGTAAGATTTTTTGCGCTGTAGCATAACCGGATTGATGCCCCCCACACGCGCCTGAATGGCAATCATTCAGGACTTTTTCGGCCTCCTCATGCGTGAGGCACCTTCTCAGAACTGTATCGATACCGCGACGGTAAAGTGTATCACCGACGATCATGTAGTCTTTTGCTTGGTATTGAATACGTTTTTGTTCGGAGCGAGAGGTATTTGGCCTATGTTTTTGGGTTTGAAGATAAATGATTATATCCCCATACCACTGATTGCTTGCAGATATCAGAAACAAACTTTCGTCCACGATCGTTTCTTCCGATGTTTCATCGTTGGACGACGATGGGAGATCGCATAATAATTCTGCGAAAACCAGAGCTTTCTTTGACTTGGATTTTACAAATTCTAGATCAAACTCTTGTAGGATTGCTATCCATTTTGAATATTTTCCCCCCAGCAACTGTCGCGACAATATATAAGTCATGGGGTTGCAATCTGACAGAATGGTAGTTTTTCAAAAGAGGACATAGTGTCGAAATCTCTGTATCGCTTGAACAGCTGCGAGCGCTAGCTTTTTAACGTAAGAATACTTTCTTTCTCTATCATTTAAGTTCTTACTTAAATAATATATAGGATGTTCAATTTGGTCGTCTTCTTGAACTAAAACCATTGCGATGGTCGTATTCACTGCAGCCAGATACAGGTTAAAATCTTTTTGATAATCAGGAGCGTACATTAATGATGCTTTCATTAGGGATTCTTTTAAAGCATCAAAGGAAGCTTGCGCAACCTGATCCCAGACAAAGGGTACTTCCTTTTTCAAAAGACGCGTATAACCTTTAGCAAGTTCGGCGTAATTTGGAATGAACCTCCTCAGAAAGTTTGCTTTCCCTTGGAGTTTCAGAATCTGAAGCAAATTTGAAGGTGGAGGCAAATTAATGATTGCCTGAACCTTACATGGGTCGAGACGAATCCCGTCCTTTGAGACTACAAAGCGAAGTAAACGACCAGAACTGACGCAAAATACACATTTGTGTGGATTGAGTCGTATCTTGTAGTGTCGACAACGTAGAAATATCGCTCTTAAATGCTGCAGATGATCAGTCCGCTTTCGCGAATGAGTCGGAAGGTCGTCGAGGCATGGTTGAACAATGTTTTTGATGTCATGGAAGGCATAATTCATTGCCCTCTGAAATGTTGCCCCTGCGTTCTTTAAACCAAAGGGTAATTTTCAATATGCGAATGTGCCCCACGGACAAATAAATGCAGTCTTTGACTGGTCCTGTGGGCGGATATTTATTTGATTATACCCGGAGAATCCATCCATAAATGAAAAGATTTCGCATTCGGCGCATTCATCAATTATCTGGTCGATGAAGGGTGTAGGGTAGTTGTCTTTTGGACAAGCTTGATTTACATCCCTATAATCGACGCACACTCTAATTGTTCCTTGTTTTTTCATAACAGGGACAATATTCGATACCCAATCGGTTAGAGGAATCGGGTAAATGAAACCAGCATGGAGAAGTTTTTCAACTTCTGCCTTAATGGCAGCGGCTTTCTTGGGGTGCACCTACCGTAGCCGTTGTCATACTGGTTTGACATCTGTATACATCTTAATTTCGTGTTCAACGATACTCGAGTCAATGCCTGGCATTTCACTATATGACCAAGCAAAGACATCTCTGAATTCGCGAAAAAGAGCGTTATATATTTCCAGTTCTGAAGGAGAACAACATTTGCCAACATAAATATTCTCTACAACATCTGTTTTGGTCGAGATATTTATGGCGATAGTCTCTTCAATGTTGGACAAGTTTCGCTCGGAATCCACCGTGTTTATAGTATTTGATAGAAAATCAAAAACTGAAGGATGATAAAGGTCATCAGGAGTATTTTCTTCACAATTCGGAAGAAGGGAACGATGGTGGTAATCATCCCATGGTGCCCCTTCAATTACCATTGATTGAACAATTCCTTCATCGGTGTCATGCACTCTCGACCAAGGATTTGAAGGGGTGCCATACTCCTTAGACCTATCTATCCAAACACTCGATGAGCGTTGATTTGGGTTTTCCACCCAGGCTAGGAACATTGATTGCTACAATATTTTCGTTGGGCTTGGAGGCAAAACCATTGCATGATCCACGTCGATATTGTTTTCTGAGATCTTTTTAGAAGATATCATGTTGCAGGTTCCTACTGACGCTACTTCCGCCAAATTGATTGGAGGTGGAAGGGCAAAAGTTCCCATTAATACAGGGTCTTTTAGTAGGCCTACTCCGATATTTTGAAGCGAATGGGGGCTTCCATGGATCATAGGAATGCTTCCCGTAACTTGAGAACCATTGGGGAGGAAGTTTTGTTGATCGACGATTGTAATCCCTCCTTGAAAGGGAAATGCAATCTTCCTAAAATAGGTCGACACAACAGCAGCCATGGCATATATCCATGGTCTTCCCAGTAGGATGTTGTAATCGAGATTTCTGTCGATTACCTCAACATCTATTTCTACTGTTTTTCCTCCTAGTTCAACCTTCAAGTTACTTAGAATACCATATGGGGTATATGTTCATCCGTCAAATGCTTTTAATGTCATCGAAGATCACGACAAGGTTGGAGATCCTAAAGTTTTCCAGCAACTCATCGACATAATACATGTAGATGCCCCCTCATCAATAATTGTTCGATGAATAATTTTGTTGAAGGTTTTCACTTGAACAAGGAAAGCTAGTTGAGCTGGTAATTGAGGATCGTATCCTTTATGATCGAAGGATACAAGATTGGAATCCTTTGGGTCTATCCCACCAATGGCTGATAATAAAGCCTGCTTTTGGGATGGGAAATTTTGTAGTACTTCAAGAGTTGACATAGCGGATGGCGATTGGGCCAAATCTTCCACTATATTATAATGCTGTGCTGCTCTAGCACGAGGATTAAATGTCGATTTGTGTACTACTCCCTTTGGCGGTTTTATTGTTAGTTCAGGAATTATGGGCGGCGCAACTTCTGTCGAAGTTGTTGTCGAACTACTAGGTTGATCTTTATCCTTGTTGTTCGACAGCTGTGGATTCCCATAATCTTTGTTCCTTGTCGATATCAAAGCATCATTTTGCTTTTTTGAAACCGACAACATTAACACTTGAGACGGGGAAGCATTTCCACTGTCAACTAGATTTGTTCCTGGATTTGGAAACGGATCAGTTAACACTGCGGAGGTTTTTGAATTCTTGAAGAATTTTTTAAGCTCAGCTCTGTGTGGACAATCTGGTGTCCGATGATCCTCATCGCATATCATGCATGGATATTTTAGTTTCCTATTTCCAGGAGGGTTTGCGGAAGATTAAACAGGAGATGATTCCTCTTGTTTCTTCTTCTTCCCTTTTCCTTTCTTCTTGCCCCCTGGTTGCTTGGTTTCTTTGCCTTTATCTGTTGATACGACATTTACTTCCGAGGCAAGAAGTTCATCTTTTGCATTTTGACCTGAAATCTTACGGGCCTTTTTGGATGTAGCCTTTGTCAATTTCGTGTCTGTTGCGCCAATCACGCCATCGCCGGCATGAGAGTCATTGTTTGATTTAGGAGGAGGAGGAACTGAGAATTCCGGTCTAGGGGCGTCAGGTATTTTATCGTAGAGCGTGCCGGACTGAGTGTAAATCAAGTCCAAATATTGCGCACGAGCGATAACTTGCTCTTCTGTGACGACCCCCCCTTTTGCCACATCTTCCGTGATGGAAGGTAGTAATGACTTGATAAACCATTCAGCTAAGAGCTGATCGGGAACATACGTTTTTACCATTCTACGACGACGTCGCCACTCATGTATATGATCAGATATGTGAGTGGCCGTCATTTGTTTGAAGTTGGTAAGGAGTTCTGTTCCCGTTTCGTACCTTATCGGTAATTGAAAATGGGTTAAAAAGGTTGTGGCTAGGGTACTGAAGTTGTCGAATGAAGCTCTAGGAAATTCGATGTACCATTTTGCTGCCGGACCAGTTAACGTCCTCTGAAAAAGGCGAAGCCTAATCGAATCATCGTTTAGGGTGTTTGATGAGCACCACAGATGAAAGGTAATCACATGATTCAACAGATCTTCGCCCGGATTTCCATTAAATTTAGGAATATCTGATGGAAGTTTATGAGGAATCGCTGGCCACCAAGGGGTGTAAGCGATTGGATCATTTGTTAACCGATTTAAATCAGGTAACTCTAAAGTTTCCATGAAGGGTAACTGTTGATTCAGGTTAGGTGAAGCATACCTAGGATAAGATGGGATTGCCTGAGCAGTTGGTCTTTGCATACCGGCATAATGCATTTGATGCTGGTAACTTTGGTAAGGTTGGTGGGCATGACCATTGTAAAATGGTTGATTTTGACCGTTTTGAATATACGGCTGCCCACTATTTGCAAAGATTTGTTGCTCAAAACCTTGGTATACTTGTTGGAATTACGGTTGTTGGTATTGTACTAGCCATGGTTGTGAAGCCATGTGCTGTTGCCCGATACTAACTGTTTGACCAAGATGAGGGGTAATTGTACCCGTCTGAACCTGTGTCATTCCACCAGTCGGCGATTGTGGTTGAGTCGCAGGGTCAAGGGGCTATTGCATTACAACCTGAGAAACCTGAGTTTGGCATACAACAGGCAGCGCTTGAACTTGCGACACTGTCACGATAGTTGGCATAGTTGGTATATTTGACATAGGTAAGCATTGTTGCATCGAATATATAATTCTTGGTTGTTGAGGTAGTATCGGTACCCAACCACTTGAAGTAATTCCAGCATAACCCGAATTTTGTTGTGAACTCCCGTATGGTTGTCCTCCCGGAGGGGATAATGAAAGGGCATACTGCCCCCCATATGGTGGTAATCCAGAACTCAAGGGAATGGTTTGCCCTTGAGGGCCGGACTGCCCAAATTGACCTCCAAATGGATCAATTTGTTGAGACTCAACATAAGAGTTTCCGGATATTATTACGGATGAACAAACAGGAACAAACCATACTATTGAAATGGCCCCTGAGTGGGCTCCTTCTAGCAATTGAGAGCTAGTTGGGACAGATGGTATACCAACGAAAATTGTTGGAGTGATAGCAGGGAGTTCTGCCATCGCTGTGTCAGACGACACAGTCCTAGATGTTGACGGTTGTTCAGACATTTCTAGTCTATCCAAAAGATTACCTAGCGATTCTACAGGCGCTTCCGCTGGCGGTAGACTAACTTCTGATGAAGAAGGATACAGAGTGATCCCGACTCCAAATTGCGATGGAGTACTAGATGGTGGAAGGGGTAGACCGTCAGGTCCGTAGAATATTTCTGGTGCCGAAGAAGGTATGGAATCGGCAGCGACAGATGTTTGAGGAGCAAGACTCTCTGAACCGGTTGTAAATGGAACTGGTTCAGTAACACAAGTGTTTACCCTCAGACTAGGATCAATACTACTGTCCTTCCGTGGCTGCTGAACTTCTTCTGTAGAGGCAGGGATACCAGAAATGCTTGGAGTAACCGAAGTCTCTGATGTTGTTGGAACACTTGTTCTAACTTTAACAGGAGATTTGGAACCGGTTAAATGAGTTCGCTTTGTCCGTACTAGCTTCGATTCCGGAGACAAAGACGGTTGACTCGTAAGCCTCCGCGAACGACGGGGTTTCAATTGACTTTCTTCCACAATTGCGGATTAATCGATCAACTAAAAATAAAGGGGAAGTATGTTTCCAAATTAAATGAATTTTAGACGCTTTGACACAACTTGTTTTTTCAATTTTTAAGAGTTGAGAAAAAACAAAAGATGACTCTAGTCGCCTTCGATTTTTAATGACCCTGAAGTGACAAGTGCTCAGATGGACCTTTTCCGTTAAAGAGTCTGAAAAGGAACGAAAGGGACTGCTCTGGAAATATAGGTAGAGGGATTACCAAACCAATCGCAAAACTGCAGAATACTTTTTACGGTACGATAGTCAATCTTCCCGAATGCTGTGTTCAGTGCATTGCGTCCGATAGGGCGGCAGACACGGCTTCCTATGGATAAAGGATTAAGCCTATCGGGGTCTCCCAAAATATACTCGATGGTACGTGGGAGCACAAGTCCGTACTGGCACTTATTGTCTCAAAGTGGAGGAATCACCCAACCATCAGTGAGAACAACAGTTACCAGGATTTACGACGCTGGAATACGTCTCTAGCCTAGACTTCTAAATGTTGTGCGTTACGTTCCAAAGCTTTGTTAGATTCATTGAATTTATTTTATAGTTGATCTTGTTTATGAAGTTTGCCTTTCAGGTTCACCACGAGATGTAGATGTAATTCCTAAAATGCAATCTAAGATGATAAACAATCTTTTTATCTTCTTTGTGCAATGAAAATCCTAGCTACTAAGGAAAGAAAGACAGAATCCTTTCACAAAGAGCAAAGAGCACACTCTAAATGCACTTTCCTAAATCAAACCAATCAGACTGTCTAAATGCAAATGCACATGCATGTATTTGTTTTCGACTTTCTTAGTATATGAACGATAAAAAGAAAGTTGATGCACAAATCTGAATTACTTTTCAAGCGACAGTTATCAACAAGTTTCTTTTCGAAATCAAAAATGGAGGCAATCACAACTCCTTATGATTTGGAAATGAATACTTGTTTTCGACACTAGAAAAATTACAAATTCAGACCAAAAACAATAGTAACAGGATAACCGACTATCAACAACAATCAAACTCTTTCCTATGATTGAAATCGACACTTGCGATACTTTCAAATCAAAGGACGACAGTGCGATTATGTTACTTTTTGCAAAGGAGAACTGAAAATGACTCAACAAACACACAAAAACATTTATAGTTCTTTTGTACAAAGGAGGCAGAATAATAGCAAGGAAAAGGGGTTTCAAACAGAGATATACCGATCACTGGCAGCAAAATTCATGAATAGAACTGGAAAGAATGAATCACAGAAACCAAAATTGAACAATGCCTAGTCTGATCAGCGCACCTGTAACACAGGGAATTTGAAATGCAGCGCACCTACTACACTCGGGAAGTGCGCTGAATTTCAGATTCTCAGAACAGTACCTGCGCTGGGCCAGAAACGAGACTTTGCTTGGGTTCTAGGTCACAGTTTGTAGTTCAGTTCATGGGTTTTGGCCGAGCAAATGGTAATCAGTAATGCAACAATCAGTGATAGATCTAAGGAGGATATAAGAGCTACCACAAGGGCAATCAGAGAGTTTGTGAATCAGTTGTTTAAATCATAAACAGATCCCGGAGATTGACTGAAGCGGCATTTATCTACTTTGCATTTGCATAGCAAATGCAGTTCGAAAGCTACCTGGCACGACTTCAGACTCCGTCTGTAAGTTTATGAAATAGACAACAAGGAAGATAAACAAACAAACTAATTCGTCCCCAGTGGAGTCGCCATTTTGTTACAGGGAAAAGTGTCTACTCAGAACTGCTTATCCCACTAAGGTGTGATAGCTGCCTTAGAAACAAACAAAGTAAAGCTACTTTCGTTTTTCCTTTATGAAGTATAGATAGAGAGGAACAAAGAAGACCAACCTCTGTCTTGCGCTAATCTCCTGGTTTGATTCCTCTCTTCCTTGATAGTCTTTCGCTACTTGTTCCCTTGCACGCCTAGCTTCACAGAGTACCTGTAAGATCACAGTAGCATAGCACTATATAAGAACATGGATCTATAATAATAAACAATCTGGGATCCGATGTAAATTGACCATACAAATGCAGCAAACATAAATGACACAAGAGTATGGAGGAAAACTAGAATAGCTTTTATTGATAAACAAGAAAGAGCCAAGAGGAGTTACAACCAGTTGTTCTGACCCAGCATCAACCTCTCAGCAAGGAATCCCCTCTTCACCTCATACAAAGCTTAGATCACCCAACAATCTGATGATTGTCTCAAGAAACCAACAACAATTCCTTAAAATATGCAAAATTCCAGCCTCTGGATCTCTGGGATGAGGGATCCATATATAGATATCTGTAAGGGAGATGAGTCAGCTTGTGATTTGATTAGTGTCTTCCCTCTGATAGTTCTTGCTTCCACTTGGAGATTGATGATCTCTTACTCATCCTTGGTCGAATTCAGAGAGGCAAGTGTCACAGGAGAAGTTTCTGGAAGCTTCCATTGCCTCTCCACCTCGCGGAATGACACTGCCATTTGTCATTTCTCACCCATCACACCCCATAAAAGGTATTTTTGAAATGCAATGCACCCACACAGTGTATTTAGGTGAGATGCAACATACTTGGCCTATGGAGCAGCTGAAATGATCATGTTTTGACCAATTCTGAGCAGTTTTTCATGGAGAACTTCTGGGAGAAGCTGTAATCAGTTGACCTTGTTCTTTTAGGGGTTAGAACAACACTTTTAGGGACTTAGGAGCCCTTGGTTTATGGACATTTCATGCTTGGGGTTGTAGTGCCCAAAAATGTCTATAACAGTGGGGTGGTATATTTGAGATGGATGTGGATGGGGTTGTGGTTGGGCAGGTGGTGGAGGAAAATGAGTGGGAGGAGAGTTGTATTGGGGCCTCCACCCCTGATGAGGTGCATTCCACTGAGGCTGTGGCTGAGCATAAGAGTGAAACGAATGAACAACTGGAGAAACATGGTATTGAGGAAGATACAACCAAGGAGGGGGTGTGGACCAGGAAGGATGAGCAGGGGGACCCCAAGAAGGCATGGAAGTGGCTTGATAGGGGTCGTAATAGGTCTGGGATGTCCCTTGCATTCCCTGCTGGTAGGGTATGGGTCCATGTGGCCTACTTTGGTTCATATAATAGAGTGATTCAATGGCTCCTTTGGCCCTCTGATATGCAGCTTTAATTCCGGGAAAGGAGGGACACTGATTCGTAGGATGATATCTTTCACAAAAAAAACACACTTCTATTGGAGTGCAATGGACATTCATTCCTAGGATGCTTTCTAGTGCACCTGGGACAAAAGATGGCCAAAGCCCTCTTGGCTTCCTCTTCCTTCCTTTGGATCCGCAAGGTATCCAGTTGCATGGCAAGAAACTGCCTCATCTCGCTCTTGAAATCTTCCATCTGATTTGAAAATTCATTTTTGGATAAGGTACTGCTCCCAACATTTCTGTTTGCAGCCATTTGCTCCAGAGGAATGTTTTCTTCTTCTTCTCCCCTAGAGGTTCTTCAAATATGACTTGCTGTCCACCTCGGGGTTCTTTAATCACAACCATCGAAGAAGAGAGAAGGTTGGCTGTGTGAAGCAGTGGGGGTGTTTTTGCAATCATTTTTCTGAATTATCTCTACTCCTACAAGGCATGAAAGGAAATATTTTTGGTTGATTTTCGTTTTTTTGCCTTTTTTTTTTTTTTTTTTTTTTTTTCTGCTTGTACCTGCAAAAATTAAAATAGATTGAACTACAACTAACTATCTTGCTGAAATGAAAATACGGAATTCAAATGAAAGCTAGAAAGGACTAATCTATTTTTCTCAAATGAAATTACAGGAATGAAATGCTAGTCTATGCTTGCAGAATTGAAATTGCGGAATTTGAAATGCTAATCTACGCTTGCAGAATTGAAATTGCGGAATTGAAATGAAATAAACTACTTAGCAGAAGGTTGTAGTGGAAAATAGAAGAAAAGCATCAATCACCAATACTCTGACGCTTCCCCGAAAACGACGCCAAAAATAATGGTGGGCCCTAGTATTGCAACAATAATGTTGCAACTCCTGGAACTCCCTTCTTTAATTTTATCAACCCGGTAGTTCGTAACAAACTTGGAAGTGACGGTGCTGTATGCACACGTATTAGCTATTGCTACGACTGTCACTTGATCAGCTGGCAGAAGTCCACTAGGAGCTTAAGCCAACTTCTATGAGCTCATAGAAGAATATTTTTAACTGATGGATGAAAGCTATCTCAAAGGAGGCTAATCTACCTGCAGAAAGAAATTGAAAGCGGAAAGGAAATGCAAACCCTAGTTTTACCGACTAACCCTACTGGTGCAAGAAAAATGATGAAATCTACAGAAAGGAATGCCATTGACTCTTAGAAAGGTAAAATGCATGTGACTAAGCTACTTCTGAAGTGAAATCTGAAAAGAAACATCTTTTTGTATTTTTGAGTAAGTTGGCAGAATTATTGTGCATGTGATTTAACTGTTTTTGACTGTGCAGAGGTGGATTGGTGAAAGGGAATGCTTGCAGGAGGTCAGGAAGGTTAGAAGAGGGCCTAAGGGGTACCTAGCACCCTGCCAAAGAGTTTCACAGTGATCAGATCTCAAGAAACCGCTTTCGTGAGCTTCTACAGGAAGTTTGCAGGGGTTCTACAGGATGTTCTGAAATTTCTACAGGATGTTCCGAAAAGAGGATTTTGGAGGGTTGATGGAGGAAAAACGGTGGGAAAGTGGAAATGGAGGTTGGATAAGGATGTTAAGGGGTCTAGGACTTGGTGAATGAGGCTAAGGAGCGATTGGATTCGTTCGAGGATGGAGGGAGCAATGATGCACAAGAATGTAGAAATTAGGGCAAAGCGAGAGAATGTGGCAAATGTAAGGCAAGAATCTGAGTTAGAGGATGAAGCAGGTTGCATGGATGGGGTAAGGATAGATGAGGAGGTATCATAGGTGCTCTACAAGTTATTTCTCAAACTGAACAAACAAAGACTCGGAAAATCAAGGACCTAGCTACTTTAACCTAATCTGTCCTAAATAACAGCAAAGAAAATGAACAACAATTTACTTGCAACGAAGTCATGTGAAGTAGCTATGCAAACTAAGCAATCATGAACTTGAGCATGTAATCACAACTGGTATCAACTTCTACAAATGAGAATCTAACACTAATAATTGCATGATGAAGCAAAAAGAATGTTTTTGGTGGCAGCAAGGACACCTTGGTCCTAGCTCATGGTCCCACTGAGGGAGAGGTGAGATCAAAGGTGTTTGATAGCCTTTTTCTGCAAATATTCTCTGTTATTAACCTATCAAATCAATCTGAACATGAAAATCCTTTTTAATCATCAAAAGCAACCTAAACAACAAAACAAGATTTAAATTTAAATAGCAGATTTTATTCCAAGAATGCAGCAAAGACACATGAAAGTAAACAAAGGAGGTACTGGGCACTTGGGTTGGGCCCAACCCTAAGAGCTACAGCCTCCTAAAAGAGATTAGAGCTGGTGCAAAGTTGGATTCATCTTTATTGAGCAAGAAATAATAGTTACATCAAAAACTGTCCACAAGGGAAAGCTTGAAAGTGTGCTCAAATGCAGAGCTAATCTACTGCCTAAAAAATGACTAAAAGAATGACTAAAATCGAACTACAAACTAGCTAACTTCTGCCTACAAAGTGACTAACTAAAATGAGGCCCTAAGCCTTCTTATTTATACAAATTGAGGACCCTAACAGCCCTCCTAAACTTTAGGAACTCGACTGCCAAAACTTGTAGTTAACAACACCTTTACTAGCCCTTGCTCGGCTGCCCTTGAGACAATTGATGTGTTGGCCTTTGAACTCTGAGCTGATGGTGGAGAATTCAAGGTAAGGGCCCATAAATGAAGGGGACATCTTCCTACAAATCCTCTCCCTTGTTCTTCCACGAATTTGGATGCCAAGTGCTCATTAAAACCTTTGATTTTGTCTCAAAATTGACCAAAAAAACTACACAAAGCACCCATTAGACTTGTTGGCATGACTAACCCAATTCACTCTATTAGCATAAATATAATTAAAAACATGCAATAAACTAATGAGAATGGTGGATTAAGTCGAATTAGGAGGCTGAATGAGCCCATATAATTATCCATTTTTGGGGCTCATCAACTAGCTTGATATTGACTTGATGGATCAAGCTATTTAGTATCCATAAGTGAAGAACTAGGTAAAATTCTTGTGGAAGACATGGGTGAAGACCATGGACTAGAAAAAAAACTTGAGTGGGTTCTAGATAATGATTGGTAACCTGGTGGGATGGATGGAACACCATACAAATGTGACTCAGGTGTCGTGGTAAACTTCGAAGAAGTAGCGACAGAGGATTCTGTCACAGCTGTAATAGATGGTACAGTCTAGGATGTTGATTATGCCATAGTCAAATGTCCTAATAAATTTCCTAATGAATCAATAGGTGTCTGAAAGTAATCAGGATAAAAAAGAGCAGTAAAATGAGGAGTATAAGGATAAAGATAAAGCTCAGGCCCAAAGTAAGTTGGAGTTCTGGGTGTTTATTCTTCAGGTTCCTCTTCAATTGAAATCAAACTAGGTGGAAGGATTTCATCGTCAGGTTCGTAATAGATTTCTGTTATATGACTCTGCGGTAAAGGGGAAATCTCAACAATTACAGATGTCTGAGGGTAAACCGGTCGATCGTCTTTTGGTACGGGAACAACTTTTGATTGTTCAACTTCAAGATCCAAGTGTTCTGGTAAAATAATAACAGGTTCAGGTTGAGCTTCTTGAACAACTTCTGGTTATGAAGTAACTTCTGATTGAACAATGATAGGTTTAGGATCAACTTCTAGTTGAACAGATTCAAGTTCAGAAGTAATTTCTTGTTGAACAACTTTGGGTTGAGAATCAACTTCTTGCTGGACAACTTGGGTTACTGTTTCACTAAGTTCACTTTTAGTGTCCTTAGGTAGCTGTAAAGGTTCCACTTCAGTAACATATGTACCAGTAATTGTAGAAGTAACCGGAGTCACAATACTTACCGGTATAGGTGACTCTGGTAATTTAGATGAATAACCAAAAATTTGTGATGTACTGGATTCAGTCAAACGAGACTGCTTTTGCCGACTAGGTGTAGCTTCAGGGGGTAAAGGCAGTTTACTCACTGTCCTCCGCGAACGATAGGGTAAGGGTTGATGTTCCTCCATGATTAATGATTGATTTTATTACAAAAAAGAAATAAACAAAAAGAGGGTAATCTAGGCAAAAGGATTACCAAGCAACTGTGAACTGCAATATACTGCCTCAGTAAACCAAGGGCTTAACATACGTGCTGGAAATATCCCCAAATGCTATGTTCGATGTATCACAGTGTACAAGGCAACCGACTTGGTTACCTAAGGATGGATAAAAATCTAATGTAGTCCTCCCATATATACCTGAAAGTACGTGGAGGCCCAATCAGTGTTAGCACTGTCTAATGCGAAATCGCACAGTGAGAGCATTCCTTTATACTTTTCGTACTATAACACCGCCCTATATACCTGAAGGCACGTGGACGAGCTACGATATACTTACATATGTGGAATGAGGTATCACAGAAAATTAACAACAACTGCTATGTTTTACGATGTCAGAACACATCTCTAGCCTAGAACATCTAAATCTTATTCGTTAGGTGACAATGCTCCATTAGATTAATTGAGATAACTTTTAAGTTGATCTTGATCAAGAGTTTGTCTTTCAGGTTCATGTCTTTGAAATTCCTAGAATGCAACTATGATGAGGAACATTATTTCATTTAATTTAAACAATGAAAACCTTAACTACAAGGGATAGAGCAATCAGAATGTTTAATCAAAGAGCAAAGAGCACATCTAATGCAATTTCCCTATACTATTCCTACAAGCACACACAAACCTCTAATTGCATAATGCAAGTTTTTCTTTTCAATTCCCTTAATGTTTAGATGAACAAAAGGAAACTAAATGCACATACAATCAATCAATACTTTTCGCAAGAATGAAGACTTTACAACAGTTCCTTTTTTGAAAGAAATGAAGACTTTACGACACTTCCTTTTCAGAAAATATTAATCGACTATAAGCTAACTTTGACAATGAATTGATAATGATAAAGAAATCATTTAAGAAACACTAAACAATCAAGGCCAAAGTAGGGCTAGAAAGAGAAACACAACTTGATTTCAGAAACACAAGAATCATTGATCTTTCAGCAAGCACAAACAGAAGCAACTTTGGAAAAATCAGACCAAAGGTGGGTTTTTTAGCCTAAGAGGAATCAACACAGGCTAGAGTGGGAGACAGTGCGCCGCAATGCACTGTCTTGAAGGCAGTGGCTGCTCTGCAGTGCACTGTGTCAAGACAAACACTGCGCTGGTGCCAGAGAGTCAAATCAAGAGACATTCAAGCACAATTTTTGACTAAAAACACTTCAAAAAGACTGACAAGATCAATAAAGTCAAGCAAAGTCTACTAGGGTGTAATATCATGAGGGTAAGTGTTACACAACATTTTGTCATTATCCCTGTACTCCCCGTTCCTTGATCCTGGAGGACCTCTACAGTGAACCCTGCATGCTTTTCCTTCATGAAGAAACTCCCATTATATCCCTCTTCATGAGTAGATCATTTCCCTTTTGCACCATTTCCCCCGAAACTTCTATTTTGCCCAGTTTACAAGACCGACGCTAATGGCCTTTGTCTCCCCCGCGCCGATGTGCAGAGATTATAACTACTCCTCATGTCGACCGGAGTGACGAAGCTATGTTTCAGTCGCGCCAATCCTGTTATGGAAAGTCTTTTAAATTAGAGCCAAAGCTTCCAGCTCTAGAAGCTCCGTAACGGAAGTTTGGTAAATGGTTTGGCCGGATGGGGTCGAGGATGACAGTTTGGGCTCTTTTCCCCTATAATGATGGAACTACCTCAAGGGATAAGTCCTTCTCCCATAAGAAGAGGATCCATCTCCCATCCATATTTCCTATATAAACCTTCCTTCTTCCCAAGCACAAGCTAGTCATAGTTGATAGTTTTGGCTGAGTGTGAATGTTATAGTCATAGTTGATAGTTTTGGCAGAGTTATTGTTGAGTGTTGATACTATTTTGGAGTAGACAAGCAAGCTATTACTAGTTGTAGCTACCTAGTTGTGTGAGGGAGAAGTGTGTTTTGGTTTGGAGTGAAGCCCAAAGGGAAGAGCCTTTAAACTATTATTGTTTGAAGCCATCATGGAATGCTAGTAGAAGTGTGTGGCAACCCAGTCTTGTCAGAGGAAGACTGCAACATCAAGACGAATGGTTGTAATCTCTCTTTGACATTAATATATGCAACTATCGATTGATTTCCTACATGTTTTGTAATATTACATATCCATGTCTTAATGCTTCTTGACTCATTAAGTAGGTTGAATTACAATTTGTCTATTGTTATGTTTGTTTTCTGTTGATGCTTACTTGTTTCAGGAACTTGAAGAAGGAAGCGAGAGATTGCTGGAGCAAGCAAGCAAAGACTTCATCAAATAGGATAAGTGACCAAGAGGTAGGCCCATAGAATGTATCTATGTGATTGATTCTAACCTAAGGAAATCTTCCATAGAATGTATCTGTTGTGGCTAGACCCATTATCGGGCTAGAGGAATTCGTTTGTGTCCGCACTTATAATTTTACTTCACCACAATAAGCCACCAAGAATGACAGTCGATCCCCAATATGGTCGCTAATTTGTTATATGGAATTTTCATCTACAGATAAACACATTTTACCTAGGTGGGTGGCTACACCTAGAACAACAGAGAGAAAGTAGTTTAACCCTTTCTCATAGAAGATAGATGAGATGGAGGAACTTACTTGTAGTCTTTCGCTTCGTAGATCTCTTTTGAATCGCTCTCGTCGCTCCCACTTGAACTCAATCCGCTCAAAAGGTACCTGTATCAAGAGAAATAGAAACAAGAAACGATCAAAGCATACATGATCTATTTACTATAAAAAAATGGAATCGAAGACATTGAAACACATAATCATCACAAATATGAACAATCATATGAGAAAAGGAATAAAATCTTTATTAATGTAGAAGGAAGAGTATCATCCAATACAGTTCGATCCTGTGCCACTCCGCCAGCTTCAGTCCAACCCTCACCACATCAAAAGCACACTACTCCAACAACATAACATTGCTTAACATAAACTCAATTCTCAAACCAACAAAATTTCCTTACAAACTTCAGATTCTATCCCCCTGATCACTATGATGAGTGCTCAATTTATAGGAAATGGAGGTGGTTTTGTCATAAATGAGGCTATTGAATGGCCTTCCAAACTTGGAGTTAGTTTCCATGGAGTAAGGGATGAGAGGATAGGAGCTTAATGGATCCTTAGCCTATCCAATTTCGAGCTCATAGGAGGAGATAAGAGGTGGGATCCTTCAAGAATCATCTAGAATGAAGGAATATTCCTAGAACCCTATGCAAATTTTGCTTAATCTTGCCCAACATAGGTCAAAGAGGGCCTAAGTGCACTATAGTGCAGGCCACAGTGGGCCTGCCTACTTTGCAGTGCACTGTCTCAAGGCTTAGATTGCGCTGGTGTTCCAAGGAGGCATTTCAGGAAGGCTTCAGGCCAAGTAACTTTCATAGAAGGAAGCATTTAATGAGTTGACTTGTCTAGGGCATGTAACAACTGAATTAGGGCTTGATGAGCCCTAATAGTACTGAAATGAATGTTGAGAGTGATGTGCCCAAATAGACCTATAACACTCTGGTATCTTGTACAACTTATTTCCCAAAGTAACAATAACAGCACGAGGCCTTGATTCATATACAACATGTCACTTCCACAAGTATGCTTGGCCTAATAATACATCACAAACATCAAGGGGAGAAACATCACATAATACCTCATCCGTGAAGGGCTTGATGTTATATGGAAGGCGACACTGCTAGTTCACGCAAAGATCCCGTCCTTGGGGAAGCCACCCGATGGTGTACGGTTGGGGATGTGTTGTGGTTAGTAAGCCTAGCCGCTTCACGACCTCTACCAAAATGAGGTTCTTTTGGGTCTCACTGTCGACAATGAACTGTAGCGAGGAACCCTTTATCCACATCTAGGAGTGGAAGAGGCGGTCCTCATCCTCTGGATCTTCAGGTTCCTCCTTCTTGATCTTCGTGGTGGCAACAGTGGTGTTGGGCTACACATCAATAATCTGCTTCCCTTTGTCATTCCCCTTGTCAGGTTCTGACTCGAAGCTGAAACATGTATCTGATTCCAAAGCCTTTAGCTCGACCACTAGTGATTGTTTGGCTAACACTCACTTATATTGTGAGTGGAGCTCTTATGGAACTCACACCACTTTCCCATGTCCTTCTTTGGATTCGCGGTGTTGTTCTTTGCTTGTTGCTTTGGTGGGTTGTCTTGGGCCACCCTGCCTTGGCTTTGTCCTTTTTTCTGTGGTTTGGGGGCACCTTTGCCTTGCTTTAGATTTTCCCATCCAAAGTCTTGCTTCTTATGTTTAAACTTCTCGATCTTTATAGCATATCAGTACGCCATGTTGAGTGAGGAGATGTCCCGGAACTCCATCTCGTCTTGGATGTACCTGTTTAGGCAACCCCAATATTTGAGTACCAAATGATGCTCAGTATCCTTGATGCCCAACTTTGTGTGAAGGGTATGAAAAATATTGGTAAACTCTGACACGTCTTGGTCCCTTCCCTGCTGCAATGTGGTCCACTTTATGTATTTATCCTCATAGCTTCCGACAGGGTAGTACTGCTCCTTGATGGCATCCCAGAATGAATTCCAAGTGGGTGCGGCTGAAAACAGTGAGGCCGTACTTTCATCCTTTTGCGCACAGTAGGTTTCCCACTAGTCCTTGACGTGGGAGGTGGCTTTGAGAAGAGCAAACGTAATCTTTTCTCGTCCAGAAAAATCATGAATAGAAAAATACCCTTATACCAGATTTAACCATTTATCTGCATCTATCTGACCCTCAAATGTGCGAATGTCAAAGTTAACTTATACCTTAAAGAGTGTGGTGCTTCCAGAGTAGTTGCTGGAAGTAGATGTGTTGCCCCTAGGTAGCCATTGAAGGATCTGGGCAAAGTTGTCCATCATCGCATTTCTTTGTCGCTCGAGGGCCTCTTCGAGAAACATTTTTATAGGATCTCCTGCCCCCTCGTCTTTCTTTTCATTCGCCATGGGAGGCCATTAGGATTTGTGAGGCTGGTCTTGCAAAGGTTCGACTAGTTCAAGCCCTAACTCCTTATATCCTGACCTCGTTGGCGACATGCAAAGAAAAACAGAGAAAGAGTAGACCGCTCTAATACCACTGATTCAAATTTAAACAGGAACACAAAAAGTTACAGATATAACCATAAATACAGAGATGCAACAGAAATAATACTTCATTTCATTAATGTAAAATACTGAAATATGCCTAGTAACAGAAATGGAAATAAACTATCTCGGGCAATGGTAACTTATCCTTGAGAAGAGATGTGGTGGCTACATGCCTTTGAACTGCCTTACAATGAGGCTCAAGGGCCTTTTTATTATTGAACAATAAGAGAAAACCCTAAACAACCAAAACCTTAACTCGAGGAAATGTAACACCAAGAGTTTATGGGCCTCGTTGGGGTTAGTTGGACAACCAACTTCCTAGGGTCGTGACTTGATCATATTATCTCCGTTTGACACGCATGATACCGCATTGGAAAGATATCTTCAAGGACTATGACCAAAAAGATGATGTTATTAGAAAATCGCTGGCGGTATATTGCCAAAAAACGTTGTTTAGGGCCTCAAAACGGTTATAGAAGTTTAGGACCCGAAAAACTACTAAAAATAGTAAACTGTGCTACAATTAAGGAAGCTGAAAAACTGAAAGAAACAATGGTGGGGTCCACGTGAAATTGGTGGGTGGCCACCAATATGCACCTAGATCATTCCTCCCCCCCACGAAGCAATGGTCCCCATTGCGTTGAGGTCCTCCATGAGATGAGGAAACTTCTGTTGAACTTGGTCCCTGGTGAGCCACTTGCCCTGGTGAAGGATTTGGCCTGCTTTGACAACATGATACAGTTGGATCTTCTGCTAGCGAGTGTGCTTGATCCGCATGTCCATGATCCGATCAGTTGCAGCTTGTTCCATGCAATATGGATTTAACTTTGTTGGTGTGAGCTATTCTGCAGTGTCAGATGTGTCTAGTAATGGTGGAAAGTATGGCCGAAGGTGGTCCACATTGAACACTGGGTGCAAGCCAAGGAATGGGGGAATACTAAGATCAAATGCATTGTCTCCCACAACCTTGGTAATGGTGTGAGGACCATATTAGAGTGGTTTGAGTTTCTGATAGGCTCCGGTAAGGCGTTCCTTTTGCAAATGCAACCAGAATTTGTCGCCCACCTGAAACTTGTGTGGTACTCGATGTTGATCATGTTGCTGCTTGTACTTGGCATTTGATTTCTCCAGAATGTCGTGGACCTGCTTGTAGATATGTTGGATGTGCTCAATGAAGTTGTTTGCCTTATCTGTTTCAGACTGGACATGAGCCGAATTTGCTTGAGTAGTTGCAAATGGCATGGCCACATTAATGGGACATAGTGGCTGGAATCCCAAGCCCACCTAAAAGGGGATGTGGCCAGTCGAGCTGTGGAGAGCCTGATTATAACTGTGATAAACATAGGGGAGGCTCTCATCCCATGTGCGTGGATAATTTGAGTTGTACATGCGCATAATGTGTACGATCATCCTATTGACAACCTCTTTCTGGCCATCAATTTGGGGATGTAAGGCTGTGGAATTAGTGAGTTTGGTGTCCAACATTGACCAGAGACCAGACCAAAATTTACTGAGGAATCTACTGTCTTGATCTGAGATGATAAACTGTGGGATCCCAAAGTGTACCCACACTCGTTCAAAGAAAAGTTTAGCAGTGGCTTTAGCTGTGATATTCTTCTTGCAAGCCGCCTTAATGGCCACCTTCGAGAACCTGTCAACGACCACAAAAACACAGTCGTTTCCATGCTTAGTAGAAGGAAGGCCCGACATGTAATCCATGGAGATGGATTCCCAAGGTCGACTAAGGGTAGGAAGCGGAGTATAGAGGCCTTTCTTCTTTATGGTCGGTTTGGCAATGGCGCAGGCAGGGCAAGATCTGATGTACTTCCCGACATCATGTCGAAGATTCGGCCAATAGAAATACTTCTACAGTACTGCCACCATTTTCTCGACCTCGAAATGCCCAACAACTCGACTGTAGTGTGCTTCCCAAATCATCTTGGCACGCTTGCTTGAAGGAACACAAAGGTGACCCAGGTGGCATAACAAGGCATATTGGAGGTGAAAATCTGGAACATGCTGACCCTCCAAGAGTGTTTGGTATGTGTGGCCAAATTCTGGGTTGCTTTTGTAGAGAAGTGGCCAATTAGAAGTCTCGTGCCCACAAAAGTTGAGCACGATGGTTAATGCCATGATTGGTGGTCGACTGAGGCAATCTGCAACATTATTGGTGCTGCCCTTCTTATACTTGATATTTAAATGGAATTGTTGCATGTATGTGGACCACTTCTGATGGCGATCATTTTGCAACTTCCCTTGCGTTTGTATGAACTACAGGGGCCGGTGGTCTGTGTGGATGAGCGTTTCCTTCCCCAAAATGTAATTCTTCCATTGTCGGTAGGCCTGCACAATGGAATACATCTCTTTGTCATAAGTGGGATACTTCCAGACTGTGTCTGAAAGTTTCTCATTGTGATATGCCATTGGATGCCTATGTTGAGTAAGGACTGCCCCAATAGCATAGTCAGAGGCCTCTGTCTCAATGTCAAATGGTTGTTGCAAGTCTGGTAATGCGAGCACTAGTGCTGAGCAGAGGCAATGTTTCAACTCTGTGAATGCCTTCTGTTGAGATTTAGACAAAAATAATTTTGCTTTCGCTCATCCCTTGGTGACTTGACTCAAGGGCCAAGTGATATGAGAAAATCCCAACACGAACCTACGATAGAAATTGGCAAGACCCAGAAAGTTGTAGAGCTCTGTCAGAGTGGTTGGAGATGGCCAATCCCGAATGACTTGGATCTTGGCTAGATCCACATGCACCCCCTGTTCATCAATAATGTATCCTAGATACTGAACTTGGGTCATGCCAAAAGTGCATTTCTCCAAATTGGCACATAACTTGTGTTGCCGTAGTGTTTGGAGAACTTGTCGGATGTGGTGGAGGTGCTCTTCCCAACTCTGGCTAAAGATCAGGATGTCATCCAAGTATACCACTACAAATGAGTTGGTGAATGTCCACAAGATGTCATCCATTAGCTCATGAAGGTTGTAGGAGCATTTGTCAACCCGAAAGGCATAACCAACCATTCGAAAAGGCCCTCCTTGGATTTGAAGGTAGTCTTCCAAACATCAGAGGGTTCTATTGGTACCTTGTGATATCCTCTCTTCAAGTCGATCTTGCTGAAATATTTTGCCCCCTTTAGTTGGTCTAGAAGGTCATCAATCTGTGGGATCATGTAACTATTCCAGACGATGATCTTTTTTAGCACCCGATAGTCAATACAGAGTCTCCAAGTCCCATCCTTCTTTTGTACCAACACGGTCGGGCTCCCATAGGGCGATGAACTCAGTTGGATGTGACCTTTCTGCAGCAACTCCTGAATCTGCCTCTTGATTTCATCGTTCTTCAGAACAGAGTTCTGATAGATTGGTCCATTGGACAGTGGTGCACCTGGGGTCAGATCGATGGAGTGCTTGACTTGGAAGTGCAGAGGAACCCCTGCGGGGGAGGTGAAGATGTCCTCGTACGCCTCCACGACCTTGTCCATCTGTAGTTGTCATGCAGAGGGGCCCTATTTGGAGGTCGTGGTCACCATCTTCTTCTTTCCCTGAGGGCTTTTCATTAGGAAAAAAAATTTCCCAGTTTTGGAAATGAGCTTACTACATTTTTTTGTAGTAGCCAAAGAGATGATGGTAGGCAATGCTACTTCCAGTATCTTGTACAACTTATTTCCCAAAGTAACAATAACAGCATGAGGCCTTGATTCATACACAACATGTCACTTCCACAAGTATGCTTTACCTAATAATACATCACAAACATCAAGGGGAGAAGCGTCACATAATAACTCATCTGTGAAGGGCTTGATGTTGTATGGAAGGTGACATTGCTGGCTCACGCGAAGATCCCATCCTTGGTGAAGCCACCTGATGGTGTACGGTTGGGGATGTGCTATGGTTGTAAGCTTAGCTGCTTCATGACCTCTATCGAAATGAGGTTCTTTTGGCTCCTGCTATCTACAATGAACTATAGAGGGGAACCCTTTACCCACATCTGGGAGTGGAAGAGGTGCTCCTACTCCTCTGGATCTTCGGGTTCCTCCTTCTGGATCTTCATGGTGGAAATGGTGGCATTGGGCTCCGCATCGATAATCTGCTTCCCTTTGTCATTTCCCATGTTGGGTTCTGACTCAGAGTCAGAACATGCATATGATTCCGAAGCCTTGAGCTCGACCACCAGTGATTGCTTGGCCCGATGCTCACTTGTATTGTGAGTGGAGCTCTTATGGAACTCACATCACTTTCCCATGTCCTTCTTTGGCTTCGCGGTGTTGTTATTTTCTTGCAGCTTTTGCGGGTTGTCTTGGGCCACCCTGCCTTGGCTTTGTCCTTTGTTCTGTGGTTTGGGGGTACCTTTCCCTTACTTTGGATTTGTAGATCTAAAGTATCGCTTCTTTTGTTTAAAATTCTGCTTGATCTTGACAGCGTATCGGTACGCCGTGCCCAGCAAGGAGATGTCCCAAAACTCCATCTCATCCTGGATGTACCTGTGTAGGCAACCATGATATTTGAGTACCAAATGCTGCTCAGTATCCTTGATACCCAAATTTGTGTGAAGGGTACGAAAAATATTGGTAAACTCCAACACATCTTGGTCCCTTCCCTACCGCAACGTGGTCCACTTTATGTATTTATCCTCATAGCTTCCGATAGAGTAATACTGCTTCTTGATGGCATCCCAGAATGAATTCCAAGTTGGTGCAATGAAAACAGTGAGATTGTACTTTCATCCTTCTGCTCGCAATAGGTTTCCCACTAGTCCTTGATGTGGGGGGCGGCTTTGAGAAGAATGAAGTTAATCTTTTCCCGTCCGGAAAAATCATGAATAGAAAAATACCCTTCTAGCAGATTTAACCATTTATCTATAGCGTCTCCATCTATCTGACCCTCAAATGTGGGAATTTCAAAGTTAACTTGTACCTTAAAGGGTGTGGCGCTTCTAGAGTAGCTGCTAGAAGTAGATGTGTCGCCCTTGGGTAGCCGCTGAAGGATATGGGAAAAGTTGTCCATCATCGCATTCCTTTGTCGCTCGAGGGCCTCTTCAAGCAAGATTTTGATAGGATCTCCTGCCCCCTCATCTTTCTTTTCATCCGCCATGGGAGGTCGTCAGGATTTGCGAGGCTGGTCTTGCAAAGGTTTGACTAGTTCAAGCCCTAACTCCTTATATCCCAACCTCGTTGGGGACATGCAAAGAAAAACAGAGAAATAGTAGACCGCTATGATACCACTGATTCAGATTTAAACAGGAACACAAAAAATTACAGATATAACCATAAATACAGAGATGTAGCAGAAATAATACTTCATTTCATTAATGTAAAATACTAAAATATGCCTAGTAATAAAAATGGAAATAAACTAACTCTAGTGATGGTAGCTTATACCTGAGAAGAGATGTGGTGGCTACATGCCTCTGAACTATCTTACAATGAGGCTCAATGGCCTTTTTATTATTGAAAAATAAGAGCAAACCCTAAACAACCAAAACCCTAACCCGAGGAGATGTAACGCCAAGAGTTTATGGGCCCCGTTGGGGTTAGTTGGACAACCAACTTCCCAAGGTCGTGACTGTTATAGACATTTTTGTGCCTCGCATCATGGAGCATGAAATGTCAATAATCACAGGGATCCTCAGTCCCTAAACATGTTGTTCTTACCCCTAAAAGAACAAGGTCATCAAACAACAGCACTTCCAATCAGTTCTCCACCTGAAAACACTTCAAAACAGGCTTATTTTGGATCATGTCAGCTGCTCCACTGAGCTTCTGCACTGGAATGCAACTGTCCCTCCTTGTACCTGCGCTGGAAGTCAAGATTAATGAAGGATACCTGCGCTGGGCGAGATTGGCCAAGTGGCACAGTCATTCTGCAAGGTGTCAACTGCCCAGGAAGCTTCCAAACTGACACTTGGTTCATGAGATTCGCCCTGTGATGAGTAAGAGGTACTTGATCACCATGTGTAAGCAAGGATCTCCAAGTGGACTCAAGAACTGAAGATTAACTGAAGAGGGAGAGGACACAAGGCAGCTTCATGTCAGTCTCAAGCTGACTCATCCTTTCTTCTTCTATCCTATATAAAGAGCTCTTCTATGAGGTCTAAGGAGGCTGGAATTTTGTGTAAAGCAAGGAGGTGCTGTTGGTTTACAGTTAGAGTTATTGGGTGATTGTTTTACTAGAGGTGAAGAGGAGAGTTCTTGCTGCTGGGGAGGTGCTGCTGGATTGGAGCCATCATTGGTTGTAACCTTCTCAGAACCCTGTTATTTCTATCAATAAAGTTTTGCATGTTCTCCTATATACTTGTATTGCATTGATGTATTATATTTACATGTATATTTGATTCGTCCTAATCCATGCTTCAGTTATGAGTACATGTATCTTGTAGTTTGCTCTCTTGTTTGTGCAGGATCTGTGTGTAGCTGGACCGACAAAGAGAGCAAGGAGCTGGGAACAAGAGACAAAGAGAGAGGACAAGGATCGACTAAGCGAAAGACACCAGGTTGGTTAATCTTTCTTCATTCTCTCTGTACTTTCATAAAGGAAATCATCAAAACTTTACTTTCAGTTGTTGCTAAAGACTGTCACCTTTAGAGTAGGGATAGGGTCATCCGCATCGGATACTTTTCCCCACAACAAACTGGCGACTCCGCTGGGGAACCTAGTATCTTGTTGGTGTTTGTAGTATTTTGCTATTCATTTCTTGAAGAAAAGAGTACCAAATCGAAAAGCTTTTGACTATATCAAAAGCGAAGTAGAGGGACTGCTACTCTTGCTCATTTGCTGAGCAAATTCAAGATTTGAAGAGCTAATCTACAAAAGACTCTTTACTCTTTGTGATAGATCTTCATCCTCTTGATCATCCCTTAGCCTGTACTTGACCTATAGCTTTTTATTTCAGCAAAAACAGTGCATTTTTGAGCTTTTTATGACCCGGAATTCTTTGCAGACGCAACTCTCGTGTGTCAGTGCAGGCTGTCCACAGGCAGTCTGCATTACAGCGCAGGTGCTCCCTTCGGGAACTGCGCTGAGAGTCAAACTGACAGACCAGAGCCTGCGCTGGTCCAGTTAGCCATTGTCTAACTCAGCTTTCCCTTTGTGTCTTGGCCCTGTTTTCACTGATTTTTTGCTGATTGCTTGCTGGTCATTGTACTTGCTGTAAACCACTTCTCCTTGACATTATTCCGCCTCAGTTGTGTGATGAAACTGTGAATGTTCTTTCAGTATTTCTTGCTTCAGTTACAGTTTCCCATTGTGAAAAGCGAACCAGTATAGCTTTGGCCTCTTAGATCCTGAACTGTAAAAGTGTCTTTGTGATCTTAAGAGCTAGTTTTATTACTGTTCATGACTGTTTGAGTTTGTTTGCTTTTCATTTCATGGTTTGAATCTATACATTTCCTGTGTTTTAAACAAGTCTATCATAAGGTGTCTTTTTGATTGTGGACAAGCTTGTTTATTTCTACTTGAAATTAGATTCAAAATTATACAACAGTTTCCTTTCTGTCTAGCATCAACATTAAGGATAACGAAAAGAAATACATGCATTGTGCATTTTGCATTTGACTGTATGCTTGACGATTTAGGAAGATGTGCATTTTAGTGTGTGTTCTTTGATCTGTGGAAAAAGTTGTGTCTTTCTTTTCCCTCAAGTAGATTAAGGTTTTCAAAGTTGAAAGATTGAAAAGATTTGCTTCTCATTCTTAGATTGCATATAGGAAGTTGTATATATACATCTCGTGGCGAACCTGAAAGGCAAACTGTTAAGAAAGATCAACATTAAAATAAACTCAATTTACATAACAACGCTTTGGAATTTAACGCAAACATCTAGAGGTCTAGGTAGAGACGTGTTCCGGCGTCGTTAAACATAGTGACTGTCGATCTCTACGAAGGTGGGTGATTCCTCCTGAGAGTCGGTGGCACTAACACGGACTTGAGCTCCCGCGTACCGTCGCGTATATTGGGAGACCCCTATAGGCTTTTATCCTTTATCCTTAGGAAACCGTGTCGGCCGCCCTACTGGTCGCGATGTAGTGAACACAGCATTCACGAAGATCGACCACCCGTACCGTAAAACGTATTCTGTGGTTTCGCGAAAGGTTTGGCACACCCTCTGCCTAGATCTCCAGAGCAGTTTCTTTTGGCCTTTTTCAAACTCTATAACTGAAAAAGTCCAACCGAGCATTTGTCACTTCGGGCTCGTTAATACATCGAAGGCGACTAGAGTCATCTTTAGCTTTTTCTCGACTCTTAAAACATGAAAAAGCAAGTTTGTGTCTAAAAGCGTCGTTAATAAAATTTATTTTAAGCGGAACATAATCACCTGTTATTCCCACGTTGATCTTTCAGTTGAAAAGTATGGAGCCCACCAACCAAGGAAATAACCTTGGCGGAAGTCCAAACCCCTTCTCCTCTTGGGGAGATGTTGGTGCGCCTCATATGGCTACATTGTCACTTCCAGGATTGACAATCGGCCTCCCTGTATGGCTCTTTTCAACTAATGTAGTCCAGATCGCCACTAATCCTGAGCAGTCGAATCAACAGTCAGAACAATCTAGAACTACCCACCAGCCTTCCACTTCTTATGATACTTCCTCTGATCCTTCATCTTCCCAAGGTAGAGCTGGCAAAAGTCAGCCTCCCAAGGAGAAGAAGGAAAAGAAGAAGAGAGAAAAGAAGCAGAAGGAGCCTCTGGCGAAGGCGACTGGGGGCAAGCAGAAGAAAGCTGACAAAAACCCACACACTGCACCGACCGGGCCTAAATCGCCATGTGTCATTTGCAAAGGGATCCACTTCCATCGTGATTGTCCTTGTATTCCCCGGATACTAAGGGACTGGTCCCCAAGGTTGCACAATCCGGTAGCATCAACCTCTGGTTGTCATGTTGATTGCAATCCGTCGACTAATGAGAGTGAAGGACGAAGAAGGGGACCAAGATCACCCTGTCTATTGTGTGAAGGCAATCATGCCATCCACAAATGTCCATTCTTAGATGAGGCAAAGAGAGTTTTGGAAGATCGTCCGGTATCACCGTTACGACTTCCTCCTGGATACCAAAAACTCGTGCCTAATCCCTCGATAGTTGAAAATCCAGCTGGCCCGCTCAAGTGGTCAGCTGAAGTGTCGGTCATTGAGAATGAACCTACTGAATCCAGACCAGACGAAAGTCTAAAGGTCGAAACGGCAGTTGACCCGGTTCTTCCTTCAGAGGTTCTATCGTCCAATGACTCCGTCATTGAGGACCCGTCTTCAAATGACACCGTCGCCAAAGAGTCATCTTCATGCGACACCCTCACTGAAGAGAATAAGGATGACACCATCCAGGTTCTTTTCATCAGCACCGACTCCGATGAGCGTCAGGGCAATGCGCCCATTCCTTTATCGCAGGAAGGAACATCATCAGAGTCATATCCGACCGTATATTCGGTCCCACCACCAAGCAACCTGGTTGTATCCTTTGATTGGAATCAACTAGGCAGACCCCGGTTACCAGCCAGTGTACCATTCAGAATCATTGTCCAGATCTATAGAATGATCATGGCTGGTACTATCATTGATGAAGGGGCATCTGTGAGTATCCTTTCCTCTGTTGCTTGGAAAGCACTGGGTTCCCCAGCGCTTTTACCTGAGTTGAGAAATCTCTCAGGTTTTGATAAAGGAACCAGTCGACCATTAGGGATCCTCCCCAATGTACCTGTTACATTGAAAGGGAAGACCGTCGAGATGAACGTGATGGTCGTCCAAGGACCTTTGGATTATAACCTACTCCTTGGGCGGGACTATATTTATTGCATGGGAGCGATAGTCTCCTCACTCTTTAGAGTAATGTGTTTTCCACACGAAGGAAAGGTGGTCAAGCTCGTAGACCAACTTTCGTTTCCGGGATCTCGCATCGCAAATAGTCAAATACCATTCCTAAATGGTCTGTTCACTCAAGATTCGCCTCCACCCCCAGTCCTTCTTCCCGATGAGTGCGAGTGATTCGGAAAGAAAGACTGGAACCCAGGGGGCATGCACCCTGGTCTGCTTCGGGCAGAAGAAACCCCGGGTATAAGGAAGAATTTCCGCAAAAGAATATGACTAGTCCGTACCCCGTCCGTGGAAGGAAGTGGGGTTGTTCTGGAATAATATTCTTTTGTCAAAGTTATGTGAGTGAGATAATTGGCTTCTCGCTCCCCTTGTCTAGGTAATAGGGACACCGAAGATGAAGACCGTTTGCGGTAACAAGTAGTAACCGTCTTTGAATTCAAGCCTCGCCCATTAAAACGAATGTTTTGAAGGATAAGCAAGGGCAGCCTTCAAAGAGATTCTATTGCTACAACGGGTGGTCACCATCTTTAGTAACCCAACGTTAGACATCGCCGAAGAAAGAGATTGATTTGCGGCAGCAAATCGAACCGTCTTTGGAATAATAAGAAAGAGGCAAGCCTCCCTCAATAATACCAATGTTTTATCTTTGAGTAGTGTTCTTCCATTGTCACAAATAGCTGTTTGTTAAAAGTGGGCCGACGGGAAGCCTGAGTACTGCGTAAGACCCCTTAGAATAACGAGAAGACAAGTATCGTTAACATTAGATTGGCAAGATGACAAGTAACTGTGAACACCCAAAGAAAAGCAGAGGTAGGGGAGAGGAGGGGCAGCCTCGAAATTCTATCCTATACCTGGGGGCATGCAAACCTTCTGGAGTGCAAGCTAGGGGCGGTTATTTATCTGGTTTTAAGATTAGCTGTTTCCAAACTTGCATGAAAGAAGCCTGTGGGGCAAAAGTAAAATTTGCCAAAAGTGAGCATAGCTGTGGTAAGGCATAAGCTCTATAAAAATTGGTCCTTACGGGAGGCGTTCTTTTTTATGACTGGTATATCGAGCAGTTTTAGCATATAGTTCATGCTCGTTAAAAAATAAACGCAAATTCGAGCAGTTTTATGACTGAATTTATGCTCGTTAAAAAATAGAAAAGTGTGAGCAAAAGTTTCCCCCAGAGTTCAAGCTCATGGAAAAAATGAACCGGTAAATAACCTTTTGAGATCGTAAATTCATTAGCCATAAGAACCTTGATCGTGTTTTCATCCATCACCTCCACTGTTCATTTGGCCGATCATTCACTTCCATTTGTGTGTTTACCTCTTTTGAGAAACAGCTGCGAAGAGTGATTCCACCTAGCCATCCTCGTAACACTGCCGTGATTGGAAAATTCCAATTTGTACCTGGAATCAATTGCTATCCCTGTTTATCACTCGTTCCTCAAAAGACGAGTCTTCTTTCAGCTCTTTTCACTGACTCGTAAAATATGAAAAGTTTGCCGAGTTTTGGCCTTCCAGCTCGTTAAATGACCGGAACGCTATCCCTCCTCTAAATTTTAATCTTTTTGGACCTGAGGGATTATTGCACAAAAGGATCGAGCGCTTGTCTTGTTCGGCTCGTTAAAAGTACCGAACAGCCATCCCTTCTGTATTGTTTTATACTTTTTCGGACTTAAGGGATTTGCTGACGAAAAAGGAATTATGGAGTTGACTTTCCGTACCTTTTCAGACTCTCTAAAAATGAAAAGGACCGAGTTTTCTTTGTCGTTAGGCTCGTTAAAATGATTAAATAGCGACAAACTTGTCTTTAGACGAGAACGAGTTTCCCTATCGCTAGGCTCGTTAAATCATAGCGATGGGCTTGCCCGAAGGGCAGGTTATAGAACAAGCATATGTTATCCTCCTCAAGCTTGACAAAAATAAAGAGGTACTGGTCAGAGATGACTGGGGAAAAATTGGGAGAACATCAAAGTTTAATGGTAGCAAGTCACTCTTGAACATGACACTTTTCCTCCGTTCCACATCGGGTTGGGTTGTTTCATTCACCGGTCTCATCACCATGGTCCTCGCCAAACCATCCACATTTGGGGTAATGCTACCGATCCATCGCATCAGTGTTGTTATATGTTCAAGAGGGGTCATTCTGAAAGTGTCAACCGTGTCCCATCCACTGCCATACATTATCCTTCATCCATTCATGATCGCCACCCTGAATCATATGTCACAGTTTGTTTTCACCTCAACTAAAGTCATTAGCTCCGTTCCGTGTCATTGCTGTGGGATTCATTAAGGCCCTCCTTTGACGGATCGCTTCTTGTCGACTTCAGCTCATTATCCAAGAAGTTGATCTAGGAATACCCCCATCAGTACTTTGAAGCTTGCATGCCTCAATGGCAAGTTTCTCGCTTCCGGCGACAGGTATACATCAATGACCTTCGACCAGAAGATTTTGCGTGGCGTTCGACGCCAAGTCCTTTATTCACGCCACGTGAATTGTACTGCAGTACCTTGAGGGTCATCGTCATTATTGGTGATTCCTCTCGCGCTTGTTAACGGTTTTCATTATTGACCGGTAATCAAGCGATGTCTTTCCATGTTCGACTTCAGCGCAATTCTCACATGGATCGACTTGTACTTAGAGTGAAGATCGAACGAGTTTGAAGACCCCGGATCTAGTTTCATCCATCCGGGCTGCGATATATATTCAGGAAATATAAAAGCATTTGTCATGTACATCATTGCAACAGATGATCATCCTATTCAAAGGATGATAATTTCAGCAGAAAATTATCAGTCTCCCTTCAGACGATCGTCTGTCATATGTACCAAAATGTATTTATAAAAGCTGAGCATGGGAATGCCCGCCTCAGCTAGATCATGAAAATAGAATGAAAAATAATGTATTGTATTGTATTGTATTACAGGGCGCCTCCTCAGCACTGGAATGAACTTCGGACCCTCTAGATAAAGCATTTCACCCGATAAACGGCCTCATACTTTAGGGGGCAACTGTTATAGACATTTTTGTGCCTCGCATCATGGAGCATGAAATGTCAATAATCACAGGGATCCTCAGTCCCTAAACATGTTGTTCTTACCCCTAAAAGAACAAGGTCATCAAACAACAGCACTTCCAATCAGTTCTCCACCTGAAAACACTTCAAAACAGGCTTATTTTGGATCATGTCAGCTGCTCCACTGAGCTTCTACGCTGGAATGCAACTGTCCCTCCTTGTACCTGCGCTGGAAGTCAAGATTAATGAAGGCTACCTGCGCTGGGCGAGATTGGCCAAGTGGCACAGTCATTCTGCAAGGTGTCAACTGCCCAGGAAGCTTCCAAACTGACACTTGGTTCATGAGATTCGCCCTGTGATGAGTAAGAGGTACTTGATCACCATGTGTAAGCAAGGATCTCCAAGTGGACTCAAGAACTGAAGATTAACTGAAGAGGGAGAGGACACAAGGCAGCTTCATGTCAGTCTCAAGCTGACTCATCCTTTCTTCTTCTATCCTATATAAAGAGCTCTTCTATGAGGTCTAAGGAGGCTGGAATTTTGTGTAAAGCAAGGAGGTGCTGTTGGTTTACAGTTAGAGTTATTGGGTGATTGTTTTACTAGAGGTGAAGAGGAGAGTTCTTGCTGCTGGGGAGGTGCTGCTGGATTGGAGCCATCATTGGTTGTAACCTTCTCAGAACCCTGTTATTTCTATCAATAAAGTTTTGCATGTTCTCCTATATACTTGTATTGCATTGATGTATTGTATTTACATGTATATTTGATTCGTCCTAATCCATGCTTCAGTTATGAGTACATGTATCTTGTAGTTTTCTCTCTTGTTTGTGTAGGATCTGTGTGTAGCTGGACCGGCAAAGAGAGCAAGGAGCTGGGAACAAGAGACAAAGAGAGAGGACAAGGATCGACTAAGCGAAAGACACCAGGTTGGTTAATCTTTCTTCATTCTCTCTGTACTTTCATAAAGGAAATCATCAAAACTTTACTTTCAGTTGTTGCTAAAGACTGTCACCTTTAGAGTAGGGATAGGGTCATCCGCATCGGATACTTTTCCCCACAACAGTGACTTGGTCATATTATCCCCATTTGGCGCGCATGACACCCTGTTAGAAAGATCTCTCCAAGGACTACGAAAAAAAGGATAATTTTAGCCAAAAAATGTTGGGGGTAGATTGCCAAAAAAACGTTGTTTAGGGCCTCAAAACGGCTCCAGAAGTTTAGGACCTGAAAAACTGCTAAAAATAGTAAATTGTGCTACAATTAAGGAAACTAAAAAAAACAATGGTGGGGGTCCAAGTGGAATTGGCGGGTGGCCACCAATATCCACTTGGATCAGTGGGCCCAATTCTATTGATCGGGGGTGCGTCCGGATTGAGAGTATTATGGATTTGTATAAAGGAGTTGCGTTAGTGATGATTGTGCACCTCATTGGGTCAACTACCCCTCACTGATTTTTTGGTCCACAACTTTTCATTCTTTAGGGTCTTTAGGCAGGTCACTTTTATGAATTGGTTGGTTTCATATACTAGGGTATGACATCACAAGTTACGTAGGTGCGCATGGGGCAGTCTCAAAGTTACTATTATGCCAACATCCTTTGTAGCATCCTCTATGAGAGGGTTGTGATGCTACGTCCTATACTAGTAGTGCCACGAGGGCCTGCGAGAGACCCATGGATCCGATAGTGGGATCTGGGGATGCCTCAAGCAGGTGGGGGCGATATTGGAACCCCACTGTAGAGGGTTGGTTCATGTCCAACACTCAGATGATTATGGAGTACCCCTATGCTGGTGTAGACTTCAGGGGGGATCCATATATGGGATTACCTCCTAGCGATGCTTGGGGACTGGCAGGTACGTGTTTTGTGTATTCTACATTTTATGCTTACTTTCATGTATTTATGATGCATATTTATGAGTATTTTTACACCATGTATGTTTGTTTGCAGATATGGGTCTACGTGGATGACCGTTGGCCTACTTGGTGGGTAATGACCCACATAGATTGCCTATAGATGGTGTCACAGATGTGTCGCAATGATGAAGAGATGACACAGTGAAGGAGGGCCTTGAGAGGCCATTTCAATGCCAGTGGGTCGAGATAGGTGGGTCATCAGGAGAGGGAGGTAGCTCGTTCACTCCCTCAGAGATGACAAGGCTATAGGAGTGAGCAGGGTTGTGGAGGCTCGGGCAAACATTGTAGAGGTGTAGTTGAGGGATGCTGAGGATGCATGGGATCACACGAGTGTCCTGCTTAGGGGGATGCTTGAGGAGGTGTGGGCGAGGTTGGGGGAGCGCACGGTTGAGAGGGTGATGGCTCATGATATAGCGCGGTGCCCTATCCTTCGTTGTCTTGCGATGGTAGTGGCGACAATTCGTCCTATCCTGGTTCCAACACCATATAAGGTTTGGGGGCCTTTGGAGGGTGGTGATGGGGGTGATGGGTGTTGACCCTAGATGTATTTTGTATGTACCAAGGAAAACACCTATTATGAGGATACTCCCTTGTTGATGATTTTTTTTTTGGCTCGTGAGAACAGATGTATTTTTGGTGCACATATATTTTTGATATCTATATATACAAGACAATTATTATTGTAGATCTCATGATTTTTTTTATTTATGTGTATTCCTCTATACATGTGATATATCTTTGCATTTTTTTGATGGATATGATTTTTATGATTTATGTGTCTTGATGATGCTATGTATGTGATACATGCCAGTGTAGTATTTGATTAGCTATGCGGTTTGTTAGTGCCTAGATTTACCTCAGGCGAGAAAGGTAGGATCCAGGGCCAACATCAAACCACGCTTAACCTGGTAGCTAGCCCTACTAGGTCGGGAGAGGGCTCTCTCCGGGTCAATCTCAGCAAATTATGATCGATGAGGGCTTGAGATGAATGATAGAAATACTGATCTTAGGCTAGGTATATGTGTGCAAGAGTTTGACTGAATAAAATGATGTTTTGTTGGCTCAGATGGAAAGGAATATTTTGGGTGCGGGGATTGAGGCTCAGTCTTGTAGAGATCTCAATGGGGCAAGGTAGGCAATTGTTTTTGGAACTTCAAATTGAATGAGATGGAAGGATTAGATAGGTGAGGAGTTGAAGAGGGCAAGAGAAACCATGGATCCTCTCCAAATAGCTGAAAACATCAAGAAACTAAAGCAAACCTCAAGTAGAGCACTGCAATTTCAATGGATTCTACTTACACTCTTGTTTGTTTAGTTAAGAAGAAACAAGATAGAGAATGGCATACATAACACATAAGAAAATTCATAATTACAAAAGAAAGCACTGTACCAAGACAAATTGCCACATGGATCCCAAAGAGTGCTGCAAATCCTGGTCTCAATTCCTTAGCCAAAATGCTGATATGAATGTACAATGAAGCTCAAGGCTTTCTCAAAAGTCCAACCATGCTAATGACTGAAAAACAACATAATATAGAAAACCATAGCTCATCCTAGCCTCTAGGGGTCGAGCTCACATGTTTAGGAGTTGTTTCAACTAATTCTAAACTGAGAACTAGAAATTAGGCAACAGAACAACATGCCTCTAGAAACATGGGAACTGATTCATTCAGCTTCAAACAACTTTTAAACTGATGAATCTACCTCTACAAGTGAAAATTTTACATATTTACATCATGATCCATAAATGTACATTAAATTACATCAAAAATTTTCCATTAAGAAAGTGAAAAGTCAAACTGGCCAAAGCTGGGCGAAAAACAGAGTAATACTTGGTCAAACTGGCAAAATTTCCGCTATGCGCCGCGCCTGATTCTCTATGCGTAGCGCCTGTTTTGACCCACTTTTGGAGGCCTTCATTATGTCCAAATTTTCTCCAAGTATGCTTGTTGGAAAGGTCTACTTGTCTACTTTCCAACCCAAGTGGAATTTTCCAATTTGGCCTCCATTTTCCCCTCCAAAATTCAGTTCTCCCAAGACTGCTTCCTGTGTGTCAAAATAGGGGCAGTGAGGTCATTTTTTGAGTGTTTTTGAACTTTTTGAGGGCTCAAAAGCTGTCCAAATTTCTTGGCCATTCGTAGGAAAACATATTTTTCCATGCCAAATCAAAAAATGCTGAGTTTTTGTGATTTAGAGGCTCCTAGCAAAAGCAAGCGCCACGTGGCGCGGCGCATAGGGCAGAAAATTTTGTTTTTTGTGCCAAAAATTTCAAAAATGCAAAAAGTGCCCCAAATTTTTTGAAATTTGGGCTGAGTCTTCTACATCAAACATTTTTTTGGGCCAAGGAAGCCTCAACCAATATCTGAAGTTTATCATGCTCCTTTCGCCTCCTCGATGCCCTTTTCAACTTCGCTTTCAAGTTTCTAATTCTTGCCTTGCAACTCATATTCCTCGCCATGTAATGGCGGGCCATGCGCCTCAACATTGCTTTCTCCCTATTGGCCTTCTCCAACAACTTCTCCAAATAAATATTCACTTTCTCCAACACATATTCCCAGTCCTCGTCCTTTTGCTCAATGGGTGTCAACTTGCCTTGTGCCCTCTTGATTTCTTGCTGGTTTTCTTTAATGATTTGTAATTCCATCATAGCTTGCTGATACTCAAGTTGCTTATTTCTTTGCTCTAGATACTTTATTGTCCACTTGGCCCTCTCCAAGTTGAGGGACAAGGCATTGATGTCCGCCTGCTGCTCTTGAATGACTTCTTTGAGATTTGTGCTTTGTGGGCCCATATCAGTATCATCACCCTCAATGAGAATGAAATCAGTCTCATGCTCACCTGATGGTCCTTCATCCTGTAGTGGCCTCTTGCCTTTGTCCTGAACCTGTTGTGCTGATGACGGAAGCGAGGCCCCTTCCACCCTAGGTGGAGATAACACTCGCTTAGCTGCTGCAAACAACCGTCTAGTGCCCTTCTGATAGGTGATGAACACTGGCATGCTAGTGGTCTGTGTCTCATGACCCTCATGCTGATAAGAAGGTCCACCTGTCTCATGTAAAACCTCTAAAGGTCCCTGAGGAGTTGTGAAAAACTCATGAGAGATGAAGTCCTCCCAAGTGATGCCCTGTAAGCCAAGCTGATGAATGACCACAATTTTAATGAGAGCAAAATGGTAAATACTGTTGAATTGCTGCTGAGGAGTCTTGTGCTGCACTAGAGTGGTCATCTTCTCGATATTTCGGCACATGAAGTAAGGGATGTTCATCATCCTTACCCTGGTAAAATGCATCAGCAACCTAATATGATAAGCATATAAACGTGAAAACCGGCCCTCACAGCTAAAATACCTCATGATCAATTTCATCAAAGGAGCATAAGCATCTTTGAGGTACCGAAAAGGAAACACTCTCCTGAGTTGTCTCAAATAGCCAGGTTTGATGTATGGTTCATAATGCTGCCAGTCAATTTGCTGCCTCTTGTTCCATTGCTCTCCAATGTTAGGAATACCGGTTGCTAGTGAAATAGATTCTGGTGTTAATGTGAAAGTGACACCAGCTAGAGTGGCTTGACCATCATGTAAATGCAACACAAACAAACGAGCCAACTCATGATGAAACTGAATGCTAGCAACCTTCTCACAAAATTCATAGCAGGACTGATGTTGGAAATAAGAGATGGCAAGAGGGCAGGCCTGTAATTCAACAAGAGTGGTTGGTTCTTCTCTAATATGTTTGCCACCTCTATGAGGCCTCCTGGGTGCATGTACCTCTGTAGGTGAATCACTATGGGTCTCCTCTTCATAATCATATGAGGGATCAGATGCCATGTCTGCTAGTGGATGGACTGTTTTGGAGCTGTCTTGATGAGAAATAGGTGAGCTGTGATGTGTTTTGACTTTTGCCACCAAGGGAAACAATGATATGAGGGACTGTGGAGGGAGAAAATAGTGAGGGATTTAGGGACTGTTGGGGTAGGGTTTAATTAGGGAAATAGGGAATTAGGGAATGATTTAGGAGTTTTTGATATAGGACTAGGGTTTGGGAATTAGAGAGTATTTGGGACTTTGGGAAAGGGGATTTGGGATATGGAATTAGTGAATATAAGGGTGTGTGAATTTAGGGAATAGGGAAATCAAGGGAAAAATGGAGTAAGGGAGTGATTGAGGGAATAGAAGGATGGAATTGGTAGCAAAACAGTCAATACTAACCCTAGGCAACAATTTCCTTTGAGAAATTTCAAGAGATAGGGTTTGGTTTCTTTTAAACACTCACCATACAACAAACACCATAAAACAACCACCAAATTTGGATGAAAAGCAGTGACAGAGGGTTAACCTACTTGGACAAGTGATGATCCACAAGTTTTGGGCGATTTGGAGCAAGTTTTTGAAGTTTTCGGGCTTGCCGGCTGTATGCACCACGCATCAAACCCAATGCACTGCACCCAGTGAGTGCGCCGTGCTCGTGCAATTTTGAACTGGAGGTCGAAGCCCAGTGCGCCGCGCCTGCTATGTGCACTGCGCCACCTGCCCAGTGCGCCGCGCCTCTGTCTTGGAGCGATTTTCACCAATTTTTCTCACTTGCTCACCACCACGACTTTGCCTTGCTTCCACTTTGTCTTGGAGTGAAAATGAACTTTTCAAATTGAAGGAATGACTTATAAACAAGGAGCTTTTAAATTTTTGGCTCATAAAACCCATTTTTACAATGTTTTGAAAATGACTTTGTTTTTGACTCTGTTTTGAGCTTTTTCACTTTATTAGAACTTGTGATGGACTGAATGACCTGTGCTTTGTTTGTTTTGTAGGTGGTTGGAGCTACTGGGGCTAGGGAAAGAGACTAGGGTTATAGGTGGAGTGATTTACATATGAAGAAAATAAAATTACATAAATTTGTACCATAAAAGCAAAAATACTTTGTTTTTCCTCAAAACAGAGTTTTGAGGAAAAACACATCTCTGGATACTTGATGATGAAATTTATTGATGCTGGAACCTCCTCATGTGCCTGTTGGTTGTTATTGGACATTTTGAAACACCTTTTGATGAAACCCTAATGAAACCCTAGACCTAAATGACAATGAAACCCTAAAACAAAAACCTTTGCAATCTTTAAGACAAAAGATGACTGTATATGCTTTGTAATGAACAAACATGAGCTAGCAGGTAGATAACATGAGGGAAACTATAGGAAATCCACTACCATCAGATGATCCATGTGCCTAATGGAATGCAGCTGACTGAGCGAGACACCTAATATGCAATGCAACAAGAGGATTTGATCTCTGACGGAGGGATGAAGATACCAACACCTAACTTGGTCAACTATATGATTTTTATTTCTTGATCTATGTGAAAATGTGATATGATCAAAACCACAAGCTAACCTTTGTGCATGTAGGCATTTCCGAAAAAGGAAAGGGTCACATACTCTGAAGGTTTTGTTTAACTACGATACAACAAGTTGGGAATCAAGGAACACATGTAGGTGAATGATACCTAGATGGGAGGAATTGGCCAAGAGGCCTATGATGACATCATATTTTGCTTGATTATTGGTGGTTGACTCGATACATATCCCATTGTGTTGAAGGGGTGTCAGGTTATGAGAGTATATGGCCCAGGCTATTGCAGCGAGGTTTTGCGACCACTAAGAAGCATCATCAATGAATCCGTGATGATAGGCTAGCGGACGATCCATCTGCGACACATGATGAGAGAGCGATTTTAGTGTATATCCACGATGAGGTGGTCATCATAAAAATAAGTCATGATGCATACATCTATAGTCTAGGGTTGTTTTCAGTGTTATGGATAGATTTTTTTGAGGTAGAGTCCATTGATGTGATCTTTGAGGTAAGTCCCATTTGGCTTGCTAAGATTTATGCTCCCTTGAGAAGGCAATGCTTAACAATGTATGGGCCCTTCCATAATGTATCAAATTTCCCTGGTCCTAAAGCTTCTTTGGAAACATCATAGTGAAGGACTAACTCCCCCTTAGTGAATGATTGAGGGGTTACAGTGCGATCTAAAGAGGCTTTAGTCCTCTTTTTGTGTGCTGCATTATGTTGGAGAGATTCTCGTTGATTTTCATGGACATGTTCCAGCTACACCAACCTTTGCTCTAAAGGTGTGGTATCACAGAGGAGTTCGATGGTCGAGTGTAAGGTAGGGATCTCACACTCAATGGGGAGGACAACTTCGACCCCATAGAATAATTGGAAGGGTGTGAATACAGTGGACACTTTGACCATAGTGCGGTACGTCCGTAAGGCATAAAACACCATTTGGTGCTGATTGGTTTTATGGTCGTTCACCATACTCTACAACATTATTTTGAGTACTTTAGTTATAGCTTCTACCCCACTTTTGAACAAAGGGTAGTATGGAGAAGCGAACTTATGAGAGAAACCAAGGTGTTTGGATAACTCCTAAAATATCTCGTTCTCAAAATGTCTGTCGTCATCGAATACTAAATCCTTGGGAACGCTGAACCATGTTATGACATGGTTAAATAAAAACCATGCCACAATGTCGATGCCATTATTATATGTGGGTATGGCCTCTGCCAATTTGGTGAAGTAGTCAAATATGAACACAATATACTTATGGCCACCTGAAGATGGAGGGTTGTAGGTCATGAAGTCTATGCCCCACTTACAAAAGGGGCCAGTAATGATGACCTGGTGTAGGGGAGATGGTGGAGCTTGCACCTTATGAGCATATATTTGGCAACACTCAAATATCTTGACTGCTTGAATATAGTCATGGAACAGGGTGGGCCATAAATAATCGACACAAATTATTTTTTGAGCGGTAGGCATTCATAAGAGGTGGTCGTTGCAGTCTCCACCGTGGAAATAATTTAAGACATGCTCAACTTGTTCGACTGTAAGGCATTGACGCATGATGGTATTAATGCCTCGATGGTAGAGGACATCCCCATGAGGAGGTATTGGGGGGGTTGATTGGTGAATGTGCCTCCGGTTGTCACGAGTCAGCTGAGGTTTGAACTTTTGAGTTCGTAGAAAGAGGAGAATATTGCTGTACCAGGGGTCATTTATTGATACAAAGAATAAATTTTCGTTAGGGAAAGAATCATTAACGGGGGACCATTGGGTCTCTGTAGGGAGATCTATGATGAACTCCACATGAATAAGTGCCTTATTGCTCTTTGGGGAAGCAAACTACATATCAAATTCCTACATAATGACTACCCACAGAGCGTACTTGTGGTTCATCATGCGACGAGTGAGAAAAAATCTCATGGGGTTGATATTTTCTATTATAATGGTAGTCCATAAGATAATATAATGCTGAAGCTTTTGTATAGAGTGTACTAGAGCTAAGGCAGTTTTTTTGGCTGGATCATACTTCAAGGTAGGCTCAGAGAGTTTCTTGCTGATGTAATAAATTACATGTTCTCTATTATCAGATCCTTCTTGGAATAATACCCCAACGATGGCTACGTCAAATGTTGATAGGTAAATGGTATAGTCCTTGTTGTGGTTAGTGGGACTAATCAACAGAGCTTGAGATAATGCCTCTTTTAGGGCTTCAAATGATTTTTGGTCCTCCTCATCCTAGTGGAAGGGAATGTCCTGAAGAATTAGGCGCAAGAAGCCATGCACACAAGTGACATAGTTGGGAAGAAAGCAACGTAAGAAGTTGGCCTTACCCTATAAACTTTGCAACTACTTTAAATTTTTTAGAGGTGGTATTTCCCCGATGGCCTGGAATTTGAGAGGGTCAACTCTAATACCTTGTTGGGAAACTATGAATCCCAATAGTCTCCTAGCATCAACACAAAAGAAACACTTGAGAGGGTTTATGCATAGGTTATATTGTCAACATATTTGAAACACTAGGTGAAGATCCTCCAAATGATTTGCGTGCTTTTTGGAACGTCCGGTGAGGTCGTCCAAATAGGCGAGGATGAGATGCGACAGATCATGAAAGATGTAATTCATGGCCCACTAGAAGGTGGCACCAACATTTTCAATACCAAAGGGCATGAATTGGTATGCGAATGTGCCCCATGGTGTTGTGAAGGTTGTTTTGTACTGATCTGTATAGCGGATCTGAATCTGATTATACCCAAAGAACCCATCCATGAGGGATAGTGCTTTGTGACTAACACAAACATCGATACCTTGATCGATGAATGGTGTAAGGTATTTGTCTTTGGGACCTTCTTTTTTCATGACGAGTACAAGGTTGGAAACTGAAGAAGTATAAGGGATGGGATAAATGAAACCAACCTTGTGGATATTTTCAATTTGGTGGGCATCCAACCATGTTTCAATATGGTGCTCCATGATGGTGGGACTGATGCCTAGAATTTCAAAGTAAGTACATGCAAAGAAATCCCTATATTATTGGAACAGGGTTTTGTATGAGGCTACTTCTTCTGGGGAGTGTGCTGCCCCTAGCGATATTTCTTAGACTATGCCAAGTTTATTAGAAATATTAACCTTAATTGTAGGTGATATGTTTGACATGTTCCCCTGAAATTCATGTGGTACTGGGATGGTATTTGTAAACCAATCTACCTATCTTGGTGGCAGAAAATCCTTTGATTCTATTGTGCAAATATCACGACTTGGTGTATCAATAAGCACAAACAAATTTTTAGGTAGAAAAAAAAACGTTGATTCATGATGTACCATGGACATTCAGGTTCTGTCATGGTCTCTAGAATATCTTTGTCTGAGTGAAAAAGGTTATATAAGGGTGGACTGGGTTGTGTGAGGCCGCAAGGGTGGAGTTTGGGCCTAACTATGCTAGTAGACAAGTAAGAAAATGAGTTGATGGTTGATGTCGTAGAACCCAATGAAGTTGAGAATGTGTATATGGGATGGGCTTGCACCGTTAGTGTTAGTACCACCATTGTGGTGTTCGGTTTTGAAACCAAAAAATGATGAGTAGACAACATGAATCAGGGTTCCTACGAAAGAGGAAATGAATCTTACTTAATGTTACGTGTCGTTAGCATTAGGTGGTGGTAGAATCTCCGTAATGGCGGCTGGATGGTGAGTGGGAGTAGGTTCCCGCAATAATGTAGGCATCCTAGGAGCCAATGCATTTTCCTCCATCTGAGGTTGGGTTGCACTGGTATGGTGAACTTGGGGGTGCTGACTTCTAAGCTATCTAAATGTTTGTAACAGAGGAAATGTCTCTGAACTATGAGAATTTCTAGTACAAACATTGCATGTAGGAGTAGTGCTAACATGATAAATGGTGTGGATATTAACATTTCCCATCAGACGAGATGGTGATGCATAGTTGGTGTCATGAAGTGGGGCACTTATGGATGCCGACCATATCTGGATCTTAATATCGGCATGACATGTACGCCCGATGTTTGTTTGCCTCAATGCTTCTTGTGCTGCTAAAAAATGTGGAAGGTATTTGCAATTCCACGTATGATGTGCTCGGGAGCAGATGTGACAAGGGTTGCGTGAGCATCTAGCTTGATTTGAGTGAGTAGGTTGAGGAATGTGGACCAGTAAGTCAAATACGTCTCAATCTTTCCCAATTCATGGCATTGATTGAGCAGATGGTCGGGTCTATCGCATAAGACGCATGTGAGAGGCAAGTTTGATGAAATGACTAGAGGTTGACTTGCCATCCTTCTCGAGACTGACCGAGGATAGGAGGTAACAAGGTGTTCGGTGTCTAGATGAACCACATGCGGTGAGTTTTCCTCGAACATGTAAAAAATGGTTCTAGATCCATCATCCCCCACTTTAATGGTGTTATCTTGAGATTGGGTATCTACTTGGGTAGATGTTGAGTTCTCAGCAATGAATTGGTGCATAAAAGCCAATGTTTCGCGGTATTGTCAAATGGCTCGGAAAAACTGAGCATGATGGTTTCATGTAAAAATGTGGCAACTATGGCGTTTGCACATAGGTCTGTTGTTCCGGACAATTTGAGGGGTAACATAACATTTCTTAAATTCCCCCAAGTAGTGACACTGGTTAACCAAATGGTCTGGTTCATCACATAAGTTGCATAGGGAGGCAGGTTGAGCTGGCACTACTTCGGGTTACCTCCTCATATGGTGGGTGGTTGTGTGACAATGGGTGTTAGGGGAATATGAGCACGAAGCTTCTTCCTCAAAAACACAAAAGATGGTTTTGGATCCATCATCTACCACTGGTTTGGTGGTAAGTGATGGAGCCACAATATTGGCTTCAGTGATTGCACTTAATGCATCTTGATATCGAGGAATTTCGGGTAAATAATGAGTGTAATGCCCGTACTCCACTCATATAGCGCATGTGCGGTTGGTGTGCAATGCCTTATTGCGTGCTGGTGTAGCCTTCTCTCTAGTAGGTGGAGGTGGGGTCATTGGCATTTTTGGGGCATGCAGAAGAGATTTTAACTCCTCTAACTCAGGGCACATGTTGGTAGGGTGCCCAACTACTTCACACAAAGCACAGGGTGGAGTTACCCTGGATGAGGAAGAGTTTAAAGCTTCTACTTTCTTGGATTTTTGCTTATCCCTCTTCCTTGCACTGGCTGGTGTTAATGTAGGCGTTGCTCAATTTGGGGTGGTTTCCTGAGGAGGGGCTACAAGAATGATTCCTATCAAGGTGATATCTGAGTTTGTCAACATGGTCTGAGAGGAAAAATACCAGACCGGTATTGTGAGAGCCATATTTAGCAACGTGAGTGTTGCCATGACTTGGTGCGAGACAAAACCAGGTTGAGGGTATAAGAAGGGTGTTTGGGTGATAGTATATAGTAGGAACATAGAATCAATAGTTGCAACAATAGTGGTGTCTGGAACTGGATCCTGGCTCTGGGGGGTGTTTGGTGAACTCATCATGCATATTGAAGCTCCTCTTGCTGGGGGGATGTCTTCTAGCAAAGGGTAGTTTCTAGGATATGTACTGAGGATTGTTGATGGTTTAAATTGTGTAGGTCTGAATTTAGTGTAGGCTGTGATCAACTTAGAGGAAGATCCTACGAAAGGCAGCACAGCATCAGGGGTGGTGGGTACCTTCTTCTCATAGTATATGAGTTGGTAAACTATAACAATGTTCTAAGTATGAGGGAACATCATAATCCTGAATATAGGATATTCCACTGCCTTCATTGCATACATGTAACTTCGCCCAAGAAGGATATTGTAATCTAACTGTGCATCCAAGACTTCTATGTCAATGAGCACCATTTTACCAACAAGTTGTACTGAAACATCTTGGTATAGGCCTACAAGAGCATAAGGGCGGCCATCATATGTTCTGAGAGTGATGTCAGATGGTTTGAGTACGGAAGATACAAGTTTCTTCCAAACTATTTTGGACATAATGCACATGCATACTCCTTCATCAACTATGAAATGGTGTATGGTGATATTCTAGATTGTGACTGGAATATGGAAGGCAACTATTGATGGAAGACACGAGGTAGTGTTATCTAAGTCAAACACCATTAAACGAGAATCGACAGGGTCAATTGTGCCTAATGCGGTAAGTGAGGCTTTCCATTGGGTTGGGAATATTTGCAAGACTTCTAATGCTGACATAGCTAAAGGAGATTGAGATAAGTAATTGACTATGCTATAGCTGTGAGAAACCTTTGAGTTATGTCCAATTTGTTGTAAAGGCCCTTTTACCATTTTTGAGATGGGTTCTATAGGGTGGTGAGGGATTTTCAAAGGTGTTGTAGGTGCTATAGTGGTCCAGGTGGATGCTGATATTGTTGCTAGGAGGGTTCTTTTTGAGTATTCACCTCTCCCTCATGGGGGAAGGGATTCTACATCACTGTAGTTTGGTGGATTTGTCCCCCTTGTCCCCTAGTATCTTTCATCCTCTTCAACTTAGGGAGTTGATGAAAATGATGGGTGTAATGACCATGTTCCCCACAAATGACAAATACATGATTAATCCGTAGACTAGGGTTATTGTCTTTCTGTTGTCGGTTATTATTGGTCTATCCTTGGTTTGGATTCTGGTTGGGGTTTCCCCTAGTTGGTGCCCGCGGAGGTTGTCATTGATTGGTGCCCTCTGTCCAGGCTCTCCCTTTGGCTTATTCTTTCCTTTTTTCTTAGCATCATTAGGTGGGTTAGCCACGTTTGGTTGTTCAAATTATTTTTGTTCTTCAAGGAGAGAAGTTTGCACAAAATTAACCTCTGCATTAGTCTGTGCTAGTGGGTTATTCTGTTTAGGTGTTGGAAAAGGGAAGTACAGGGTCCCCTGTCTTTGACTGACATATGTGTTATGGGAAGTGCAAACTACTTCTGCATTCCTAGGGGGGTACATATGTTCATATGTAGGAAGATATGGGCCACTCAGTGTGGGAGGGTATTGGCCACCCTACATAGGAGGGTATTGGTTGACTTGTATAGTAGGATTTTGCATGGGTGTAGGTTGACGAGGGTAATATCGTGTGTTTTTTGGTGGTGGTGTTGGAAGCGTGGCACTAAATGGTTGGCTACTATATGTATTTCGAGAGTGCTAGAAGGTGTTTCCTGGTTTATTTTTGGCTATGGTCTTGATCAACTCGTTTGCAACACTAGATGTGTAGAGTTCCATAATTTTTTTGTTTCGACACCCTTTTTCCTCTTTTCATCATCGCTATCAACTCAATAAAAGAATTAAAACCATAGATTTTGGTAAGGTAAAAAATCTCATATGTCTTATTTTACATATTTGTTAATGTGCCTTATTATTATGTTACAGATTGCATTAGCTACATAATTAACATGATTCTACAGTTATTTTACGAATTTGCAGCTATCTCCATGGTTTGCGGGGTTCTAGTGCGCCAATGAAGCAAGGAAGCACATGGGCGGTTGAGGATCGATCCCCTCATTTATCTCCTCCTATTCGCTCGAACCAATTCATTGAAGGAATCACACAGTGGCACGATCAAAGGCACAGGTCAAACATGTAGCAACATAAGTCCGAATGCATCACGTTTCTCCAATTTGCTTTCCAAATAGCAAATCATCGAGATAATGCTTTTAATGTTTAAGTTTCGAATTTGAATAAGGATTGATTTAAAAACCTATAGGCATAGAAGTCTCAAACTGTTGATCACACATTTTATATATAATATGTATCCTCGGTAAAGGATGGCAGGAAGTAATAGTTAATCTCTAAAGAAATTGTGTGAAACAAACCTTTTGTTCTCATATTTAATTAAAGTTACATTTCTGTTATTTGATGCATATTTAAGCGTGATTTACACCTACTATATGCGGAGGGCCGCTGCAGATAGCCGAGGTCAAGTTTATTTCATTTTATCACTTTCTGTTTTCACATTGTCATTTTGTTCTAGCTTAGTTTCCTTAATTCACTATTTTATCATTTCGTTATAACTCAGTTAAATCTCATTATTTCGTTTGCATTTGAATTTCTTTGCAATTGTTTAATGGTTTAGTTTCTTTAATTTTTTCTCTTAATTACAGTAAGCTAAATAAAGATTGTTTTCATGCTTTTAGAATCAGAACTTGTATATACTCTGTAGTCAGCGTTAAAAGATTGTCTTCATGCTTTTTAGAATCATAACTTGTATATACTTTGCAGACAACTTTTAAAGGATCATTTTCTTTCTCTTAGAATCTGTTGGATACCTATACCAATAGGTTTCATATTTCATGATTGGCCAAGGAAAGTCCAAATATGCTCTGCTTTGATATCACAAAGATCCCATATTTCCTAGAGAACAAGAGGTGTGTAAAGTGTTTCAAATATTGATGACCTTATTTCAAATTTTGATGGATGGTCCAAAAGTCTAAATCTGGATCATGCCATGTTTAAATTTTCTGTTGTAGAATAGAGAAAGGAGTCTGTCCAAACTGCTTAATCTTGGCAGACAACTAGTTTAGGTAGAGAAGAAAAGGATCCCAACAGCCTAATCTGGGACCTTGGAAGAGATAAGGGTAGAAGTAGATAGAAAAGATTAAAGAAAAAGCCAAAGAAAAGAAAAGGCAAGTAAGGGTTTTCAAGTCCAAGTGCACCCTCCAATGGAGAAACAAAAAATGCTAGGAAAATAGCTGGGTAAGTAGTTGTGGTTGCAGAAAGGGCATTTTCACCATTGCACATATGTCAAAAGATGTATTGCCAAGGCAAAATCTATCAATGGACAAAGTGGTTAATTCCATCAAATTGCAGCAAGGAGCATGACTAACCTCCCTTTCCCCCTTCACTCCATTACTAACATTCCCTTTTTTCAGCTGAGATTCATGGAGAGAGATCATGGTTTTATGGTGGTTCTTGTTCATACAAAGGCCACATTTCTTGTCTAAAATCTTTTTCATTTTTATCTAGTCTCTAAACTAAATCAATTTCAGATAAACTCAGTGAGATCCCCTTCATTTGCTCCCTCATTCATATTAACCTCTAATTCTACTATATAGCTCCCCTATCTTACCCTTCCCCTAATAATATTAACACTATGGTGTATAAAGCCCCAAATTCTATAAATACTCCTCCCCTTGGCATTATAGACATATGTTCTTCAAAAGGAACCAAAGTGACCTCTGGTCACCTTGGTGAACCCATCACGTCCCATTCCCCCTTGCCACAAGCCAACTTGCTCCTCAAACCACCATTTGCATTGAAAAAACCCTTATAAACCCTCTTTTACCCTTAAATTCTTTGCAAAAATTACCCAAAGTCTAAAAAGCCCGCCTCTGGCACATTTCCAAAAGGTTAGCGCGCAGTTTGTTTTAATGAAAAACATTGAAAAACCATCAAAAAACCCACAACCCAAAGTTTTCCGCCCGCGCATATACTCCGAGCACGTTGTTGCTCCGCCCACCGTCGGATCAGGTCCCGAGGATCCGACGATCCACAACAATATCGGAGTGGCCCCCATGGTGGTCCTTTACCGCCCGAGAAAGTGACGTTGCGTCACGTCACGGGCAGGCCACGCGTCAAACGCTAAGGGCTCTCGGAGCCAGGCCTGACACTTTCAGCGCCGTACCCAGACCGCCCCGAGAGACCGTAGCGGCTAAGCCTTAACCGTAACCGCTACGGTCCTGACCGCCAGCTGCCCTCCTATGTCATATCGCCACGTCATTTCTGCTTATCCTTTTGCCGTTGATTGGTCCACCTCGCTGATGACATGGCTGCCACCTCATCGCCCCCATGGACCAATAGCTTACCGCCACGTCACCCGATGACGTCAGCTGACGTCACCTCACCTTGACCCACCAATGACGTCATGCTGACGTCATCACTAAAAAGCGCCAAAATGGTAAAAAGGTCCATATTAACCCAAAAAACCGTGTTTTTCTCACTTTTTACTCCTGTCGCTACTTCGGCTCTGCATGGCTGTTTACGTCCAAATTTTCGCCAACCTGCTCAGTTAACCAAGGCGACCTCCAGAGCTCCAACCGTGCACGCCTATGCGACCTCTGTTCGTCAATTAACAGGTTCCTCATTCATACAGAAGACAGCTTGGATCAGCCGCTTCATCATCAACAACACAGCAGCAAGCTGCCGGGAAAACACCACAAACAGCCAGTAAAGATAAAGGGAAACAGGTGGAACAGCCACCTCCATTGACAGAAGAGCAAGTGGAAACATTGGTGCAACAGCAAGAAGAGATGGAGCAGCAACAAGAAGGGCAACAGCAAGAAGAAGTGCCACTTAAGGAACAGCAACCCTTGCAGCAAGAAAAGGTGATTGACACTCCTAGTTCCACTGAGCAACAGGCTCAGAATATAGTGCCTCCTAGGGCAGAAACTACTTTTGATGCCTCGGTCCTCCAAACCCCACAAAAGGAGGACTTAACCAGGAAAAGAGATAGAGAGACTCCCCTGACTTCATCCATCAATCAGGGAGAGAAAAGACAAAGATTAAATGACTTTCCAGAGGATGACATAGCAATAAGACAAGCAATGGGCATGGGCCCACCCAGCCGAGAAGTGTCAGCCAGTTCATTCCAGCATGAACATGATAGAGCTATGGGAGGAGAGGTCAGTTCCTCCAGCCAGCACCAAGAAGGACAAGTAAGCATCAAACATCAATTTATCGACATTAAAAGGAGGAGTGATCCTATTAAAATACAGCTGTACAATCATTTACTGAACCTGGCTCCCACCAATCAGCAAAGACTCAAGTCTGCCTTTGATGTAAGTGAAGGCAAAATGATCATGAGTCATTTCATGCCCACAGCTCTGCATCCCCAATCTGCCTCGGATTACCTGAGAACCAACATGGAGGTTCTGGCCAAAGATATACACCCTATGGATAAAATAGAGCTACATAAACAAACCGGTGAGATGGTCTATGCCTCCTTGGCAGATGAGACATTGGAAAATTATAAATTGAAGAGCAGCCTGGATAATACAGCCTCTCAGCTAGAATTGGAGAGGGCTTCATCACAAGCCAAGGACAACAGAATCAAGTCCTTGGAGGATGTAATCATAGAAATAGGACATGATCCTAAAGATGTTAAAGGTATCCAAGAACTGTTGAAGATAAGGGATCAAGACATGGCTGCCTTAAGGAAGGAAAATCAAGCTCCCAGCCACCATCCATCCTCAAACAGATGAAGTTGCTCAGCAAAGGCTAGAAAAGGATGCTACGGATTTGATGATATCCTTATACAAGGAGCTGGTTCGGACTCAAGACCAGCTAGGACAATCAGAAGCTGCAAAGGCAGCATTACAGACAGCATTGAAACAGAGAGAAGAGGGCCAAACTTCCCAGCCCCCTCCGGAAGTAATCAATCTTGAAGAAGCTCCTCCAACAACTACTCTTCCTCCTCAGCAGACAAGAACTACAGCACCATCTACAGCAACAACTACGCCAACAACAGAGCAGACTCCTAGTCTGGATATGCAGAAGCTGCAAGCTGAGATCCAAGTTCTTGAATCCCAAATGAAAGAGCTTGATGAAGTCAAAAGGTCTTTGACTAAGGTGAATGAAAGATTTGATAAGAGCAAGCAGAGTGAGGCTGCAAAGGAAAGAGAAATAAAAGTTCTAAAAAAGAGAATAGCTGAACTAGAAAAGGAGCTTGCACTAGAAAAAGTAACAGCAGAATTAAAAGCAGTCCTCTGGGGCAACATTGGTCGATCCATCACCAATCAGTGGCAGTATATTGAGACTATGGATGAGCAAATAGTACTCATCACAAAGGCAAACAAGGAAATACACAGAGCAAGAGCAAGCCTTGGCCACATGCCAGATGCTTCCAGCAGAATGATCAATATTTTAAATAACAAGACAAGCTCTCAGCTGGCCACAATAGGAATTACCAACAGGACTGAGACAATCTCAGTAGTTAAAAGAGTCCTGACACTAAGAAGCCTAATTGGAACGCTGGAGAGGAGAACACAGGATATGCAGACCGAGATCAACAAATTCCTGGCATTACAGAACAGAGGCCTCCCCAGCATATTAAGCAGTGTAGGAAGACTGCTTACCCTGGAAAATTACATCAAAAGGGTTGATGCCCATGCTGCAGCACAAATTGCAAAACAGCCCAGTACCTCAGCAGAAACAGGGCCATCATCAGGGCAGAATTTGTATGATAGGGTGGATAACCTGTTTTTTATCATGAATGAAATTGATCACCTGTTTGATACACCACCAAATTTCTTTAAGTATACAGAAGCAGATGAAACTATGCAGGCAATCATAAAACACCAATTGCCCACACAGGAAGTATGGAGGAATTTGACACAGATAATCTTATCAGGCCAGAACCTGTAGCGTTAATTTTCTCCAGTTTATGAACAGTCATGCACAGGCAGAATTTTGGTGGATAACTCCACAAGGAAAAGACAGATGCTGAGCCAACTCAGCAGGGCTATTTACTCACCACAGCAGCAATCACAATCACAGGTGGCAGACCCAAAATACAGCGCACGAGCCATAAAGTCGGGTTCTCCAGCATTTGATCAAAGTATCCCAACCGACTTAGCAGCTCCCAAAGGCCAAAATATCTTCTGACAGAACATCAAGACGCCTTTATTTTGTATTCAATGCTGTAATAAATTTCTGATAATAATATCTCAAAAGTTGGTGAGAACATTAAGTCTGAGATAACTTAGAACTCAGATATTTTTGTAAAATCGTATGTATATATTCACCCCTCACTAAAGCTTAAGGGGTTGTTGTGATTTTCATTTCGGGAGATCTCACTTGCTGTAAAATTCTCAGAGAAATAATACAAAGGGTGAATGGAATTTCCAAAGCTTGGCGTACCTTGATGCATTGTGATGAATGGTGAATGTTGCAGGATTCCAGAGTGTTTCATAAAACAATAAGTCTTTCTTAAATCTCTGTGTTACATGTTTTCGAGTCTTTTGTTCTCTTTTATTGTTTAAATGTTGTACGCTTAATAGCAAAGTAGAAGAATAGTTCCAGGATTTAATCACTGATTACCCTGAACTCAATCTGAGCTATTGTCCATGTTTTCTTCAGATACAGTGAATGAAGTGTAATTCTTAATTGCTGCACTTTAATACTATATCTTTCACAGTGATAGACATTCCCAGGGATTCAAGTTTGCTCCTGAGACATCTATCCGTTCCTCATACCTAGTTTGGTGGAAATACTTAAATACTTTAGTGAAAATTCTTAATTGCTTTCACTGGTTTTTTCACTTGTTTGTGTTATAAATCAAAATTTTTGTTGTATGAAGTATCCAAATGGCCCTGTAAGTTTCACCAATTCACCTCAAGGTTTCTAGACACCTACAGCCATGGACTCCATTGCCCAATGATATTTGACTCTTTGAACATTATATCACAAGACCTGAAAGAAAATCTTCAACCAAAACATAAACAAAACCTGTGCATAATACCTAGCCTAAAACACTATCATAACAGATACAAATCATAAAGAGAGAGCCCTCTCTGATCACAGTTTGGCTAGAAACAGTGATCAAAAGATTGGTTAGTGGTTACCCCGACCGTATTCCCTTGGGAGTCATAGGGAACAACCTGGGTGTTAACATAATTGGCGACTCCACTGGGGACTTCTTAAAAATTTTCCAATTACTATCTATCTTCCAAAGCTACCATCAAGCCTGAAACTAGCCAAGAGGCCTTAGAACTGTTTTTGTAATACAGGGACAGCTTTAGGGAAGAGCTAATTAGGGAATCTTCATCCTAGCTTTGGAACATATATAGCCATTCCAAAATTCACATCCAGTCCTTGCATATATAGCAGCTTCCTGTACAAATTCAAAAGAAATTAGAAGCTGGCTCCCAAAAGAAACCCAAGGCACACTAGGGCAAACCCTGACCCTAATCAACCCATCATTGTTGATAATCCAAATATCATTCCAAAGAACATAAGGAGACAGAAAAAGCAGGAGAAGCCTGCTGATTCAGATATAAGTTCAGATCAAACTATCCTCATTCCCACTCCTTGCAAAGTTCTTTTCCGCTCCACACCTAGTCCTTCTAGTTCACCATCAACACCTCAAAGCCCTCCTCTCCCATCTTCACCATCTGCACATACTCTTTCAACCAGTTCCCCGCTTGTTACCCATACCATTAACCCTGTCACACATGTAATCCCTGTTGTCCCATTTATTCCTGTCAACCCTGTAAATCCCATAAACATGGCCAACAGGTATGCACCTCTGCAGATACCAGCTAATGCTCCAGCCCTACCCCAAGACTACCAAACCAAAATCTCATTTTTTGACTCCCATGGCCCTTTGACAGCTGTCCAGCATGCTAAGAAGATGCAAGACCACTTTGAGACCTATGAAATAGATGATAATAGTGTCAGGATGAGAATTTTTGTTCAAAGCTTAACTGGGGATGTTAGAACTTGGTTCAGATCCCTCAATGCAAACTCCATTGCAACACCTGATCAGCTTTACGAAGCTTTTACTGAGAGATGGGAGAAGAAGAAAGATCCTCTCCACATACTTGGTGAATACAACACTATTAAAAGAGGTCCCCAAGAAACAGTTTTGGAATATTGTGCTAGGTTTAACAATGTATATAATGCTATCCCACAGAACTTAAGGCCCCCTCCTGATTTGGCCCTGTATAACTTCCCTGACGGTTTTGATTCTGATATGGCCTATCAGTTGAAAGAAAGAGATCCTCCAACCCTTGCAGAAGCTCAAAGGGTTGCAGTCACTGTAGAGGCTAACCTAATTGCCAAAAGAAACAGAGCAAAGTTGGAAAAGAAGACTGGCTTTAGAGAAGAACCCTCAGGTTTTGATCAAAAGCTGGATGCAATACTAAACAGCATGAAGAGATTGGGTGAAAGAGTGGAATCAGTTGAAAGAAAATCATCATGGGAGGCATCACAAAGCAACCCTCCTAGAAACCCGAATTTTAGGAGAACTCAGAACCCAAACATAGGAAAGACAAGTGCTGACCAAGACATTAGACCCCCTTTTCAATAAAACTATGCAGAAACTTCCACAGCCAATCAGCTCAATGAAGATCCTGAAATTAACTTAATGGGTCTGGATGGTAAAAGCCATGTTTTCCTAACACAAGAAGACCATGAGGAGGATGAAAGCAAAACATTCCAAACTAAATCAGGAGAATCCTTTGACTTTAAACAAGGATATGATACTGCTGTCTATGAAGTCCATAAACAGTATAAACTGAGGAGTAGGACTGTGAATGTAAACCAGCCCGACAAGATAAAGGATAAACAGAGGTCTAAAGAAACCATGATCACAGAACCCAATGACAAAATAAACTTTCCTGCAGAAGAAATTGTAGTTGAGGAGGTTACTGAACTGCTGTCCCCACTACAACAGCCCATGGCAACTTCGTCCTCTCACCCTGATTCAAATTTTACCCCTCAAGACATGAGTAAAAGGGGCAGGTCTCAAAATCAAGATGAAATCCAACAAGAAGATTTAATGAACAAAGAAAAGACTGCTATCCGTGACTCTAAAACCCAAATTGACAAACCCTTTGACCTAGGCACAGAGATTGGCAAGCTAAAGATAGCAATTCCCCTCTCAGAGCTAGCCAAGCATGACATATACAAACAACAGATCAAGAAATCCCTTCAACTCACTAATAGCAAAGATGATGTAAATGTGCTAGATGACACTCCAGAATTACTGTTTGGCCCAGAGGTAGATGGAAAAACAATGGTCACAGGGGTTTTACCTTTTTATGTCAGCCTGCATGTTCATGATAAAATACTACATAATGCAATGTTCGACTCAGGTGCCTCTCACAACCTTATGCCAAAAGCAGTCATGGAAAGACTGAACTTGGATATAACAAGACCATACAAAGACCTGTTTTCTTTTGATTCTAGCCAAGTCAAATGTTTAGGCCTAATAAAAGATTTATGTGTGTCTCTGGTTCAATATCCCAACAAAACCATTCTAATGGATGTTGTAGTCGCTGATATCCCACCTAAATATGGGATGCTGTTATCAAGATCATGGGGAGCCAAGCTCCAAGGTTCCCTGCAATTAGACATGTCATATGCCACTATCTCTGTCTTTGGGCAACCAAAAAGACTGTACAGGGAAACACTCATGAAGTATATGGTCAGCAGTGAAGAAAAGCCTCAAAATTTTCCAATATATGCTGTCCATTCGGACATAGACTCCTTCATCCTCTTCAATGACAGCGCAGGCCTTTCAAACAATGAGATTAGGACCGAAACACTCATACAAGAACAAAACATTGATCAAGTAAGTAGCACCTGCAAAACATTAAGCACACCAACAATACACCTTATCCCTCCTCTAGTTGTTAAAAATTGTCAAACAAATGATAAAGCTGTCCTAGAAAACAAATGGGAAAAGAAACCCCAACTCATGCTCACATTGCCATCCCATGAACAGAATTTTAAATCTCCTGTTCAGCAAGATACCCTGTGGGTCCTAGAATTTGATGGCTCAGTTAACAAGTTAGGGGCAGGAGCTGGAGTGTGGATACATAACAAAGAGAAAGACTATGCAGAAGGCAGGGCTTATAGATTCAATTTTAGATGCACTAACAATATGGCAGAATATGAAGCTCTGTTGCTGGGCCTAAAGCTAGCAAAATCACTACAAGCTCCTAAACTCTCCATCATGGGAGACTCTGATCTAGTAATTCAACAAGTAAAAGGAAATTTTGTCACCAATGACAAAAGATTGAGGTCCTACAGATCTGCTGTAATTGAAATATTAGAGACCTTCTCTGAGTGTGTTATCACGAAAATTTCAAGGGGCCACAATCTCCATGCACACAGCTTGGCAACGTTTGCCAGCACCTTCAAATTCCCAATAGAACCCAATAACTGTTTCACAGCCGAGGTCAAATACAGACCCTCTATTCCAAACAATGTCAAAGAATGGCAAGTATTTGAGGATGACATGCAAATAAACAATTTTTTAACCTTGCAACAAGAATTCACAGGATTAAATATTGATATTGATGGAGCAAGTCAATCACAAATACTTGAATCAGCATGTCAATCACAAAAACTTGATGGAGCAAGTCCATCACAAATACAGTTTCAACAGTCTGCTCACCCAATATCACCTAGAACAGCAAAACAATTACTGAGTCCAACCATTTTCAGCAATGAAAACATTCAGCAAATTCACCAAATTGACTGTGAAGAGATGAGCAACGCTGAAGCTGAAATCATACAACTCAAAGACAATTTCCTTCCAGTAGGCCTTACCCCACTAGAGGACATTTTTGATTCAAATGACATCCCTAGGAAGCCAAAGATGCAGCCATTAGATGCAACAGTTGAAGAATGCAACATTGGTACTATTGACAAGCCTAAAATAATAAAGCTATCTGCCTCTTTGCCCCCTGATCAAAAGCCCAAATACATTGATCTCTTTAAAGAATTTCAAGATGTTTTTGCTTGGGGTTATGAGGATCTAAAGTCCTATGATACTTCTGTCATCCAGCACACAATTCCCCTCAAGCCCAATCAAAAACCATTCAAACAGAAATTGAGAAGGATCAATCCTATGCTCCTTCCTTCTATTGAAAAAGAATTACATAAAATGTTCAAAGCTGGTATCATAGCACCAATCAGGTTCTCTGAGTGGATTTCAAATTTGGTCCCTACAAGAAAGAAAACTGGTGAGATTAGACTTTGTGTAGACTTAAGGAATTTGAATCAAGTATCACTCAAAGATAACTACCCTTTACCCAAAATGGATCACATTCTTCAAAGAGTAGTAGGGGCTTCAAGGATATCATTGCTTGATGGATTCTCAGGCTTCAATCAAATCCTAGTACACCCTGATGATCAAGACAAAACTGCATTTACAACCCCATGGGGAACTTTCAAGTATGTAAAAATTCCCTTTGGATTGAAAAACGCAGGGGCAACGTTTCAAAGAGCAATGGACATTGCTTTTGCAAAAGAAATTCATGACTTCTTGGTCATTTACTTAGATGATCTTACACCCTTTTCAAAATCTGACCAAGAACACTTGAAACATTTGAGACAGATTTTCATAACATGTAGGAAATATGGCATTTCCTTAAACCTCAAGAAGTCATTATTTGGCTTGGAAGAAGGGAAACTCTTAGGACACATTATTTCAAAAGATGGCATAAGAATTGATCCAGATAGGATACAAGCTATCCTACAAATGCCTCACCCAAGGAATGTCAAGGAGTTGCAAGGATTCTTAGGAAAAATCAACTTTTTAAGAAGGTTTATCCCGAATTTAGCAGAATTAATCAGATTACTAAACAATATGCTAAAGAAAGATTCAAAGGTCAAATGGACTGTTGAAACAAAACAAGCCTTTGAAAGTATAAAATTGGCCTTGACTCGAACCCCAGTGTTAACTAATCCTCAGTTTGACAGAGACTTTATCATTTTCTCCTTTGCCTCCCAACATACTATTGCTGCTGTTTTATTACAGAAAGATGACCAAGGGAAGGAGAAGCCTATTGCCTTTTTCAGCAGAGCTCTCAGAGATGCCCCTCTAAAGTACCAAATAATGGAGAAACAAGCCTATGCTTTGATCAAAGCTATTAAAGACTTTAGGATTTACATCCTTTACTCCCATGTTGTGGCTTACGTACCAAGTCCTATTGTCAAAGACATTCTCACCCAAGAAAACTTAGAGGGCAGGAGAGGAAAATGGATTGCCAATATACTAGAATTTGACATTGAAATAAAACCTACTAAGCTGATAAAAGGGCAAGGTTTGGCCAAATTAATGACAGAAGCAAATTTCCAAGCCTTAGATATCAACCAACTGGACAGTGAAACAGAGCTGGCGACTCCAAAGATCAATGTAGCCTTTGAACAATCTCCTTGGTACTCTGATATCTGCTATGTGTTACAAAACCTGTGTGCTCCCCCAGGACTGTCCAGAACTAAGTGTAGGTTCCTAAAAATGAAAACATCTAGATTTTGTGTGATAGATGGAAATTTACTTTGGAAAAACCATGAAGGTATATTGCTGCACTGTCTAATAGAGAATGAAACTAACAATATCATGCAAGATTTCCATGCTGGAGACTGTGGTGGACATTTGTACTGGAAGTCCTCTGTGGATAAAATACTAAGGGCAGGGTATTACTGGCCCACCATGTTCTCTGATGTGAAGAAATTCACAGCCTCATGCCACAAATGTCAATTATTTGAGGGCAAAAGACAGCTGCTGCCACTCCCCTTGAAGCCCATTGCAACAGAGAGACCTTTCCAACAATGGGGCTTTGATTTCATTGGGGAAATTCATCCCTCATCTTCAGGACAACACAGATGGATTTTAACAGCAACAGACTACTTCACCAAGTGGATTGAAGCTGCCCCATGCAGACAAGCAAATGATTCAGTAATTATTCAGTTTTTGGAAAACAATATACTGGCTAGATTTGGCTGTCCAGACAAGATAATAACAGACAATGCTGCTGCCTTCAGATCCAAGAAAATGGTGAACTTCTACCATAAATTTCACATTACTTTGGGCCATTCTACTGCTTACTATCCTCAAGGAAATGGCCTTGCTGAATCATCAAACAAAAGTTTAATAAATATCATAAAGAAAGTGCTGGAAGAGAACAAAAAGAACTGGCATAAGAAACTAGTAAATGCTTTATGGGCAGATAGACTAACAACCAAAAGATCAATTGGGACCAGCCCATATGAGTTAGTCTATGGATTAGAAGCCAGATTTCCTTCATCACTAGGAGTACCGGTTATGAAGCTTCTGCAAGAAAGTCAAGCAGAGCCAAATGATATGCAAAGGAGGATCAATCAGATAATCTGTTTACAGCAAACTAGAGAACAAGTTTTCAGCAGAGTGCAGATATTACAAGAAAAATTGAAAAAGGCCTTTGATAGGAGAACCAAAGCAGAAGATTTCAATGTGGGGGACAAAGTCTTAAAGTGGGATGCAAGAAGAGAAGAGAAAGGAAAACATGGAAAGTTTGACTCTTTATGGAGAGGACCATTTGCTGTCCAAGCAGTACAAGGTAACAACACTTACTTCCTTAAAAGTCTGACTGAAACTGACTTGGATGAAGGTCCTGTCAATGGCAGGATGCTGAAGCACTACTTTGACTATTCCCCATGAGTGGAAACTAAGGATTCATTGTATATATGCGGATGTACATATAGTTTTCTGTTTTAGATTGTAAAATACAGTTTTCCAAGTGATTCACCAACCAGCAAGAGGCAAATAGGATCAGAGGTCTTTCAAAAAGGAGGCACACAGTTTTGACACATCAAAGCAGCGAAATTTCAAGATTGAGATGGGCAGTCAAAGAACAAGGCAATCTGACCTGCTGTTCTTGGTCTTTCAAAAGAAAAACCATCCCCATGTGGAGCCACTGTTGGATACCTATACCAATAGGTTTCATATTTCATGATTGGCCAAGGAAAGTCCAAATATGCTCTGCTTTGATATCACAAAGATCCCATATTTCCTAGAGAACAAGAGGTGTGTAAAGTGTTTCAAATATTGATGACCTTATTTCAAATTTTGATGGATGGTCCAAAAGTCTAAATCTGGATCATGCCATGTTTAAATTTTCTGTTGTAGAATAGAGAAAGGAGTCTGTCCAAACTGCTTAATCTTGGCAGACAACTAGTTTAGGTAGAGAAGAAAAGGATCCCAACAGCCTAATCTGGGACCTTGGAAGAGATAAGGGTAGAAGTAGATAGAAAAGAATAAAGAAAAAGCCAAAGAAAAGAAAAGGCAAGTAAGGGTTTGCAAGTCCAAGTGCACCCTCCAATGGAGAAACAAAAAATGCTAGGAAAATAGCTGGGTAAGTAGTTGTGGTTGCAGAAAGGGCATTTTCACCATTGCACATATGTCAAAAGATGTATTGCCAAGGAAAAATCTGTCAATGGACAAAGTGGTTAATTCCATCAAATTGCAGCAAGGAGCATGACTAACCTCCCTTTCCCCCTTCACTCCATTACTAACATTCCCTTTTTTCAGCTGAGATTCATGGAAAGAGATCATGGTTTTATGGTGGTTCTTGTTCATTCAGAAGCCACATTTCTTGTCTAAAATCTTTTTCATTTTTATCTAGTCTCTAAACTAAATCAATTTCAGATAAACTCAGTGAGATCCCCTTCATTTGCTCCCTCATTCATATTAACCTCTAATTCTACTATATAGCTCCCCTATCTTACCCTTCCCCTAATAATATTAACACTATGGTGTATAAAGCCCCAAATTCTATAAATACTCCTCCCCTTGGCATTATAGCCATATGTTCTTCAAAAGGAACCAAAGTGACCTCTGGTCACCTTGGTGAACCCATCACATCCCATTCCCCCTTGCCACAAGCCAACTTGCTCCTCAAACCACCATTTGCATTGAAAAAACCCTTATAAACCCTCTTTTACCCTTAAATTCTTTGCAAAAATTACCCAAAGTCTAAAAAGCCCGCCTCTGGCACATTTCCAAAAGGTTAGCGCGCAGTTTGTTTTAATGAAAAACATTGAAAAACCATCAAAAAACCCACAACCCAAAGTTTTCCGCCCGCGCATATACTCCGAGCACGTTGTTGCTCCGCCCACCGTCGGATCAGGTCCCGAGGATCCGACGATCCACAGCAATATCGGAGCGGCCCCCATGGTGGTCCTTTACCGCCCGAGAAAGTGACGTTGCGTCACGTCACGGGCAGGCCACGCGTCAAACGCTAAGGGCTCTCGGAGCCAGGCCTGACACTTTCAGCGCCGTACCCAGACCGCCCCGAGAGACCGTAGCGGCTAAGCCTTAACCGTAACCGCTACAGTCCTGACCGCCAGCTGCCCTCCTATGTCATATCGCCACGTCATTTCTGCTTATCCTTTTGCCGTTGATTGGTCCACCTCGCTGATGACATGGCTGCCACCTCATCGCCCCCATGGACCAATAGCTTACCGCCACGTCACCCGATGACGTCAGCTGACGTCACCTCACCTTGACCCACCAATGACGTCATGCTGACGTCGTCACTAAAAAGCGCCAAAATGGTAAAAAGGTCCATATTAACCCAAAAAACCGTGTTTTTCTCACTTTTTACTCCTGTCGCTACTTCGGCTCTGCATGGCTGTTTACGTCCAAATTTTCGCCAACCTGCTCAGTTAACCAAGGCGACCTCCAGAGCTCCAACCGTGCACGCCTATGCGACCTCTGTTCGTCAATTAACAGGTTCCTCATTCATAAAGAAGACAGCTTGGATCAGCCGCTTCATCATCAACAACACAACAGCAAGCTGCCGGGAAAACACCACAAACAACCAGTAAAGATAAAGGGAAACAGGTGGAACAGCCACCTCCATTGACAGAAGAGCAAGTGGAAACATTGGTGCAACAGCAAGAAGAGATGGAGCAGCAACAAGAAGGGCAACAGCAAGAAGAAGTGCCACTTAAGGAACAGCAACCCTTGCAGCAAGAAAAGGTGATTGACACTCCTAGTTCCACTGAGCAACAGGCTCAGAATATAGTGCCTCCTAGGGCAGAAACTACTTTTGATGCCTCGGTCCTCCAAACCCCACAAAAGGAGGACTTAACCAGGAAAAGAGATAGAGAGACTCCCCTGACTTCATCCATCAATCAGGGAGAGAAAAGACAAAGATTAAATGACTTTCCAGAGGATGACATAGCAATAAGACAAGCAATGGGCATGGGCCCACCCAGCCGAGAAGTGTCAGCCAGTTCATTCCAGCATGAACATGATAGAGCTATGGGAGGAGAGGTCAGTTCCTCCAGCCAGCACCAAGAAGGACAAGTAAGCATCAAACAGCAATTTATCGACATTAAAAGGAGGAGTGATCCTATTAAAATACAGCTGTACAATCATTTGCTGAACCTGGCTCCCACCAATCAGCAAAGACTCAAGTCTGCCTTTGATGTAAGTGAAGGCAAAATGATCATGAGTCATTTCATGCCCACAGCTCTGCATCCCCAATCTGCCTCGGATTACCTGAGAACCAACATGGAGGTTCTGGCCAAAGATATACACCCTATGGATAAAATAGAGCTACATAAACAAACCGGTGAGATGGTCTATGCCTCCTTGGCAGATGAGACATTGGAAAATTATAAATTGAAGAGCAGCCTGGATAATACAGCCTCTCAGCTAGAATTGGAGAGGGCTTCATCACAAGCCAAGGACAACAGAATCAAGTCCTTGGAGGATGTAATCATAGAAATAGGACATGATCCTAAAGATGTTAAAGGTATCCAAGAACTGTTGAAGATAAGGGATCAAGACATGGCTGCCTTAAGGAAGGAAAATCAAGCTCCCAGCCACCATCCATCCTCAAACAGATGAAGTTGCTCAGCAAAGGCTAGAAAAGGATGCTACGGATTTGATGATATCCTTATACAAGGAGCTGGTTCGGACTCAAGACCAGCTAGGACAATCAGAAGCTGCAAAGGCAGCATTACAGACAGCATTGAAACAGAGAGAAGAGGGCCAAACTTCCCAGCCCCCTCCGGAAGTAATCAATCTTGAAGAAGCTCCTCCAACAACTACTCTTCCTCCTCAGCAGACAGGAACTACAGCACCATCTACAGCAACAACTACGCCAACAACAGAGCAGACTCCTAGTCTGGATATGCAGAAGCTGCAAGCTGAGATCCAAGTTCTTGAATCCCAAATGAAAGAGCTTGATGAAGTCAAAAGGTCTTTGACTAAGGTGAATGAAAGATTTGATAAGAGCAAGCAGAGTGAGGCTGCAAAGGAAAGAGAAATAAAAGTTCTAAAAAAGAGAATAGCTGAACTAGAAAAGGAGCTTGCACTAGAAAAAGTAACAGCAGAATTAAAAGCAGTCCTCTGGGGCAACATTGGTCGATCCATCACCAATCAGTGGCAGTATATTGAGACTATGGATGAGCAAATAGTACTCATCACAAAGGCAAACAAGGAAATACACAGAGCAAGAGCAAGCCTTGGCCACATGCCAGATGCTGCCAGCAGAATGATCAATATTTTAAATAACAAGACAAGCTCTCAGCTGGCCACAATAGGAATTACCAACAGGACTGAGACAATCTCAGTAGTTAAAAGAGTCCTGACACTAAGAAGCCTAATTGGAACGCTGGAGAGGAGAACACAGGATATGCAGACCGAGATCAACAAATTCCTGGCATTACAGAACAGAGGCCTCCCCAGCATATTAAGCAGTGTAGGAAGACTGCTTACCCTGGAAAATTACATCAAAAGGGTTGATGCCCATGCTGCAGCACAAATTGCAAAACAGCCCAGTACCTCAGCAGAAACAGGGCCATCATCAGGGCAGAATTTGTATGATAGGGTGGATAACCTGTTTTTTATCATGAATGAAATTGATCACCTGTTTGATACACCACCAAATTTCTTTAAGTATACAGAAGCAGATGAAACTATGCAGGCAATCATAAAATACCAATTGCCCACACAGGAAGTATGGAGGAATTTGACACAGATAATCTTATCAGGCCAGAACCTGTAGCGTTAATTTTCTCCAGTTTATGAACAGTCATGCACAGGCAGAATTTTGGTGGATAACTCCACAAGGAAAAGACAGATGCTGAGCCAACTCAGCAGGGCTATTTACTCACCACAGCAGCAATCACAATCATAGGTGGCAGACCCAAAATACAGCGCACGAGCCATAAAGTCGGGTTCTCCAGCATTTGATCAAAGTATCCTAACCGACTTAGCAGCTCCCAAAGGCCAAAATATCTTCTGACAGAACATCAAGACGCCTTTATTTTGTATTCAATGCTGTAATAAATTTCTGATAATAATATCTCAAAAGTTGGTGAGAACATTAAGTCTGAGATAACTTAGAACTCAGATATTTTTGTAAAATCGTATGTATATATTCGCCCCTCACTAAAGCTTAAGGGGTTGTTGTGATTTTCATTTCGGGAGATCTCACTTGCTGTAAAATTCTCAGAGAAATAATACAAAGGGTGAATGGAATTTCCAAAGCTTGGCGTACCTTGATGCATTGTGATGAATGGTGAATGTTGCAGGATTCCAGAGTGTTTCATAAAACAATAAGTCTTTCTTAAATCTCTGTGTTACATGTTTTCGAGTCTTTTGTTCTCTTTTATTGTTTAAATGTTGTACGCTTAATAGCAAAGTAGAAGAATAGTTCCAGGATTTAATCACTGATTACCCTGAACTCAATCTGAGCTATTGTCCATGTTTTCTTCAGATACAGTGAATGAAGTGTAATTCTTAATTGCTGCACTTTAATACTATATCTTTCACAGTGATAGACATTCCCAGGGATTCAAGTTTTCTCCTGAGACATCTATCCGTTCCTCATACCTAGTTTGGTGGAAATACTTAAATACTTTAGTGAAAATTCTTAATTGCTTTCACTGGTTTTTTCACCTGTTTGTGTTATAAATAAAAAATTTTGTTGTATGAAGTATCCAAATGGCCCTGTAAGTTTCACCAATTCACCTCAAGGTTTCTAGACACCTACAGCCATGGACTCCATTGCCCAATGATATTTGACTCTTTGAACATTATATCACAAGACCTGAAAGAAAATCTTCAACCAAAACATAAACAAAACCTGTGCATAATACCTAGCCTAAAACACTATCATAACAGATACAAATCATAAAGAGAGAGCCCTCTCTGATCGTAGTTTGGCTAGAAACAGTGATCAAAAGATTGGTTAGTGGTTACCCCGGCCGTATTCCCTTGGGAGTCATAGGGAACAACCTGGGTGTTAACAGAATCATTTGAATCTCAATACTTTGTTTTATTGCACTTAATATAGATATGAATATTAATATTGCACTTAATATTGCACTTAATATTGAATCTTAATTTCATTGTTTTATTGCAGCGAGGTGTTTATGTTAGGTTCATAATTTTAGAATGGTTAACATAAGATGTTTTAGAAAAGACTGATTCATAGATCTCTTTTGTTCCAACATAATTTATGAAAACTAGTCATAGGAATGATACTTAATATAGATATGACTTGGTAGATTAGTCTAACAATAGCTCCACTTCCACTCATTACTTTGTAGAAATATAATTCTAATCTAATGCTTACAAATAGGAACCTAGATAACAACGGAAATCCCCAAAACAAATATAACCATCATCTTACAAATTAAAAAAAAGGCTTCTAGCATATATAGTGCACTTGCACTTCATAAGTTTACCAACTCCGGTCGCTAATTTATGCTTGCAATTTAAGAACATTAAATTAACCAAACATTTTGGCGCTGTTTCCGGGGAAGTGTAAATAGAAGTCTTAAAAAAAATCAAATAAAAACATGATATGCATAGGGAAAGAGACTCTAAAGGTAGGATTATAGGTTGAGGAAGAAGTCTAATTCCCACATCATCACTCACTCCACCATGACCGTGTAGTGCCACACCACCCATACCAACTCGAATTCCATCCATAGCAGGCCAATATAGACTTCTCGAAGTCTTGAGATCTGAAATCCAACCTAAGGATTCACCAACTTCATCAACAAAAGCTGTAATCAAAGTAGATCCTACATCCCCAACAACAGGAATAATTTTCCTATCTTCAACTGGAGAACAACTTCTAGCTCAAGAGTTGGAAGTTCCTATTAAAGAAGCAGAAGAAGAAACCTACTTCAAACCATTAATAGAGGAATCAAAAGAACTAGAAGAAAAGCTAGATAATCCTGTTGTAGAACCAGATATTTATTTTGAGGAATCCATCGTGGCTAAAGAGGGAGAAGAAGAAGTACACAATGTCAATGGTGAAAAACATAGGATTGGAGGAGGAGGAGGAGGAAATAAGGGAGGTGGAAGAGGTGGTGGTAGAGGTAGAGGAAGAGGAGATCCAGAACCTTTTGGATTCCCTATCCTTGATGAGGATACAATATTAACAATGAAAAACATTTCGCCTTCTATCCTCCCTAATTTTCATGGAATAATAAGTGAAGACCCAAAGACATTTCTCTTTGAATTTGAAGTATTATGTAGATCATATGATTATCTGCATAAAACTAAAATTTTTCCCTGCCACCTTAAAGGATTCAACATTAAAATGGTTTATGAGTTTAGGAATGAATTCTATAAGAACATGGGCATAAATGAAAGAAGAATTCTTGGAGAAATACAAGGATTATTTTATGCCTCATAGCATTAAATATGTAGTCTTTAAAATGGTACAAAAAGAAGATGAAAATATTGAAGATTTTGTTGAAATATTTGTTTATAATATCAAAAGGGCAAAAATGAATAATCGAGATGAGGAAACTTTGAAAGATCTCTTACTAAAATCCATTAAAGATGAGTGGATTGATCTTATCAATCTAATGGGAAAATGTGATATTTCACAGTTACAATTTGTAGATATTGTGATCTATGTGTACATATTTCAAGGGGTAAAGCAAGAACCGAGAAAAGTCCAAGGGATCCTCTTTTATCAAGAGTAAATAAATCTGCAACTGGGAAAATAAGTAGGGCAGAATTAGGTAGTTTGCTTGATAATTTTAAGACAAATATTTTAGGGAGTCTTAGTGAGAAAATTGACACCCTCAAAATACAGAACAAGCAGAAATCCGAAAATGCTGAATTATCCATCTTTTTCCCTAAGTGTAGAAAGAAACATGCTCTGAGAGAATGTCCTTTAGATTTAAAAAGCATAGAAACCTGTGTTATATGTGCGGAAAATCACGATACAAAAAAATGTCCATCTATACCAAGTTTAAGGTTGTGTTAAGTGGAGAAGGAATACCAAATAAACAAATCCTCAAATAAATCAAACTCAAGGCTTTAATCCTCAACAATCTTCACAAAATAATTGGAATCCACCTATGCCATGGCAACCTTGGCCTCATCCACAATATTGGAATCAAGGATGGAAAAATACTTATGGAATATATTCTCAATATCGACAATATTCGCCACCTTATCCAAATTTTCCACCACAATACTTCCCTCAAGCCAACCAGTTACCTCAAACTCAAGCTCAAAATGCAAATCCACAACTTTCTTTGCCATTTCCACAAAGACCAAATCAATTACCCGTTCAATCACTCCCAAATCCAAACAATAAAACTTCACAACCTGTTTACAACTTAGAATGACATAATCCTCAAACTTATATGATAAATCCATTAGATCTAAATAATGTTCAATTAAGGTCTGGTAGAGTATTAGAAAGGAAGAAACCATCTGTTGTTATTCAAGAAAGAAAAAAGAATTCCCAAAAAGATAATAATGACTCTGAAGGAGATATTTCCTTCCTCAGAAAGAAAATATTCAAACAGAAAAAAAATTCTATACATTCTGATAATACTCCTATTATAGAACAACCTTCAGTATCTGTCTCAAGACCACCTTTTCCTGAAAGGTTGAAAATCGATAAAGGAGTAGAGAAACAAATCATATTGCCTAATTATGATATGTTAGATGAATTGAAAAATGTTTGTATAAAAATTCCTTTATTGCAAGAAATAAAAGAAATATCGATTTTTGAAAAAACAATTAAGGAATTGAGTACTCAAAGATCAGGAAGAAAAAGAAAATAAATGAAAAGAATTCAACTAGTCGGGAGAATTGCAGATATCATGATGGGGAAGACAACAATTCAAAAAATATTTTGATCCAAGAAGCCCCATTGTGAAAGCACACATCAATGGAATTGAAATACCAAACACACTAATTGATCTAAGAGCAGCGATGAACATAATGAGAAAATAACTATGGCTAAATTGAAGCTTCCTAATATTAAGTACACACCAACATTGTTACAATTAGCATATAGGTCTATAATTAAACCTGATGGTGTGTTAGAGGATATATATGTATCCTTAGATTCTTGGGAATATCGCGTTGATTTCATGATTTTAACACCCAAGAATAATTTAGGAGGACATCCATTAATTTTAGGAAGGCCATGGTTAGCTACAATCGATGCTTTTATCAGTTGTAGATTAGGTGACATGTTTATCTTAGATGGAAGCTCGACAAAGAAATTTACATTGTACCCACCTACAAAAATAATGATAGAAGTAGAAAATGAAGAATGGATAGATGACGATAATGATATACAACCAGTTTTCACTATTGCACAAATAAATGAAGAGGATCAAATTTTAAATTCAATAGAAAATAATGAACCCTCTTTATGTTGTGAAAATAGTCAGAATTTTCAAGAAAAATGTAATATTGAATATCTATCATTTAGACAAATGTTTTTACATTATATGGAAAAATTTGGAAATTCTTCAATAGAAAATTTTGAATATCAATGAAAACCTAGAAGAATTACATAAAAAGAAACTGGTAGAAATATTGCAAAAACACTCTTCTGCATATGCATGTGAATACACTGATATGAAGGGAATTAATCCTAAAAATTGCATGCATCATATTTATATCGAAGAAAATGCTAGACTAGTTCGATAACCACAAAGAAGAATGAATCCAAACTTAAAGGAAATTTTTAAAGAGGAATTATAGAAACTGTTAAATATAAATTTCATTTATCCAATATCAAACAGTCAATGGGTTTCACCCCTAGTAGTCGTTCCTAAAAAATGGAAAATGGAGAGTATGCATTGATTACAGGGAATTGAATAAAGCTACTTTGAAAGATCATTTTCCACTTCCTTTCATAGATCAAGTTTTAGATACATTAGCGAGAAAAAAATATTTCTCATTCTTGGATGGTTTTAGTGGGTATAATCAAATTCAAGTAGCACCTGAAGATCAAGACAAAACCACATTCACCTGTCCATGGGGGACTTATGCTTATCGAGTACTTCCTTTTGGATTATGCAATGCCCCAACAACATTCCAAAGAGCAGTACTAGGAATTTTCTCTGATCTTATTCATGATTGTGTGGAAGTGTATATGGATGATTTCACAATTTATGGAAATTATTTTGAAGAAGCACTTGAAAATTTAGAAAAAGTTCTCATAAGATGCAAAGAAGCAAATCTTTCATTAAGTCATGAGAAATGTTTTATGATGTTTAATGAGGGAATTGTTTTAGGTCACCATATTTCAGGAAATGGAATTAAGGTAGACTCATCTAAGGTAGAAATTATTTCCAAATTATCAGTTCCAAGTTGTCAACGAGATGTTAGGAGTTTTCTTGGTTTTACTGGATATTATAGAAGATTCATAGAAAAATTCACAAAGATTGCATCTCCACTCTTCAAATTACTTACCAAAGACTGTGAATTCAGTTGGAACTCTGATTTTCAAAAGGCCTTTGAAACTTTGAAAAATAAGATCTTTGAAGCACCTATCTTAAAAGGATCTAATTGGAAATTTCCTTTTCATATATCAGTTGATGCTTCAGACACAACTCTGGGAGTTGTGTTGGGACAAAAAGATCTCACTCCTTATGCCTTTTATTATATCAGTAAAAGTTTAACTCATGCTCAACTAAATTATACTATAACTGAAAAGGAGTTTTTAGCTGTTATTCATGACATTAATAAATTCATACATTACATCATTGGCTATGAAAATTTCATTCATACAGACCATTCTGCCATTAGATATTTAATGAACAAACCAATTACTAATGGTAGAGTAACAATATGGCTATTACTGTTACAAGAATTTAATATCACCATTCTGGACCGACTTGGAAAACAAAACACAATTGTTGAATTTTTATCTAGAATTCAAAATGATAACAATGATACACCTGTAGAGGATAAATTTACTGATGAGTATCTACTAAATCATCTTGATTTGCAAATATTTCTAATTATTTGGTTACAGGGAAGTTACCATCCTATTTGTTTCCTAGAGAAAAAGAAGAATAAGCCAAACAAGTGCATCTTATTCATGGATAAACGAAGAATTATACAAGACATGCCCAGATCTCATCATCTGAAGGTGTGTAAGAGAAGATGAAATACTTGAGATACTTAAAGCATGCCATGATGAACCATGTGGAGGTCACTTTGCTGAAAAAAGAAATGCTTATAAAGTCCTTCTCTTAGTATTTTATCGGCCTTCCCTTTTTAAGGATGTCGAGGAATATATTAAGAGGTGTGATAATGTCAAAGAATGGGGAAACCTGTTCCTTCAAGTGAAATGCCACTACAACCTCAGGTACTCATTGAACCTTTTGAAAAATGGGCTTTGGATTTTGTTGGACCAATTAATCCATCTTCAAAACAAAAAAATTATATTCTTGTATGCGCTGATTATGCACTGACAAATTTCTGTAGCCAATTTGGCAGAAACTTCTGATGATACAATTGAAGGAATGATTGACTCCCTCCACTGAAAAGTATCTGAAGACAACATAAAAATGGAAACCGAAGGTTAGCAAGCAAACAATTCAAAGGTATGCAACTCTTTAATTTAATAATAAGGATCAAAACATTACGTATATGATGTATATAGACATGGTACTACTGAAAATCAAAATCATTATTGCTAAGAGTTGATAGTGTCATGTCAAATCGAGAATAATCTGCCATTCACTCCCCGTCATCATAACTCATATCCCGACTTACATCTCGATCCATTGATCTGATTGATCAAATCATAAATATGAATACTCTTAACTATTAGATTCTGCCACATTCCCTTATACCCTCACTACCTACGCTCTCATTATTCCATCACTCACAGTCTCAACATTTTTGCTCTAGAAACCCTATCAAGCCGTACTACCTTGTCAAACAAAACAGTTTTTGAAACAAAGCTTCTCAACCACGAGAGTGATAGTCATAACAGAGCCAACAATGAAGAAATTTTTGGAGGGGTATCCATAGACAAAAGAATTGTTGCAAAGGGTGTAGCTGCTAGAATTTATAGATAAATTCGATGGCTTCCATAAAAAAAGTGACCAAATACTTCACTAGGGCTTTTGATGTAGTCGAAGTAGAGATAGGAGACATCAAATTCACAGTGACAAAGTCGTTTATAGCTAAAGCTAGTGGACTGCCGTGGATTGGAGATAAAATGTTCAAAAATAGAGATATTGAAAGAGAAGACTCGAAGGTTTTCCTAAAGAAACCGAGCATGGACACCACCATTTTCAAGAAGGGCATCCCAATCATGACATTGAAAAGTATGTGGAGGAATTTATTTTTAATAATCCAAAAATTTGTTACTCGCGAAGGAAGGTTTGGATGTATGTTTTTCCATCATATTCGAATGCTAATGAATATTCTTGAAGAAATGAGATAAACCTTCCATATTTCTTGCTTAATAGTCTAAAAAAGATGTCAGGGAATATTCAAAGAAGAATTCAGTCCATAGATAATACAATGTATCACCATGGTCTAGTCAAAATACTTGTTGAATTTCATCTCCAAAACATAGGTGATAATTGGGAAGGCTTTTTAGTAAGGAATCACTTTAAGGAGGATACTCATGAGTAGCCAAATAACAGTAGAACTAAGAGAGGAAGGAAAAGAAATTTGGATAGAACACTAGAGAAAAACCACAATATTCACAAGAACTGTAAGAGGATGACATCCCTCTTGTAGAAATTTTAGAGAAAATAAACAAAAGAGATGTTAGAAGAAAGAAAGCCAGTAAAGAGACAGAGATTTCACCTCAAACAGAGAAGCCTAAAACAAAAAGGAAGAAAACTCAAAAGACCCCTGTCACAGGTCTAAGAAGGAGTACCAGACTCAACTCAGCAAAAGAATTACCCTAAAAAATCATAAAGCATATTGATGAAGAAATAAAAGAAAACTCAGAGGCATAAGAAGATTCAAGAATTTCTCCGAGAACATCTCCAAGAGTTTCATCACCAAATTTCACCTCGCCTCCTCAGAGTCCAGGTTGAAGAATGCCAGAAATTGATCTTGTGCAGCAAGATATTTATGATTATATCGAATCCCTGGAGAAAAGGGATGCAACAAGAACATAAATTCCAATTCAAGAGGAAGAAGAAGTCTAGTTTAATGAACCACAAGAATCTCCAGTAATCAATGTATTAAAACAAGAAATTTCCGAACTAGAGACATTAAACAGGGACATTAAAAATGAAAATAAAGCCTTGAAAGCACATAATGAAATCCAAATAGCTAAGAGTGACAAAATACTTTTACATCTAAGTCTATGGTTTAAGAAGAACATGAAACTGAAGAAGAAAAACAAGGCTTTATAGAGCCAAGTTATAAAATTGAAAGACAATATCCTCATGAGAAAACCAAGGATGGAAGTGACTGGTAAGAAAGTGAAGAGGATGAAGTTAGATGTACTGGAAGAAGTCTCAAAGAAAATGTAGAGTTAAACAAAGATATCAATTTTGTGTTTTATATGAGGACATTCAAAATCTTCAGTGTGGGGGAAGGTGGAGTTCCATAACTGTTTTGTTTGGAAACGCTTTTTCCTCCATTTTTCTCTTTTCATCATCGCTATCAACTCAATAAAAACAGTAAAACTATATATTTTGATAAGGTAAAAACTCTCATATGTCTTATTTTTCATATTCGTTAATGTGCCTTATTATTATGTTAAAGATTGCATTAGCTACATAATTAACATGATTCTGCAGCTATTTTACAAATCTGCAACTATCTCCATGGTTTGTGGGGTTCTGGTGCGCCAACGAAGCAAGGAAGCACATGGGTAGTTGAGGATTGATCCCCTCATGGATCTCCTCCTATTCTCTCGAGCCAATTCACTAAAGGAATCACACAATGGCGTGGTCAAAGGCATGGGTCAAACACGTAGCAGTAGAAGTCCGAATGCATCACGTTTCTCCGATTTGCTTTCCAAATAGAAAATTGTCGAGATAACAATTTTACTGTTTAAGTTTCGAATTTGAATAAGGATTGATTAAAAGACCTATAGGCATAGAAGTCTCAAACTGTTGAGCACACATTTTATATATAAATATGTATCTTCTGTAAAGGATGAAAGGAAGTAATAGTTAATCTCTGAAGAAATTGTGTGAAACAAACCTTTTGTTCTCATATTTAATTAAAGTTACATTTTTGTTATTCAATGCATATTTAAGCATGATTTACACCTACTATATGTGGAGGGCCCTTGCAGACGGTCGAGGTCAATTTTATTTCATTTTATCGCTTTTTTTTATCACATTGTCAATTTTTCTAGCTTAGTTTCCTTAATTCACTATTTTATCATTTCGTTATAACTCAGTTAAATCTCATTATTTCGTTTGCATTTGAATTTCTTTGCAGTCGTTTAATGGTTTAGTTTTTTTCTTAATTACAATAAGCTAAATAAAGATTGTTTTCATGCTTTTAGAATCAGAACTTGTATATACTCTGTAGTCAGTGTTAAAAGATTGTCTTCATGCTTTTTAGAATCAGAACTTGTATATACTTTGCAGACAACTTTTAAAGGATCATTTTCTTGCTCTTAGAATCATTTGAATCTCAATACTCTGTTTTATTGCAACAAGGTGTTTAGGTTAGGTTCATAATTTTAGAATGGTTAACATAAGATGTTTTAGAAAATATTGATTCATAGATCTCTTTTGTTCCAACATAATTTATTGAAAACTAGTCATAGGAACGATACTTAATATAGATATGACCTAGTAGATTAGTCTAACAATAGCTCCACTTCCACTCATTAATTTGTAGAAATATAACTCTAATCTAATTCTTACAAATAGGAACCTAGATAACAATGAAAATCCCCGAAACAAATATAACCATCATCTTACAAATTAAAAAAAAGGCTTCTAGCATATATAATGCACTTGCATTTCATAAGTTTACCAACTCCAGTCGATAATTTATGCTTGCAATTTAAGAACATTAAATTGACCAAACAAGATGTGCCTGGTAATTTTGGTTTAAAAGTTTGCAGGTGCAGTGCATCTAGAAGCACATGGTAGAGGTATCCAAATTTCATGTATATGAGCTCTAATTGTTGAGATTTGCTAATAGCCTCTTCCTCATTTTGTGGGGATTAATTTTCAACTTCTTTTGAGATTTCTAACATGAGATATCTCAAAAACAATTTGAGGAGGAGTTTTGTTTCTAGATGAGTTTTTCACAGTGTTGAAGTCTGAAAATTGTTTCCTACCCTTTTCCATCCCCTTTTACCTCTTTGTCACCATTTTTGTAGTAGTTTCAACATGCCCAAGGTCAAATTCAACTTATAAAAAGGCATTTATCATCCATGTTTAGAATCTATGTTTCCTTATGAATTATAACGAAAACATTCTTACAATAACAAAATCTTAAACATTCCGCAGCAATATCCATGGTTAGATAGGTTGTAGCGCCTCAACAAAATGATGAAGAGTGTATGGAGATGACAAATGGTTACCACATGGATGACCACCTCTTTGCATGACTTGGAAGGCTATGAAGATTGAGAAATCTAAGAGTCAAACTCAAAGTCAAACTCTGAGAATGATGGTGCAACAATTAAGTAAAGGCAACAGGAGAATAGGACGACATCAAGAGAGTGTGTTAAACACTTGTTCAATCGTTAGGATATGGTTCGAGAAGAATCTCTTATGACTTTCTCTTTTAGTAGTAAGTCATAAGGAGATAGAGTTTTAAACAAAATCCATTTCGTAGATGTCGAATTAGCTCATGTCGTATCGACATAAGACTCTTAAAAGTTGTTTAATGAATTTTTATGAAAGTCGAAAGGCTAGACTGAGAACATAGTTTGATTATTAAGCTTTACTGTGGTTTATTGTCAAGTCTGTTCTCAATGTGTGCATAACATATCTCTTGATTGTCAACATACCCAAACTCACAGGAGGGCCCCCTATCGGTTGTGAGGTTCTTTTATTTTGTTTTACATTTCCAGTCTCCTTAAGTCGTAGTATTTATCTCATAATTTGATTAATTGATTTCATTACAGAGATGAATTTGAATCACTATTGTTTTCATTCTAGAATACTCATAAAGGAAAAATATAAAAAAATATTTAATTTCTATATGCATTCTCTTTCCATATCTCATAGCTCAAGTTAATTTCTTAGATAATGACGAAGAGTTCTTTAGAGTTAACTGCGCACACAAGTAATCATTTCAGAGTTACAAGTTTTTCATTTAATCTTTCTTTCATAAATTAGAAGTTAGGATCTATTGATGCAATTTCCTTTTATGTAATTAGTATAGAATTTCCTTATTGCAATTTACTGTAGAAGTTATTTTCTGCAAGATAATGGTTGTAATGTTTTCAATTCTGCAAGTAGCATTAATTTTTTTTCTTGCAATTTAGCATTTCCTTTTTATACAAGTTGGAATAGGTTTTAAATTCTACAATTAAGATAGATTATCAATTCTGCAAAGTAAAATAGGTTTAATGTAACTTTAAACTGAAAGAACATGTGCGTGATTATTCTCTAAAATATCATCAAAAACATTTGTCCATTCTTAGGTTAATTTCATCTTTAGAAAAGATCAATCCATAGAAAGAATCCTAGCGTATATAGTGCACATTCATCTCACAAGTAAACGAACCTTGGTTGACAATTAATGAAGTAATTTAAGAAAAATTAAATTACCAAACATTTTGGTGCCATTACCAGGGAGGTGTATATATGATTGTATTTTTTATTTGCATATCATTTTAGGTGCATTCAACTTTTTAGATGCATAATTAAAAGCATAGTAAAAATCATTCATGCATAGGGAAAGGGATTCTAGGGGTAGATTTGTAAGTAGAGGTAGAAGTTCAATTCCAACATCACCACTCATCCCCGCTAGACCCCATAGTGCCACACCATATACTCATACTTGCATTCCATCACTGGAAGGTAGACATAGACTTCCTGAGGTGCATAGATTTGAAATCCAACCAAAAGATTCACCAACTTCCTCTACCAAAGCTGTAGTTGAAGAACCTACATCCCCAACAAAAGGAGTAATTTTCCTCTCTTCAATAGGAGATCAACTTCTAGGACAATAACTAGAGATTCCTAGTGAAGAATAAGAATAAGAAACTTATTATAACACACCATTAGTAGAGGAACCAAAAGAAGAGCTAGAAAATCCTATTATAGAACCTTATATTAGCTTTGAAGAATCTACAATGGCAGGGGAAGGAGAAGGATAAGTGCATAATGTAAATGGTGAAATTAGGATTGGAGGTGGAAGAGGTAGAGGAGGAAATAGAGGAGGAGGTGGAGGTCGAGGTGGTAGAGGTGGTAGGGGAGAACTAGATCTTTATGGTTTCCCATCTTTTATGAAGATACCACAACCATAATGAAGAACATATCACCCTCCATCCTTCCTAATTTCCATGGTTTGAGAAAATAGGACCCTAAAACATTTCTTTTTGAGTTTGAGGTTATATGTAGAACTTATGACTACTTACGTGATCCTGAAAAATGGAAATTATTCCCAACAACTATTAAAGATGGAGCACTTAAATGGTTCATGAGATTAGGAACACTTACAATTAGAACATGGGAAGAAATGACAAATGCGTTCTTAGAAAAATATAAGGATTATTGCATGCCCCATAACATTAAAGATGAAGTCTTTATGATGATGCAGAAAGAGGATGAAAGCCTTGAAGATCTAGTTGAAAGATTCGGTTACAACATCAAAAGGGCTAAGATGTATAATTTGGAGATGAAACACTAAAATCTATTTTGTTAAAATCCATCAGGGATAAATGGATTGATATTCTTAATTTAATGGGCAAGGAGGATGTTTCACAACTTTCATTTGGAGAAATCTATGATTTGTGTAAACATATTTCAAGGGGTAAGGCTAGAACTGGTAAAAATACGAGAGACCCTATGATGTCTAGAATTAATAAGTCTGTAACTGGAACAATAAGTAGAGATGAAAAAGGAATTTTTCTTGATAATTTCAAAATAGATATCCTAGGCAGTCTTAGTGAAAAACTAGATATTCTTAAGATACAAAACAAGAAAAAATCTGAGAATGTTGCATTATCTATTTTCTGTCCCAAGTGTAGCAAGAAACATGCCTTAAGAGAATGTCCCCTTGACAGTAAGAAATTTGTGTCAGATGTGATGAAAATAATAACACGAAGGAATTCCCTTCAATACCTGGTCTTAAAGTTGTTTTTCAAGATGAATTTGGAATAAGTCAAGTTGAATCTATTTGTTTTATTGCTATAAGACCATTGAAAAATCAACAAGACTCAAGGTTTTGATACTCAATCATATGCACAACCACAAAAAAATTATACTGCATCCATGCCATGAAAAACTTGGCCCCCACAATTTCAAAATCCATCTTGGGCATAAGGTTGGAAAAATCATTATGAAAAATATCCTTAGTATCCTCAATTCCAACAACCTATTGACAGTGCTAGACTTGCCAACATTCAAGGGATCTCCCCGGTATGAAGTCCCAACTAGACCCCACATCGTTTGGTGTAGGAGTCCAATCTGGTATGATGGGTTGGTTTCCTTTAGCTTAGAGATTTTCCTTAGCTCTTCATGTTTAGCACATGAAAGTGTTATGCTTGTATCTTCAAAAAGCGAGGTGACTATGCCTGGTGAGTGCGTAATGTAACTTGTGTCTGGGTTCTCTTACTGCAAAGGGAGAGATTAAAGTGAACCTCTAGACGAGAGGTAATAGTACCACCCAAGGAGAGACACACGTGAACCAACAAGGGTCTGTCCAACATCTAGCGGAGTAGTCCACAACAGATGTGACAATTGTTAAAACCAAAGTGCAAGGGAAAACATGTACACCATTCAGCAGTAGTCCACATAGAGGTGACGATCCTCATAACCAATAAAAAAGAATGGTCTGTCTAATGTCTTGCAGAGTAGTCCACATGGACGAGACAACAGTGATAAAAAATACAACACATCTTGAACAATGTAAGTACTAAAATAACCAAAGTAGTTCAACTATCTTAGTATGGGTTAAGCAAACATGCATTACAAATTTTTAAAGATTAGTCTTACAAACATCTGTAAAACATGTGCGAAAATGTGTTGGCCTTAACAAGCTTCTGAATTAAGAAAAAGTCCCAAGACACATTTGTACACCATACATCATTAGTCCCATTAGTGGGACATTGAAGCCATTCCTCGCTCCTTAAAGAAAAGACTATAGACTCTCAAGGCTATGTGGGAGGAGCCAAGGTGAAAAGTCCTTGCTCATACAATGGGAGGGGTATATATAGCCAAAGGTGATGCTTGACCCTTGTGACTCTTGGACTACCTTTGTGACTGTTCAACTTCCCATGAATTTTCAATTGACATGACTCTTCGACTTCTTGTGTGCGTCCATTGGAATTCACTTTACATTACATTCAGTTACAATGGATATGGCCCATAGTGGTGATGTGGCCAAGACAACTCATGACACAACTTGACATGACACTGTTGACATGTACTGGCTGACTGTGGTGTCCATGTCAAGCTGCTACGCTACTGAGTGATGGATGTACTCTTGGTGTGCTTTGTCTTCTCCTCCACATGGCATAGTGTTGCGGGGTCTTCGATGGTCTTAGTCTTGCATGATGGTTCAATGCATGTGTTCCTTTCACTTGTTTCTTGATATGGTTGGTACATCCATCCAGATGTAAGCAAGTCTTCTAGCATGTGTGCTCCTTCTTCATCCCGTTTGTCATCTCACCATGATCTACCAGTGTACTTGTTCCTGCAATTCACTCATGACGGGATGACATCAAATCCAAAACCTCCTAGTCTAACATGATGCATTGTTCTCGTGTTCTAGGTGACAGGGAAGGAGGACAACTCATTGAGACATTGCAGAGTGCAACTCATGTTGAAATGAGGAACTCTGGTAGGGAAACCTGCACTGTCAGGAAAAACTGCGTAGTGACCACTGGGAGGAAAAATTGTGAAGTGAAGGTTACTAGTGTTAGCTACAAGGTGGGACTCTGGGGGGGGAATTCAGAACAGTTCTTGGAGGGAAGACAAGATAGGGCTACAGGGGACAACTAGGCAGTTCTGTGTAGTTTCCAGAGGGAAGACAAAGTAGGGATGTAGAGGGACAGCTGGGCATTTTTGCACAGTTTCTAGAGGGAAGACAGAGCAGGGTTGTGGAGGGACAACTGAGCATTTTTGCGCAGTTTCTAGAGGGAAGGCAAAGCAGGGTTGTAGAGGGACAATTGGGCAGTTCTGTGAAGTTTCTAGGAGCAGTGCAGGATAAGGCTGCAAGGGACCCGCTGAGCTTGACTACGCAGTCTTGGAGAACAGTGCAAGACACGCAGTAGGGGAACTTCTAGACATGCCTGTGTAGTTTATGAAGGCAGTGCAGAGCAAGGCAACAAGGGTCAGCTGGGCATGTCTACGCAATTTTGGAGATCAATGCAAAGCAAGGCGGTAGAGGACCTGCTAGACATGACTGTACAGTTTTGGAGAACAATGGAGACCCATGTCTCAGAGCATTGATGGCTTTCGACAGACAAGAAGGAGGATTGATGATTGTGCTTGAGAAATGCACAGTTTAGTTTGGACATGGACGCAATTTTCTACGCAGTTCTGGGAGGCAAATAGGTTGCTCACCTCCAGGCTTGCATAATGTAGTTGAACTAGAGGACATCCTCAAGCATTGTGCAATTCCAGGCAACAAATCAGGGTCACTGAGCGCTGATATTTCACAATGTAGCTCAGTCGGGTTCCGGTGGAAGAGGGTTATCTAGTCGAACATATTTTCATGACAATAGCTAAGTGTTGAAAGAAAGTGAGATTGTGCAGACTTGACATTGTGATCACACACTTAACATACTCCGATGAACAAACAACATAGACCACTAGGACAACAAGACAAAACATGTCCTCAGTGAGACTGTCTTAGAGCTGAGAGCGACAAGTGTGACACTTGAGATAGACCTTCAGACGATCGTGACGACACTTGCATGACAGTGCTTACAACTTTGTGTGTGAGTATGATGGATGTTTACATAGTGAAGACAACCCAAACACACAAATACAAACCTTCAAACTCACCAGAACAAGATCGCAAGCATGAAAAAGCAATCAATATGCCAAAAGATGACCGCTAGTCAAACAAACAAAAGGGTGAAAAGACTTCACAAGAGCTCATGGGGTGAGCTCAAGTGTTTGAAACCATCAAAGGAAAAACCAAGGAAGGCTCCGAAATTTGGATGCAAGCCAAAATTTTGGAGGGTGTTACAGCTGCTACAACACTTGGTGACACACTGGTTGAATACTAGCTTCTCTGTTTTGGTTCGTTTACAGTGCAGGGCCTTGGCCTTTTAGGGAGTATTGATTCATTGTGCATATCACTTCAGCTTCCTCACTTACCCCGTGGACATACACGATTCAACTTTTACTGACTCATTTGAACATGTTATCACCGAGATAAAACGGGTTGGGCTGTGTCAACCTTCAACCTAGCGTAACTATTCCAAACCAACTTTTGATTGGAAGTTAGCCCTTCCAATATGAGAGGGATCTCCCAATATATTAAAAATACAGATGGCTAACTCTATTTTTCTATGTGATTTTTGCAGGAGAAAGAGTGTGAGGAGATCCACCATTGGGCATGGAGTGAATTAAAGAAAATCAATTAAAAACAACACTGTTTTGTGGAAGCTGAGGCATTTTTGGTTTACTAATATGGATATGGACATTTGCAGTAATCACAACAAATTGAAGGAAGTTGGAGCAATGTAACATTGAATTCCAAGTAATCAAATAAGCTATGAAAACTAATAACAACATAGAAGCATGATAGGATGGAACTGAAACTAAAAATGAATCTCAGGTTAAAAACAAAGGATTGTTGCAAATTGTATTTCTATTAACTAAAAAATATACAAAGTGGTCTTCCTCACATCATCCATCTCTCCCTCAGAGTTGAAAATCTACCTATTTATAGAGAAAATATCTCTTTTACAAAATCTGCCACCTGGGCTAGATTCGATCAACAACTAAGAGATCTAATCCTATTTGATTAATAAAACATTGAGCATTCATAGGGATTTTCTATTTTAACAGTGTTTGAATACAAATGGGAGTCGCCTAAACAAAATCTATCTAACAGTTACAATTATTTAGGAAAATAAAACTATTTGAAGTGTTGGCACTATATTTGTGGAAATTCAAAACATATGGCCCTTTCGAATTCTGTTGTGTTGTTTCTAGGTAAAACATACTAAAAGTGTCTTGCTGTCCTCTTTGTTTCACTGCCTTCTGTGTCTTGCTGCCCTCTTTGTCTCTGCTGTCTTTGTGCTTCACTGTCCTCTTTGTTTCGCTACCTTCTGTGTCTCGTTTCCGTCTTTTCTCTGCATTCTGTTTAATGACCATGCTGCTGAATAAACGCCAAAAAATACCCTCGCTATCCCACCTTTCACTGCATTCTATTTGATGACTGTGGTGTTGGATACACGCTGAAAATACCCTCACTGTCCTCTGACCAGAAGGTGAAATGGATGTTTAATGCTCATTGATTTGGGTCGTTTATCGCAATTGCAATATAGGGGAGGGCCTTTTAACATTGATTTATGGTAATTCCCCTTTTTTTCTGGACGTGACAGTTTATAGAATGCATCACATAAAATATCACATCCGGGAGGTTCTCGCACATCACAATTGCAAGTCAAAAAGGACTTCGGGGAGCAGGAACTTATGACTGTGTGATTCTCGATTGCGATATTGAAATCGGTGGGAGAAAGACATATCACAATCAACATGGTCTATCACAATCGACAGGTAGAACATATATCACAATTGGCAAGGCGGAGGATAATGGGACTTGGATATGACAATCGACAGAGAATTTTGTCATATGCGATATCGACAACGGAGGGATTTATCGCAATCAACGGGAATGCGATATCGCAATTGGTGGGAATGTGATATCGCAATCAGTGGGAATGAGATATTGCAATTGACGGGGAAGGAATTTATCGCGATTGGCAAGAATACCATATCGTAATTGCAAAAGGAAAAGGGAGATGGGTGGAGATGTATTGCAAAGGAAAAAAGAGAAGGGCCGATAACGATATTGTTTTGCGGGTCTCAACCTTTTAAAAGGACCGTGACATGATTTATGAATGTTTTAAAGTATTTTAAAGGGGAATGGGGAAACATGGCTAAAGTTGGAAATGGATTAATGCGACTAGAGTTGGGATATTAATAAATGAGTGGAAATGGATAGTGTTTTTAAAAACAAAGGATGAAATGGGATGGGTGAAAGAAATGGGTTTTAGAGAACTTCTCCAAAACAATTTAAAAGAGACCTGTTCTTCCTCCTTAAATCTCCAAATGTAAGCACACCAACCTCTTTAAGAAAAGCAACAGATAGATGTAAAGAGAAGTGGTGAAAAACCTTATCTCAAATAAATAATCAAACTAAAAATGATTTCTAGGGGTTATCATGGATAACGATGGATCCAATGGGGATGCTGCGCCCTTGTCGTGCAACAAAGAACTAGCAGACCAATTTCCTGACCATTGGGCTAATCCCAATTTCAAGACTACATTCATACCCACTTCACCAAACTGAAAAGTAAACTGCAAACCAACTTAAAACCAACTACTGCTGCTGCAATATGATATCAAACTATTTTATAAACTGAAACTGACAACTGTAAAATGTAACCTAAAGCTAAAGGAAATGCTTGCCCAACAAGTTTATTTATATACCAATAACCCTATTCTATTATTTGAAAATCCACCTGCTTAATTCAAACAATATGAAACCTCTAGTATAACTAGTCAAAGAGTTGATCCAACACCTAGGCTCCATGATTGTGCTTGAGAAAAATCAGTAGTGGATCATCTATTGGCAACTCAGAATAAAAATTGAATCCATCAATTGAGATTATAAATGAAAGAAAATCCACCTTCACTAATGACTGGAATAGACTTACCAAACGATCTTGATAATGATGAAAAATCACCTTTTCTTGATGAGTAACACCATAAGGACTGAATTCATTCATAACTGATAGTCTCTGTTGTCCTAAATCTTCAATTCTGAGAACATCATCAAATAAAAAGGCAATAATAGATTTACCTTACCTTCTATGTAAATCAACAAAACAATCCATGCATTCTTGAACATCTTCAAACATGACATCCATATTGTGTGTATCAAAACTACTCTTTTGATTATCAAACAAATCAAAAATAACCTTTGGTAGCTTTGCTTGAGGAATGTCATATTGAGTCTGAACAATAAAAACTCCTATACAAACAACTTTATGCATTTCATCCATGTCATTTTGATGATCCTCAAATGGAATAGGTAAAACCTATATATTCAACTGTTCATGTAACTCATGTTTACCTAAAAGTGAACTTTCATGCACTTCAACCGAGACAACATCATTAACGGAAAAAAGTTATTGTCTAGGTAGACAACTTTCATCGCATGTTACCTCACTATCTAGAATTTTCATGCATGTTTTTTCAACAACCTGATCTTGAGGAATTTCATCTTGGCATAAAATCTCAAAAACAGACTCATACCTTTGACTGCATATAGATTGAAAAGGCTGCAAATCTTCATGGATTTCATGTAATATGACTTGACCGTCAAATTGCTAATCTATTTCATCTTCAACTAAAGAAGAGACATCTTCTTGTTGGAAGAATTCTTGATCATCATGACAACTAGCTTGAGAAGAAAATTCATAAAGTGCCTATAACATCTCCTCATTATCCATACATTCTACATCATCATCAATAATTTTGAGATATTGAATGAAACCTTTCCAAAAATTACAACAGTCTTGAAACTGTGGTGATGAAGGATGAGAATTCCCATAATGTCCAAAAAATATTCTATGGAAATCTTTAAGAGAACACAAGCTTCCTGATGGTAACTCTTCATACCATACTCTAGCTTTGTATTTTAGAGTAGCCATAAACATCTTCATGAGACAATCTTCAGGAAACTCAACTCTCAGTCTACATACATGTAAATGGAATTTAACCAATTGTAGACCAACATCATCTTTCTTTTCATCTTTAAACATGGGAAGATGGGTTGACCAATCAACACAAGGCATAGGATTTTGAAAACCATAGATGTGGACTCGACAAGACCATTTCCCCGTGGGTAGTAGTTAGCAGAATGATTTAACACAACACCATTGTGCAATGCAAAGTCATAAAGATTTAACGAAGAAAAGTACATTGCATTGTCAAAAACAAGTGATAAAGGAATGCCATACTTGGAAATGATGTTATGCTTTTGGAAGATGATGACTTCCTGATCATTCACTTGTTTCAGCGAAACTGCTTCTATCCACTGCATTAAGTAATCTGTAGCGATGCTGATTTGATGAATGTGGGAAAATCTCCCCAATGATGTCCAAGCTCCACTATTGAAATGGTTCATCCACTGCAACAGGCTGCAACAGGGCTATTGACCTTCATTTTCTGCTGGCACATCTCTAATAGACCAGACACTTGCAGGCATAAGCATGTGCATCTTTGAATAAAGTAGGCCAATAGAAACCAACTTGCATGACCTTGTGATCTGTTTTGTTACTCGCGAAGTGACCCCCGACTAGTCCGTCATGGAGATCATGTAACACCCTTTTTGAATCCTATGCCTCCAGACACCTGAGAAAAATGTTGTTGTGATGTTTTCTATAAAGCACTCCATGCACCAATTGGTAAGATAGATATTTTAGTCGGAGTTCCCTCTTCTACTGCATAGAGAAGTGAGAGGGCATGGTGCCATGCTCAAGGTACGAGTGCACGTATGCGTACCAAGAGTTTTCATGCGAAGTGGGGGGGCGGATGTCTCAACATTATACATTTCAATTTCTTACTCCTAGCCGTAAGCTCTTCTTCTTCCTCTTTCACATGTAATGTTTCTGTTTCTAGTTTGTAAAGACCGTGACCCTTGATAGTGTGAACTTAATTGATGTCAGGATCATATTCTTGCAGTCTCTTCATCCAGTTTTCCCTTCTTTCACCCAACTCTTGCTAAACAAGCAATGATCTGACTGCTAGGTGTGGCACAAAGACAATGCAATGATTTTTCAGGAGGTAGGCTGTGAAGTGTTTAACCACCTTGTATATTGCATATTCTTGTTTGTCCACGATGGGATAGTTTAGTTCAAGTCCTTGCAAGCTCACTCTCATGAAAGAGATAGTTCGTTCATTGTCCATCTCATCTTTCTGAGTGAGCACAACAACGAGTGAAGTGTCAAAAGCAAACGTGTAGAGCAAGAAATCATTGTTGAAGTTTGGGATGTACAATGCAAGTGCCTCTGCTATAGATTTCTTAATCTGTGTGCACACTTCCTTTTTCATTTTTCCCAACTGTACACTTTGTCCTTGGTCATCTCTTTAATGGGTTTAACAATCTGCACATAATCAGAGATGAACATTTTGAGTAAGTTGATCTTCCCCATAGAGGACTACATAGCTTTCTTGTTCACGAGGTAAGGAATTTGCGTGATGGTATGAAATTTGTTCAGATCTACCTTGATCCTATTATTGGCAATGATGTGCCTAAGGAGGTTACCCTCAAACACTGTGAAGATACTCTTCTTGGGATTCAAGGATATCTATTACTTTCGACATTGCTCAAAGATTTTCTTAAGATGGCGCAGGTGGTCTAATAGTTGTCTAGAGAAGAAAGTCATGTTGTCGAGGTAGACCACTACGCTCTGTCCGATGAGCCCATGGAAAGCAATGTCCATTGCATGCTGAAATGTAGTTCTTGTGTTTACCAACCCAAATGACATTCTATGGTAAGTGAACGTACCCCACTTGGTACGGAATGTTGTCTTAAGTCTATCAGGCTCTGCTACCAGAACCTGATTGTATCCTGAGAAACCGTCTAGCAAAGAAAACATCTCTGCTCCAGATACTGTCTGCAATATGTGTTCTATTAACGACACTGGGTAGTTATCTTTGTTTGCGGCATGGTTAATATTTTGGAAATCAACGCATAAATAGATCTCCTCTGACTTCTTTCTAATAGGGACTAGATTTGAAACCCACGTGGAATGACGAACCTTGTAGATGATCTGAGCATCCAACATCTTAGTCAATTCTTTCTAAATGAGGGGCTCAAGTGATGGATTCACTTTCCTTATCTTATGATGAAATGGCTTGGCCCCTTCCGTGATTGGAATGACGTGTTGGATTATTTGCGTGTAATATGTTTTCAAGTCATTGTACGTCCATGCGAACACATCACATATTGTTTGATCTGGCGGACAAAATATTTCCGCTATTGTGGTGTGCAACATGTACCAAGATTCACAAACTTCAGATCATGTTTGTTCCCATGTTGGTCTGCTCGTACAACATTGTGGAACTATGGGTTTTGGCATTCATAGGCCCCTAAAAACAGTTATGCAGGTCATACAACTTCTTAAATGATACCACACCCTTGGGGATGAGGTTTCCTTTGCTATCATTAGATGCATCCTGTAGAGACTACTCATGCTCGTCTTCATCTATCATTGCGCCTTTGAAGATGTGAGCGTTATCCATGAAATGCAGTATCTGTTGGTCATCATAAAAAGCACATAAATTAGTGTTGTTATCAGGGACATATGGCTTATACAAAATTTCAAGAGAAAATCTATCCCTTAACAGTGTCAACCTAGCAACTGTAGCTGTTAGGCTGTGTTACACATTCTTGGTATAGAAATAATATTGAAAGCTTAGAAGTTAGAGATAAGTTGCCATACCTCTTAAGACGGGTGACACACATTGTATAGTGTTATGTACCTGACACACCACAATATCTGAGTCACGTACCACCTTTATCACAACAATGTAGAGGTGGATGGCTTTCTGTAAGCCCAAAACAAGTGCTTCATACTCGACCGTGTTGTTTGTGCACTCAAACTCCAAGCGGTTAGAGACTAAATGTTTCCTTTGTAATGGGTTTGTCAAGACACAACCGACTCCACAACCCTCCTATGTTTTGGATCCATCAAAGTACTACTGCTGTTACTATTACAATCTATTGTACAGGTTTCATTTTCGCCAGTTGGGCAAGGAAGGATACCCAACTGTGTGTTTGGTGGGGTGGGGGATGGCTGTTGAAGATAACACCCCAGTTGTGTTTCCATAAAGAAATTTCCGAACATAAGATATGTGAAAGCCAACAATTCATTTTGACCATCCACAGGAGTCACATTGTGTTTCATGTATCTTTCTAACAACACCTAGATTTGGTTGTTTCTGCCCTTGTGCAGAATCCATAAGTGTGACCAGTCCATAGAAAAGTATCCTTGCATATTTCTAGACCAGTCTCTACTGAGAAGTAAGCCGTATGCTTCCAGGATGTCCACAATCACAATGTTAATGCACTTATGAACTCATCCATCAGACGATAACTGAATGATCACATCCTGGAGTTCACCAATGGCTGGCACACATGTTTCATCAAGTTGGATGATCTTCATAGTTGTGCTACTCCATTGAGCATTGATCCTATTAGAAATGGAGAGTGGCATGAAATTGACTGATGCGCCAGAGTCAACCAAACAATTATGAACATTGAAGTTGAATATTTTGAATGACACCAAAAATGGTGGGCAAAGCGAGTTTGTTTCCTCCATACGGATCATATAGAGCATGAATGCGAGTGAGTAAGGAGACTTACTTGGTACCTTGATAGAAGAGGCAACACTGTATGTGGAGGTTTTCCCCAGTGCGCGCAAAATAATATCCCGCTGACCCATGATCTTGGTTAACTCATATAGAGATATGTTCGCATGAGTCTTTTTCATGTCTTCAACAATGTTGTAGCCTAGAGTGGGAAGACTCATCGAGATTTCCAAGGGTAGACTTGTGTTCGTGTTGTTTAGTGGGCTGCTCTTGTCTTTGCTTCTCACGATTGTACTTTTTGGTAGCTGTGTTCCCATACTTGCTTTGAGTTTTCTGTGTTGATTTGACCAACGGATCAACTACTCTGAGCATATTTTGTCTTACTTTTTCTTTCAGTATCTTAAACATAGTGGGGCCCCCTTGAATTCTCAGGTTGTATTGATTGTTTTTCTTTGGTGCTGAACGGTCGCTTAGAGGCTCCTTCTCGGTGGTCGTCTTCTGGGAAGTGCAAGAACATTGATACATGTTGATTACATGCCCAACAATTGGAGCTTCATCAAATGCAACAACTTCTTCTTCGTCTTCATCCTCAGGCTGAGCCTACTCACTGGCTGCGAATTGGTTGGTCAACTGTGTAGCTAGGGCACTCATTCCTTGGTTCCATCCTTGACAAATATTTTCTGAATGTTGTTCGTCATGGAACTTGCAGTAATGATCTGTCGTGATCCCATCCAATTTGAGCACAAGTTAGAGTTCTGCGCAGATTTGGCCGGATGGATATTGCTACTGCCCGAATACAAGTTCTTCCTCTGTGCGAACTTGGGAGGCCTACTGCTCATGGTTGTCTCACTCGTCTGTTGTTTGAGTTCGGAAAATTTGGTTGTCAAGGATTTGACGAGACAAGTAAGGCTCTCAATTTCACTTGCTTCCTTTTCCTTTGCCTTACTCACAATAGTCTGAGACCTCCTGCCCATGTCTTTGGAGTCCTTAGCTGATTTGTCATCTACAATGACTCCAATAGCGCGTAGGTCTTTCTCCACAACAATTTCCTCTTGGAAATTTTCCAATAGTGTTGGTTTCGTAGCTCGCTTGATGAACTGCAAAATGCTGGTTGGTAGTGTAGACATGTAGTAGTCAATAGTGATGGAGTCGTGAGGTTTGGTGTCTGTTGTGAACTTGTTCAAGATATGGTTAAACCTCTGGTTGAAATCTTTGACTTTTTCTTTCTGCTCCATCTTGAGACTACCCAACTCTTTTAGCAACATGGCGAGGGTTTTATCTTCAACAAACGTTTCAAGGAAAATTCTCTTAAACACCCCCCAGTTCTGAATGGAGTTTGCGAGAAGACTTTGGTACCATACAACTACTCTGCCATCCAAGGTACATGGAAACGATCTACATGCAATGTCCTCATAACGTACCTCTAGGGTTTACAAATTTAGGTCGAACGTGTTTAAGGGATCTTCCACCTTCACTGTCTTGTTAGAGTCATACTTTGTTAACAACTTCTCCGCGTGTCTTGGCATCTTATGCAAGACACCCGAGGGTGCCAATGGGCCCTGGGTCATCCATTCCAGATGTTGGTCAGCCATGTTGTCCTGTTCTTCATCCTCCTCTTCTTTTAAATATGAAAATTCTATCTTTGAATCTGTTCGTTCATCTCCGCCTCCGCCTCCTCTACTGCCTTCCCCTCCACATCCTCCACCGGAACTTGAGCCCAAGAGTAAGAGGTTGTCTTCTTCTCCCTCTTGGAAGACTGGAGGTTCCTCTTCATTTTCAACAACTTCTGCCAACTCTTCAAGAGTGGCGAGGATTGCTTCTTCCACAAATGAGACTACCACTCCCATGGGGGTAATATTTTGCTTCTTCTTCGAATAGGGAACAATGTGCACTCTTGGATTCAGTCCAACAACTTTAGAAAATTGACAGGTGATGGGACAAACAACACGGATGTGCTGATATGAGATTTCTTGTTCAGGTCTGGGAGGTGAGGAATAACCAACTTCAGAGTTGCGCGTAGGGGAGAGGGAGTGCGTGTTACTGCCTTGACCAAATGATAGATGAGTGGGGTTGGTAGGACATTCAACCATAAATTGTTGGCGACCCTCCTTCTAGCGCCAGAAATGTTGACGGTGCTGGACCCGCTAACATTCAAGAGATATCCCCTGTATGAAGTCTCAACTAGACCTCACACCGTTTGGTGTAGGAGTCCCATCTGGTACGATGGCCTAGTTTCCATTATCTTAGAGGTTTTCCTTAGCTCTTCCTGTTCAACACATGAGAGTGTTATGCTTGTATCTTCAAAAAGCGAGGTGAGTATGCTTGGTGAGTGCATAATCTAACTTGTGTTTAGGTTCTCCTACTAGAAACGAAAAGAGTAAAGTGAGCCTCTAGATGAGAGGTAATAGTACGACCCAAGGAGAGACACATACAAACCAACAAGGGCTTGTCCAACATCCAATGGAGTAGTCCACAACAGATACGATAGTCGTTAAAACCAAAGTGCAAGGGAAAACACGTACACCATTGATATGAATTGGAGCAGATTAGTAATGCTGTACTAATTCCCCATTCATAAATAAACCTAAGATGCTTATCATTTGCATTTCAAGTGCTTAAGGATTCATTTTTTTTTGCAATTAATAGATTGCCATGAGATATTCTTATGTAAATGTTATAAACAATTTAACATAAAAACATATTCTGAACAATAGAAATATAACAACAATAAACATAAATATACAACACAAAACAAGCACATGATAAAGGAGTTCACCCCCCTGGGCTATGTCTGCTTGGTCCAGCTTCCAATGGTTTGGGCCTCTCTATTATGTTCAAATTACATCAAAAGTGTGTTTACAATGCTCAGATGTCTCTGAAACCTATCTCAATGAGTTCAAAATACTCAAAACATGGCTATCCAACCTCTTTTTTCATCCCATTTGGATAAAAACAGAAGAAGTTATGACTTCTCCCAGTTTCTCTAATAAGTGTTCCACAAAATGCTCCAAAACCAACCAAAACCCCTTTTCCGCTCCAAAATTCACTAAGGAAGCGAAAATTTCACTACACCGTAGGCCATATCCTGTCGGCCATATCGCAAGCGCAATTGGCTAAGCTACGAGCTCTTAACACTGCAAAATGTTGCGATGCGGGGTTACGAACCCAACGGGATATTAAATCGGAACTTATAAAGTTCCCGCATCCGGAATCCTCTCACTCATCGCAATCGGTGAGTTTGGGCAGGCGTAAGGTCTTGTTTACCTGGCAGAACACCGCGATTGCGATTTCACTGACCCACAAGTGTATTACACTACAACATAAAAATTATCGCATATAGGTCTATCGCATTCAGAACTCAACCGCACTAGGACCGATTCCTGTTGCTGCTTCTTTCCTGCGATTGCAATATGCAATCTCATCTCATCGCAACCCTGAACTTGCCGGGGGATGATTTGTAACACCAAAACACTTACCACTGTGATATGCGATTTGTGAGGGCCAATGGAGGGCTGCCACTTGGTGCCTCCTTATTCGCGGAAGACTTGCCACATCATCTTAATCTTGCCATGTAGGCAAGTCAAACATGAACTTTGACTTGGTCTAATTTCTACATACGAAATCGGTTTTGAGTGCTGTTCACACCATTGGATTTAGAATGAGAAGCTCTTCAATCTGAAGCTGAGTTTGACAAGATTTTGCAACTTTGATTTTTGAGCATAATTTTGAGCACCTGATCACTCCTCCCCACTGGAAGCCTTTTGGGCCCCAAAAGGATCACTTTCAGTTATTGAACAAATGAGAGTACTGTTCCCTCACCTTCCCCACTTCAATCCATTTGGCCTTTAATGGATGTGTACTTTTGAGACCCACCCAAAGACAATCAATATTTCCTCTTTTAGTTGTCCTTGTCCTTCTGTCAAGTATAGTGTCTTGCTGAAGCATATCAAGGTATTCTGGAGAAAAGTCTTCAATAGATGGAATTTTAACATTCTCTCCTTGATCTTCAATCAAAGGAGGTTCATACAATCTCAAATTTTCAACATTAACAATGGAATATATTTTCATATATGAAGGCAAATCAAGCCTGAAAGCATTATTACCAATCTTTTCCAGAATTTTAAATGGACCATAATGAATTGGTTTCAGCTTTTTACCTTCACCTTGAAGCCTTTCCTTGCTAATGTATAGCCAAACTTCATCACCTACTTGAAATTGATGATCCACATGATGCTTATCATGCCTTGCCTTATACTTGCCTTGACTCTTTTCTAGTTGTTCTTGAACTGTTTGGTGAATCAACTGAATTTGCTCAATGAATTTCTTTGCCCTTTCTATGTCACTATGTCCATCTATAGCTACATCTTTCTCAAATATGAAATACAAAGGCGATTTAGGCAAATACCCAAGACATGCCTCAAAAGACGAAGTTAGAGTAGAAGAGTGTTTTGCTTGGTTGTAAGCGTGTTGAATATAATGCAATTGTTCATCCCACAAATTAGGATGTTTGCTGCAATATCCTCTTAGAAAATGAATTATTGTCCTATTTACCACTTCAGTTTGACCATCTTTTTGTGGACGGAAGGTTGTACTTTTCTTCAACTTGGTGTTCATCAAGTTCCGTAAACATGACCAAAAATTCCCAACAAATTGAGAATCATGATCACTTACAATAGAAGTAGGAAATCCAAAATGAACCCATACTTTTTGAAAGAAAAGTTGAGCTATTTGTTTAGCTATAATTTGCTTTTTACAAGGCATTAATATTCACATCTTGCTGAACCTATCCACAACTACATGCAAATAATCATGACCTTTCCTTGACAAAGGAAGACCTCCTACAAAATCCATAGAAACACTTTCCCATGGTCTTGAAGGCACTAGAAGTGGTGTGTACAATCCTATTTTCCTATTACTAGGCTTATTGACTGCATACAATGAACAACCTCCGATAAAACATGACACACTTTCAAGCATACGAGGTCAATAAAAATACCTCTGAAGATTTTCCACTGTTTTACTTACACTGAAATGTCCAACAATAAGAGAAGTGTTCCCTTCCCTTGTGAAATTTACTCTCTCTCCCTGTGGAACACAAAGTTTCCCCAAATGATACAATAGATTATTATGTACATGGTAGTCTAATTCCTCAACTTGGTGGCCTTGACTCAAGTTTAAATATACCTCTTGAAATTCAACATCCTGTGCATATTGTTCAACATAACTTTCAGGCAAAACATAATTATTCTTGAGTAAAATGGCTACATTTACAACCGATTTAGAAAGAATATCAACAACTCTGTTATATATACCTTTCTTGTACCTGATTACCAAGTGGAATTTTTGTAAAAATCCCATCCAACGAAAGTGTATTTGTTATGAAACTAGCTCACAAAAAGATAGAAAAGAGAGATCAACGCCTTAGAATTCAGCCTCTTCAAGGGGCAACCTCCTTTACATTACACAAATGAACAATTCTTGGATGATTCAAATGACAAAACCTCCTTTCTATATATAGGAGTCTAAGGAGTCACAATATAACCCAGCCGACCTAACAATAATAATATAAAGCCACAAAAATAACAATAGAGGGATTCTATGGGGCACAATAATAACAATATGGGGACAATAGGGGCACAACAATATTAATAAGGGATACAAATACAATAGTAATGGGGTAATCACTAGTATTATAGGGACCCAACATGCCCCTCTCCTTCAAAAAAGTGTTGTCCTCAACGCTTGAGTAGTTCTGGATGCTTTTGTATAAAATTCTCATCCTCCCATGTGGAATCTTCAGCGGATAAGTTCTTCCACTTGATAAGATATTCCGAAATTGATCGATTTTGTAACTGTCGAGTTCTTGTTTCTGTGACTGCTTCTGGTTCCAATATAATTTTTCCTTCCTCGTCAAGTTCTGGAAATATTGTTTGAACTGGGAGCTTTTCGCCTATAACCTTATTTAAACATGAAACATGGAAAACTGGGTGCAATGGAGAAGCTGCAGGAAGCTCCAATTTGTATGCCATAGTACCAATCTTTTGCAACACCTTGTACGGACCATAATACTTTGGTGATAATTTATTATCCTTCTTAGCTTGCTTGAGGGACATTTGCTTATATGGTTGTAGCCGTAGGAATACCCAATCACCTACATCAAAACTTCTTTCGCTGCGATGTTTATTTGCCTGTTGTTTCATTCTATTCTGTGCCAACACGAGGTTATCCTTTAAGAGTTGGAGGACTTGTTGATGTTCGATGTGATGTTCCACTACTTGAACCTTAGAATTTTCTCTTAGATATGATGTGATGGATGGTGGCTGATATCGATAAAGTGCCATAAATGGGGTCATTTTTGTTGCTGTATGGAAGGAAGTGTTATACCACCATTCAGCTAGAGGCAGCCATTTGACCTATTGTGTCTGTTTATCAGATACAAAGCAACAAAGATATTCTTCCAAAAATTTGTTTACTATCTCAGTTTGCCCATCAGATTGAGGATGATAAGATGAGCTATGAGCTAACTGAGTACCAAGACAAGAAAATAATTCTGTCCAAAAATTTCCAGTGAAGATGGGATCTCCGTCACTTACAATAATCTTTGGGTTTCCATGTAGCTTTTGAATTGTTTCCATAAATGCAGTAGAAACTGTACTGGCTTTAAATGGATGTGATAATGCACAAAAGTGTGCATACTTGGTAAGTTTGTCAACTACCACCATGATGACACTCTTTCCCTCAGACTTGGGTAAACCTATGATAAAATCCATTGAAACCTCCTCCCAACATTGGCTTGGAATGATAAAGGTTGTAATAGACCCGGTGTCTTAATTGTTTCAACTTTATTTTGTTGGCAAACCAAACATTCCACCACAAACTTTTGAATATCTGATTTAAGGCCCTCCCAAAAAAATTCCTTCTTAACCTTGTGGTACGTTTTTAAAAATCCTGAGTTCCCTCCTAAGGGAGAAGTGTGCAATTCCATAAGAATATTTTGTTTTAGCTGGGAATTCTTATAGAGGTATAAGCAATCTTTGTACCATAATGAATCATTTTTCCAACTAAATGTATCAGACGTATTGGAGTCTTGTTGTAACTTTCGAATAAGTGCCCACACTTCTTCGTCGTTCTTCCATTCCTCCCTTGCTTCGTTTATCCAATCTGGTTGGATAATAGAAATGGCGCACAACAATGCTTCCACATCCTCATCCTTTCTTGAGAGTGCATTTGCCACCACATTTTGCTTCCCTTTTTTGTAGATGATTTCAAAGTCATAACCCAACATCTTTGTGACCCACTTTTGTTGCTCTTTAGAGGATAATCTTTGTTCTAAAAAGTATTTAAGGCTATCATGATCCATTTTTACCTTGAAGTGTCTTCCCATTAGGTAGGGTCGCCATTTCTTAAGTGCATGGAGTATTGCCAACATTTCCTTCTCATAAATAGCTTTGTGTAAAAACTTTCCCACGATTGGATGACTTTCAAAAGCAATGGGTCTTTCATCTTGCATTAAAACAGCACCAATTCCATTTCTTGAAGCATCACATTCCACAATAAAGGTTTTTGTGAAGTCTGGTGTAGCTAAGATCAGTGCTTGGCACATTGCCTCTTTAAGATGCTCGAAGGCCTTTGTTGCTTCTGGAGTCCATGAAAATGCATCTTTCTTCAATAATGTTGTTAGAGGTGCTGTTATTCTCCCATAATTCTTAACAAACTTGCAATAATACCCTGTCAACTCGAGAAATCCTCGTAGATGCTTTATGGATGTGGGGATTTTCAATTCCTTAATGGCTTTAATTTTTCTAGGGTCTACCTTAACTCCTTCATGAGATACAATATGACCCAGATATTCCACCTCTTGTACTCCAAAGAAACATTTGGATCTTTTTGCATATAATTGTTTCTCCTCCAATAGTTGTAGCACCCTGTCAACATGTTCAACATGATCCTTCCAAGACTTACTGTAGATTAGTATATCATCAAAAAATACTAACACAAATTTTCTAAGTTATGGTTTGAAAATGGAATTCATCAAACCTTGAAATGTTGAAGGTGCATTGGTAAGGCCAAAAGGCATGATCAAAAATTCATAATGACCCTCATGAGTTCTAAATGTTGTTTTTGGAATGTCTTCAGTCTTCATTCTAATTTGATGATATCCTAAACGAAGATCCAACTTGGTGAAGTAAATTGATCCATGCAATTCATCCAGTAATTCATTAATGACAGGAATGGGAAACTTATCTTTAATAGTGAGCTTGTTGAGCTCCCTATAATCTGGACACATGTGCCATGATCCATCCTTCTTGTGCACCAATACTACTGGAGCAGAGAAAGAACTTTGAATCAGTTGAATTATACCAGCCTCTAGCATTTCTGCAACCATACGTTCAATTTCACTCTTTTGGGCATAGGGATATTTGTATGGCCTGATGTTTGGAGGAACACTTCCTGGAAACAGATGAATAGCATGATCATGATCACGAATAGGTGGGTGACCTTTGGGAGTCTCAAATAACTTGGAATGATTGTCCAAGATTTTTTGGAGATCTGGAGAAATAGATGATTCCAACGTGGAAACATCTAGCGAACATAATTGTGCGATTACACCTCTTTGTTCCTTTTTTAGAAGCTTTGTCATACCGTTAGAGCTGATTATCTTTCCCGGTTTCCCTGCAATACCCCTTAATTCAACTTCCTTTCCTTCCATATAAAATTTCATGAAAAGTTCTTGAAAATTAAAAGCTATTGTACCCAAGGATTGTAGCCATTGGACTCCTAGTACAACATCAGCACCTCCCATTGGAATGGAAAGCATTGGGCTAGTCAATACATATTCTCCCATGGATAGCTTGATATTATGGCACTTTCAGAGCAATTTATTGTTCCTCCATTTGCAACCATCACTTGACACTCTGGTGCTGGATATAAGAAGCAATTCAATTCTTTTGCTACCTTACAATGAATAAAATTGTGGGTACTTCCTGAATCAATCAACACTATTACCTTTTTCTTCTTGATTTGTCCTTCTATCTTGATGGTTTGAGGAGTGGTAATTCCCACCAATGCATTACAAGATATGGTTGGATTCATTTCTTCTTTATCTAGGCTTTTTTCCTAGAGTATATCCTCTTCTTTTGACCTTTCTTGCTCCTTTTCTTCTTCCTCTTCACAATCTATGTAGAATAATTTCTTCTTAGCGCACTTATGACCTTTAGTGTATTTGCTATCACAACTATAACAAAGACCTTTTGCTCTTTTTTCTTCCAATTTTTGTGGTGTCAACCTTATAGGTTGTGGAAGGCTAGGGTAACAACACTTCCATCTTTATAGTTGTGACTGATATGCTTCCTAGTTGCCATAATTTTGCTTTCCATTTTTCTTGCTAACCTGAATGCCTTCTCTAATGAATCAGGTTCCCAAAGGCGAACATCATGTTGGATATTATCCTTTAAAGTCCCTATGAACACATCAATCCTATGCTCCTCTGGAATATTTTTTACCCTTATGTTCAATTTTTGGAACTCCTCAATGTGCTCCATTATTGAACCCTTTTGTTTGAGACTTATCAATTGGCTAAAAAAAGTGTTGCTTTTTGTATCCTCATAATGTGCTGTCAATTCTTCCGTAAAAATTGCCCAAGTGATAATTTGTTTACGAGAGCAAAGTCATTGATACCATACAAACTGATTTGGTTCCAAATATAAAGTTGCAATACGTACCTTTTGTGTGTTTTGCACATTATTGAGATCGAAAAATTGCTCCATCTGTAATATCCATGTTGCAGGATCCTTGCCATCAAACTTCCTCATATCGATTTTTGGAATATGGTGGGTCTTCGATCCAACATTAGAGTCTATGGAATCATGATTAACATTTCTTTTGTTCTCATCATGAGTTTCCTTTACTACCCTTTCACCATTAGTGACCATTTCTTGTAGCAACTTATTCATATTTATCTTCAATTCTTCCATCTTATCATCCATGCCATCAATTTTAGCGTCCATGCCATTCATCTTAGCTTCCATGCCATCCATCTTAGCTTCTACGCCTTTCTTTAAACAATCCATCTTAGCTTCTACACCTTTCTTTAAACCATCCATCTTAGCTTCTACATCTTTCCTTAAACCATCCATCTTAGATTCTGTTGCTTTTTGTGCAAGTGACACTTGTTGCACTTGGTCTCGTAATTTTGATATATCATGTTGCATTTCTTCCTCTTCTTCATGAGTCATGCTAGAGCTTTCAGGTTGCTTACTAGGTGTTTTCATTTTCTTTCCTCAGGGCATCAATTACCGATAATAATGATTTACTATGCCCTTTGAATTCCTTCAAACTAATTTTTCAAACCAAGTTTATGAAAAAATTTAAAAAAAACTACACACCTTTTTTCACTTTGTAGAAGCTTGATATTGAATCTGATGTATCTTTGCAATTTCAGATCATCCAATTATGAAATTGTGATATATAGTAGCCCTCCGTGTCCTCTTTCCAATGCCACCAGTCTGATCCAAATTGGATTCTCCAAGGAAGAGTTATGCACAATCTCCCAAGATGACCTGATTATAGACCTTTCCAGAAGAGCGAACTTGTATGAAGTGCCACTTGTCACTGTTTCAACCCTTGGCTCTGAAAAATATATACAAGAAACTACAGTCCGTCCTCTTTCTGTACCTTCTTATAGAATTTGAATCCGATGCTCAGAGAGAAAGTTATGACGATTTTCCCCAGTCACTTGTTTGGAATGTAATTGAGGAGTCTGAAAAAAGACCAACTTCTTCAGATCATATCTCCGCAAATATAGCGCAAAAAGCTCTGAAATTTGGACCCGAGGTTTAGTACGCTTTCTTCTCAAATGGTTTTTTTTTTTCACTTCTGAAACATTGCAGAAAAAAAGTTATACCGAAAATTCCACGATGACCTTTTTGGAGCAGCGAAACCCTAGAATCTAAAGCTCTGATTCCAAATGTTATGAAACCAGCTCACAAAAAGATAGAAAAGAGAGATCAACGCCTTAGAATTCAGCCTCTTCGAGGGGGAAACCTCCTTTACATTACAAAAATGAACAATTCTTGGATGATTCAAATGACGAAACCTCCTTTCTATATATAGAAGTCAAGGAGTCACAATATAACCCAGCCGACCTAACAATAATAATAAAAAGCCACAAAAATAACAATAGATGGATTCTATGGGGCACAATAATAACAATATGGGGACAATAAGGGCACAACAATATTAATAAGGGATACAACTACAATATTAATGGGGTAATCACTAGTATTATAGGGAACCAACAGTCTTGATTGCTGCAATTTGGTTTGAGATTGCAGATATTGCAGAGGCTGATGATCAGTGTGAATAATGGTTTCTTTTCCCATCAAATAATGCTTCCATTTCTTCACACTTTGTATCAATGCATAACTATCTTTATCATATGTAGGATAGTTTATAACAACACCATTAAAAATCTCAGAATGAAATGAAATGGGCTTACCATGTTGTAAAAGAACTGCACCCATGGCGTAGTCACTTGCATCTGTCTATATTTCAAAGGGTTGTTTCAAATCCAACAATGCCAAAACTGGGGCTGAACTAATCTTTTGTTTCAAAGCATCAAATGCTTTTTGCTATTTGCCTCCCCACTAGAAGACAACCTTCACCCTGGTCAACACATGTAGTGGAGCTGCTATGGAGGAGAAAGTGGAAATGAACTTCCTCCAATACTACGATGCTCCCAGAAAACTCCTTACTTCTGTAACTGATTTGGGTATTGGCCAATTCATAATGACCGAAACATTAGAGGGATCAATATTCATCTCACCTCTTCCAACTATGTGGCCCAAATACACTAAGGAAGTTTTCCCCAATTCACATTTAGACATCTTTAGAAATAACTGTTCTTTTCTCATGATATCCAAAACTTTCCTAACATGCTTGACATGGTCTTCTCGTGATTTTCTGAATATCAAAATATCATCCAAATAGACAATTACAAACTCATCAAGAAATGATCTTAAAACATCATTCATAACTCTCATGAATGTTGGAAATAATACTGAGAGGGGGGGGTGAATCAGTATTATCAAGCAATTTACCAAATCTTCCTTATTTGATCTTTTGAATTATTCTTGCATATCAGTACCATAAAATAATGAGCTTGAATAAAGAAAATAGACAGTCACACCAAAGAACACAAGATGTAAGGTGGAAACCCAATGCGGGAGAAAACCACCTGCTGCAATATGTCTCTATCTTCTTTCAAGAAATTCTTTTACAATGATTTTGTACTGGTGCAGTTCTTTACCAGCACGCAGGCTGCAACCTGCAGAGAGCTACAACTCTCTCTCGTTTTCCAGTTTCTCCTGGAAGGGAGCTACAACCCCCTACTTCTTTTCATGAAGAATCAAATGATCAACAAGTATATAACAGATACAGTCCACTACAGATATCAGATCAGTAATTACAGAAATAACCCAGAACACTTTATGAACAGAAATATACAGTCAACAGATCATCTTAAGACAGGGACGCATATTTTCTTTCTGTGGCCTGCGACTGGACGCAGTCTACCCTCCGCTGTTCTGCGTGCAGACGCACTGTTTCTCTATGCTTTGCTGCGACCGGCGCACCCCGAAACAATATCGCGCCGCGTCGTTTGCTTCAGAGACGCCCCTGAGCCTTTACTGTACTGCGTCCCGGCGCACTTGTCCTTCACTGAACCTGCGTCCCTTCAGATATAAAAGATATGAGGACTTCAGAACCAACCCAAACACTCAGATCCACAGATCTGATCATGCGCCATAGAGATCACAGTCCATTAGAAGATTCGCCCTCATAGATCTGGACTAGATCTCACCAAAAGATATTCAACCAAGATGATGCTTAATCCAAATGAACTCCTTTGCTTTATATAGGCAAGCTTCTCCCCAAAACATGGAACAATACCACGAGCCGACACCATAGAAACACAAAACCGTCGGCTAGATACCACGCAAGAAACCCCACGTGCTTTTCTCTGCCTTGAAATGTGTGCACTGGGCGGACGCACCTCCTGAACGGCTGGCCGGCGTCCCTGGACGCGGGTTCTGTATGGTATACCTGCGGGGACGCACTTGCTGAACATATTTCCTGCGTCCTTCTTGATTTATCACCTGAATGGGTTTGCCATCAAGGACAACACCTGAATCATAATGCCAACAATGAATGTAGCTGGAGCATTAGAGAGACTGAAAGGCATAACTAGCCACTCAAACAATCCCTGTTTGGTTTTAAAAGCAGTCTTCCATATGTCCTCCTCAGTGATTCTAACTTGATGATGTCCACTTCTCAAGTCTAATTTAGTAAAACACTTTACATTTTTCAATTTAGCTAGCAAATCATCTATTCTGGGAAGTTGGTATCGATTCTTTATTGTGGTCTTATTTAAAGCTCGATAATCTACACACATGCGCCAGGTTCCATCTTTCTTGGGTACCAATACAATTGGTGAACCACATGGCGAAGTAGAAGGATGAATTACTCCTTTATCTAACAATTCCTGGACTTGTTTTTTAATTTCTAAACTTTCTAGAATTGACATTCGATACATACCAATGTTTGGGAGTGGACAATCCTGCTGTAGCTGAATTTCATGCTGAATTCCTCTTTTTGGTGGCAGTCCCTTTGGTTCTTGAAACATGTCCCCATATTGATTGACCACATCAACTAATTCAGATTTCAGCTTCACATCACAGCCTATAAAGGATTCCTGCTCCGTGTCATTCTTCTGCTTGATCATGAGGAGCACCGACTCTTGCTAGAATTAACCAGTCGTTTCATTTCACTTGCGCTTGCCAAAGACAAAATAAGCTTTCTGCGATGATATATAACAATGTAATCCACTCTGTCTTTGAACAAATGATATTTTTTCTCAAATCTGTGAAAAACAACCTTCCTGTCATACAAATACGGAATTCCCAACACAATTCATAATATATCCAATGGCACAACATCTAATTCAACTTCATCAATGAAATTGGCGGTGATTGCAAATCTAAAAACGCATTTCCATGTGACCTGCAAATTGGCATCCTTGGTTATCCAACCCAATGGATACGATTTATGATGAGGCATGGTTTCCAGATTCAATTTCTTGACTAAATCTGTAGAAATCAAGTTGGCCTGAGATCCACTGTCAAACATTGTATCAATTTTTGTATGCTTGGAAATAACTTGGATATGGAATAGCTCGATTCGGTTTTCCTCATTTGAAATGCTGTGAGAGTTATTTGCTGCACTGGTACTTGCTACGATTGCCTCTTTGCTGACCTCTTTTCTTGCTTTTGCCACGACTTTTCCTTTGGTGATTGCGGCTGCAATTTTTGTTTCATCCCCTGATTCTGAACCCAAGTCTTATTGTGCAACAACAATGATATTCTGTTTCTCTTTATTGTTGAATTTCTTCAATTGTAATTTTGGATGAAGCTTCCAGCAATGTGCTTCATCATGTCCATCCTTGGAACAATTCTTGCACATGGGTCTCTCTCTTTATTTCTTAACAGAAGATTTTTTCTTTTGCTTTCCTTTAAACTTATTCCCTTTTCAACACTCTGAAATGGCTTCTTCTTACCTTCTTCCTGTATATATTTTCTCTCTTGCTTCAAGTTGTGTAGCTTGAACACCGAGCTCATCAAGATTCGTTGGATTGAACATAAGAATAGTATGTCGAAGATAGCTATGCAACCCTCCTATGTATTTCAACAAGGTATCTTGTGATTGTAAGTCTACTCCTAGCATAAGAGCTATTTTCATAAACTCTTGTGTATACTCTTGCACATTTTGACCTTTCAACTATCTGAAATTTTTCCAATTCATAATGGATTTTTTCATATGAGCTAAAGGGTAGAACTGTATTTTTATAGCAACAATAAAATCAGACCAAGTAATAGAGATCTTACCATGTTTCTTGATCTCGTCTTGAGTCCTTTATTCCCACCATACAAGTGTTGCACCCTCCAATCTAAATGAAGCCAATTGAATCTTGATATCATCCTCTTGAAGGTTCTAAATTCTATAATACACCTCCAACTAACGAATCCAGTTATCTAGCTTCTCTGCATTAACTTCTCCATTGTACATAGGCAACTCGAATTTAACATAAAGCTTTAGAAAAGGTGATTTACCAACCGCTTTTGAAGAATGATGATGAGTATGAGTAACAATGGTATTTGTGGAAGAGTGTGAAGATGCTTTCGAAGAAGAAGATGAAGAATATGGTGGAGATGGTGGAGGCTTGCCTCCATTCCCATTATTTCCTTTTCCTTTATCTTCTTTTCCATTACCTCCTCCTGAAGAGCCTTCTCCATTGGGAGGCTTGGAACTTTCTCCTTGCAATTTGTTGTTCCTCTCTTCATAGAGGACCTTAACCATCTCTGTCATATCAAAGAAATCCTTTCTGAAGGTCTTCTCATATTCTGTCATGATAGGTTCTCCTTCATGAGACATGGTCTCTGAAGACTCTATTTTTTCTTGAGGCTGTACTGGTGTTGGAATCTCAACTACAACTTCTACAACTTGAGGCTGAACTAGTGTAGAATACTTTGGAAACCTTTCTCTTCTTCCCTTTGACCCAATTTTAGGGCTTTCAACCAGCTTTCCTTCACCTCTCTTGAGCTTTAACCTTGTGAGCATGACATAAAATTGCAAACAATTAAATCCTTCTTTCACAAAGAAAATCTAGTAAGAAAAACCAATGCTTTGATACCAACTTGATCTAAATTGGCGTAGATTAGTAATGCTGTACTAATTCCCCATTCAGAAAGAAACCCAAGATGCTCATCATTTTCATTTCAAGTGCTTAAGGATTCAAAAACTTTTTCAATTAAAAGATTCCCATGAGAGATTCTTATTTAAATGTTATAAACAATTTAACATAAAAACATATGTTGAATGACAACAATATAACAACAATGAACATCAATATACAACACACAACAAGCACATGATAAAGGAGTTCACCCCTCTTGCGCTACATCTCCTTTGTCCAACTTCCAATGTCTTAGGCCTCTTTATTATGTTCAAATTACATCAAAAGTGTGTTTACAATGCCCAAATGCCTTTGAAACCTATCTCAATGAGTTCAAAATACTAAAAAAATGGCCATCTAGCCTCTTTTTGCATCCCATTTGGATAAAAATTGAAGAAGTTATGACTTCTCCTAGTTTCTCTAATTGTTCCACAAAATGCTCCAAAAAGGACCAAAATCCCTTTTCTGCTCCAAAATTTGCTAAGGAAGCAAAAATTTCACCGCACCGCGGGCCATATCCTATCGGCCATATCGAAATTGCAATTGGCTAAGCTACGAGCTCTTAACACCGCAAAATGCTGTGATGCAGGATTACGGACCCAACAGGATATTAATTTGGAACTTATAAAATCCCCGCATCTGGAATCCTCCCGCTCATCGCAATCGACAAGTTTGGGCAGGCACAAGGTCTTGTTTACCCAAAAGAACACTGCAATTGCGATTTTGCTGACCTGCCGGTGTATTAAACTGCAACATAAAAATTATTGTGTCTGGGTCTATCGCATTTAGAACTCAACCGTGCCAGGGCCGATTCCTGTTTTCGCTTCCTTCCTGTGGTTATGACATGTGATCTCATTGCATTGCAACCCTGAACCTACCAGGGGCTGATTTGTAACACCGAAACACTTACCGTTGCGATATGTGATTTGCGAGGGCCAATGATGGACTGCCAGTTGGTGCCTCCTTATTTGCGGAAGACTTGCCACATCATCTTAATCTTGCCATGTAGGCATGCCAAACCTGAACTTTGACTTGGTCTAACTTCTGCATACGAACTTGGTTTTGAGTGTAGTTCGCACTGTTGGATTTAGAATGATGATCTTTTTAATTTGAAGCTGCGTTTGACAAGATTCTAACACTTTGATTTTTGAGCATAATTCTGAGCACCTAATCAGCCATCCAGTAGAGTAGTCCACATGGAGGTGATGATCGTTATAACCAATAAAAAAGAATGGTCTATCTAATGTCCTGTGGAGTAGTCCACATGGATGCGACAACAATGATAAACAATACAACACATCTTCAACAATGTAAGTACTAAAATAAAAAAAGTAGTTCAACTATCTTAGTATGGGTTAAGCAAACATGCATTACAAATGTTTAAAGAATAGTCTTACAAACATCTACAAAACATGTGTGAAAACCTACTGGCCTTAACAGGCTTCTGAATTAAGCAAAAGTCCAAAGACACATCTGTACACCATACATCACTAGTCCCATTAGTGGGACATTGGAGCCACTCCTCACTCCTCAAAGATTAGACTGCAAACTCTCAAGGATATGTAGGAGGAGCCAAGGTGAAAAGTCCTTGCTCATACAATGGGAGGGGTATATATATCCAAGGGTGATGCTTGACCCTTGTGACTCTTGGATTACCCTTGTGATTGTTCCACTTCCCATGAATTTTCAATTGACATGACTCTTCAACTTCTTGTGTTCGTCCATTGGACTTCACTTTACATTACATTTAGTTACAACGGATATGGCCCATAGTGGTGATGTGGCCAAGACAACTTATGACACAACTTGACATGACACTGCTGACATGTACTGACTAACTGTGGTGTCCATGTCAAGATGTTGCACAACTGAGTGATGGATGTACTCTTGGTGTGCTTTATCTTCTCCTTCGCATGGCATAGTGTTGTGGGGTCTTCGATGGTATTGGTCTTGCATGATGGTTCAATGCACATGTTCCTTTTGGTTATTTCTTAATGTGCTTGGTACATCCATCGAGCTATAAGCAAGTCTTCTAGCATGTGTGCTCCTTCTTCATCTCGTTCATCATCTTGCCATGATCTACTAGTGTACCTATTCTTGCAATTCACTCATGATGAGACGACATCAAATCCAAAACCTCCTAGTCTAGCATGATGCATTGTTCTTGTGTAATGGCTGACGGGGAGGGAGGACAACTCACTAAGACAACGTAGAGTGCAACTTAGGCTGGAATGAGGAACTTTGGGAGGACAACCTACACTGTTGGGAAAAACTGCGCAATGACCACTGGGAGGTAGAATTGCGTAGTGAAGGTCACCAGTGTCAGCTGCAAGGTCAGACTCTTGGGGGGGGGGGGGAACTTCTACGTAGTTCCTAGAGAGAAGATGAGACAGGGATGCATGGGATAGCTAGGCAGTTATGTGTAGTTTCTAGAGGGAAGACAGAGTAGGGCTGCAGAGGGACAACTGGGTAGTTCTGCACAGTTTCCAGAGGGAAGACAGAGTAGGGTTGTAGAGGGAAAAATGGGTAGTTTCATGCAGTTTCTAGGATTAGTGCAAGACAGGGTTGCAGGGGACCTACTGAGCCTGACTGTGCAGTTTTGGAGAATAGTGCAGGATAGGCGGCAAGGGAACTGCTAGACATGTCTACGCAGTTTTTGAAGGTAGTGCAGAGTAAGGAAGCAAGGGTCACTTGGGCATGTTTGTGCAATTTTGTAGAACAGTGTAGAGCAAGGTAACACATGACCTGCTAGACATGACTGCATAGTTTTAGAGAACAATTCAGACCCATGTATCAAAACAGTTCAAGTTTCCGACAAACAAGAAGGAGGCTTGATGTCTGTGCTTGAGAAATGTGCAATTTAGTTTGGACATGGAGGCAGTTTTCTGTGCAGTTCTGGGAGGTAGACATGCTTCTCACCTCCGGGATTGCGTAATGCAGTTGAACTGGAGGACAACCTCAAGCACTGCGAAGTTCTGGGTAGCAGAGCAGGGTCATTTAGGGTTGATACTGTGAAGTGTAGCTCAGTCGGGGTCCGGTGGAAGAGGGTTGTCCGGTTGGACAGATTTTTAGGAAAATGGCTAAGTGTTGAAAGCAAGTGAACTTGTGTAGACTTGACATTGTGATCACACACTTAGCATACTTCGACGACGAGACAACATAGACCACTAGGAAAACAAGACAAAACATGCCCTCGGTGAGATTGTCTTAGAGCTGAGAACGACAAGAGTGACACTTAAGATAAACCTTCGAACAACCGTGATGACACTTGCGTGACAATGCTTACAACTTTGTGTGTGAGTACGACATATGTTTACATAGCAAAGACAACCAAAACACGTAAAGAAAAACCTTAAAACTTACCAAAACAAGATCACAAGCATGGAAAAGCAATCAATATGCCAAAAGACGACCGTTGGTCAAACATGCAAAAGGGTGAAAATACTTCACAAGAGCTCATGGGGTGAGCTTGAGTGTTTGCAACCATCAAAGGAAAAACCAGGGAAGGTTCCAAAATTTGGATGCAAGCCAAAATTTTGGAGCGTGTTAAAGCCACTACAACAAAGCCTTATCCTTCTTTTCCACCACAATATTATCCTCCTCAACCAACTCAACCTTCTCAATTTCAAAATCCAAATCAACAACTTTCATCACCATTTCCTCAAAAATCCAATCAACTACCTGCCCAATGACTTCTAAATCCAAACAATAATCAAAAATCCATTTATAATGTTGAAGGAAAAAAAATTCAAGCTTGTATGATTAACCCATTAGGTCTAAATGATGTTCAACTTAGATTTGGTAGGGTTTTACAAAAGAAGTCACCAACAACCACCATCCAAAAATATAAAGAAGATGAAGTTCATGAGAAAGATGCAATCCTTGATCAAGAAAATATTCCTCTAAAGGAAGATATTCTTATACAATCAAAGGATGAGAAAATAAAGCAAGCTCCTACAGTTCCACTAGTAGAACAACCTTTTGTTTCTTTGCAAGATCCACCTTTTCCCGAAAGGCTCAAAATTGATTAAGGAATAGAATGGAAAATTGTTTTACCAGATTATGGTATGCTAGATGAACTTAAGAATATTTTCATTAAAATTCCTTTATTGATGATGATGATGATGATGATTGTTGTTAACGTTCACTGAGACCAAATTGGTCTATCGGACCTATAATTTTCTTAGTTTTTAATTGTATGGCTCCTCGTCTTTCTTGGCGGGATTGATGTTGTAGCTTTCTTTTTTTTCTCTATAGTCTTCCAACTTCCTTTATCTTGCATCTCCTTCATCTCTTCTGGTTCTTGAGACATTGGTGTCTTAGTTTCATGATCTATTGTGTTCGTCCTTTTGAAGATAGTCGGAGAAGAAGTTTGGTCTAGGATATCTGCTTTGCTTTTAAACGAAGATTTATTTTGTGCGATATTCGAATCCTCATAACTATTGATGCTTGAGGGGGCGGGGCTTTCTCCATGATTGCCTTGAGAGTTGTTTCTTTCTTGCCCGATTTCTTGTGATTCAGAGTTTTCTCTAGAGTATTCTTCTCTCATGACACTATAGTGTTCTTTTTGTGCTCCTTCCCACCATGTAGATCTGTGGTGGTTTTTTCTAGCAGAATTTTTCTGGGAGGCTTTTGGGCAATTTTTGGCTAGATGGCCTGTCTCAAAGCAGGATTGGCATCTGAAGAGGACACTTTCATAATTGAGTTTCTGGTTCCGCACATAGTCTTTACTTGTTAGGTTTATTTTAGCTGGGAATCCAACGTTGAAGTCCATTTCCACACAGATGCATGCATAGGTGGTTCTGGCATATTCCTCTGTTTCTAGGCACTTGCAGTAAAATTTCCAAATTGCATTTCCAATGGCTTTTAGCGAGGAGAGATTCCAGAGATGCAAGGTTAGGCTTGACAATCTCACCCAAACTGGTGCTAAGATTATGACTGCTATTGAGGGATCGAATGATGGGTTCCATGGCTTCATGTATAGGCCTGAGTTTTCCCAAAACCAAGGGCTGGAATCTAGAATACATTGTCTGCTTTCAGGATTTTCAAAATCTACTATAAAGAAACCCTAGCGCAGGGGTAGATATTAATTTCATCAGAAATGACAGATTTCCATACCTCCGCGATCCAATTGTGGAGAGCTGTCAGCGGCGGCCAAAAACCATTGAACCGACAGATTAGGGCACTTTCAAAAAACTTAAAAGCCTCATCGAGTGAGGCCTAGACCACCTGGACAGTGGGAGTTGGGGCTTCACTAACGATATGGGCAGGAGCTTGTCCTCCAGAAGCGAACAGAACTGAGCCAGTAGCTATTTTTGCTAAGCTGGGAGCCATATTTTCTCTAGAACCTAGTCGCAGAGAAATAAAGCAGAAGATTAGATCCAGATCTAGCTATAGGAAATTAGATTTAGAACCCAGCCACAGAGAATAAGGCAGAAGATTTGATCTATAAAGGAAATACTAATATTTTCAAAAACTATTAAGGAGTTATGCATTAGAAAACTAGGAAGAAAGAGAAAAGATGTTAAAAAAATTCAATTGGTAGTAAAATTTGTTGGTATCATGATGGAAAAACCTATTGTTCAAAAATATCTATATCTTGGTAGTCCCATTGTGAAAATTCATATCAATGGTATGTAAATTCCTAACACTTTAATTGATCTAGGAGAAACCATCAATATCATGAGTAAACAAACAATGGAGCAAGTTAAGCTTCCTAATCTTCAATATACTTCTACATTATTACAATTATTAGATAGATCTGTTATCAAACCATATGGAGTATTAAAAGATGTGTTTGTTTCTCTAGATTATTTGGAATATCATGTTTCTCTAGATTCTTGGGAATATCAAGTTATGGTTTCTTTCCGGAGTCTTGCTTTACTTATGGTGTGTGAATGTAGATAAAAATTAAAATAAGTACAAAAATCTCCAGAAACTAGATTCCCTTTTTTACAAAACTTATAGAAGCTTAGCGTGTGATGTGTAATGTGAGAGCAAGTGGAAAAGTGAACATATAAAGTGTGATAAGATGTGGATATTCGATGATCCTTTACAATACCCTCTAATTACACTAAGTGTTAATTGTTCCTTGCATGAAAAGGAAATGATATGTGGATGATGAACCACTTGCTCTTTTTCCTATTACACTATGCGTGACTAAAGGGAGGTTTAAACTCAAGTGCTTTAAGAAAGCTTTCATATGCAAGCCCAAGTTCATCTAGAAGACATAAGGGAAGTAAATATTACTTACTTTCTATAGTAACACTTGGTTCTAGTCCCAAAACTATTGAAATAAAAATTCTTTGGTTAGTAACAAGATTTTTGGATAAGGGGCCACTTACTCCTTTACTAATTAAGTTATGTGACTTGTAAAAAATAACAAAATAAAATGAAAAATATATGCGGATTGTGGTCACTTACTTTCCCCCTAATTAATATATGTGAGAAATGCAAATAAAAAATAAGTATTATGTAATTAATCTACTAATAATGATTAGTAAAGCAACTAGGCAATCTAAACTAACTAGAAAAAACTTGCAGAGTTGAAGGAAATTCACTAAAGGCTGCAAATCACCTAGGAAAGGAAAATTACAATGGTTTTTAATGCTCTCTATAAACCGTGCGGGTTTTCTATGCACAAATGTGCGTGTGCATTTGTCTGAAAAAAATCCATGCGAACGATGAAAAATATTGAATAGTCAAGCTTCTCAACCAAAAACAGGTCCAAAAAGTCCTGTAAATATCCCATAGAGGTGATAAATGCCCAATAGAGTGATAATGTAGAGGGAAAATCCTACAAAAATAACCGTTAGAGTAAAGAAAAGAAACTAGTGGAGTCGCTAAATAGGTGTTGGTGTTTTTGTTGCTATGGGGTACCAAAAGACACGTTCTTAGAAGTTGGTTGTTCCCTGCAAAGAAATCATAGATAGAATTGGTTGTTATTAGTTGACAAACATTAGTAAACAAAGCACTGTAAATGGTTAAAACAATGCATACATAAACATGAACTAAACTAGAAAATAAACACACAAATAATTCTTGATGAAACAAAGAAGTCAACAAAGTAATGGAAAAGGGCTCCCTTTATTGATTGCTGAAAGTAGAAGACAAATATAATAGATGAATACTAAACATTTGGAGAGAATTATTTGAGCAATGGTGCTCAAAATCCTCAACAAGGAGGTCCATTTCCTCATTATCTTTGCAAGCTTCTCCTCTCTCTCAAATAAGTATGAAGACTCTCTCAATGGTGAAATCCTCTTCCCACTAGAATTTTGGATTGCTGAGGAGCAATTTTTCCAGCATAACAATGCTCTACTTCTTCTTGTTTTTGGTTCTCTAATGGCTTTTAATTACTCTTCCCTCTCTTGGTCCATTAATGAGAAAATGACTTATGAGTAGGAAAAGAGGATCTCTTGGGGGCTACATATCTCTAGGCTGACTCAAAATATGTTGTCCTTGGCTAGTATCTATCAGGGAATCCCATATTCTAAGTGTGTGGAGTGGTCCCAAACTGTTTACTTAGACTTTCTCTTGACCGCACGACTATCGAAGGAAAAACTGCACGGTCGCTAATTTTGGCCTTTCGATAAGCCACACAAGTATATTTTATATTTAAAACCTTTGGAAAAAAATGATTTTTATTTTTTATCATGTCTTCAGCTGGATGGTCTTCACCTGTATGCTCTACTGGACGACTTTGGGCACCATCTAGGTTGTACAAATGTGTGTACGATTTTTCTATGCTAACACATTCATCAACCGTTCAATAACTTATCAAACATGCCATTAGCCATAGATAGAGTACATCATATAACCAAGATATAACCAATGATAATCATAATATAAACCATGGAAAATCAACTATAAAAACACCAACATAAGAACCACAAATTCTCATGGATCACATTGGGAAAAATATCTCATATTAACATATGAAAGTGCTAACCAAGTCAGGGACTTTCACATACCACCCGACCATAGATTGGGCTGAACCAAATCTCTCTTTCATCCAATCACCCTAACACCATATTCAAAGCATGAATATGGGATCTCATGGCTTAAACTGAAACACAACCAAATTAGGGCTTCCATAGGCCAAACCACCTCAACCCTCAACCATAGTGATCTCACCTATACGATCCATAAATCACTAACTTCAACTAGATCGGTCTCTACCAAAGCTATCTAGGGCTCCAGGAACTAGTAACTCAACCCACAATCTTTCAGGGCTCCAGGGCGCTTGTTATAACCATGACTCCAAGAACTATTAACTCAACCCACCAAGGGCTCCAAAGCATTTGTACCAACCTACGACTCTAAGAACTAGTACACTTAACCCAACCTGTTCCAGGTCTTCCAAAGTATTTGTTCCAACCCACATCCATAGGGAAACTGAGCACCAATCAAACAAACAAGTGGAAAACCCACAACACCATGTATATCCAGGAAATGGTAAGGCAAGGTTGAAACCACTGTCAATGTAGGCAGATATCTATACCAACGATAACACATAACCAAGGAATCACATGCATATACCATGCATCAAAAAAATCAGCAAGGAAATCACACATGCAACCTGTTACCTACCAAGTATCCCTGTTGTATTTGTTGATCCAACTATTCCCTTGTGCTCCCTTGCTTCCTTTGCTTTCTTTCTCCAATCCAAGTGAATACTAGAGTGATCCAAGCATGCTCCAAAAATGATCTAAGTGTGCAAGAGTATGAGATAATGAGAGAATGAAAGGACATAACCAAAACTAAACAAGAAAAATCTAAGCCAAAAAATATGAATTGTTTCTCTGAAGCCTTTTTGTCATCGAGGCCTCCATTTTCTTCATTTTCCTTCTAAGTTCCCTTACATCCAAATTTGTGTCTCTTCATCTTCCTTTTCTCCTATTTTCCTTTATTTTCATAATCAAATGCCATTTATTGCCTCTTTTCCTTTGACAATGCCTTTACTAATTTCCATAGCCATTATTAATCACACGTGATTCCCACTATAATGTTTACCCACCATTCATCTTTGAATACGTGTCCCATGACCTTGGTCTTAATTTATTTACATGGAAAATCAACCAGGGGTTGTTACAAACCCCTCCCCCTTGGGGGAACACCATCCTTGGTGTTCAATGATGCTTATAACTATAAAACACATGCTACCTATGGAGCTTTTAATACACCTTGATGCAACATTTACAATGATCAACTGCTGAAAACATACCAAAAATACAGCCTATGTAGCTTTATAAACCGAACTCGATGTAGTATTTACAATGACAACACATATACTTATGCACATTTAATTCAACCAACAAATAATCATACTATCTATGGAGCTTTATAAACACAACTTGATATAGTATTTACAATATACACATTTTCTTTAACCAACAAATAAAAGGATATGATGCCTGCATCAGCAACAAGGGAATCCAGAGGCTCACACCTCCACCCTTAAATTAGTACCAAGATTCACCTCCTTCCTAGGAAGTCCAAAATCCACTGCCACAACCAAAGTCCGCATCCAATGTCAAATGTCTAGTGCTAAAATCCTTGTGCTACTTGTTCTCTCAATGAACAATTACCGACTCATTGTTCCAGGGCACACTCCCAATGTGCTTTTGATTCCATCTGACAATGCCAATGACAAAAACAAACTTACTCCCAGGAATTCCGTTATTTGCTTCTCAGTCCCTCGGGAAATCTAGTCACCCCCTTCCATGCAGTCACACACCGCCCAAGGTCCACTGGCATCCCCTTCTCGAGCAATCCATCCCTTAGCAAGGTTTCCTCACACTAGAAGGTACAATTTAAACACCCCTCCCACATTGACCCACTTTCATCAGCTTGCCCAGGGTAACACATGAGTTGAGGGTCACTATGATAAGAATCAACCTCCTATGTGACCTTAAGGTAATAGAGTCGACAACTTAAGACCTTACTGACTTCCCTCAGGTGCCACAGAACCTCCAGGAGAAACCCAACCCCTCCAGGTGTCCAACCCTTGAGAAAACTCACTTTTCCCTGACCTAGAGCCCCAATTTCTCCCTTTACAAGGCCTCCATGCGATTATGGGTCCCTAGTTGCTCCCATAAGCCTACTTCCTAGTGACTATGGAATTTTCTGCTAAGTTCTATGCCAATGACTCTGAATTATGTGCCATTTTTCCAAGGCCAGGACTCAAGCCTCTACCCAGAACTCAGTGAAACTTCCAAAGATAATAAATGACATAGAAACAATGCTTGTAAACCAAAAACAGAAACTAGGACTTGACCTGATGTTCCCCAACTGGGACTGACATTCCATCAAACACTTGGTAAATATGAAACCTACATGTTATGAATGCAAGTTTGATCATAAGGATCTGAAAACTTATCTGAGGTTTAACAAGAAGACTCACTGCCTTTTCACATTTGCTGTCATAACACCGATTAGGTCTTGCATTCATTATTCATTCAGCTATAAGTAAAAACATGAAAAGAGCCATGATTAAGATCTGTCATAAAACCATGCTTATAACCAACATATAACCAAATAAATAACAATAAGAAAAAAAATTAAAGCCACATAATAACAAGTACATTTACTCATCAAAGCAAGAGAAACTTAACTCTTATTAACATAGGAAAAATTCGACCATGTTCAGGACTTCCACGTATTGCCCGACCATAGATTGGTTGAACCAAAATTTTATTTCAGCCAATCACCCCCGTGCCATATTCCAAGCATGAATGTGGGATCTCTTTGGATAAACAAATCCAATAACAACCAAGGGAATCTATAGGTTGAACCACCTCCACCCTCACCATACCGTGATCTCACCTAAACCGGTGTAGAGATCACAAAACCAAACTGAGCTTGGATGCCTCAGAGTTTCTTCTGCAATACCTTGAGGAATTTTCCTATCTCCACCCTCAGGCTTACCATGTAGCCCACCATTATCGGTCAAGGGATTCCTAGGCCTTTGGGAATTTTCCTAAGACCACCTCACTCAGATTCAAAATCTTTTAGTAATCCAAAGCTCAAACTAAGAACAATCCCATCACACCATGGATATCTAGAAATGGCAAGGCTAGGCTACAATTCACTATCAAAACCCGACAAAACCCATGCCAATGATAGCAAAAGAACCATATATCAACATGCACATACCATGCATGTCAAAACCTGTTAGGAAATCATACATGCAACCTGTTAAGTATTCCAGCTGAAGCTGCTTGATCCTTGCCTTCCTTTGCTTTCCTTGTCCTTCCTTTGCTTGCTTGCTTTCCTTCTCTTAGTGCGCTTCTCCTCTATGAGACTAACTCTAAAAATGAACTGAAAAAAGACCATGAAATGATGCTTTGATGTATTTTTATTATTCATGTCTCTAATTTCTTCAATTTTCCATTATTTTCCTTCATTTTTCTCCCCACTTGAAACTTATGACCTTTCACCTTCCTTTTCTCCTAATTTCCATTATTTTCATAAATAATGTGTCAAAAATACCTTTTTTTTCTTTTCAAAGCCTTAACCATTTATTTTTCCAATTCCCCCTTAGCCATAAGCACATCAAGTGATTCCCATTAGGATATTTTTCCCAACATTCAGCTTGGAATAAGTGTCCCTTGCTCGTGGTCTTATTTTACCTTTATTAACTTTTATTACATGAACTTTTAACCCTGGGTTGTTACGTCCAAAAACCAAGGCATATCCCTGCCTCAAAATGATCATACTGGTCATAGCATGCCCATGGTAATCAATGGCCACTATTGGGTACCAATGTACCATAATGGCATTGCTCCTGACTGCTTTACCAACATACTGTTGCATGTTCCAATTCCTTTTACTGCTGATGCTAACATTCTTGCACCTAGTTCCAACCACCCAAACTAGGCATTTCCATACTTTCCTGTACCAAGAACATAAATTCCATTAGACTTAATAAGGTAGTTAGTAGCTCATCAATAAGGTAAACTTGCAATTTTGTTTACTTTCTGTCATATCAAGTCAAATTAGCTCTTTGATCAAATCATAATATATATGAACATATCACATCTAGTTCGTCCAAAACCCAGCCATGATGCCATCATACATCAAAATCATAGACTATGTGCATAATTAAAAATGAAATAAAATACTGATACTTATCTTTAAATTTTTCTTTTCTTTTGCCTTTATTCTCTTTCCTTTCCGTACATACACTGAATCGATTTCCAAACCCAACAAGCACCTAATTCCTTCTCTTCTCTTTAGTATCAACAACAAGGGCATCTAAAGAATATACCGTCTCAACCCTTAATATCAACAACTCAATATTGGTCTCATCCCAAGCTGTCTAGGGCTACCGGGAGTATCATCCCAACCCACTGCCTCCAAGGAACTTGAGCTGTTTTAGGGCTATAGAGAATTTGTCCCAACCCATAGGCTCCAAGGACTAGTAATCCAACCCACAACCTCTAGGGAACCCAAGTTGTTACAAGGATTCATCCCATAGCCTCCAGGGATCCAAAGAACCAATCCCCAACACGTACACATACACACAGTATACATCACAACACATACACCCACAACCAGTGTACAACACAATGAATACACATCACGATACATGACTACACAATACACATGACATAGTACAACATGTACCCCACAAAACATGTATGACATACAAAACACAACATGTATACAAAAACAATATTTCACATCCAAAGACCACTCTATCTCTACTAGGAAATATTGCCTCTAGTCTCTTTCCCATACCTTAATACATGCGTCCACAACCCAAGTCTTGGGTGTATGGAACTTTCCACTATCCGTGCTTGTCCCACCATGCCGTAGATCACACTACTTCCATTCCGTTGATGTATCCTTCAACATTACCTGTCCATAACATAAATGTAGGCATATTTATAAGCACATAATACCAAAATCATATCCACATGATACTAACCTCATAGATCCTCCAGGGCTACCCTTCCCACTTGATTCCTTATGAGACTAAGAACCTTTTCATGCCATTCACCCGCATAAAATAATCATTCTTCCACAAGAATGATCCCTAACGACCTTGTCAGACAATGGAATACACACACACACACAAACACACAAACACACATATGTAAACATAAGCATAATCATGATCAAAACATAATTACCAATCTTCATAAGGTCAAGGTTAAGAAAACTTCCTTTATCCATGCACAACATTGAGAACAATAGTACCCAACATAGCTAAGCCATCTGATGCCTCATGTCCATTTACTTTACCTTTCCTGTTACCTTTCTCATGACTATCCTACCATTGTTCATTTATGCCAATGGACCAACCATCTGAACCAACTTTCATATTGTTTCCTTCAGCTGGCCGTTACTCATGCACCGAGATCATTCGAGTCTTATATTATCTATTGAGTTTCATTCATCTCTTCTTGAGCTATATTAACTTTCCTCTTTCCCCAACTAATTCCCAAGACCCTCAAAACATAAAAGGAAAGAACAAGAAGAAAACAAGAATAAAACCATTAAAAAACAATAACAATATGACACCAAAAACAAAGTGGCATGGCTATGCACTAGGCATAATCAAAACTGCAAATCAAGCGCAAAAAAATCACAAAACACCGAAAGCACAAAACTTTCAATAGACACCATGACTCAATGTTGAAATATGGCAACAAGAATATTCCAATTTAATTTGTCCTTGAATTAAATTGTGAATTAAAATCGAATTTAGTCTTAACAGCTACTTGGAAATAATTAATTAATTTATTTTAAATTAATTAGTTGGAGAAATTCAAGTTAGAAGTATTTCTGAAGTCATGCAAGAGTTATCCCTTAAATTAAGGAGATAAGATTGAGTTATATTTGAGTTGTAATTAGTTAACTCAGTTTACTGAGTTAAGTCCAGTTAAATTAGTTCCAAACTGTTTGAGGAACTAATAGCGAGTTAATTGTTAGTTGATGCATTAATGCACTCAACTAGTGCTACTCCAGTTAACTGAAGATTCCCTCATCAAAAACTCATGCATGTTTATTATGAGAAAGACCCAGTTGAGATTAATGTTTAAGGACAGTGTACTATCAGTTGCATGCATTTTCTCATGGAGAGAATTCATGCATGCAGTCAAGGATTAATCCTTGAGGATTGTGCAGTTTTGGAGGATTGGTTTTCCACTTGGTAAAAGGAAAATCATCCACAAGGAACAATGCAAGGAAATAGGAGCTTGGAGGGTAGAGAGGAAGGTTGGAGAGAAGCCAAGATTGCCTGTGAGCATCTGTGAGGAGTGTACTGAGAGTTGGCTAGTTGTGAGAACTAAGGCTTTGTATAATTCCTATGTATTTCCACCATGGATGATAATACAATAGTGTGGGGTTTTTAGTTGAGGCTTTCCCCAAAGTATTTTCATGTGTATTGTGCCATTGATTCTTCTTCTTCTAGTTATACTATTCAGCTTGATATTTAAGCTTCCTCAAATTGATCGTAGAAGTAGGTTATAATATTCTGCTTTGATTTATATTGCATTATCGGGTTAACCTATAACAAATTTTCTACATGGTATCAGAGATGTGAATAATATACTGAGAAGAGAATTCTAAGTTTGAAGTTCAGGGTTGCACGTACAAATCGAATTCATATCATACTTCAAGGTTGGCCAATGGCATTCTATGGCTTGAGACTCGAGTATGCCTTGGAAGGTAGCTCAAATTACTAGAAGGGAGGATGTATTAGAAGACAATGGCTTGAAGGAATTCATTGATCAAGAAATCCCAAAGCCAGCTTCAAATAATGCACAAGAGTTCGCTGAGTGGAAGAAGTGTTTGGCGAAGGCGAGATAGATCATCCTTGAGGGAGTTCGAGACCATATTGTCTCGAGTCTCCTTGGGAAGGATACTCCATTTTCAATGTGGAAGACATTGAAGGACCTCTACCAGAACAATAGTGACTAGAGGAAATTGGTGCTCAAGGATAAGCTTCAAAGAATCAAGATGGAGAAGGGTGATACTATTTCCACATATCTGAACAAGCTCACCACCTACAGAGATGAGCTTGGTAGTGTGGGAATAACTACTGCCGATGATGATATGGTGAGACTTGCTCTCCTTGGCCTTCCAAAGAATTGGAATAGCTACCAAGACTCTGTGAATGGAAGGGAGAAACCGCTGGATTGGGAACGACTGTGGTCGAATATTATGTAGTAGGAGATTAGGAGGAGCACACGAGATGGTTCTTCATCCAAGAATGATGATGAAGAAAATCTGGCCTTAGCAAGTAAGGCAAGGAAAGGGAAGGGGAAGGCTTCCCATTTCAAATCTAATTCTTCTCATGGAGGGAAGAAGGGTGACGTGTATAAAGTAAGATGCTTTAATTGTCATGAGATGGAAAATTATGCGACTAATTTCCCATCAAAGAAGTCCAAGAAGGGATCCTTGAAAGGATCGGAAGGTGAGGCATTAGCCTCTCAGTTTGAAATGGACTTTACCCTCATCGCATGCATGGTGTCATTGATGATGGGTTGTGTCTTGTATCTTGATAGTGGAGCCTCATTCCACATGACCGGTGATAAAAAATTATTTAGTGCCTTGGATGAGAAAGACCTCAAGATGCGCATAGATATGGGTGATGACGAAAGGTATAGTGTTTCAGGAGTGGGCACGGTTGATTTTCAGAGGGATCATGGAGCTCCTCTCACCTTGATAGATGTGATGTATGTGCCTGGACTGTAGAAGAACTTGGTATCAGTCGTGATGTTGGAGGACAAAGGCTACGATGTTATCTGCAGTAAAGGAAAAGCGTTCCTAAGACACATACACATGGGTCAGACCAAGAGGATAGGGATTTGGGTGAAGAATATTTATAAACTAGAGCTAGATGATTGTGCAAAATTGAGTATGAGAGAAGAATTGGTGCAAAGCCAAGACATTGGCAAGTTGTGGCATGTTGGGCCATTTGCATCATGGGGCTTTGAAGATAATGTAGTAGATATCTACATGAATTTCCAAAGGTAAACTTGAGCATGTTGACACATTCAAAGGTTGTACCTTGGGAAAGTACACCAATTCTTCCTTTCATGATCGAGACAGTTGAGCAGAGGCTATCTTAGAGCGAGTTCATACTGATTTGTGTGGACCATTCTCGACGACATCCATAACGAAGCAAAGGTATTATGTGATTTTCATTGATGACTATTCTCATAAATGCTAGATTTATTTCATGCAGAAGAAGGACCAAACCTTCACAAAGTCTTATGAGTTCAAAGCTTTGGTTGAGAAAGAGTTAGGGAAGAAGATCAAGGCCTTAAGAAGTGACAACGATGGAGACTATGTCTCTAAAGATTTTAAGGACTTCTGTGCAGCAGAAGGAATTAAACGAGAGTTGATGGCACCTCATAACCCACAGAAAAATGGGGTGGCCAAGAGGAAGAACAAAACTATTGTAGGGGCAGCACGAGCAATGCTGCATGACCAAGGCCTACCACTTCACTTATGGGCTGAGGCATGCAACACAACGGTCTATTTGCAGAATAGAAGCCCACATCACATACTTGGGATGAAGACACCAGATGAAGCTTTCTCCAGTAAGAGACCAGATGTGGGTCACTTCAGGATCTTTGGCTCATCGGTATATTGCCATGTGACAAAGGATGCACGAAAGAAGCTTGAGCTGACAACTGAGTTGGGGATATTTGTGGGGTACACTGATACACCTCACAACTATCAGGTGTACTTACCTACCAGTCGGAGGAAAATGGTTCGCAGAGATCTCAAGTTTGATGAGTAGAAGGCCATGCGAGTTTCCCTTGAGAGGGAGATCCAACTACAGGCTATGGAGGAACTATTGGTTCCTAAGGAGGAGGAGCCACAGACTGATGCGGAGAAGCTGCATGTAGAGGTTCCAGGAGTGGAGACATCCACTCAAGAAGAGTATTCCAGAGATGGACGAAAGCGAAAAAGAGAAGCTAACAAATTGTTGGAAGATGTGAGAGAGAATGTGGGAGCACCATCTTCTCAGTGTAGATAGATGAGTTCACCTAAGAGGTACACTAGATACATGGCCCTTACTGGGGAATGTGTTGAGACCGAGCCATCTTCCTTTGAGGAAGAAGTGTAGGAGTCGATTTGGATTGATGCTATGGTGGAGGAGTATGACTCCATAGTTCGTAACAATGTTTGGGACGTGGTTCCGAGACTGGAGAACAAGTCAGTTGTGAGTTCCCATTGGATTTACAAGGTAAAGCAAGCTGCTGATGGTAGTGCGGAGAAGCATAAGACAAGATTTGTTGGCCGTGGATTTTCACAGGTTGAAGGGATTGACTATGATGAGAATTTTGCTCCTGTCGCAAGGTACTCATCTATCAGATCTATGTTGGCACTATTAGAATAGATGGGTTGGAAGATCCATCAGATGGATGTGAAGACTGCATTCCTCAATGGCCAGATTGAGGAAGAGGTGTACATAGAGTAGCTAGAAGGTTTTGAGACCTTTGATCATGAGTCGCATGTGTGCCAACTCAAGAGAGCATTATACGGGATGAATCAAGCACCTCGTGCTTGGTACACCAGGATAGACAAATACTTCATCGGGTTGGACTTCACAAAGAGTGAACTGGATGCAAACTTGTACCACATCGTGGTGAAAGGTAAGTTGTTGATCATCGTACTTTATGTTGATGATCTCATATTGACTGGTGATGATCAGTTGATCATGTCTTGCAAGGAGGACCTTGCAAGAGAATTCGAGATGAAAGACATGGGCCTCATGCATTACTTCCTTGGCATGGAAGTGTGGTAGAAGGATGGGGAGTTGTTTGTGTCTTAGGGCAAGTATGCCAACGAGATACTCAGGAGATTCCACATGGAGAAGTGAAAGCCCATGCAGACTCCTCTAGCAGGTAACTAGAGGAAGGTGGTTTCTACTTCAAGAGAAGTGGTAGAGGCTACTGTGTACAGTCAGCTTATGGGTTCACTGATGTACTTAGTGAACACACGACCAAATTTGTTCTATGCGGTGAACCAACTGATTCAAGTGATGGTTCAACCTACCAAGATGTTTTGGAAGGAGGCAAAACATGTATTGAGATACTCAGAGGCACATATCAGTATGTATTATGGTACATATGGACAGAGGGAGTGAAGCTACAGGGCTTCACTGATGCAGATTGGGTAGGGAGTCCATCAAATCAGAAGAGCACATCAGGAGGGATTTTCAACCTTGGGTCAGCGACAGTTTCTTGGTACAGCAGGAAACATAGGTCGGTTGCACTAAGCTCAGTAGAGGAAGAATACATGGCTGCAAGTCAGGCAACATGTGAGGCCATCTGGATGCGAAAAATCCTAGTTGGTTTTTTTGATTAGAGGATGGATCCAACTGTGATCTATTGTGATAATCAGAGTTGTATCAAACTCTCCAAGAATCCAGTATTTCATGATACGTCCAAGCACATCGACATCCAGTATCATCATCTCAGAGGCTATGTAGCGAGGAGGATCATGTTGCTGCAGTATATTTCGATAGAGGAGCAAGATGCTGACATTTTGACAAAGGCATTGTCAAAGTGTAAATTCAAGTTCCATAGAGACAGGATCGGGGTGGAAAATAATCCCTTCCATGTTGAGAGGGAGTGTTGAAATATGGCAACAAGAATATTCCAATTTAATTTGACCTTGAATTAAATTGTGAATTAAAATCGAATTTAGTCTTAACAACTACTTGGAAATAATTAATTAATTTATTTTAAATTAATTAGTTGGAGAAATTCAAGTTAGAAGTCTTTCTGAAGTCATGCAAGAGTTATCCCTTAAATTAAGGAGATAAGATTGAGTTATATTTGAGTTGTAATTAGTTAACTCAGTCTACTGAGTTAAGTCTAGTTAAATTAGATCCAAACTGTTTGAGGAACTAATAGTGAGTTAAAAGTCAGTTGATGCATTAATGCACTCAACTAGTGCTACTCCAGTTAACTGAAGATTCCCTCATCAAAAACTCATGCATGTCTATTCTGAGAAAGACCCAGTTGAGATTAGTGTTCAAGGGCAGTGTACTATCAGTTGCATGTGTTTTCTCATGGAGAAAACTCATGCATGCAGTCAAGGATAATCCTTGAGGATTGCGCAGTTTTGGAGGATTGGTTTTCCACTTGGTAAAAGGAAAATCATCCACAAGGAACAACGCAAGGAAATAGGAGCTTGGAGGGCAGAGAGGAAGGATGGAGAGAAGCCAAGATTTCATGTGAGCATCTGTGAGGATTGTACTGAGAGATGGCTAACTGTGAGAGCTAAGGCTTTGTGTAATTCCTATATATTTCCACCATGTATGATAATACAATAGTGTGGGGTTTTTTTCTGAGGCTTTCACCAAAGTATTTCATGTGTATTGTGCCATTGATTCTTCTTCTTCTGGTTATATTGTTCAGCTCGATCTTTAAGCTTCCGCAAATTGATAGTAGAAGTAGGTTATAGTATTCTGCTTTGATTTATATTGCATTATCGGGTTAATCTATAACAGATTTTCTACACTCAATCCCCATGGTTCTTCCAAGGGAAATCTCAACCCAAGCTTAATTCAAGATTTCATGGTAGTCTCTTTTGTCATGCAATTCCCTGCATCATACTGCCATAAACACAAAACTGTTAGTGCATAAATAAACATAGCAATATACTAGTTATCTTACTTGTTGTACCAATCACACTACCTTGCTACTAAAAAAACTCACATACGATCTTTCAAGGGAATCCAATTCCCTTGATGAATCTATTTGTAACTGAAAACCCACTATTATGTCTGCATATGATCAACCATCTTCCATGAAAGTTAAAATGTCTTTCTTCCTGTCCATGAATTATCCTTGGTTGTCCCTGCTTCTCTAAATCTAAAAGACTTTGAAATATGACTACATTAACCTATTCTTTATTTCCTGAGCTCTGGAAAGCTTTTCCTATACCTCAATCAACCTACTATTGTCCGCCTTACAACTTTTGATTTCTGCCTTCAAACTTCTCAGTATATCATAAGAGTATTCTTCTCCTTGCTGCTCAACTGACCTTTCCCATTCTATTGAATTCACATCAGGCCTGTAAGGGGAGTCATGTGAACTGTATTCCACTTTTATGCTCTTCATCTATGATCTTCTATCTCTTGCAAATATGTCATGTTAGATAAACCAAATAGAAGACATAATCAAAATCATACCTCAATGTATCTAAAGGGAGGCTATCATATCTGCATAACTCAATTAGGTTTTGTCTGATACATAATAACATCAAGAAATTAACCGAAAAGACAATAATCATCATGCATATGACCACAATGCATATAACAACAAGTGAACTATCATGCATGACTAACTGTTGCATGTGCATATAGCTGCATTGATCAACTAGCATCTATTTGCATGTAACCACAACAATAATGATAAGCATGCATATAACCGTGATGAATATTAAAACCATTAATCATCATGATCACATGCCAAACATATAAACCTATATCGATATGATTTTACCTCGAGGTCCAGTGTTGTAACCTTGCTATGATACCACCCTGTAATGCCTCCTCCCACATTTACCCAAATTCACAAGCTCGCCATGGTAAACATGAGAAGAGTGTCACTATGATATGACCTCACCTCCAAGCTCCAATTATGGGAGTGGGGCTGACACACCGACAACTTACATACATACCTTAGGAGAACTAGATCACCTAAAGGTCAGTCCACAACTTTTGATGACTAGATCCTGAGCTAGAACTGTTTTTTCACACGATTAAGCCCCAACCTGACCCACAACACAACATGCATGCGATTATGAGGCAATAATCACACTCATAAGCCTGATTCCATGTGGCTATGACCTAAATTTATGAGCTCAGTGCTAGTGGTTCCAAGATCTGAACCATTTTTCCAAGGTAGTCTCCAGTCCATTGCCTAGAATTGCTTGTAACTTTCCATAATCATAATTAACATGACAACAATGCCAAGTATTCAAAGTTGAAGCAAGAAATTGCCCTATAATTCCTAGTACACATCAGACATTTTGTTAAACATATGGTAAATGTATGATCTATAGGCCATGAATGCATATTTGATCATAAACTTCTGGATTTCATCTAAGAATAACCAAGAAGGCTCTGATCCCTCTCTAGCTAGCTGCAATAACACTTGTTAGCCCATACATTCATCAACCATTCAATAAATTATCAAACATGTCAATATCCATAGATAAAAACATCATATAAAAATCATATAACCAACAATAACTAGAATAGAAACCATAGCAAATCAACCATAAAATAACCATCATAATCACCGTAAATGCTCATAGATCACATTAGGAAAAATAACTGATATTAACATATTAAAGTGCCAACTAATTCAAGGAATTCCACATACCACTTGACCATAGATTGGGATGAACCAAATCTCTCTTTCTATCAATCACCCTCGTGCCATATTCCAAGCATGAAAGTGGGATCTCATGGGATAAACTGAAACAAAACCAAACTAGGGCTTCTAGAGGCCAAACCATCTCAACCCTAAACTAAAGTTATCTCACCTATATGGTCCAAAAATCAATAACACCAACAAGATCTATCTCTACTTAAGCTATCTAGGGCTCCAAGAACTAGTAACTCAACCCACAACCTTCTAGGGCTCCAGAACGGTTGTTCCTATCACGACTCCAGGAACTAGTAACTCAACCCACCAAGGGCTTTATAGCGTTTGTCCCAACCTATGGCTCTAGGAATTAGTAACTCAACCCAAGCTATGCCAGGGCTTCCAGAGTGTTTGTTCCAACCCACAACCACATTGAACCTGAGAACCAATAAGAAAAATAAGTGGAAAACCCACAACACCATGGCTATCTAGGAAATCTCAAGGCAAGGATAAAATCACTATCAATATAGGAAAATATCTATGCCAATGACAACACATAACCTGAAGGAATCACATGCATATACCATGCATCCAAAAATTAAGCAAGGAAATCACACATGCAACCTGTTATCTGCAAAGTTTCCCTGCTGTAGCTGTTGATCCAATTGTTCCCTTGTGCTTCTTTGCTTTGCTTTCCTTTCTTTCTCCAATCAAAGTGAATACTAGAGTTATCGAAGCATGCTCAAAAAATTCTCCAAGTGTGCAAGTGTATGAGAGAATGAGAGGATGAAAGGAGAGAACCAAAACTGAAAAAATAAAATCTAAGCCAAAAGCTATGAATTTTTTCTCTGAAACCTTTTTATTGCAAATTGGTTTCCAGATCCATCGCATCAAGACTGTTTATGATCGATGTTTCGAACCAGCCACTATGGTTCATCTTTAGGATGAAAAAGAGATATGAAATACTGATCAAAACCTAGGATCTCATAAATAGGTAATGGATGGGTAAAAAAGAAGAAAGAGTCGACTTACAACCATAGAAGGAAAATAGTTATAAAATTTTATTATTTAATTTCATAATGTCTATAATATGGTAATGATATTCTTATATTAATTATAATATAATTTATTTATGGTACCTTGAATGTTAATAATGTTGTTTATAAATATTATGACTAATCATTATAGTATAATCCAGAAAGGATATATCTTTATGTAGGATGTTTCATAAACACAAGCGATAATGATCTACTAAAGACAACACGCAACATCGATTCAATACACACTTCTAAAAATCAAAATTTGTCCTCCCTTGCACTATCTTCACATCCCCAAGTCAATCACTATCCATTCCACACCCTCTCCTAACCTTGATGGAATTCATAACACCATTTCTTTGTAAATCCATTAGCTCATTACAATCCCAGGCGCCAGTAAAGAGCCTAAAAAAAAGAAAAGATATGGATAATATTGTTGGCAAAGTGAACCTCCCATACATTATAGGTACCTCTGACAAAATTTCCCACATCCTTAGAAAAAATAACATTATGGCCACCTTCAAACCTTTAAACACCATCCACAGTTACCTTAATTATGTAAAATATCCCATAGACCCCAAGTGCCAAAAAGGAGTTTATTTAATTCCTTGTTCTTGTGGAAAACCATATGTAGGTGAAATTGGTTGATCAATCAATGCTAGAATCCAAGAACACTTTGCAGACATAAAACATAATCGTTCCAAAACTTCTGCATTAGCAGAACATTCCAATAAAACCAAACATCAAATTTGTATTGAAAAAGCCCACATCCTTGCCAAAATTGATCACTATTTCCACAAGAAATTTAGGGAGGCCATAGAAATTAATAAACACCCTAATAACCTCAACAGGGATGAAGGATGGAATATTAGTAAGAACTGGATCCCCACTTTAACTTCTAAATCAATTTCTTCCTAACCCTCTTCAAACTCCTAAATTCATTATTAATTAAATATATAAATTCAATACTTTACATATAACACATCTTCATATAGTATATTATGTTATTTATAATATAAAATAATAAATCATATTAATTAGTGTTACATTATAAACATAAAAAATAAATATTTAATTTGATAAAAAATCCCACATCAATAAATATTTAATTTTATGAAACATCCCACATCAATATATATCCTTTCTAGATTATACTATAATGATTAGCCATAAAATTTATAGATAAAACATTAACATTCAGGATAACATAAATACGTTATATTACAATTAGGATAAGCATATCATTACCATATTATAGACATTCTTAAATTAAATAATGAAATTTTATAACTATTTTCCTTCTATGGTTCTAAGTTGGTTCTTTCTTCCTTTTTACCCATTCATTACCTATTTTTGAGATCTTAGGTTTTGATTAGTCTTTCATATATCTTTTTCACCCTGAAGATGAACCATAGTGGCTGGTTCGAAATGTCAATCATAAATATTATTGATGCGATAAATCCAGAAACCAGTTTTCAAAAAAATACTAATCGTAGAAATCTAAAATCACAAACCTTTTTATCACTGAGGCCTCTATTTTCTTCATTTTCCTTCTAATTTCCCTTACATGCAAATTTGTGTCTCTTCAGCTTCCTTTTCTCCTATTTTCCTTTATTTTCATAAGTGTGTGCCATTTATTATCTCTTTTCCTTTGCAATTTCCATAACCATTATTAATCACGAGTGACGCCCACTATAATGTTTACCCACCATTCAACTTGGAATATGTGTCCCATGATCTTAGTCTTATTTTATTTACATGGAAAATCAATCAGGGGTTGTTACATGGATCTAGTGTGAAATATTCTGAAACATGGTCCACAAAGGCATTGCAAATTGGAGACTTCAGTGAGGGAGTAGGAGCTTCCTTCCAGTAGTAGTTGGTAAAATTGATCAAGGAGTAGTAGCTTCCTTCCAGTCATAGATGGAGGATTTTTTGAATGTGGCAGCGTCCAATAGGTAGGAGCCTATGAATTGGTAAGAGTCTACACTAGTACAAGATGTAATGAAATATTTTCTTGATAATAAGAAAAAGACAAAGACAACAATAGCAGTGGTTTTCTGCCAATTGGGTTTCCACCTAAAAATTCGTTGTCCCTATGTGTTGATGATGTGTTTCATTCTTATGGTTTATAAGCGATTATGTTTAATAATGCTCATGGTTTACTAAATATGCCTACATCTACAACACATTGTTCTCCTAATGAAATAATGGACTAGATAAATTTGAAAATAAAAAGCGTAAATAAGTAAAATTTGATTGGGAAAGAAATACTGATTCACCCCCCCCCCCCCCCTTCTCAGTATTTCTAACATTTTCTTCATCATTGTGGCACTCTAATGATTTGTTGTAGCAATCCACTTTAGCTTTATGAGATGATAGCCAATCAATGTCGATTAAAATTTCATACAAGCCCAATGACAAGAGGTTAAGGGAGGCTATAGTAGACATGTTGCTTATCTCCATTCGGCATGATTCCACTATGTCTATCAATCATCTTTCAGTTCCCATGGCTAGCTAGGCTAGCCACGATTTCTCATGAGTTTTCTTTTATAGAGCATACCTCTTTGTGACCTTTGGGATGACATAACACAAATTGGACTTTGGATCAATTAAAATTCAAATAGTTTTGTTAACGACCATACCATACATCTTGATTATTGAAGCTTGATGGTATGTTTTCCTGTTATCTAATGCAGCATAGATTCGAGGCACATTCTGAGCCACATTGTTCATCATTGTTGCCTCTTGCACCTTGTAAAACATTGTGCTATTTTTTTGGTTGGTGAGGATAGTCCCTTCGTAGGTGGTTCTCTCCACATTTCCAAGGCTGCAAAAGCCCATTCTTGAACCCCTCATCCTCTTCCTTTATTGGTTTCATAGGGCAATATCTATTGGCAGTAGTGAATTTTTTTGAAACTCACCCTTAGCAGGAGTGGTGAACTTCACGTTCCTCCCTTCTTTCTTATATCCTAAGGATTTTGGTCCTTTTCATTTCAAATTGGCTTTTTTTTTTTTTCTCTTCCTCTAATATGTTTGAAATTCAAACTTATGCTTAGATTGATAATAATAGTACTTTGCCTTTCATATGGTTTCATCCAAGGTTCTTGGCTCATCAAACTCAATTCTATCTCAGTAAGCTTGTGGTAGCCTGATGAGGTACCTTTGAATATTTACCTTCCCATCTATGATTTGCAGTACATATCTCAACAATTCTAATAATTTATTGGTGTACTCATCACCGATAAGATGCCCTAGCTTATGCTTATGGAATTCTTTAACCTTTTTATCATATTACCTCTCAGATAGGTACTTCTCATAGAAGTATTTCTCAAACCTTCCCCATGATATTTTTTTTACTCTAATTCCATTGATGTTTCGCAAATCCTATCACCATCTATCAAATTTTCCCTTCAATATAAAAATGGCTACTCCGACCTTCATGTTTTCAGAGTAGTCATGGACCCTGAAGTATTTATTCATTCCCAACATCTAGGCTTCTTCCTCCTAAACCATATTAATTTATCCACTAAAGGTAGGAGGTTTTTCTTTATTGAACTCTTATGACATTAGGCTCTTCTCACTCCTCCTTAACTGGTGGTGTCTTCTAGTTGCAACACTTGATAACTAGTTATGGTTGTCTACCCTTCTTTCTAGAGCATTGAGTGGTGTTCCTCCTCTCACCGTGTCTTCACTTGCCTATATATGCATATTCTTTGGCTTGTTTCCCTTTTCCCTATGATTCTCCATTCCATGTTTAAATATCTCAAATGGAATTTTCTTGTATTTGTACCTACCTATGTAGCTGATACCAAGCTCATGTTCCTTTTTCCTTTGTAGATTTGATAAACTCTGCAATATAATCGCATTTAATTCTGCTTGTTTTTCTTGAGCTCTAATAATCCTTTCATTGCCAGCCTTACAAATTCTCAATTCAGCCCTTAAGCTCCTAAGGGTGTCTAGCCAATTAGGGGAATTTTAATCTGTTCTCTTCCCAACTCAGTCCTCTTCCTAATTATGTTGAGGTCTATCTATGTTGTAATGTACCATTTTGTTGTTCATTCCTTTATTTCTTGGCTTTTAATTTGTGTCTCATTTTGTGCTTTTACACACACATAATTTTTAGCTAAAACAAACATATTTAAATGAACATACTCACTCATAACCTTGGGATATCTACACTTAAGCATGCAACTTTGAATCTGGTCACAAAATCAAATTCCATGTAAGTATGTTGATTGAAAAGTCAAATTATCACATCAACATTTCATCAAGGTTAGCATCCACATCAGTTGTAAGTATATGTATTCATCACACATTTATCAATTTAAATAACAATTTAAATTTTATCCATTTCTCCAACCTCAGTTTTATTTCCAAAGGTCTAATATTGAATTCCTTGTTTTAAATATTGCTTTGTTACAGAGCTATAATTTTTTTCTTTATGACACATTTAGTATGAGTGTTGAACTTGGGCTCTATTTCCACTTCTATAACGAAGTATAAACCTTGTCCCAATGGTCCAACATTGAAATTTTTCTCTGATATCACTATGTAACCCTCCCTCCCACCCCCTTGTCCCAACTTGGGTTGTTGGAAGTGTTACTTATTGATCTAACCTGAACCCCAAAGTCTATTATGGAGATGGGGTTAAAAAAATCCTCATTTTTCAAGGCCTCCAGACCTCAAAGAAAATGCCACCAATTCATATTATCTCATTGAGAGCATTCCGAGAGTATAAATTTGACCTCAAACCGACTCTTAGATTGAAATTTATTCCCTTATGAAGTTTATCCAATCATATTAGGCCACATCCACATTGAGCTTCCATGTGGAAATGACATAGCACTACCACATTAACATGATTTGGGTCCATGTCATCAATGTGTAGCCACCTAGCCCCTTTTAGGTCCACATGGAAATGTTAGATCAACATAGGGTGTGAGGACCATCGATCCCTTCTCTATTGTATTTTGTGACACTTCACCACTATGTTGGCTTGTGCCCAATCTAGCATTGCAAATTTGTTTCACACTTTGTCACTCCCAGACCTTTGAATCCTTGGATCCAATAATTGTTGGAATGAAACCTAACCCTTGAACAAAATCCAACCCACCACATGGTATTTGGGCTATGGTTTATCCATGTGAAATTGTAGCAAGAAAAGGCTTCATTGACTTGTGGCTTAGCCAAATGAGGAAATTTGAATTCAACTTCAAGCAGGATGAGTTATCAGGCAGTTAGCAAGAGCGACATGGCCAAATCACCCAATTAAGTCAATCAATTAGAGTTTGTGTCCAAGTAGTAGAGTTGTGTACAAATTGATGGCTAAGTTCTAGCTCTCTAGTGGTGTTATCTTTAGTGTTTGACAATTGAATGTGATCTAGTCTAAAATAAAGTCAATTAGGAGTTCAGTTGAGTAGTATAAATGTTGTAAACTAAATCGAATATTTGTTAACTAGTTCATTTACTAAAAATAACCCTAGTCATGCATGCAACTCGAATTGCCAAGTGAAGTTGGAAGGACAAGGAAAATTGCAATTATTATTATATACTAGTGAGTGTACAAAGTTTGTTGCATGCATGTGAGCTATTTTCCCTGGGAATTGTGTAAGGAAATAGGAGCTTTCCCTATTCTTTAGGAGCATAATTTTGCAAGGAAAGAGGAGGAAGCAAAAGCCTATTTTGTCTAAGTATTGGACAGAGAAGACTAAGCAGAGAGATCAATATTGTTTTGCAGAGGGAGCTTTAAGAATTGAAGCAGTCATTGTAAGAGATCATTATTCCCATATGATATAATACAAACATAGGAGGGGTTTTTCCAAGTTGGGTTCCTAGTAAAAATGGTGTTAATGTGATTGAATGTCGATTGTGTTTTGATTGTATGTTTTCCCTTCCACAGATTAAGTAGATGAAGTTTTGTGTCTTTTGATTTCAGTTGAATACATTAGCAACTATAGAAATTTGATAATTTTAGACATGGTATTAGTGCCATTAAAAACTACGTAGAAACTAGGTTCCTGATCACCTCTCAAAGAAATTTCGAATAATAGAGTTTGTGTTGCAGGTATTTCTTCAGTGAAGGAACAATGCCTTTCAATGGATTGAGGCTTGAGTATGCATTGGAGGGAACTTCAAATTTATGTGCTTGGAAAGATTTAATGGAAGTTGTGCTAGATGAAAATAGAGTATTACAACACACAAAAACAAATATTTCAAAACTAGCAGCATTAGATGCACAACAATTGGATTAGTGGAGGGAAGATACTACAAAATGCAAGAGGATTATCCTCGAGGGAGTTGGAGATCATGTGGTTTAAATTTGCAAGGAAGGGAGACTGCTTATGAAATATGGAAAACTATCACAAAACTATTTGAAAGCAACAATGATGCCAGGGAGCTGGCATTGGAAGATAATCTTAGGAACATTTGAATGAATAAAAATGAAACCATTGTTCAATACCTATCCAGATTCACTCAGGTGAGAGATGAACTTGGAGGAGTTGGAGAGACTGTGAAACCATCTAAACTTGTGAGCTTAGCACTCCTTGGTTTTCCAAAGTCTTGGAACAACTATTGGGATGCAATTAATGGAAGAGACAAGCTCCTAGATTTGGAAATACTTTGGTCTGACTTGGTGCAGGAGGAGATTAGAAGAAAAACTAGAGATGGAGTATCTTCCATAATTGATGAGGAAGAAAATTTTTCTTTAGTTGGAAAAGGAAATAAAGACAAAGGAAAGAAGGCCCAAGGCAAGGTAGAATCCAATTATAACCATGGAAAGAAGAAATACCTTAGTAAGATTAAATGATTTCACTGCCATGAGTATGGAAATTATGCAACCAAGTATCCATGTAACAACCCTCGTAAAATCCATGTAATAAAAGTTAATAAAGGAAAAATAATAACCAAGGTTAGGGGACATGTATTCCAAGCTGAATGTTGGGCAAAAAAATCCTAGTGTGCGTTTCATTTCGTTTATTATGGCTAAGGAAATTGGCAAAGGAAATGACAAAGGTTTTGGAAAGGAAAAGAGGCATTATTTGACATTTTGTTTATGAAAATAATGGAAATTAGGAGAAAAGGAAGGTGAAAGGTCACAGGTTGCATGTGAGGAGGAAAGTGAAGGAAAAATAATGGAAAATGAAGAAAATAGAAGCCTCATTGATAAAGAGGCTTCTGAGGATCAGTGGTACATATTGTCAGTTCAGTTTTGAAGCTCTCTCTCTATTCTCTCTCTCTCCCACTCTTGGGAAGTTAGAGTTTTCTTGGAGCACTCTAGCATTTGATCAAGGAGATCAAAATAAGGACCAAGAAGGTAAGGATCAAGCAAGGAATAACCGTATCAAACAACTATAACGAGATTATTTGCAGGTATCGATCTGCATGTGTGATTTCCTTGCTAGATTTAGCATGCATGGTACATGCATATGTGTATTTTGTTCTCTTATTGTCATTGGCATGGGTTTTTCCAGGTGTCATAGTGTTTTCAGCCTAGCCTTTCCATTTTTAGATAACCATGGTGTGACGGTGATTTATCTTATTTGGTTAAGTTGGATTCCCATATGGTTTCAAAACTGAGTGAGGTGGTTTCTGAAAGAAATAACACATGGCCTAGTAATCCTTTAACCAAATTGTGGATTGCGGTAAAGTCAAATTTTGTGTGCCTCGATGGGCCTAGGAATCCTTGACCAGTGAATGGCAGGATATGCGATAAATCCTAGACGTGTGTTCCCTCGATCAAGCCTGGGAATCCTTGGCTAGTGGTTGGAGGGATATACTATAAATCCTAGAGGGTGGAGTCTTGATTAGGCCTAGGAATCCTCGACTGTTGTATGGTAGAATATATGGTAAAGCCTAGAGACTAGGAGATAGGAAAATTCCTCACAATGTAGGTGGAGAAATCTGGTGGCATCCATGCTTATTTTGGGCCTAGTGATCTGGTGTGGATTGCAGTAAAGCTTGAAGAAAATTGGTTTGGTTTTGTTTTGAGTCCCACATTCATGCTTGAAATATGGCACGTGGGTGATTGGATGAAAAAATATTTGGTTAAGAAAATCTATGGTAAGGTGGTTTGTGGAAGTCCCATACTTGGTTGGATTTTGCATTCATTAATAAGAGCTTCTTCTCCTTGGTATTTTATGTGCAAATGTCCTGGTTCATATGTGTCTTTTATGGCTGTCATATCCTTGTTATTTATGTTGGTTATATGTTGGTTATACGTATGTTTTATGAAAATTATGATGTATGGATCTGTTGTAGTAGCTACGACCACCCTCCAAATTTTTTCCTTAGCTTCATTTTGGAGCCTCCCTACCAACCATCCTCAGGAACATGTCTTGCACTGTCAAGTACACAAGCTTCAGTGGTTTTCTAGTAGTATGACAACCTGTGCATCATAGCTTGTTGCATCCCCCTCATAGGCTGTTTCTCTGGACTTGGTCCAACTGCTGGCTAAGTAGCCCCCTCAAGAAATTGCGCAATTCTGGAGAGGAACTAGTCTTCCCTCCAGAAATTGTGTAATCCTATATGGAAGCTTGCTGGGCCCAGAAAATGCGCAATCCTGTCAGTGAACCTTCCCAGAAAAAACTACACAATCTGACCCAGCAGGACTGCTTAGCCTAGATATTGCGCAATCCTGGGCAATAATCAACTGCTCAACCCAGAAATTGCACAATCCCTCTGGGCAGCCAGCCTAGCTTCCTCCTAGAAACTGCGTAAAAGTTACCCTCAGTCAGGTAGGCTGTTGCATGTGCCATCGGGTTGACCAGTTCCACTCGGGGCCGAGAAAACTTAATTTGCATGCATGGGCTGATTTTTCCTGAAATAGCAAAAAGCAACATGCAAAAAGGATCCATAGATTTTAGGGAGCTATTTTTAGAAGCTGGAGGTTACATGCAAAGATCGTTTTAGAATCTTTCCTACAAGTGTCACTTTTTCCTAGATTTGTGGCATGCGCATCATGAGCCTCAAAATTATTTATTCGACGCCTCAGATCTCACTTATTCACATCAATCTTGGAGCTTTGACATCCCACATCACATCCAGGATTCTTCGACACATCCAACTAAGCTATTTCTGGGTAAGTCCGCTTAACTTGTCTTTTGCAGCATTTCTGTCGCTTTTTGTTTTTGTGAGTGTTGTCTACTTGATTTTTGTGAACGCTTGCTGTCGTTTTCATGCATACTAGCTTGTACTAGCATGGTTTTAGTTTTCATTATCTTCTCAATGCTGTCGCATGCATGACACTGTTTTGCATGAACAATCATCGATTCAATGGCTCGCTTCACACACATGCATGCTGTTCCGTTTTATGAATCTTTCATTCACTATTTGCATGAAAAATCATTCACCCATGCTCACACTCAGTATCACCATGCATTCACATTCACATTTGTTTTTAGTTTCCCATCGGTGGGTCTGGGCAACCTTGGCCCAGACTGTGCCTCACTAAGACAACATTGTGCAATCTTGAGAGGGAAGGCTCTGCCTTCCTCCCAGAAAATGCACATTTCTACCCAGTGACTGTCCTCCAGTATTGCATTGCGCAATTCTGAGAGGCAGTGACTGCTGGCCCAAAAAATTGCGTAATGCAGTCACTAGGCATGCAACCCTTGCCAGCTGCAATTGTGCATTGTGCAACCCCAACAACTAGCAGGCCAATGTGGATTGCGCATTGTGCAATTCTAGTAGCCAACCAACCTGCTAGCAGTCCGAAATACCTTTTGTGTAGTTCCGATAACCAGTCTCCCGACCTCCTAGGAAAAATTGTGCAATCCTTGCCAGTCCATCCCCAGGTATGTTGCATGTCATTCCTCAATTTTGCATTGGTTTTAGTTGAGTGATTTCTTGCCATGCATGTTGCCATGTCTCCATATCTAGCAGGAATTCTTCCATCGCTCAGCAGTTCAGGATCAATGGCCTCCAAGAGAGCAGGATCAAAGGACAATGACGAAAGTTCAACTGGAGTAGTAGTTGAGCGAGTTTCTACAAGTTTTCCGATCTATGAAGACACCAAGCTGATTGTAGACAAGGACATCATGCTGAAATGGCAAGAGATCAATGATGCATTTGCAGGCACATTTAGGGAAGACCTCGAAGGCCGCCAAGTCTATGTGAACATCCACAAGTCTGGCTTATATCAGATTGCATACAGGTATCTTGTGTTCCCATGCACAGACATAATACATTGGTTCGTCTTGCACAGTGATCCTAAGATGATGAAATTGAGCAGTGTCACCGGGACGGAGATTTCTACCTTCAGGGCAGAGGATTATGACCAGATGTACCATATGTCGAAGCTAGTGATCACCATGGAGACACACTTCAGCATACCCAACAACAATTCCAACTCTAGGGATATCTTGAAGAATTGGGTGAAGGAGCCGACCATATTCAGGATGACACCTAACCAGGTTTACAAGACGAAGATACTGTGGAAGGCGTATCAATACTTGGTCATCTATGCATGTCACTTGTATGGCCAAGAAAGCATGAAAATTTTCCCATAGAGTTGGGTGATCGCGTTGGACCAACTAGCTAGTGAAGGCAAAGTATGCAACTGGTTTGACATGTTGGCTCATAGGTTGAAGGAATAGGTAACAAGAGCTCAACAACTGCCAAAGGTAAGCAAACAGAAATCTACATGTCATCTTAGATCTTGGATGCAATCTGTGCTCGTCAAAAGTTCACGGGCTTGAAGTGGGCATGGACATCGGGGGAGACCTCTGTGAGCACTTATTGTAAAATGTTGTCCGAATGTAGCTTCGGAGGAGTTATCACACAACTGTCATATCATTTTGTCACCTCGGTGTACAAGGTGATATTTGAACAGGATCCACCTTGCATGTCGAAGGAAAAAATGGAGGCACTAATCGATATAGCATATTGGTATGCCGCAACATCTGGAACCTTCATACGGATGTACAAAGTGGAGAAGCCTCCGCATGTTCTACCGAAGTTTTCCTTGGACAAGCTCGTCATGCAATAAGTATCATACCACATCTCAACAGGACTATCAGTTAGGTTGCACTGGAAGAAGAAGGCACCTTAGCCCGCTCTTCCATTATGGATCGGGTTATACGAGATACAAAAATTTAAGCATGCGGATGTCGAAGCAGAGGAGATAAAGAAATATCCATTCGACGCTCGAAGCTACAATTCGTATGAACTACATTATTTTGTAAAATATCACTGCGCGAAAGTACAGTTTCAGTGGATCCACAAGGCGTGTCATTGGGCGGAAGAGCACCCATGGAGATATTGTTACAGCTTATCCAGGCCAAATGAACTGGTCGACATCGTTGTGGAATGGTTAGCGAAGCAACATCCAGGAGAGCAACAACAACAGAGGTAAACATACCAACGCGTGACAAAGGCAAGAGGAAGATTGTCGATAGCGGGAGGAAGAACAAAGCTACAAGTTTCGAGCATACCCATTTGTGCATAAACCATATTTGGCAATAGAGGCGAAGAGGCAACAACGTGATAGGAGGAACGCGCAAAGGCAGAGAGAAAAACAAAGAATGGACGAAACATAGAAGGAGTTGTATGAGTTGAAGGAGAAACTTTGGAAGGAACAAGAGCTGTGTAGATAGGAGAACGAAGTGCAACATGAACATGTATAGCAGGGGGCGCAACATGTACAGACAGATGAAAATTCACCCATACAAGTAGTCGACTCATCCAAACAACTGGCACCAAGCAGACAGGGTGAGTAGTCACAAGAGCTGGACTTTGCTCAAGAGATTAAAAAAGAACTTGAGTAGATGGATACAGACATGGAGCAATAGGAGTTAGAGCAAGATATCAACCTCAAGCCTCACCACCAAGAGGTCAACCCACTAGATTCACCGGATCCAAAAGTGGAGAAGGTCCTAAGCGACTAAGGAGACACTAAAATCCTTGGAGACAATCCGAAGGGAGAGATGCACAACATCTCATTCGATGAGTCCCAACATAGAGTTGTGCAATCTCACAGATTTTTGACTCCGGATGATCACACATCTCCTGCGTAGTTTCAGGAACGAGTGACATGTCTGACGTATGCAAGCATCCAGCAATATTGGCTGATGTTACTAGAGCATATGCAAAGCCACTAGCTCAAGTGTTCGCTTCTTGATAGCTGAGAATGAGTGAATGGCTAAGGTGTTACAAACGGCCATGTAGGGAGGAGAATTGGTTACAGAATATGCCCGAGTAGAGTTGAAGAAGGCAATACTGTATGAAGTATTTTCCCTTGACACAGTGATGTGGGTGTTGTATTCCAAGTTTGGTATCGTGCATAAGGCATTTTTCCATCTTAATGATTGGCAACAATGATGTGCTAGGAGAGAACGTATCTTATTGAACGTGCATGCTGCTGTTGACTACATGCAAACAAGGATAATGTGATACAAGGGAGCCTCGTTACACTTGCCCAAGATGATGAAGCCCAGAGTGGTCGAGCTGAAGGCACGCATCCAGAGTTAGATCTAGAACTATGAAGATCTCTCGCAGCTCATCACTAGTCTACAGGCTTCCCATGCATGAGTATTTAGGAGTATGGATGTTGTTGTGTATGCACATGCGATCCCATCTATTGGGACACTTACCCAGGCAAATAAAAGGCACAGGTTTGACAGGAACTTGATTCGTAGTTTGACAAGTTGATGTGCATAGCCACCAGCCCAAACTTGGTGATCAATGTAGACATCATGCATCAGTATGTTGCTGGTCCAACTGCACACAAGGCAATGATGCGCATGTTAACAGACAAGTTGGACAGGGGAGCTCGAGCAGTGTACCCAAACTTTATGGAGGCAAGAGTTCATTTCCAGAAAGATGTCCCCTTAGAGTACATGGACACTATCTCAGACTACCAGGCATGGCATCAGTTCGCTACTTTTGACCACCGTGAGGATGTCTAAGAGCTGGTCTTCTCATAGTTTTCTGAGTCATAATTATGTTTTGCTCAAGCCTATTTTGTCTCACATGGTTACATGTGCAGATTGTATGTAATGTCTTGTTAAGTGTAAGTTCAAGTGTTGATCTTTGGATGTAACGGTCATAGAGTAGATGAAGAGTCATGAGGGTAGTTGAACTATCACAAAGGGGAATGTGAAGGGCCACTCCAACCTTTGCTATATATAGTCCCTCATAACTCATTGTAGAGGTTTTTGGTCAACCAAGCTTCCGATATGAGTATCTTAGAGAGAGCTTGGACAATATTGTAACGAGCCTTGGCTTCTCCACTATGCAGAGCTAGTATATCTCTTTGGAGGAGAAGGTGGCAGTGACTGTAACGATTTGCTGTCGGAACTAGTGGTTAGTCATGGTTGTATTGTATGACTGGAACTTACACTTGTTAATGTAACAGAGCCAACATGTTTCATGCATATTTCGTATTGTATTTCAGCTATCTTGTTTACTCTAACTGATATATGTATCTGTTTGCTTACACATGCATATGTAGCTATTTTTTGTATATGTATGTATTAATCTTACTGAAATGTGTTGTTGGTTTAACCATCACTTTGGATTTCTAGCTTACTTTTCTTCCATGTTGTGACGCATCTATGCTCGTGTGTTCCCTTCTTAGCTACTTTCTTTCACAGGTTTCCAAGGGGAAAACTCACCTCACCCTAGTGTGTGTTAGAACCACTCATGCACCTTCCTTGACTTACTGCATATGTCACACCATTGCTACCAACAGGGACATCTTACTTGCCTCTGTGCGAAACTGCGATCAAGACAATACTATATGACCCATTGCTGGGACTCCTACACCAAACGGTCTGAGGTCTAATTGGGACTTCTTACTAGGGAGATCCCCTGACATGTTGGCGGGTCCAGCACTGTCAACATTTTTGGTGCTAGGAGGGCCAGATGACAAGATGTGTCCTCTCATCCTATTTTGAACCTTTTCACATCTATCATGGATTCTGTTACACTCACCCCTCCATGATGTTTTTCGCATGCCGAACCTCTCAACATCACGAGGGAGTTTTTTGATCTCTTGTCCAAATTCATGTATGATGGTGAAGGCGAAGTGGCCTGGCCTTTGTTCTTACAAGACTTCCTTGCCATGCTTGACGAGGAAGATGGATGTTCTGATGAAGAGGCCAGTCTGCTACTTGCATACACACTTCGTGAATCCCCACTATGGTGGTGTTGCAGCCTACTAGCTAACAGCGTGCACTCACTCGAGAAGTTCTGTGATCTCATTGAATCTACTTTCCATCATTTTGATCCAGAACCTCTTGACCAAAAAATGTTACAACAACGGAAGGCCCCGCATGAATTGCCTATGGATTTTTGGCAGTGCTTCCATGTTTTGCAATTTGAAGCTTTGAAAAGCCAGATGAAATTTCCATATATTTGGGATAGATTCGAGTACTATCTTAAAAAATCAGTCCATCCCAAGAAGAATTTTGAGCCCAAGCCTCGCTCAACATACTTCAGTGATGGAGCTGCAAAATCACAGACAGATACGGTCACTGTCACAAGTGACTGTCCAGTGAGCCCTCATGAAACAACTCCAGCACTGCAGAGTGATGTGGGAGAATAAGCACACACATCTATTCAAATGTCACAACCTCCCAACATCACTTCGCTTAATTTTCGCACAGACTTGGTTATGATTCCATTGAGTTGTCACATGCATTTTGTACCTCAACCTCCGTCTTCATACTCAGATGATCCTCCGGACTCTACACTTGTTGTGAATGAAGATCAAACCATCGACGGAGTTGGTGTTGCACAACCAACATGCATTGTCATTCATGAAGAGTATGATTGGGAGCTTGAGCATCAACACTCGACGAAGGATGAATCCCTTTTGTCCGAGCTCCCTTCATTCTTTCTTGACATCTTTGGTGAACCTGTCATCCATGATTTCACATGTGTATCTCCATCTATGGATACACCCATTGTTGATCATTCGCTAGATACACCGGATGTCAGTCCATCATCTGACAACAAAGAGGATAAATTATTCATTGAAAATCCACTTGAATTTTCATCTGCTTTTTCCGAAAATACAGAGGGTGAATTTCTCTGCTTCTCATCTACACCTCTGTTTGATTCATCATATCATGAGGATGTCGATGAAATCATTGATTTTTCTGATCGTAGTTCTCATGATCTATTTACTCTCATATTTGATCACAATGATGATTTTATCGCAGTTGATTTCTCGAAGCCACCTGTTTATGATGAGCTATCTGTTGATGAGTTGAAACCCTCCAGATTGTCGAGGCACTTTAGCTCGAGCTGATTGTTATGTCAAGCCCTCACTGTCCTAAGGTTGGTTTCACTTTTGATCAGGAAATTTTTAAAACACCTAAGGCTCCTCATCACTCATCTGTATGAATTGAAGATCAATCTCACACACAGATCATACTTCCTCCAATCGAACTACACGATCCCATCGGTCATGCATTGGAGGAATCTTACATTGCAAGTACACATGCACGACACAAGTTGTCTTTGTTTCTTTCATTTCCTTGTATGTCACAGTAAAGAGTGTGCGTATGCTTAACATCTGCATGTTGCGTCGCACAACACCACGATAAGTCCACGAATTACATGTCACGCACTTGCACTCACTCATGTTTTGTGGACACTTTTAAACTTGGAGTTTGTTTGTCTTCATTGTTATATCTTTCTTGTTTGCTGGTTCGCACAATCGTGTTTCTCGCGGACCATGCCTTCACCAACATGGGTCAACCAATGCACCGATGGCTACATTTGAAGTATCACTTCACGTGATTGAGCCCATGCACCGTTAGCTTAGGTGTAGGAGTAGTGTTCACTTTTGGTTGTTTGATTGCATGCTTGTTTGCTTACCTACCTCGCATGTTTGTTTGTCTGCTTGCTTGTTTGCTTTCCACTTTTCTTTCACATTTACTTATGCTTTTGCTTTGTTTTTTGTTTGTTCACTTGATTTACGCTCGTAGGTGATTTTCACATGAAACCATGTGCGACTCTTGAAACAAGATGGGTAAAGTACAAGACGACTTGTGCAGTTATCAATACTTGGTTATTTGTCATCCAAACTTTGTATGGAGAAATTGTTATCTTGAGTCCATGATACGCCAATGGAAAATACGTACTGTTTGAATTGAACCTTGATGAAAACACAATGCTTGCGCGCTAACTAGTGTCACCTACTCTAGTTGGTTGTTTTTTGGTTAACCCTTGACAACTCAATCAAGTAGAGTAAGGTGAGGGGGAAAACCTTAACAAGCACATCAGAGGTATATATAAACTACTTCTCTGAAGGAACAATCTCTTCTGCTCTCAATAAGTCGGGATCCCTCTTCTGCCTCTGAAATGAATAAGTGCTATGCACAGTTATGAAAAATGAAAAAAGAAAAAATGAAAATTGAAAAATTTTAAAAATGAAAAATGAATAAGGCGAAAGAAGAGAAATGCTTCATGCGCAAAGAGGTGATGCAAGTAACTGCGCTAGGGTATTGACTAGGCTCACTGGTAGCGAAGTGATGCTTGTGTTCCACCGTGACTCTGCTAGGGTACTATCCAGGCCTGCTGGCAACAGAGCAACACAAGAGATGAAACTAAGACTCTGATGATTATATTGATTGTGCACCAATATACCCCTCATCCCCAATCGAAACAACTATGTTGGCTTGGCTTGGAATGTGTGTCGACCGACCAAGAGCTTGGCAAATGCTACGTCTTACAATAAAGCAAATGTGGAAACCAAGACGAACAAAGAACTGAACAATACTTCCGGAGGTGTTAGACTTTATTTTCACGAACAAGGTCCATTCAGAGAGCTAGAGTTATACTAGCGTGTCACCAAGTGTTCTAGTGGCTACAACCACCCTCCAAAATTTTTCCTTAGGTTTTTTTTGGAGCCTCCCTACCAACCATCCTTAGCAGCATGCCTTGCACTGTCAAGTACACAAGCTTCAGTGGTTTTCTAGCAGCTTGAAAACCTATGCATGATATCTTGTTGCATCCCCCTCACAGGCTGTTTCTCTAGACTTGGTCCAGCTGCTGGCTGAGAAGCTCCATCAAGAAATTGTGTAATTCTAGAGGGGAACTAGTCTTCCCTCCAGAAATTTCTCAATCTTGTTTGGCAGCCCGCTAGGCCTAGAAGCTGTGTAATCTTTCCAGTCAACCTTCCCAAAAAAAACTGCGCAATTTGACCCAGTAAGACTACTCAGCCTAGAAATTTCACAATCCTGGGCAACAGTCAGCTGCTCAGCCCAGAAATTGTGCAATCCCTTTATGCAGCCAGCACAACTTCCTCCCAGAAGATGTGCCAAAGTTACCCTCAGTCAAGCAGGCTGTTACATGTGCCATCGGGTTAACTGGTTCCACCTCGGACCAAGAAAACTTGACTTGCATGCATGGGCTACTTTTTCTTGAAATAACAAAAAGAAACATGCAAAAAACATCCCTAGATTTTAGGGAGTTATTTTTAGCAGCTAGAGGTTACATGCAAATATCGTTTTAGAATCTTTCCTCTAAGTGTCACATTTTCCTAGATTTGTGGCATGTGCATCATGAGCCTCACACTTGTTTATTTGACATTTCAAAGCTCAATTCTTCACATCGATCTTGGAGCTCTGACATCCTACAACACATCCAGGAGTCTTTGACACATCTAGCTCAACTATTTCTGGGTAAGTTCGCTTAACTTGTCTTTTGCAACATTTCTATCACTTTTTATCTTTTGGCTTGTGTGAGCACTGTCTTCTTGATTTATGTTAATGCTTGCTATCATTTGCATACATATTAGCTTGTACTAGCACCATTTCAGTTTTCGTTAGCAGCTCATTGCTGTCGCATGCATGCCACTGTTTTTCACAAATGGTCGCTGATTTGGCGACTCACTTCACACACATGCATATTGTTTCATTTTCTGAATATTGCATTCACAGTTTGCATGCACGATCATTCACCCCTGCTTACACTCAGTATCAACATGCATTAACATTCACATTTGCTTTCAGTTGCCGGTTGGCAGGTCTGGGCAGCTTTGTTCTGGACTCTGCCTCACCGAGACAAAATTGTGCAATCCTGAGAGAGAAGGTTCTGTCTTCCTCCCAGAAAATGTGCATTTATTCCCAATGACTGTCCTCCACTCTTGCATTGTGAAATTCCAAGAGGCAGTGACTGCTGGCCTAGAAAATTGCGCAATGCAATCATTGGGCCAACAACCCTTGCCAGCTGGAATTGTGCATTGCGCAACCCCAACAACCAACAAGCCAGTCTGGATTGCACATTGTGCAATTCCAGTAGCCAACCAACCTCCCAATAGTTTGGACTACCTTTTGCATAGTTTCGGCAGCAAATCTTCCAGCCTCCTAGGACAAATTGCGCAATCCTTGCCAGTCCATCCCCAGGTATGTTACATGTCATTCCTCAAGTTTTCTTTGGTTTTAGCTGACAGATTTTTTGCCATGCGTGTCTCCATGTCTTTAGATCTAGCATGTGTTCATCCATTTCTCAGAAGTTCAGGATCAATGGCCTCTAAGAGAGCAGGATCAAAGGACACTAACAGAAGTGCAACTAGAGCAACAGTTGAGAAAGTGTCTATAAGTTTGCCAATCTATGAAGACACCAAGATGATTGTAGACAAGGACATCAATCTGAAATGGCAAGAGATCAATGATGCATTTGCAGGCACATTTGGGGAAGACCTTGAAGGCCGCCAAGTCTATGTGAACATCCACAAGTCTGGCTTATATCAGATTGCATGCAGGTATCCTGTGTTCCCATACACGGACATGATACATTGAATTGTCTCGTACACTGATTGTGAGATGATGACAATGAGCAGTGTCAGCAGGATAAAGATTGCTACCTTCAAGGCAAAGGATTATGAACAGATGTACCATATTTCGAAGCTTGTTAGGCCCCTATACTACTAGTGTAACCCCTTATTGTTATTAGTATAACCCACTTATTATATTGATGTAACCATGTAGTGCCCATATTGTTACGATTGTGCCCCATAGAAGCCCACTATTGTTATTATTGTGCCCTTACATTATTATTGTTATGTCGGCTCTGATTATGTTATGACCCCTTAGACTCCTATATATAGAAAGGAGGTCTTTTCATTTGTATCATCCAAGAATTGTTCATTTATGTAATGTAAAGGAGGTTGCCCCCTCGGAGAGGCTGAATTCTAAGGCGTTGATCTATCTTTTCTATCTTTTTCTTGAGCTGGTTTCATAACATTTGGTATCAGAGCTTTGGATTCTAGGGTTTCGCTGCTCCAAACAGGTCATCGTGGCATTTTCGCTATAACTTTTTTTATGTGACGTTTCAAAAGTTGAAAAAAAAACCCATTTGAGAATAAATCGCGTTGAACCTTGGGTCTGAATTTTAGAGATTTTTGCGCTATATTTACGGAGATATGATCTGAGGAAGTTGGTATTTTTGCAGACTCTTGAATTACATTCCAAACAGGTGACCTGGGGAAAATCGTCATAAATTTCTCTCTGGGGATCAGATTGAAATTTCGTAAGAAGGTACAGAAAGAGGATGGACCGTAGTTTCTTGTATGCATTTTTCAGATCCAAAGGTTGAAACAGTGACACGTGGCACTTCATACAATTTCGCTCTTCTGGAAAGCTCTATAATCAAGTCATCTTGGAAGATTGTGCATAACGCTTTCTTAGAGAATCCAATTTGGATCAGACTAGTGGAATTGGAAAGAGGACATAGAGGGCTACTATAGGTAACAATTTCAGAACTTAAAGATCCAAAAGTATAGAGTTACAGTTGTTTCAAGGTCGAGCTCCTAAAATCAAGAAAAAGCAAGATGAGGAAGTTTGATGGCAAGGATCCGGTAAATTGGATACTTCAGATGGAGCAATATTTTGATCTAAATGGTGTACAACTGTTACAAAAGGTATGTATTGCATCTTCATATTTAGAACCAGATCAATTTTTATGGTACGAAGGGCTTTGTTCTCGTAAACAACTTGTTACGTGGTCAATTTTCATGGAGGAAATGATAGCACATTATGAGGATACAAAGAGCAACACCTTCTTTAGAGCAACACCACAACAATTGGAAAGAGTAAAAGGGCTTTGTGACATAGTGGAAAGCAAAATTATGGAAACCAGGAAGCGTACCCCTCACAACTATAAAGATGGAAGTGTTGTTTCTCCTAGCCTTCCACAACCTACAAGGGTTACACCACAACAATTGGAAGAAAAAAGAGAAAAAGGGCTTTGTTACAATTGTGATAGCAAATGCACTAAAGGTCATAAGTGTGTTGAGAAGAAATTATTTTACATAGAATATGAAGAAGAGGAAGAAAAGGATCAAGAAACATCAAAAGAAGAAGATATACGCCAGGACCCCACCCCAGAGAAAGAAGAAATGAATCAGACCATATCTTGTAAAGCATTGGCAGGAATTACCACTCCTCAAACTCTCAAGATAGAAGGACATATCAAGAAGAAAAAGGTGAAAGAAGTGAAAGATCACATCGAGAAAGAAGAAATGAATCCAACCATATCTTGTAATTCATTGTTCGAAATTACCACTCCTCAAAATATCAAGATAGAAGGACATATAAAGAAGAAAAATGTTCAAGAAGTGAAAGATAACATCGAGCATCAAGAAATGAATCTGACCATATCTTGTAAAGGATTGGAAGAAATTACCACTCCTCAAACTCTAGAGATAGAAGGACATATCAAGAAGAAAAAGGTTCAAGCAGTGAAAGATCACATGGAGCACCAAAAACAAGTTTTCCAACTTTTAAAAGATAACGCCACTTCGGTGCAAAATCAAATGAAACAACAAGTAGATCAACATCGCAGTGAAAAATATTTTGATGTAGGTGATTGGGTATTTTTATTGCTACATCTCAAGCAAGCTATTTATGAGAAGGAAATGTTAGCAATACTACATGCACTTAAAAAATGGCAACCTTACCGAATGGGAAGACTCTTCAAGGATGAGGATGTGGAAGCATTGTTTTGTGCTATTTATATTATCCAACCAGATCGGATAAACAAAGCAAGGGATGAATGGAAGAAGGACGAAGAAGTATGGCCACTTATTCAAAAGTTGCAAAAGATCCCAATTCAAACAATATTGCCAGAAATTGAAGAGGAAGGAAAAATCATATTGGAACCTGGAGCAGTCACAGAAAAAAGAACCCGACAGCTACGAAATCGATCAATTTCAGAGTATCTCATCAATTGGAAGAACTTACCCACTGAATATTCCCCATGGGAGGACAAGAATTTTATACAGAAGCATCAAGAACTACTCAAGCGTTGAGGACAATGCTTTTTGAAGGAGAGGGGCATGTTAGGCCCCTATACTACTAGTGTAACCCCTTATTGTTATTAGTATAACCCACTTATTATATTGATGTACCCATGTAGTGCCCATATTGTTACTTTTGTGCCCCATAGAAGCCCACTATTGTTATTATTGTGCCCTTACATTATTATTGTTATGTCGGCTCTGATTATGTTATGACCCCTTAGACTCCTATATATAGAAAGGAGGTCTTTTCATTTGTATCATCCAAGAATTTTTCATTTATGTAATTTAAAGGAGGTTGCCCCCTCGAAGAGGCTGAATTCTAAGGCGTTGATCTATCTTTTCTATCTTTTTCTTGAGCTGGTTTCATAACAAAGCTAATGATCACCATGGAGACACCCTTCAGCATACCAACAACAATGCCAACTCCAGGGATATCTTGAAGAACTAGGTGAAGGAGCCGACCAAATTCAAGATGACACCCAACTAGGTTTACAAGACAAAGATACTATGGAAGGTGTATCAATACTTGGTCATCTTTTCATGTCGCTTATATGGCCAAGAAAGCACGGAAACCTTCCCGCAAAATTGGGTGATTGCATTGGACCAATTGGCCAGTGAAGGAAAAGCATGCAATTGGTTCGACATGTTGGCTTAGAGGTTGAAGGAACAGGTAACAAGAGCCTGACAGCCGCCAAAAGGTTAGCAAGAAGAAATCTACATGTCCGCTTACATCTTGGATGTAATCTGTGCCCATAAGGAGTTCCTGGGCTTGAAGTGGGCGTGGACATTGGCGAAGACCTCTGTGAACACTTATTGTAAAGTGTTGTCTGAATGCAACTTCAAAGCAGTTATCACACAATTGTCAGATCATTTTTTCACCCCGGTGTACAAGATGATATTTGAACAAGATCCACCTTGCATGTCGAAGGTAGCAATGGAGGCACTGATTGATATAGCAGATTGGTATGCGTCACCGTCTGATACCTTCATACGGATGTACAACACAGAGAAGCCTCTGCATGTTCTATTGAAGTTTGCCTTGGGCAAGCTCGTCATGCAAGAAGTATCATACCACATCTTGGGAGGACTGTCAGTTAGGCTACACCGGAAGAAGAAGGCACCTTGGCCTGATCTTTTGTTATGGATCAGGTTATACGAGATATGAAATTTCAAGCATGCGGATTTCAAAGGAGAGGAGATCAAGAAATATCCATTTGACTCCCGAAGCTACAATCCTTATGACCTGCATTGTTTTATAAAAGATCGTTGCACAAGAGTACAGTTTCAGTGGATCCACGGGGCATGTCATTAAGCGGAGGAGGACCCATGGAGATATTGTTATAGCTTCTCCATGCCCAATGAACTGGTCGTCATCCCTGTGGAATGGTTAGCGAAGAAACGTGAAGCAACATCTAGGAGAGCACCAACAACAGTAGAAGCAAAGGTAAACATACAAGCACATGACAAAGGAAAGAGGAAGATTGTTGATAGTGTGGAGGCAAAACAAAGCTACAAGTTCCAAGTAGAACCACTTGTGCAGAAAGCAACTTTGGCAATAGAGGCGAAGAGGCAACAATGCAATAGGAGAAACGTGTAAAGGAAGAGAGAAAAATGAAGAATGGAGGAAACAGAGAAGGAGTTGCATGAGTTGAAGGAGAAAATATGGAAGGAATGGGAGTTGTGCTGACAGGAGAAGGAAGTGCAATAGGAATAGGTACAACATGTGGTGCAACATGTACAGACAGACAAAACTGCACCTGTACAAGTAGTCAACTCATCAAAACAACTAGCACCACGCAGACAAGGTGAGCAGTCGTAGGAGCAGAAATTTTCTCAAGAGATTGAACAGTCACTTGAGCATATGGATACGGACATGGAGCAATAGGAGTTAGAGCAAGAAATCGACCTCATGCCTCACCACCAAGAGGTCAACCCACTGGCTTCACTAGATCCAGACGCAGAGCAAGTCCCAAGTGACCAAGGAGATACTGAAATCCTTGGAGACAATCCAGAGGGAGAGATGCAAAACATCTTATTCGATGAGTCCCAATGTAGAGTTGTGCAATCTCACAGAGTGTCAACTTTGGATGATCACACATATCTTGCGTAGTTTTAGGAATGAGTGATCGTGTGTGACTTGTGCAAGCATCCAACAACATTTGCCGATGCTACCAGAGCATATGTTGAAGCCACTAGCTCGAGCGTTCGCTTCTTGATAGCTGAGAATGAGTGAATGGCTAAGGAGTTACATACAACCAAGTAGGGAGGAGAATTAGTTACAACATTTGCCCAAGTAGAGTGAATAAGGAAATACTGGATGAAGTATTGTCCCTTGACATAGTCATGCAGGCGTTGTATTCCAAGTTTGGTATCTTGCATAAGGCAGTTGTACGTCTCAATGGTTGGCAACAACGATGTGCTAGGAGAGCACGTATTATGTTGAACGTGCATGCTCCTGTTGATTACATGCAAACATGGATAATGAGATACAAGGGAGCCCCGTTACACTTGCCCAAGATGATGAAGCCCAAAGCGGTTGAGCTGAAGGCATGCATCCGGAGTCAAATCCAGAACTATGAAGATCTCCCACAGCTCATCACTAGTCTACAGGCTTCCCATGCACGGGTATTCAGGAGTATGGATGTTGTTGTGCATGCACATGTGATCCCATCTATTGGGACACTCACCTAGGCAAAGAAAAAGGCATAGGTATGACTGGAGCTTGACTCTTACTTTGACGAATTGATGCGCATATCCACCAGCTCAGACTTGGTGATCAATGTAGACACCATGCATTAGTATGTCGCTAGTTTAGACGCACTCAAGACAATGATGCACATGTTATCAGATGAGTTGGACAGAGGAGCTCGAGTAGTGTACCCGGATGCTATGGAGGCAATAGTTTGTTTCCAGAAAGATGTCACCTTAGAGTACACAGACACTATCGCATATTACTAAGCATGGCATCGGTTTGCTACTATCAACCACTGTGAGGATGTCAAAGAGCTGGTCTTCCCACAATTTTCTGAGTCATAGTGATGTCTTGCATGGCTTGCTCAAGCCTATTTGGTCTCACATGGGTACATGTGCAGATTGTATATAATGTCTTGTCAAGTGTAAGTTCAAGTGTCGATAGTTGGATGTAACGGTCATAGAGTAGATGAAGAGTCATGAGGGTAGTTGAACTATCACAAAGGGGAATGTCAAGGGCCACCCCACCCTTTGCTATATATAGTCCCTCATAACTCATTATAGAGGCTTTTGAAGCTTCTGATAGGAGTATCTTGAGAGAGCTTGGACAGTATTGTAACGAGCCTTGGCTTCTCCATTGTGCAGAGCTAGTATATCTCCTTGGAGGAGTAGGTGGCAGTGACTGTAATGTTCCGCTGTCGGAACTAGTGGTTAGTCATGGTTGTATTGTATGACTGGAACTTACAGTTCTTAATATAATAGAGCCAACACATTTCATGCATATGTTGTATTGTATTTCAGCTATCTTGTTTAATCTAAATGATACATGTATCTGTTTGCTTACGCATGCATGTGTAGCTATTTTTTGTATATGTATGTATGAATCTTACTGAAATGTGCTACTAGTTTAACCATCAATTTGGATTTCTAGCTTACTTTTCTTCCATGTTGTGATGCATCTTTGCTCATGTGTTCCCTTCTTAATTATGTGCTTTCACAGGTTTCCAAGCAGCGCACTCGCCTCACCCTCCATGTGCTAGAACCGCTCATGCTCCTTCCTTGACTTACTGCATATGTCACACCCTTGCTACCAATAGGGACATCTTACTTGCCTCTATACAAAACCGCGGTCAAGGCGATACCGTACGACCCACTGCTGGGACTCCTACACCAAACGGTCTGAGGTCTAATTGGGACTTCTTACTAGGGAGATCCCTTGACATGTTGGCGGGTCCAACACCGTCAATAGGCTCTCATCATTTTTTAATTAGTAAATGAATGTACAATGAATACATGACCTAATAGATAATAATGCAACTATTGTGATAAGGCATCAATGCTTCCTTACGAATCTCAGATAAGTATGAGACCCCTATGCTCATATATATTGTTATGACCTGTAGATTACATATTTGTGACATGTTTGACAAAATTCCTGTCATGTCTAGTAGGGGTCAGATCAAGCACTTGTATCAGTGATTGCATTAGTATCCTTTTTTAAGTGATATTATTCATTTCTGGAAGTTTCATGGAGTTTTGGGCAGTGGCCTAAGACCTAGCCTTGAAAAAGTGGCTCAGAATTTGGGGTTGTTGACACATAAATACTTGAAAAAGTCCATAGTCATTGGCATGCCTTGCTGTGGGAGCAACTAGAAGGCCTCAGTCACATGAATGGATTATAATGGGAGTAGATGTGGGTCTAGATCAGTGAAATGAAAGGTTTCCTTAGGGGTTAAGCACTTGGAAGGGTTGTTTGGCTCCTGAAGTTTCTGTAGCATGTTTAGAAGGTCAAATTGGTTGTGTTTTATGGGTTCCACTTCCTTAACTGTATATGGGGAGTTGAATCACATCATAGTAGCCTCTCATCACATGTTTACCCCAGTGGACCGGTTAACTTGGGTAGTTTTGGGAGGAGGGTGTTACAGAGTGGTATCAGAGCATGGTTCACCCTGGATTCGATGTGTGGTGTGTTGGTCATGCATACATCTCGGTTGCATATGTGTTCCTTATGCTTGTGTTCTATGTGTTTGTTGTATATGCATGGTGGTGGTCATGGTTGTAGTTGTGTCGCCATGTGAAAGTTGATGGTGTTCTTGTTGTATGTATTTATTATGAGTATTTGTCGGTTATGCATTGGTTATGTGTGTTAATGTTTATATGTTCTATGCATACATTGATGTGGTGATAGTTTTTGTGCGTGAGGTCATGGTATGTGGTCGATATGGTCATGCATTGATAAGTGGGTAATGATCAAAATAATGATTATAAACTATTATGATTATGTTTGTACATGTATCATACTAATCCGGTTGATCTTGTAGATGAGATATCTGCCCCAAAACTATACTGAGGTATGTTGATTATGTTATGTTTTGGTTTAGCTGATATGATATACTTGTAGGAAGAATATCAAAGATGACTAGCAAGATGGTAGATTAGAGTTCACGAGACTCTTCTTATGGATCAAATGAGTGGCATGGTGTTGGGCACTCTTCTGACATAGCATACACATAGAGAAGTCTGAAGGTAAAAATAAGAAGTTGTAAGGCAGATAATAACATAATCATTCAGGCATAAGAGAAACAAGCAGAAGTCAATGAAGTAATCCTTTAGAGTTTTTCAGAATTGTAGAGACAGGGACCACTTTGGACTAGCTATGGACAAGAGGATAGGACTAATGGGGCATATTTCAGTAGATTTCATGGTGGGCATAGGTCGGATAGGGATGACAGGATCAAAGACGACATGCTCTTGGATACTCCATATAGGAGAGGTGATGGACACATGTTCTATTCTAGTTTTGGTTCTGACATGCACTATGATAGTCATCATTATCATCCTTACAAGAGGAGTGTCAAGGAATATTTGCTGGATGAGTTTAAGAAAGCAAAGCCACCTACTTTTGATGGATATTTGAAAAAGTTGAAATATGAAGAGGCATGGTTACTTGGGATGAATAAATTATTTGAGTTGCATGAGTACACAGAGAACATGAAATCTAGAATAGCTATCTTCAACCTCAAAGGGAAAGCATACATCTGATGGGAATATGTGAAATGGGTTAGAGACATTAGAATAGAAGAATTGAGTTGGAATGAATTCAAGAGACCTTTTAGGAAGTACTTGTGAGAAAGGTACTAAGACAACAAAGCTAAATAGTTATATGAGTTAAAGATGGGAACGATGACAGATGAAGAGTATATGACCAAGTTCTTGGAGTTATTGTGGTACATACCATATATTAGAGATGAAAGGCTAAAGTTCAGAGATTTGTCAATGGATTTCCATTAGAATTTAAAGATCAAATTGAGTATGATGAGCCTTGGTCACTTGAGGAAGTCATTGGGAAATTGAAGCATTGTTATGAGCAGTCAAAGTGAGACAAAATCTCAACAAGTTTGGAAAGGGAAAGAAAAATCTAAAGGTAAATGGCAGCCGAAAAGAACAAGACCTCAGAAAGAAAAAGAGAAATAAAATGTTGCACCTCATAAGAAGTTCAACATAGTTATACAGGGACATGGGTCACATCATGGAGGGTAGTAGAATACGGGTGACAGTACAAGACAATTTCAGTGTTGGACATGCAGTAAGGATCATCTTAAGAGGGATTGTATGCAAAATCAAGGTGGTAGGCCTTATATTTACAGTGCATAGGAAGCACAAACTTTTGGGGATGTGGGGAAGAGAATTCCTCGTATCTATGCAATGTTGGATAATAGGTAGACAAATAATCAAGCATTTATCATTGAGATGGATGGTAAGCTTTGTGATCAAGTTTTTTCTATTTTGATTGACCCTGGATCTAATTATAGTTATGTTAACCCTGACTTGGTGGATAAGTGTGGTTTGAATAAAGAAGTGCATGTAGAATCTTAGTTATCGTAGTTGGCTACATGTATGAAGAAGAGAGTTCATCATTGGGTAAGAGCTTGTGGATTTGAGTTGAATGGTATGCCTAAATGAACACATTTGAATGTATTACCGTTGGAATCATACAATATGTTGTTAGGTATGGACTAGTTGTATCTTCATAGGACTAAGGTGGATTGTTATGTTAAGGCGATTGAGTGTTTGGATGATAATGGTGAACATAAAATCTTGCAGGGTAAGAAGAAAGAAACATCAGTCAGAATGGTGACAACTATGCAAAAAGAGCACAATCGCAGAAAAGGGTGTGTGTTATTTGCAGTGCATATTTCTAATGATAAAGGTAAGGAGGATGAGGTTGTAAAGGTATTGAACAAGTACCTAGTTCTACAATAGTTTCAATATGTGTTCCCAACAGATATTCCAAAGTTTTTGCCTCATAGAGAAGTGGAATTTTCCATTGAGTTGCTACTAGGGGTAGCACCCGCATCAAAGGCACCATACACGATGAGCACTCCAGATTTAGTAGAGTTGAAGTTGCAGTTGAAGGAAATTCTTGAGAAGGGATATATTAGGCAAAGTCTATCACCATGGGGCACGCCAATGTTGTTTGTGAAGAATATAAATGGTACTATTAGGATATGAATTGATTACAAGTAGCTGAAAAAGGTGAAAATCAAGAATAGGTATCTGTTGCTGAGGATTGATAACTTGTTTGATCAATTGAAGGGGGAAAAAATGTTCTCAAAGATTGATTTGAGATTCATATATCATAAGGTACGCATTAAAGAAGAGGGTATCTACAAGACAACTTTCCATACCAGGTATGGGCATTATGAGTGATGAGCCCCAAAAATGGGTAACTTATTGGGCTCATTTTGCCTATTGTTCTTCATCAATCCACCATTTTTCATAGTTTATGCATGTTTCTTTGAGTATATTTATGTTAGTTGAATGAATGAGAATAGTCACTTGACCAAGAAGGCTAACACGTGGTTATTGCAGATTTTTGGACAAATTTTGGGACCAAGGCCAAGCATTTATGAGCCAGATGATAGCCAAGCATGAAGGAACAAGGGTGAGGATTCGTAGGAAGGGTGTCTCCTGCACTAAATGAACCCTTCCTTGAATTCTCCACCCTCAGCTCGGAGTTCAGCAGGCCACCGAAAAGGATTCCCAAGGGAAACCGAGCAGTTTTGTGTAAAGTGACTAATCACTGGTAGTTTGAGCAGCCGAGCCCCTCGAGTTAAGGAGGGCTATTGGAGACCCTCGTAGTGCATAAATAGAAAGGATTCCAACCTTCGTAGGTTACTTTTTGAACAATTGTATTCTGCACTATAGTGCTGTTAGTTTTTTAGCTCATTTTGTAGCTTCTGTTGTACAACTTTCTTTGTGACATGGTTATTTTTGAATAATGGAAAGTAGTTTCATTTGGCATCAGTTCTGAGCTTTTTCTTAGGAGCCTGTAGCTCTTGGGGTTGGGCCCAACCCAAGTTCCAAGGCATCCTTTGTTTACTGTTATATGATTTTAATGTCTTTGCAAAATAATTTCTGTTAAGTAGATTACAGTTTTGCTTGGTTACCTAGGTCATTGTTGATGATTAAAAATGCTTTGCATGTTCAGATTGATTTGAGAGGTTAATAATAGAGAAAATTTTCAAAAAAAGGCCATCAAGCACCCCTGATCTCACCTCTCCCTCTGTGGGACCATGAGCTGAGACCAAGGTGTCCTTGCTGCCACCAAAAACACTGTCTTTGCTTCATCATGTAATTGTTAGTGTTAAATTCTCATTTGCAGAAGTTGATACTAGTTGTGGTTACATGTTCAGGTTCATGATTGCTTATTTTTCATAGCTATTTCACATTATTTCGTTGAAATAAACTTCTGTTCATTTTCTTTGCTGATATTCAGGTCAGATTAGGTTAAAGTAGCTATGTGTTTGGTTTTCCGAGTCTTTGTTTGAATAGTTTGGAAAATAACTTGTAGAGCACCTGTGATAACTCTTTGCCTACCCCTACTCCATCAATACCACCTGCTCCATCCTCCAACTCTGATTCTTGCCTCACATCTGCTACGTTCCCTCACTTTGACCTAATTTCCATATTTTTGTGCAACATTTCTCTACCCCTACTTGAACAAATCCAACCATCCTTATCACTCACCCGCTTCGTTTGCCAGGTCCTGGACCCCTCCACATCATCATCCAACCTCCGTACCCACTTCTACACCTTTCTTCCATGATCAACCCTCCAAAATCCCCTTTCGGAACATCCTGTAGAAGCCAAAGAACATCCTGTAGAACCCCCGTAGACTTCCTGTAGAAGCTCACGAAAGTGGTTTCTTGAGATTCGATCACTGTGAAACTCTCTGGAAGGGTGCTAGGGACCCCTTAGGCCCTCTTCTCACCTTCCCAACCTCCTGCAAGCATTTCCTTTCGCCAATCAACCTCTGCACAGAAAAAATAGTCAAAGCACATGCATAATAACTCTGCGAAATTACTCAAAATTGAAAAAAGATGTTTTCTTCATATTTCTCTTCAGAAGTAGCTTAGTCACATGCATTTTACCTTTCTCGAAGTCAATGGCATCCATTTCTGTAGCTTTCATCCTTTTTCCTTGCACCGGTAGGGTTAGTCTGTAGAACTAGGGTTTGCATTCCTTTTTCACTTTCAGCTTCTTTCTGCAAGTAGACTAGCTTCCTTTGAGTTAGCTTTCATCCATCACCATTAAAAGCTTCTTCTGAGAGCTCATAGAAGTTGGCTTAAGCTCCTAGTGGACTTGTGCCAGCTGATCCAGTGACAGCTGCGGCAAGAGCTAGTACTTGTGCATATAGCACCGTCGCTTCCAAGTTTGTTACGAACTACCGGGTTGATAAAAGTAAAGAAGGGAGCCTTAGGAGTTGCAACATTATTGCTACAATATTGGAGCCCACCATTCTTTTTGGTGCCGTTGCCGGGGAAGCGTCAGAGTATTTGTGATTGCTGCTTTTCTTCTATTTTCTACTACAACCTTCTGCTAAGTAGTTTATTTCATTTCCATTCTGCAATTTCATTTCTGCAAAAGTAGATTAGACCTTTCCTGCTTTCATAGATTAGCATTTCAATTCCGTAATTTCAATTCTGAAAGCGTAAATTAGCATTTCAATTCTGCAAGCGTAGATTAGCATTTCAATTCTGCAAGCGTAGCCTAGCATTTCATTCCTACAATTTCATTTCAGCAAAATAGATTAGTCCTTTCCTGCTTTCATTTCAATTCCGCATTTTCATTTCAGCAAGATAGATTCTAGTTAGTTGCAATTCAATCTATTTCAGTTTTGCAGGTATAAGCAGAAGAAAAAAAAAAAAGCAAACAAAAATATTTCATGCCTCGTAGGAACATAGACAATACCGGAAAATTCCTACCCAACACCCCCACCACATCACTGAGTCACCCTTCTCTCTTCTTTGGTGGCAGTGATCCAGAAGAACCTATAGGTGAACCTCCTGAGATATACGAAGATCCTATAATAGAAGAAGAGCAAGAAAACATTCCTTTTGAGACCATGGCTGAAAACAGAAATGGTAGAGAAGATGAGGAGAGAATAGAAGGTGCCTTTCCCATCCGAGAGATCAACAGGGACATGAAGATGAAAAACATAAGTCCCTCAGCCTTACCTTATTTCCATGGATTGACCACTGAAGACCCTGATTCCTTCCTATTTGAGTTTGCTGTCCTTTGTCGAACTTATGACTATGCAGAAGACGAGAAAAAGTTGAAACTCTTTCCCTCTATCCTCAAGGATGTAGCACTACGCTGGTTCATGGGGCTACCTGGAAACAGTGTCACAACTTGGGCTCAGATGCAGCAAGCCTTTAACAAAAAATACCGGGACTATTGTAGGTCAAAGGAAACAAAGGGAGAGATCTTTCGGATGACCATGGGAAGTGATGAGTCTTTAGAATACTACGAGGAAAGGTTCCAACTTAGCTATAAACAGGCCAGGTGCATGCTTGACCCTAAATCTCTGAAGCTGGTTCTGCTTCGAGGAGTCCCCAAAGACCTTCTAGATACCCTCCATCTGCTAGCTGGAGGATACATCTACCAACTACCTTATGAGGACATAAAGACTGTGTTTAGAAAACACTCTAGGGCAGCCCGGAAACGAGGTTGGGGGAATCCACTCTCAGCTAGTACCACCTTCTCCAAGCATGAGTTTGCTAATAAGATGGAAGACGTCAAAAGTGAGATGAGACAGACCATTACCATGCAACTGGATACTTTCCGAATCCAACAGAAGAAAGAGGAAGCTGAGAGGGCTTTGGCCATTTTTTGTCCTAGATGTACAAGGAAGCATCCTAAGAATGAGTGTCCATTGCACTCAGTGGAGGTATGTTTCGTTTGTGAGGAAGACCACTCCACGAACCAGTTCCTAACCTTACCTGGACTTAAAGCCATGTACCAAGGGGATGAAGGGGCCACTCAGCCACTCCACTTCCTTAACTAAAGGAGGCAACATGGGTCCAAACCTTACCAGTAGGGGATGCAAGGAACATCCCAAACTTATTACAACCCCAATCAATCTGCTCACATGCCTTCTTGGGGGCCCCTTGCTCATCCTTCCTCGTCCACACCTCCTCCTTGGTCTTATCCATCTCAGTACCATACTCAACTTGTTGCTCACTCGTTTCACTCTCATATCCAGCCACAACCTCAGTGGAATGCACCTCAATCGGGGTGGAGGCCCTAGTACAACTCTCCTCCCACTATTTTGCCTCCACCTCCTACTCAACCACAACCATTACCTCCTGCTCCTCCAAGACAACCCCAGATGCCTGATCAACCAAACCCGAACCCCAACAATAGACAGGCCCAACAGGTATACACTGGAGAGACAACATGCCCTACCTATGCTGTGGAGATTTAGGAGATCAACCTACGATCTGGAAAGGTCCTTCCAGATCGCCAGCCTCCTCCCCCGGAGGAAGAGGAAGAGAAATAGGAAAGTGAACCCAAAGCCATTCCACCCTTTCCTGAGAGACTAACAGTAGCCAGGCAACCAAACCTAGAGGAGACTAAACTTCTGGGAGAACTTAAATAGTTGTGTGTGAAAATCCCACTTCTCCAGGCCATAAAAGATGTGCCAATCTACAACAAATTGATCAAGGAGAAGTGTTTCAGGCACCCAAGTAGGCACAAGAGAGATGCCCCGACTATCAATGTCATAGGACAACTGTCCGATCTGATGTTGGGACAAATAATCTGTCAAAAATATTTGGACCCTGGGAATCCTGTAGTTGATGTCCACATCAATGGCACCATAATCCCCCATACCTGATTGGGATCCATTGGGCCAATCCCACATATTGCTGATAATAAAGCTTGCTTTTGGGAGGGGCAATTTTACGGTACCTCAAGTGTCGACATAACAGACGACGATTGGGCTAGGTCCTCTATTATATTATAATTCTGTGCTACTTTTTCACAAGAATTAAATGTCGATTTGTGTACTACTCCCTTTGGCGGCTTTATCATTGGTTCAGGAATGATGTGTGGCACAACTTTGGTCCAAGTTGTTGTCGAACTACTAGGTTGTTCATTAGCCTTGTTATTCGATAGCTGTGGATTCCCGTAATATTTATTCCTTGTCAAAGCATCATTTTTTTGCTTTGAGATAGACAACATAAGCACTTGGGATCGGGAAGCATTTTGATTAGTGACCAGTTTGGTTCCCGGGTTTGGAAACGGATCAGTCAATACTGCTGAGGTTTTTAACTCTTAAAGAGTTTTTTAACTTCAGCTTTATGTGGACAATCTCTCGTTTGATGATCCTCATCGCATATCTGACACCCCGCAGGGGGTTCCTTTGCCCATAAGGGTTTGCAGAAGGTTTTTCAGGAGATGACTCATCCTGCTTCTTTTTTCTCCCTTTCTTTTTCTTCTTGCCCCCTGGCTGCTTCAGTTGTTTTCCCTTGTCGGTCGACACGACATTTACTTCCTAGGCAAGAAGTTCCCCATTTGCATTTTGACTAGAAATCTTACGGGCCTTTTTAGATGTAACATTTGTTGATTTCGTGTTTGTAGTACCAATCGTGCCATTTCCGGCATGAGAGTCATTGTTCGATTTAGGAGGAGGAGGAACGGAAAATTCTGGTTTGGGAGCGTCAGGGATTTTATCGTAGAGCGTGCCAGACTGAGTATAAATCAAGTCTAAATATTGCGCACGAGCAATAACTTGCTCTTCAGTGATGACTCCTCCCTTTGCCACATTTTCTATAATGGAAGGTAATAATGACTTAATAAACCATTCAGCTAAAAGCTGATAAGGAACGTACGTTTTTACCATTCTACGACGATGTCGCCACTCATGAATATGATCAGATATGTGAGTGGCCGTTGTCTGTTTGAAATTGGTAAGAAGCTCTGTTCCTATTTCGTACCTTATTGGTAACTGAAAATGGGTTAAAAAGGTTGTGGCTAGGGTGCTGAAGTTATCGAATGAAGCTCTAGGTAATTCGATATACCATTTTGCTGCCGGACCAGTTAACATTCGCTAAAAAAGGCGAAGCCTAATCGAATCATCGTTTAGAGTGTTAGATGAACACCACAGATGAAATGTCATCACATGATTCGACGGGTCTTCACCCAGATTTCCATTAAATTTAGGAATATCTGATGGAAGTTTATGCAGAATCGCTGGCCACCAAGGGGCATAAGAAATTGGATCATTTGTCAGCCGGTTAAGATCTGGTAATTCTAGAGTTGCTACAAAGGGAAACTGTTGATTCAGGTTAGGCGAAGCATACCCAGGATAAGATGGAATCGTCTGAGCAGTGGGTCTTTGCATACCAGCATAATGTATTTGATGCTGGCAACTTTGACAAGGTTGATGGGCATAACCATTATAATATGGTTGTTGATAACCGCTTTGGAAATGCGGTAGCCCATTACTTACAAAGACTTGTTGCTCAGGTCCTTGATATGATTGTTGGAATGGAAGTTGTTGAGATTGAATCAGCCATGGTTGTTGGACCATTTACTGTTGCCCAATACTGGATGATTGACCAAGATGAGAAGTCATAGTACTTGTTTGAGCCTGAGTCGCTCCAGATAAGGAGGCACTAACCTGAGGTTGTGATTGAGTCGTTGAGACAAGAGGCTGTTGTATTGCAACCTGAGAAACTTGGGGTTGACATACAACAGGTAGCGCTCGTACTTGCGCCGTAGTCATCATAGCAGGTATAGTGGGAATATTCGACACAGGGTGCACTGGTTGCATTGAATATACAACCCTTGGTTGCTGCGGCAGTATTGGTACCCAACCGATGGATGTAATTCCAGTTTTCCTGAACTTTGTTGTAAACTCCCATATGGTTGTTCTCCGGGAGGGAACATGAAAAGGCATACTTCCCTCCATATGGTGGCAATCCAGTACTTAAAGGGTAGATTGGCCTTTGAAGACACATTGGATCAATTTGTTGAGTTTCAACATAAGACATACCAGATGATAATCCAGATGAAGAAATAGGAACTGACCATGTCGTCGAAACAGTCCCTGATTGGACTCCAGCTTGTTGTTGATAACTTGTCGGGACAGATGGTACACCAGCGAACATCGTTGGAGTAGCAACAGGAGGCTCTGCTGCTGCTGCGTCAGATGACACAGTCCTGGATGTCGACGGTTGTTTAGACATATCTAGTCTATCCAAAAGATTTTCTAGCGATTTCGATTGACTTTCTTCCATGATTGCAGATTACTCGATCAACTAAAAATCAAGAGGAAGTATGTTTCCAAATTAGATGAATTTTAGATGCTTTGACACAACTTGTTTTTTCAATTTTAAAGAGTCGAGAAAAAATAAAAGATGACTCTAGTCGCCTTCGATTTTTAATGAGCCTGAAGTGACAAGTGCTGAGATGGACCTTTTCTATTAAAGATTCTGAAAAGGAATGAAAGGGACTACTCTGGAAATATAGGTAGAGGGATTACCAAACCAATCGCAAAACTGCAGAATACTTTTTACGGTACGGCAGTCAATCTTCCCGAATGCTGTGTTCTGTGTATTGGGATCGATAGGGCAGCAGACACGGCTTCCTATGGATAAAGGATTAAGCCTATTGTGGTCTCCCAAAATATACTCGACGGTACGTGGGAGCACAAGTCCGTACTGGCACTTATCGTCTCAAAGTGGAGGAATCACCCAACCATCAATGAGAACAACAGTTACCAGGCTTTACGACGTCGGAATACGTCTCTAGCCTAGACTTCTAAATGTTGTGCATTAGGTTCCAAAGCGTTGTTAGATTCATTGAATTTATTTTATAGTTGATCTTGTTTATGAAGTTTGCCTTTCAGGTTCACCGCGAGATGTAGATGTAATTCCTAAAATGCAATCTAAGATGATAAACAATCTTTTTATCTTTTTTGTGCAATGAAAATCCTAGCTACTAAGGAAAGAAAGACAGAATCCTTTCACAAAGAGCAAAGAGCACACTCTAAATGCACTTTCCTAAATCAAACCAATCAGACTGTCTAAATGCAAATGCACATGCATGTATTTGTTTTCGACTTTCTTAGTATATGAATGGTAAAAAGAAAGTTGATGCACAAATCTGAATTTATTTTCAAGCGACAATTATCAACAAGTTTCTTTTTGAAATAAAAAATGGAGGCAATCACAACACCTTACGATTTGGAAATGAATACTTGTTTTCGACACTAGAAAAATTACAAATTCAGACCAAAAACAATAGTAACAGGATAACCGACTATCAACAACAATCAAACTCTTTCCTATGATTGAAATCGACACTTGCGGCACTTTCAAATCAAAGGACGACAGTGTGATTATGTTACTTTTGCAAAGGAGAACTGAAAATGACTCAACAAACACACAAAAACATTTACAGTTCTTTTGTACAAAGGAGGCGAAATAACAGCAAGGAAAAGGGGTTTCAAACAGAGATATACTGATCACTAGCAGCAAAATTCATGAATAGAACTGGAAAGAATGAATCACAGAAACCAAAACTGAACAATGCCTAGTCTGATCAGCACACCTATAACACAGGGAATTTGAAATGCAGCGCACCTACTACACTCGGGAAGTGCGTTGAATTTCAGATTCTCAGAAATAGTACCTGCGCTGGGCCAGAAACGAGACTTTGCTTGGGTTTCGGGTCACAGTTTGCAGTTTAGTTCATGGGTTTTGGCCGAGCAAAAGGTAATTAGTAATGCAACAATCAGGGGTAGATCTAAGGAGGATCTAAGAGCTACCACAAGGGGCAATCAGAGAGTTTGTGAATCAGTTGTTTAAATCATAAATAGATCCCGGAGATTGACTGAAGCGACATTTATCTACTATGCAAATGCAGTTCGAAAGCTACCTGGCACGACTTTAGACTCCATCTGCAAGTTTATGAAATAGACAACAAGGAAGATAAACAAAAAAACTAATTCATCCCCAGCGGAGTCGCCATTTTGTTACAGGGAAAAGTGTCTACTCAGAACTGCTTACCCCACTAAGGTGTGATAGTTGCCTTAGAAACAAACAAAGTAAAGCTACTTTTGTTTTTCCTTTATGAAGTATAGATAGAGAGGAACAAAGAAGACCAACCTCTGTCTTGCGCTAATCTCCTAGTTCGATTCCTCTCTTCCTTGATAGTCTTTCGCTACTTGTTCCCTTGCACGCCCAGCTTCACAGAGTACCTGTAAGATCACAGTAGCATAGCACTATACAAGAACATGGATCTATAATCATAAACATTCTAGGATCAGATGTAAATTGACCATACAAATGCAACAAACATAAATGACACAAGAGTATGGAGGAAAACTTGAATAGCTTTTATTGATAAACAAGAAAGAGCCAAGGGGAGTTACAACCAGTTGTTCTGACCCAACATCATCCTCTCAGCAAGGAAGCCCCTCTTCACCTCATACAAAGCTTAGATCACCCAACAATCTGATGTTTGTCTCAAGAAACCAACAGCAATTCCTTACAATATGCAAAATTCTAGCCTCTGGATCTCTGGGATGAGGGATCCATATATAGATATCTGTAAGGGAGATGAGTCAGCTTGTGATTTGATTAGTGTCTTCCCTCTAATAGTTCTTGCTTCCACTTGGAGATTGATGATCTCTTACTCATCCTTGGTCGAATTCAGAGAGGCAAGTGTCACAGGAGAAGTTTCTGGAAGCTTCCATTGCCTCTCCACCTCGCGGAATGACACTGCCATTTGTCATTTCTCGCCCATCACACCCCATAGAAGGGCTTTTTGAAATGCAACGCACCCACACAGTGTATTTAGGTGAGATGCAACGCACTTGGCCTGTGGAGCAGCTGAAATGATCCTGTTTTGACCAATTCTGAGCAGTTTTTCATGGAGAACTTCTGGGAGAAGCTGTAATCAGTTGACCTTGTTCTTTTAGGGGTTAGAACAACACTTTTAGGGACTTAGGAGCCCTTGGTTTATGGACATTTCATGCTTGGGGTTGTAGTGCCCAAAAATGTCTATAACACATGCAAACACTATATGAGCTAGGCTTAGAAGGAGTAGGTGGTTGACCATAATAAGCACAAATAAAGGCAGAACCTTTGTAGACTCCAGGGGAGAAATTGGCGAGGGACGAGACAATCGTATTGTCAGTCACTGATGAGATATTGGACTGAGGGAGTCACCATTTGTTAGTGTGAAATTTCTTGGAAGGTGTTTGAAAAACACTTCACTTAAGTCACTATGTGACACGCGACCCTAACAATAATTTAGGGCTGCCTATGCTTTAGATTTGCAATGAAACTAGAAAAACTTGCAACAAAACAACATATATCATTGAAAAAAAGAAATAACAATGTATATATCCAATGTAATAACCCAAATGGAATACATCCAATGTAATAACCCAAATGGAAAGACTTTTAAATAAAGGTATGCAAATCCCCCTCCATGGGATGGGTACTTTGATGTCCTTGATGCTTCAGTAATCAATTCTCTCTCTCAATGTGTGAAAAACCCAAAACAATGTGGAGAACTCAAATGGGAGCTCAAGTGAAAAGAGACAATAATGGTGATGATGATAATGATCATGGTGAAGAATGAATGGAAAACTCTCCTATTTATAACAAAGTATTGAGTTAATCTCGAAAATGGAGAATAATAAAATAATATTGACCAAATCAAGACCTAACCGTTGGGAATACTTTATTGTATTTTTTGGAGAGGGAAAATATATTCAAAATGGTCAAATATATTTATTTAGAAATAATTTATAAATAAAATGATTTATTAATTATTTCATGAGGATTAAGAATGGTGTGAAAATGAAATAATTTTTTTTTTTTTGTAAGCTTCGGTAGGACCCTCTCACTTTTCGAATTTTTACAACCTCCGTAGGATTCGAACTTGACTGGGGGGTGTGAAAGTCATCCGCCCCAGCCATTACATCATGCACGTCATGTGCGTGAAAATGAAATAATTATTAAATAGTGATTTAACAATTATTCCAATAATAGAAATACGGAATAACAAATAAATAGTGATTTATTTAATTATTCCTAGGGGATAAAGTCAAATGTGACAAGGAATAATTATCAAACAATGATTTAATAATTATTCCTAGATAAAATTAAATAAATAATTATTTATTCAATTATTCTCATGGGGTTTTTTAATTTTAATCAAATATTTTTTTAATAAAAATGGTTTACTAAATTATTTCCTATGGTGAAAGTGATTTTATTATGGTAAAATTAATCCTACATGGTTTATTTCGATCCACCTAGTTAGAAATGGTTATCACTTTTTGCTGATAACAAAGAGGGAGTGTTAAATTGTAGCAAGAAAAAGATTCATTTGACTTGTGCCTTAGTCAAATGAGGAAATTAAAATTCAACTTGAAGTAGGATGAGTTGGTAGGCAATTAGCAGGAGTGACATGGAAAAATCACCCAGTTAAGTTAGTCAATTTGAGTTTGTGGGCAAGTAGTAGAGTTGTGTACAAGTTGATGGCTAAGTTCTAGTTGTTTAGTGGTGTTATATTTAGTGTTTGACAATTGAGTGAGATCTAGTCTAAAATAGAGTCAGTTAGGAGTTCAATTGAGTTGTGGAACTGTTGTAAACTCAACTAACTCGAAGTTACCTAGTTCATTTACTAAAAATAGACTTAGTCATGCATGTAATTGAAATTTCCTAGTGAAGTTTGAGGGAAAAGGAAAATTGTAATTATTATTGTATGCTAGTGAGTGTAGATAGTTTGTTGCAATGCAAGTGAGCTAATTTCCTTGGGAATTGCATAAGGAAATAGGAGCTTTCCCTATTATTTAGGAGCAAAATTGCGCAAGGAAATAGGAGGAAGCAGGAGCCTATTTTGTCTAAGTATTGGACATAGCAAACTAAGGAGAGAGATCAATATTGTAGTGTAGAGGGAACTTCAAGCATTGAATAAGTCATTGTAATAGATCATTTTTCTCATCTGATATAATACAAATAGAGGAGGGGTTTTTTCGTAGTTGGGTTCCCCAATAAAAATTGTGTTCATGTGATTGAATGCTGACTGTGTTTCTATTGTATGTTTTCCCTTCCATATATTGAGTAGATGAAGTTTTGTGTCTTTTGATTTTAGTAGCAACTACAAAACTTCAAGATTTTTCTACAATCTGGGCCTCTGAAGATGTGTGTTCCCTCACCACACCTGAATTCCTAGATCCTCAAATCTCCAACTTTAGTGAAAATGTAATCTGACCTTAGATGCATTTGTGTAGTCCTATATATCCATAACCTGACTCACCTATGGATCCCCCAGATCTTGGATGTGACAACATCTAGATAAGGAAATCTATTCCAAATGAGGTTCATTCCTCATACAAAAGAATTACCCCATGTCAAGCCCACCTTGCATCACTAGATATAAAAATGCACTCAATCACAAGATCCAGTTGAGATGAAATCCAACCCATATGCAAAGGAACTATGCGTTGTCCACCTGAATGCTCGAATCACGAATGAAAAAAATGACTAAGATGGGATATTCATACCTATATGATATTTAGGTTGATGTGCAAGGGAGCACTCTCGGGTAGCTCCACATTCCAAATTTTTGTATTACTCTAGTACAATAGAAACAAGGAATTTATGGAAATTTTAGGGATTTCCTAACGCATGGGGGTAATATTCCAAATGCCAAATTTATTGTAGGAGATGAATGACGCCTAATAATTGGACCTCCAAAAGGTGAAACAAGTATGCACTTAACTCTTATGGAGTTTATTGTGATATTCCTATTATGGTGAATTTTGAGTAAACAGGTCGAATTACAATCCAAGCAATAATAACAAGTAACTTGAAGAAATCTATAATTTACATGACTTTCACAATATATGAGCCTAAAAATACAACTATGTGGACACTTGATCCGAACTTAAACAAGAGCACAAAAAATCACAGATATAACCATAAATAGAGAGATGTGAAAAAAATAACACTTCATTTCATTAATATCAAATATTGAAATATGCTTACAAATAGAATGGAAATACATTAGCTTGGGCGATGGTAGCTTATCTGTAAGAAGGGATGTGGCAGCTACATGCCTTTGAACTTTGTTACAATGAGCCTCAAGGGCCTATTTATTATTGAAAAATAAGGGAAAACCCTAAACAACCAAAACCCTAACCCCATGAGATGGAACACTAAGAATTTGTGGGCCCTGTTGGGGTTAGTTGGGCAACCAACTTCCCAAGGTCGTAACTTGGTAATATTATCTCAGTTTGAAGCATACCATACCTTGTTGGAAATATATCTCTGGATATTATACGATTTGCAGTAGGCCCTTTCCTATGGCAATGATCCTTCTACAAAACTAAAAAAAATTGCAGTTTAGGGGGTCAAAACTGCTCTGGAAGTTCACGACCTAAAAAACTACTAAAAATAGTAAATTCTACAATAAATAAGGAAACAGATGAAACCAACTGGAGGTCTAGGTGGAACAGGTGGGTGGCCACAAATATCCACCTGGATCAGTCCTCCCTGCTTAGGAAGAAATGGTTCCCATTGTGTGTAGAGCCTCCACGAGATGAGGAAATTTTTGTTGAACTTGGTCCTTGGTGACCCACTTGCCCCGGTGAAGGAGTTGGCCTGCTTTGACAACTTGATATAGCTGGATCCTCTGTTGGTGAGTGTTCTTGATCTTTTTATCCATGATCTAATTAGTTCCATGCAATCAAGTTTATCTCTGTTGGTGTCAGTTGTTTTGGAATGTCAGATGTGTCCAATAATGGTGGAAATTATGGCCGAAGGAGATCTACATTGAGCACTAGGTGCATACCAAGGGGCGGTGAAATCCTAAGCTTGAAGGGATTGTCGCCTACAATGTTGGTTATTGTGTATGGCCCATATCGGAGTGGGCGAAGCTTGCAGTGGGGTATAGCAAGGAGATCCTTCTGAAATTGTAGCCCAACTTTGTCGCCGACATGGAACTTGCGTGACACCCGATGCTAATCATGGCACGCTTGTACTTGGAATTGTCTCTGTCCAATATATCATGGACCTTCTAGTAGATTTGTTGAATGCACTCAATGAAGTTAATTACCCTGTCGAATTTGGAAAGGACGTGAGCTAAATCTGGTTGAGTAGCCACAAATGGTATGGCCACTTCAATGGGACATAATCGCTGAAATCCTAGCCCTACCTAAAAGGGACTATGACCTTTTAAGATATGGAGCACTCTATTGTAGATGTGATAGACATAGGGGAGGATTTCATCCCATGTGTGTGGATGATTCGAGTTATACATGAGCAGAATGTGTACGATCATCTTGTTGACGACCTCTGTTTGGCCATTAGTTTGGGGGTGGAAAACCATGGACTTAGTAAGTTTGGTATCCAACATCCACCATAGACTTGACCACAATGCACTTAAGAATATGCTATCCAAATCTGAGACAATGGACTATGGGATACCAAAGTGTACCCACACTTGCTCAAAGAAGAGCTTAGCAGTGGCCTCTATTGTGATATTCTTCTTACAGGTTGCCATAATGGCCATCTTAGAGAATCTGTAGACGACCACGAAAATGCAATCGTTTCTGTGTTTAGCAGAAGGAAGGCCCGACATGTAATCCATGTAGATGGATTCCTAAGTTTGACTAGGAGTAGGCATAGGAGTATATAGGCCTTGCTTATTGATGGTTGGTTTGGAAATGGCATAGGCAGTGTGGGATTTAATGTACCTCCCAACATACTAACGAAGGTTCGACCAATAAAATACTTCTACAATACTGCCACTATTTTCTTTACTCTGAAATTTCCAACGAACCAACTGTAGTGTGCCTCCCAAATCATCTTGGCACACTCACTTGAATGAACACAGATGTGTCCCATGTGGCATAATAGTGCATCTTGGAGGTGAAAATTTGGAACTTTCTTACCTTCTATGAGTGTATGGTATGTGTTGCTGAATTCTAGATCACTCTTGTAAATATGTCGCCACCTCAAAGTCTCAGGCCCATAGGATATGAGCATAGTGATCAACGCCATGACTGGTGGTCAGTTGAGGCAATCTGCAACATTATTGGTGTTTCCATTCTTGTACTTAATGTTCATATGAAATTGTTGCAGTCATGTGGACCATTTTGGATTGCAATCGTTCTGCAACTTCCCTTGTGTCTGTATGAACTATAGGGGTGGGTGGTTTGTGTGGATGACCATTTCCTTCCCCGTAATGTAATGCTTCCATTGATGGCAGGCCTGCATAATGGAATACATTTATTTTTCATGGGTGGGATACTTTAAAACTGTGTTTGAAAGTGTCTCACTATGGTAAGCCATTGGATTCCCTTGCTGAGTAAGAACTGCACCAATAACATAGTTGAAGGCATCTGTCTCAATCTCATAAGGATGTTGTAGGTTTGGTAATTTTAGTATTGGTGTAGAGAAAAATCCCTGCTTCAACTTGGAAAACTCCTTCTTTTGGGTTTCATACCAAAATAACTTTGCTTTCGCTCCACCCTTGGTGACTTGACTTAAAGGCCAAGTGATATGAGAGAACCCCAACACGAACCTGCGGTAGAAATTAGCAAGGCCCAAAAAGCTGTGGAGCTATGTTAGAGTGGTTGGGGATGGCTAATCCTGAATGACTTGTATCTTGGCTAGGTCCAAATGCACACCCTTCTCATCAAAGATGTACCCCAAATTATGAACTTGGGTCATGCCAAAAGTGCATCTCTCCAGATTGGCACAGAACTTATGTTGTCATAGGGTTTGGAGGACCTATCGAATATGGCATAGGTTCTCTTCCCAACTCTGGCTAAATATCAAGATGTCATCTAAATACACCACCATGAATGCATTGGTTAAGGGTTGTGAGATATCTTCCATCAATCTAATGAAGGTTGCGGCGACATTGTCAACCCGAAATACATGCCCAACCATTCAAAAAGGCCCTCCTTGGATTTGAAGGTAGTCTTCTGCACATTGGAGGGTTCGATAGGCACCTAGCGATAACCAGACTTCAAGTCAATATTGCTGAAATATTTGACCCCCTTGAGCTGGTCCAGAAGGTCATCAATCCATGGGATTGGGTACCTATTCCGAACAACGATCTTATTCAACGCTTGATAGTCAATACATAGTCTCCATGTCCCATCCTTCTTTTGTACCAATACAATCGGGCTCCTACAGGGTGATGAGATTAGTCTGATGTGCCCTTTTTGCAACAACTCCTAAATTTGCCTCTTGATCTCATCGTTCTCCAGAATAGAGAATCGATAGATTGTTCCATTGGGTAACGGTGTGCTTGGGTCAGATCAATGGAGTGCTTGACATGATAGTGCAGAGGTACCCCCGTAGGTGAGGCGAAAATGTCCCTATATTCCTCCACGACCTTGTCCATATGTTGTTGTTGTATGAAGGAGCCCTGTTTGGAAGCCGTGACCATAATCTTCTTCTTGCCCTGAGGGTGAATCATAAGGAAAATAAATTTCTTGGTTTGTGAAATGATCTTACTGCATTTCTTTGTAGAGATCAAAGAGACAGTGGTAGGTGGGGCTTCCTCCAGTATCCTGTACAACATATTTCCAAAAGTAATAATCATAGAGAGAGGTCTAGATTCATATACAACATGTCGCTTCCACAAGTATGTTTTTCCTAATAATACATCACAAAATTCGAGAGGAGCAACATGACACAATACCTCATCCGTCAAAGGCTTGATGTTGTAGGAAAGACAACACTGCTGGTTGACGTAGAGATCTCGTCCTTGGTGAAGCTACCCCGCGGTGTATGACTGTGGATGTGATTTAGTTGGTAGACCCAACTGCTTCATGACCTATGCTAAAATTAGTTTCTTTTGGCTCCCGCAATCGAGAATGAACTACAATGGAGAACCCTTCACCCACATATGTGAGTGGAAGATGCGTTACCCCTCCTCTAGATCTTTAGGATCATTCTTCTGGATGTTGGTGGTGGCTATGGTGGCACTTGGCTCCACATCAATGATCTTCTTCCCTTTCTCATTCCCCTTGTCGGGTTCTGACTTAGATTCAAAACATGTGTCTGATTCAGAAGCCTTTATCTTGGCCACTAGTGACTTCTTGGCCCAACACTCTCTTATGTTGTGAGTGGAGTTCTTATGGAACTCCCACCATTTTCCCATGTCCTTCTTTGTCTTCCAGGTGTTTTTATTTTCTTTCGGCTTCATAGGGTTGTCCTGGGTCACCCCGCCTTGGCTTTGTCCTTTTCTTTGCAGTTTGGGGGTGCCTTTCCCTTGCTTCAGATTTGCAGATTCAAAGTATCACTTATTCTATTTAAACTTCTTCTCAATCTTGACAATGTATCAGTACACTATGCCGAGTGACGAGATGTCCAGGAACTCCATCTCATCTTTGATGTATATATGTAGATAGCTGTAGTACTTGAGTACTAAATATCACTCAAAATCCTTGATACCCAATTTCATGTGAAGGGTATGAAAAACATTGGTAAAATCCATCACATCTAGTTCCCTTCCCTACCATAGCATCGTATTTTATTTATTTATCCTCATAACTCTCGATAGGGTAGTACTACTCCTTGATGGCATCCCATAATGAATTCCAAGTGGGTGCGATTGAAAATAGTGAGGGTGTACTTTCATCCTTCTTCTCACAGTAGGTTTCCCACTAGTCCTTGACGTTTGGGGTGGATTTGAGAAGTCCACATCTATGTGACCTTAAAATATGGGGATGTCAAAGTTAACTTGTACCTTAAAGGATGTGGCACTTCCAAAGTGGATGCTAGAAGAAGATGCATCGCCTTTGGGTAGTTGCTAAAGGATCTAGGAAAATTTGTCCATCATCATGTTCCTCTGTCGCTTGAGGGCTTCTTCGAGCAAGATTTTGAAAGGATCTCCTACCCATCATCTTTCTTCTCTTCCATCATGGGAGGTCGTTAGGATTTACGAGGCTGGTCTTGCAAAGGTTCGACTAGTTCGAGCCCTAACTCCTTTTATCCTAACCTCGTTGGGGACATGCAAAGAAAAATAGAGAAAGAGTAGACTGCTTTGATACCACTGATTCGTACTTAAATAGGAATGCAACAGATCATAAATATAGCCATATATATAGATATGCAGCAAAAATAACACTTCATTTCATTAATATCAAATACTGAAATATGGTTACAAATAGAATGAAAATAAACTAGCTCGGGCGATGGTAGCTTATCTATGAGAAGAGTTGTGGTAGCTACATGCCTCTGAACTGTGTTACAATGAGGCTTAAGGGCCTATTTATTATTGAACAACAAGGGAAAACTCTAAACAACTAAAACCCTAACCCCAGGAGATGGAACACCAAGAGTTTGTGGGCCCCGTTGGGGTTAGTTGGGAAGCCAACTTCCCGAGGTCATAACTTGGTCATATTATCTTTGTTTGGCATGTACGATACCTTGTTGGAAAGATCTCTCCGAGTACTACAGGTTTTGCAATAGAAAATGTGGACCTCAAAAAAACGTCATTTAGGGGTTCAAAATTGCTCCGGAAGTTTAAGACCCGAAAAAACTACTAAAAATAGTAAATGCTACAATAAATAAGGAAACATATGAAATAGACTGGAGGTCTAGGTGGAATATACGAGTGGCCACCAATATCAACCTGGATCAACACTCATCCCTAAGCATGCAAATAAGTTATAAATCATGAACAAGGTAGAAACTCCATGGTGCTACTAGTTAGTGAATCCACAATATTCAAGATATCTAGCATTGAATGTAATAACAACTTTCAAGCACCCACACATAAATATGCATAATCATTGTAACATTCATTGATAGAACAAGTCTCTCACAACCTACAATCCAAATATGTACAACTTTATAGTTATCTTAATATATTGAGATGGTTGGTGATTGAAGGAGGGACTTCAACTCTCCACCCAACCATAGGCTAGCTACACTACAATCTCTCTTGCATCTGACCACCCCTGAGCCAAATCGAGAGTCTAAGGTGATTCTTGCTCAAGGGAAATTTCACACGAAGGCTTAGCCAAACACTTAGGAGATGGAATCTGTTATCCAAGTGGTTTATCAACTACTCTCTGGAAGTAAGCACCATAATTAATATCTTACTCTCTCTAATATCAATTAGAGGGATTCACCCAAAGCCCAACAAGAGTATTACTCAATTTCAGGAGACTAAATCAACTATCTAGGTGGTTTATTCGCTGTGTTTTCATGGAAAGCATTGTAGGGACCTATAATCTATTATCTATGCGGTTTATCATCTCTTCCAACAAGCATGAAAGTGACTCAATTTATCATGTCAAGTGATTTATTAGCCATATAACAAGCACTTGAGTGGTTTTCTTAGATTATTTTCAAAGCACTATGTGGTTTGTCAACTTTCTCAAAAATAACTTAATGTTTTATCAACTTGTTTAACAAGTGCTAATTGGTGCAACTCTCCAATAAGCCTCTCGCTAGACATTTAGGCTCAGGCACACCATCTAGGGCCTTCTTCATCACAATATAGGGAATGACACCCCAAATCACTAAGCACTAGCTCAAGGACAATCCAATTTAGTCTTCTTTGTTGCTCCTGGCTCTTTCTCCTCTACCATGATTTTTTCTTTTTTGTTGTCTACTACATGATCTTGTCTGCATCTTCTATTCACATCCGTGTGCCCCCTTTTCTATCGTCTCTTGTTTGTTATGTCATCTTCCTTTGCAATCATTGACCCTTATCATTTTTTCCTCTTCAGAGAGTTGCTCCCTATCTCGATCCAAGAGGAGAAAATACATATGGTCATTGTCCTACACCCATGGTGGCCATCCTGAAACTTCAGTGCTTGTCTATGTAAGAAATACCTAGTTTATTTCTTAATGTACTTTTATAGCTCCCTCCTCTGAGGAGAATTAGCTTGCCTGTTGGCTCAAGGGGCTTGGACCTAGGTTCAAAGTGTATTGTGCACCAACAAAATCCTCAACCACTGGCCCTTTCGGCAACGACCTGCAAGTAGATCATAGTCTCACCTGAAGTGGTTATGGGAGGTTGCAGAACTAGGTTTCTGCAGCCAGAGGGATATGTGCATTGTGGCATCCGTGTGTTTACTTATGTCTTAGACCTATATACAACTTCACATGCATAAATAACTTCGCGCTGATGATTTACTTCACATATTTTCACTTATCACATAAACATATTAGAAAATAGTATAACATGTATTCTTTCATATAATTTAGTAAAAAGCATGCATAAAAATATGTATAAACACATATACATAATCTTTTGCGAAAATTTCTTCTTTTATTAAGATAAATATTCAACACATACAACTTCTTCGACCTTTGCACCCAGCTGCAGATGGTCTTTGCACTCAGTTGCAGACTCTTCAAGGCCTTTATGCACTCAGCTGCGGAGCCTTCTCCTAAAGCCCAAAATATAGACTAAAGACATAAGATATCAATGATCCATCTCTGACTTTCCCTCCTATCTTACTATCATCGACAAAGTATTACATCTCCTTATATAGATTTCATTACTACAAGACCATGGTCCACATACCATGGATTCGACAAAACAATGAACTAACACCCAATACCCGTTACAAAATGAGGGGATTTGACCTGCCCCAAAGCCCCTAAACATCCCATGGTAAATATAACTTCGTGGACTCTGCGCGCTCCGCTCCTAAAAATGCAGAGCCTTTGACCCAAAACTGGACCAAGTTGGGTTGTGACCAACATTTCCATCCTAGTGTCTTCCCTCCTGATGATTTAGACGATGACCTTTTATTGGATTCTTGTGTTCACCTTGCACCTATATCTATGAAAGTCTAGTTTCTTCGTCAATCCTTGATGGTTCTTCCCCATTGGTTGCACTGCCTCTTCAATCTTTCTATGTTTCTTCTTCCACCCATCCTTGTATTAGAATTGGTAAAAGTTGTTAATGGTCGACATCCATATCGATTCATTCATGAATTCAAGCACATCATAATGCAAAGAAGTCAATAGAAATATATTGGGAACAGACTCCTAATGATGAAATCATGATCATATAAACAAAAGCCAAAGTGGACAAACAATTCATTCAGGATGAGGAGATCGAGGAAAATGTGGGGCCATGGGTGCTTGATACTAGTAATAATTTTGGTAGGTACAAAAATAACTTCAAATAGTTGATATTTACTTGCAAGTAAATACAATTATGGAAAATGTATTGGTGAGGAGAAGTGAAGCTCATCAAGAGATTATGCTTTCATTGATTCCCTCCAACTGCAATACAAAAAGTGGACAACAAAGTGTCTTTGCTAACTAAAAAGATTGCAAACATGTACTTCCAAGACTTTGAGAAAGAAATAGAGAATTCAAAGACAATTCAATAGATTATCCTTTAGGTTAACATCTTCATATTTAAATTCTTTTGTTTTATTTCCACTAAAATAATAAATCTATCAATTAAGCTAGATATAAATATGGTCATAATAATAATTCTCCCTTAATAATATACCCTTGTTACTGATAATATGGACAAAATTTATATATCCTTATCACTGATTTGGTTTTCCCATCATAAACCAATAAACAAAATTTGGTAATCTTTTTAATGGTTAGTTATTATATACCAAAAAATATTGAAAAATTGAAAAAAAATCTCTAGTTATTTTTTTGGGAATATAGTGAAAAATTTGAATTCGCTAACCCAATTATTATCCTATTGGCAAATTTGGACAATGGCTACATTAGTAGAAGACAAAGACCGAAGTTTCAGTATGTGGTTTGTATTAGGTAACAGAGAAGTTCACTTATTTTTTTTCTATAAATAATGAGAAACAAAAGTAATTTTGGTAGTTTTTTAGAAATAATAAAATATATAGGAAATAAATATAGATTATAGTTAGAATTAAAAGGAGTTTTAAAGAGTATAAAAAAATAAAATTGATTTGATTAAGTTATATTTGGAAGGAAATTAATATAGTTATATAAATTAAATAATTGGTAAATGTTGATAAACATCAATTCATATTAGATATAGAAATGTTTATTTCATGATACAATTTATATTAAAATATATATATCGATATATATATATATATATATATATATATAAATCATAACTTTTTTTTTAAATTATTATTATTAATTAATTATAAAAATAAATAATATATGAGTTAAACATATATACCATTTAAAAAAAAAATAGTTTCAAGGGTTAGTTCAACTTAATATAGAGTCAGATTTGAAGTTGTTAGTCCGTGCCATGATAGGACTATAGCAATCAATTTTCTTGTTGACCACTATTAGTTTAGCATTGACAAATCTAAGTTATAATGTTTAATTTTGAAAAATAAATATTTATTGTTTAATGTTATTGAAAAAAATATTTTTCAAACATTTCACTGGACTATAACTTTGAAGGTCTTATTGCAGCCTTTGTGTCATGTGTATAACTGTCTTAGATTTTTTTTCCATAATTTATGGATGTATTTGCAATATTTATGCCATAATTCGATTTTTTATTGTTAAGCTTTATACTTAAAATCCTTGAAAATAGATTATACTCACGTAAATAACCTATTTATGGCCCACCATAATTTAAGCAAATATTTGCCAAAAAATGAATAGAAACAAGATGGAAATAAATATAGGAGTTACTACCTACCATTATTTATGTTTCTTCCATGCTTTAACATGTAGGAGTAAAAGTGTAAATGTGTCAACTTACTACTTTATGTCCACTAAAATTTATGAAAGTCCATATCCCTTAGCAGACAATTAACTTTTGTACTTCATATATCAAATTGTAATTTTTCTAAAAGCATGACATCCACTTAAGTGGTAGGAACTATGTTGCATGCAACATTTGTTTGATATTGTCGCTACTTGTTGGTAATCACTAGTTTGAATATGACAATTTTTTAATTAAATTCAAAAGTCGAAAGGGAGGTAAATCTTAATTCACTATGTTTACTAGGGTGAAACTCAAATTCACTTAATAATTATTAATAATTAAATTAAACTAAATTAAAATTTTCAAAAATCCTATTCCAAAATAAACATATCTTAATTATTTAAATTATCTATTTTTAGCAAGTTTAGTGAAATATGAATAAGCTTTTATTAAAGTAACATCCTCATTTGGATTGCAATTCCATAAATATCCAATGGACAACAGAGAGTTTAATTATTAAATATCATTTTTTTCATAATTTCAAAATATTTCCTAAATATATAATCAAGATAAATAAACTAAACACCTCTCTATGGTAATTTTTGGATTATGCAAACCACCCAGAAAGTTAAAAAAACTGAAAGAAATAAAAATAGGTGTTATATAGATTTGAGATTTCACAAATGATTTTAGCTTAAGCCCATATACGACTTGAAAAATTCAAACCCTAACACAAATAAATAAGCATTGACAAGCAATCCTTTTGGGTAAGGTCAATGAAAAGCGAAATTTACATAAACAATAAAAGATTCTACCTTATAGTGCTCCTGCGGCAAGTTAAAAATGAAAAAACTAAATATTTACAATCATCCCATCCACACATAAGCGAGGTTGACTAAGGCTGCCCCATTGCTGAATCATTTATCATCCATAAAATAATCTATTAGGTCACGAGGAAACTTGATTTAGCAAAATCAGAGTTGGTAGTGCAACAATTTGTGAAGGGTTTAGGGTTTGTGATATATATCCATCATCAAAGAAAAATCCATGGAGAGAGGGAAGAGGAGTTCCAGTTACTCAACATCAAGGAAAAGGCCTTCAATACCCTTCTTTTCTCCTCTCACTATGACCTAGTGCACACTCTCGCTTCACCCTGATTTTCCCTCTGTCTTTTGCAACTCTCGTGCTATGCTTGATGTCAGGCCTTGTGGTGTTATATAAATCCAATCAGGACTTATTTTATATGATCACTCGTTCGATCGATTCGATAACCCTAGAATCAAGGAGCTTTGAACGACTAGAGATGAAAAACATAGTTTTTAAATTTTGGTTGATGCCCACTGCGGTGGTGATGTACACGATGACATCCATCTACACGGGCAACAAAGTTTCCTTTTTGAACACTTTGAACATTGTTACCAGGGTTTGGAAGTGCTCGGAAACAACTCTCATCTATTTTTTTGCAGTCATCTTAGCCCATACCGTAGTCTACATATTGGCCTTCTTCCTTCTTATGTACATTGTGGGGTTCGATAAATATGTGAATTCAAGAGAGTTTCTTTTCAATTCAATTCTGATACTCGCCTTCTTCTGTGTCCTTGTGTATATAAACATGATTGGGTACCTGGACAACATTACATTTGTGTTGCAGGGGCAATATTATAGCCTCGCTACCAAGCAGAAGAGGATCAAAATTTTGATCCTTACAGTAAGAGCATAAACGTTTTAGTCTATCAAACTCTAGTTCACAATGCTTGTGGAAGAAGTATGTCCACACATAGCATGTACAAAGGAAGTTGTGAAAATGTCATTGTGCAGAGCAAAAAATGAGGAGCAAGGATGAGCTGAGACAAAAGTGTGGGCGAAATGAAAACCCCACTTAATTACCAGTAGAGATAGGTAGATACACATCATTTATGACTAAAGTATTAACAACAATTGTATAAGTCCACTGCTTGCTTTGGTGGTATTGTGAACAAAAAATATGCATTATTTAATACTAAAATATTGGAAATAAAATCTTTTAGTATCAAGTGCAGTGATTCGCACATTGAAAGCTTCCTCTACACAATGGACTTTCTTCGCACTTCTGCACATATGCTAATTTGGAACATATTCGAACTTATGAACATATGCATTGTTTACAATTGAAATTTACTTAAATTATAGTATTATACATTATTTACAATTAAAATATTACCAATAATATGTGCATAAACAATGTTATTATCTGCACAATGAAAAGCTTCTTCTGCTACAAACAAAGTTTTTTCTCAATCAAATGTGGTTTTGCACATAACTTTGTGTGCACTTCGTACAAATTTTACTCACTTGACTATTGATATGCATTATCTATAAATAAAGTGTTAGCAATAATATTAGGAATAAAAGTGTTTAATTCAAAGTGTAGGTTAGTTAGCTAGTGATGGGTATGTTTTCTCCAAAGAGCATAAACAAATAGATATTTGAAACATTATTTACAATACAAATATTATCAATAATATAAACATAAAAATGTTATTATCCAATTTTTTTTACTCAATTGACTACTAATATGCATTATTTATAACTAAAATATTAGCAGTTAGTGTAAAGTGTGAACATTTACACAAACAACACTTCCACACAAGAGACTAAACAAGAAAATGTTCAAAATATACAAAATATTAGCAATAACCTCATATACACCAACCATTTACTAAAATAAATATTCTCTCTAGTGGGGTCTCCACATATAGCGTGTACAAAAGAAGTTGTGCAGGCTAAGCAGTGCAGAAAATGCGGACCTCTTCGCACAATAGAGTTAAGTGTATAGATATAACGTGTACGAAAGAAGTTGTGTAGTCATCGTTGTGTAGACCAAGAAGTGCAGAACAAGCATGGGATGAGACACAAATGTGGATGAGATACAGGCCTCTCCGCACAAATACAAAAAGATACTTGGAAATATGAATATGACCTATAATATTGTATACATCAATTGCTTACTAAAATATTAGCAATAAAAGTTGTTAATGCCAACATAGATAACTTCCACTCTCTGAAATGTGGATGAAATGGGGACCTCTCCGCACAATATAATTACGTGTCCAAATATGGCATGTACAGAAGAAGTTGTGCATTTGTTTTTGTGCAAAGAAGGCAGTGCAGAACAAGCATGGGCTGAGACAAAAATGTCGATGAAATATAGAAGTTTCCGTACAAATATGAAAATATATTTGGAAATACAAAAATAAGCATACTTTACACTTAAAATAACATGTATGGAGGAAAATCTGTAGACATCATTATGCATACCAAGCTGTGTGAAACAAGCATGTGATGAAACATAAATGTGGATGAAATGCAGACCTCTCCACACAATACAATTACATGTCTAGATATAACTTGTACGGAAGAAGTTGTGCAATCGCCGTTGTGCAAAGTAAGTAGTGTGGAACAAGCATGGGTTGAGACACAAAAGTGGATGTGTTAGGCCCCTATACTACTAGTGTAACCCCTTATGGTTATTAGTACAGCCCCCTTATTATATTGTTGTACCCATGTAGTCCCCATATTGTTACTATTGTGCCCCATAGAAGCCCACTATTGTTATTATTGTGCCCTTACATTATTATTGTTATGTCGGCTCTGATTATATTATGACTCCTTAGACTCATATATATAGAAAGGAGGTCTTGTCATTTGTATCATCCAAGAATTGTTCATTTATGTAATGTAAAGGAGGTTGCCCCCTCGAAGAGGCTGAATTCTAAGGCGTTGATCTATCTTTTCTATCTTTTTGTGAGATGGTTTCATAACATTTGGTGTCAGAGCTTTGGATTCTAGGGTTTCACTGCTCCAAATAGGTCATCGTGGCATTTTCGCTATAACTTTGTTTCTGCGACATTTCAGAAGCGAAAAAAAACCTATTTGAGACAAATCGCACTGAACCTCGGGTCCGAATTTCAGAGCTTTTCGCGCTATATTTGCGGAGATATGATCTATGGAAGTTGGTCTTTTTGCAGACTCTTGAATTACATTCCAAACAGTTGACTTGGGGAAAATAGTCATAACTTTCTCTCTGAGCATCAGATTAAAATTTTGTAAGAAGGTACAGAGAGAGGACAGACTGTAGTTTCTTGTATATATTTTTCAGAGCCAAAGGTCGAAACAGTGACACGTGGCATGTCGCACAAGTTCGTTATACTAAACTAGTCTATAATTAGGTCACCGTGGGAGATTTGGCATAACTCTCCCTTGGAGAATCCAATTTGGATCAGACTAGTGGCATTTGAAAGAGGACACAGAGGCTACCATAGGTTGCAATTTCAGAATTGGGAGAGTTGAAATTACAGAGTTATATTCGTTTCAATATCGAGCTCCTAAAATCAAGAAAAGGCGATATGAGGAATTTTGATGGCAAGGATCCGGTAAATTGGATACTTCAGATGGAGCAATATTTTGATCTACATGGTGTACCACTGTTACGAAAGGTATGTATTGCATCTTCATATTTAGAACCGGATCAATTTTTATGGTATAAAGGGCTTTTTTCTCGTAAACAACTTGTTAAATGGTCAATTTTCACGGAGGAAATGATAGCACATTATGAGGATACAAAGAGAAACACCTTCTTTAGAGCAACACCACAACAATTGGAAAGTGTAAAAGAGCTTTGTTACATAGTGGAAAGTAAAATTATGGCAACAAGGAAGTCTACCCCTCACAACTATAATAATGGAAGTGTTGTTTCTCCTAGCCTTCCACAACCTACAAGGGTTACACCACAACAATTGGAAGAGAAAAGAGAAAAAGGGATTTGTTACAATTGTGATAGCAAATGCACTAAAGGTCATAAGTGTTCTAAGAAGAAATTATTTTACATAGATTATTAAGAGAAGGAAGGAAAGGATCAAGAAACATCAAAATAAGAGTATATACACCAGGAACCAACCCTAGAAAAAGAAGAAATGAATCCGACCATATCTTGTAAAGCATTGGCGAGAATTACCACTCAAACTCTCAAGATAGAAGGACATATCAAGAAGAAAAAGGTTCAAGAAGTGAAAGATCACATCGAGAAAGAAGAAATGAATCCAACCACATCTTGTAATGCATTGGCCATAATTACCACTCCTCAAATTATCAAGATAGAAGGACATATCAAGAAGAAAAATGTTCAAGAAGTGAAAGATCACATCGAGCATCAAGAAATGAATCCGACCATATCTTGTAAAGCATTGGAAGAAATTACCACTCCTCAAACTTTCAAGATAGAAGGACATATCAAGAAGAAAAAGGTTCAAGTAGTGAAAGATCACATCGAGCATCAACAACAAGTTCTCCAACTTTTAAAGGATAATGCCACTTTGGTGCAAAATCGAATGAAACAACAGGTAGATCAACATTGTAGTGAAAAATGTTTTGATGTAGGTGATTGGGTATTTTTACTGCTACATCTCAAGCAAGCTATTTATGAGAAGGAAATGTTGGAAATACTACATGCACTTAAGAAATGGCAACCTTACCGAATGGGAAGACACTTCAAGGTAAAAATGGATCATGATAGTCTTAAATACTTTTTAGAAAAAATATTGTCTATAGAAGAACAGAAAAAATGGGTCACAAATATATTGGGTTATGAGTTTGACATCATCTATATAAAAGGGAAGAAAAATTTTGTTGCAGATACACTCTCAAGAAAGGATGAGGATGTGTAAGCATTGTTTTGTGCTATTTCTATTATCCAACCAGATTGGATAAATGAAGCAAGGGATGAATGGAAGAAGGATGAAGAAGTGTGGCCACTCATTCAAAAGTTGCAAAAGATCCCAATTCAAACAATATTGCCAGAACTTGAAGAGGAAGGAAAAGTCATATTGGAACTTGGAGCAGTCACATAAACAAGAACCCGACAGCTTTGAAATCAATCAATTTCAGAGTATCTCATCAAGTGGAAGAAATTACCAGCTGAAGATTCCACATTGGAGGACAAGAATATTCTACAGAAGCATCAAGAACTACTCAAGCGTTGAGGACTACACTTTTTGAAGGAGAGGGGCATGTTAGGCCCCTATACTACTAGCGTAACCCCTTATGGTTATTAGTACAACCCCTTATTATATTGTTGTACCCATGTAGTCCCCATATTGTTACTATTGTGCCCCATAGAAGCCCGCTATTGTTATTATTGTGCCCTTACATTATTATTGTTATGTCAGCTCTGATTATATTATGACTCCTTAGACTCCTATATATAGAAAGGAGGTCTTGTCATTTGTATCATCAAAGAATTGTTCATTTATGTAATGTAAAGGAGGTTGCCCCTCGAAGAGGCTGAATTCTAAGGCGTTGATCTATCTTTTCTATCTTTTTGTGAGTTGGTTTCATAACAAGATGAAATACGAACCTCTCTGCACAAATAAAAAAAATATATTCAAAAATATGAATATCGCCAATAATATTGTATACATCAATTTCTTACTAAAATATTATCAATAAAATCCTTTAATGCCAACACAAATAACTTCCACTCTTCGAAATGTGGATGAAATGTGGACCTCTTCGCATAATAGAGTTACGTGTCCTGATATAGCGTGTATGGAAGAAGATGTGCAATCGGCATTGTGCGGAACAAGTAATGTGGAACAAGCATCGACTAGGACACAAATTTTGATGAAATACAAATACAAAAAGATATTCAGAAATACAAATTTCATCAATAATATCATATACATCAATTTCTTACTAAAATATTAGTAATAGAAGCCTTTAATGCCAATGTAGATAGCTTCCACTATGTGAAAAGCTTTATGTAAAAGAATCAATTAAATAGCAGTAGAAGGAGGGATTGTACTGCATTGCAACTATTCCCCTTGTTATTACTATTCAATATTAATTTATTTCTAAGTCAAAAACATAAGCAAAATGGACACAGTGAATCAGGCTACCAATCACCTCTAAATTTAGATTTGAAATTGATTACGTTTCACTCTCTAGGCACAAATTTCAGTAAACATGACTTATTCACATTGACAAGTGTTTTGAAGAATCTGTTTTTAATTTCCAAACACATAAAGAAAACACATGAGAAAATAAGTTTCATTAGGGACCATGCCTAAATTTTATTTTTGTGGAGGGAAAATATTATTTAATTTCTTTTTCCTTATTAGTAAGTAGATTGTTCTTTCATTCCCTATTGGAGATGGCTCTGTTCTAAACAAAAAAATGTGCTCAATATATCTAAATCCACATTATTTTGTTAATCAACATTGAAACAGACTCTGGCCTAGTGAAGTTTGGATTGTTCTGGAATGCAAAGAACTTGTAACGACATGAATGATAGGAATTGTTAGGTCCCTATAATACTAGTGTATCCCCTTATTGCTAATGTTAGTGAAACCCCCTTATTGTTATTGTTGTGCCCATGTAGTCACCATATTGTTATTATTGTGTCCCATAGAAGCCCACTATTGTACCCTTATATTATTATTGTTATGTAGGCTTTGATTATATTGTGATACCTTAGACTCCTATATATAGAAAGGAGGTATTGTCATTTGAATCATCCAAGAATTTTTCATTTATGTAATGTAAAGGAGGTTTCCCCCTCGAAGAGAATAAATTTTAAGTCATTGATCTATCTATTTGTGAGCTGGTTGCATAACATTTAGTATCCGAGCCTTGGATTCTAGGGTTTCATTACTTCAAATAGGTCATTGTGGAATTTTTGCTATACCTTTCTTTCTACAAAGATTCAGAAGTTGAAATTGTAATCACGTAAAGCTAAAATATTTCTAAATGTCATGTATGAATTTCAGATATTTTATTTCTATATTTTTAGAGATATGATCTGAGGAAGTTGGGGTTTTTGCAGGCTCCAGAATTCCATCTCAAACAGGCGACCTATGGAAAATCGTCATAAATTTCTCTTTGAGCATTAGATTTGAAATTATTAAAAATTAATGGAAATAGGATGGACTGTAGTTTTTTGGATATCATTTTTAGGGCCGAAGGTCGAAATAGTGACACGTGGAACTCCATACAAGTTCGCTCTACTAAACCTATCTATAATCAGGCCATTGTGGGAGATTTGGCATAACTATTTATTGAATAATCTAATATTGGTCTGACTTGTTGGGTTGGAAACAAGACTCCGATGGATAGTACAAGATGTAATTTCAGATCTTGGAGATTCACAATTATAGAGATACAACAACTGCAATATCTAGCTCGTAAAAAGCAAGAATAAGGTGTGTATTTTTTTTTTTAAATTTTGCCTAACTTTTGTTTGAAAAATCAGTTTGAAGTGATTCAAGGGGAATAGTCAAGCATAAATATCATTGTTTAATTCCAAAATGACTCGAAGAAAGAAAATGGAAATACCTAATAAGCAACTAGAAAGCTCTACTATGGCACACGAAGAAGAGGAAGAAATGCAACATGATATATCCAAATTACGAGACCAAGTGCAACAAATTTTGGTCCCGCAACGAAATGGAAGCCAATATGGATGGTTTGAAAAATGGTTTAAAATTATAAATGGAAGATTTGAAGAATGGTTTAAAAGTAGACATCGAAAGTTTTAAGGAATGTTTGACAAAGTTGCTACAAGAAATGCTTCCTAATTGCGAAAAGGTATTAGATGAAACTCATGATGAGAACAAAAAAAATGTTAATTATGATTTCATAGAAATAACGTTGGATTTAAGACCCACCGTATTCCAAAGATCAATATGACAAAGTTTGATGGCAAGGATTCGGTAACATGGATACTATATATGGAGCAATATTTTGATCTCCATAATGTGCAACACACACAAAAGGTACACATTGCAACTTTATTGTTAAAACCCAACCAGTTTCTATGGTATTGGTGGCTTTGTTCTCGTAAACCACTTGTCACTTGGTCAATTTTTATAGAGGAAATGATAGCACATTATGAGGATACAAAGAGAAACACCTTTTTAGCCAATTGATAAATCTCAAACAAAAGGGTTCAATGGCAAAGCACATTGAGGACTTCCAAAAATTGAATATAAGGGTAAACGATATTCAAGAGGAGCATAGGATTGATGTCTTCATAGGGACTTTAAAGGATAATATCCAACATGGGGTTCACCTTTGGGAACCTGATTTATTGGAGAAATCATTCAGGTTGGAAAGAAAAATTGAAAGCAAAATTATGGCAACAAGGAAGCCTACCACTCACAACTATAAAGATGGAAGTGTTTCCGCTCTTAGCCTTCCACAACCTACATGTTTGACACCACAAAAATTGGAAGAAAAAAGAGAAAAAGGGATTTTTACAGTTGTGATAGAAAATACACTAAAGTTCATAAGTGCGTTGAGAAGAATTTATTTTACATAGATTGTGAAGAGGAATAAGAAAAAGGAACAAGAAAATTCAAAAGAAGAGGATATACATCAAGAAGCAACCCTAGAGAAAGAAGAAATGAATCCGACCATATCTTGTAATGCATTAGCATAAATTACCAATCCTAAAACTCTCAAGATAGAAGGACATATCAAGAAGAAAAATGTAATAATGTTGATTGATTCGGGTAGTACTCCTAATTTGATTCATTATAAGATATCCAAGGAATTGAATTGCTACCTGTATCCAGCACTAGAGTGTCAATTGATGGTTGCAAATTTAGGAACTATAAATTTCTCTAGAAAGTGCCATGATATCAAGCTAACCATGGGGGAGTATGTATTTAATAATCTAATGTTTTCCATTCCAATTGGGGGTGTTGATGTTGTACTAGGAGTCCAACAGTTACAATCTTTGGGTACGATAGCTTTTAATTTTCAAGTAATTTTCTTGAAATATTTTTGGGAAGGAAATGAAGTTGAATTAAGGGGTATTGCAGGGAAACTAGGAAAGATAATCATCTCTAATGGTATGAAAAAAATTCTAAAGAAAGAACAATGGGGCGTAATTGCACAATTATTCTCACTAGAGGTTCAAACATCGAAATCATCTATTTCTCCATATCTCCAAAATGTCTTGGACAATCATTCCTAGGTATTTGAGACTCCCAAAGGCCTCCCACTTATTCATGATCATGATCATGCTATTCATTTGATTCCATGAAGTTTTCCTCCAAACATAAGGCCTTACATATATCCCTATGCCAAAAAGAGTGAAATTGAACGTATGGTTGCATAAATGCTAGAGGCTGGTATGATTCAACCTAGTCAAAGTTCTTTCTCTTCTCTAGTAGTATTGGTGCACAAGAAGGATGGATCATGGAGCATGTGTCCAGATTATAGGGAGCTTGACAAGCTCACTATAAATATAAATTTCCCAATCCTGTCATTGATGAATTAAAAGGAGCAATTTACTTCACCAAGTTGGATATTCGTTCAAGATATCATCAAATTAGAATGAAGAATGAAGACATTCCAAAAAAAACATTTAGAACTCATGAGGGTCATCATGAATTTTTCGTCATGCCTTTTGGCCTTACCAATGCAACTTCTACATTTCAAGGTTTGATGAATTCCATTTTCAAACCCTTCCTTAGAAAATTTGTGTTAGTATTTTTTGTTGATATACTAATCTGCAAAAAGTATTGGAAGCATCATGTTCAACACGCTGACAGGGTGTTCAAACTATTGGAGGAGAAATAATTATATGCAAAAACCTCCAAATGTTTCTTTGGAGTACAAGAGGTGGAATATCTAGGTCATAATTGATGAGCCTCATTATTGGCTAATTATATGGACCTTAATTCACCTCCTAGCTTAGTCAAACCAACTATTCTGATAACTTATTGCATACTTTTGATTATATTTGTTTATGAGACGAGTTAGAGTTGGATATTTTTATTTGTGGTCTAATGTGCATTTAATGCAGGATTAAAGGATAAAAGTAAGGAATTTTGGCAAAGACAAAGGTCAAAACTCGAATGGGACAAGGGAGAGCGATTATAGGAGGTAAATCCTCCTCATTTACTACCCCTCCATTTGAATATTCCTCCATCAGCTCGGAGTGCAAACAGCCAAATCATGAGGACTAGAAGGTAGCCGAGCAAGTGAAAGACAAAGCACCAGTTTATCTTGAGTTTGAGAGCTGAGCCTCCCTAATTTTAGATAGGCCTAGGACCTCAGTAGGATGGGGATTTTTTATTGTAAAACTCAACTCTATTTTCGAGCTATAAGACTTGTGATAATTTTTTTATGCAATCCATTGTTTTGGTAATAAGAATGAGTTTTTTTTGAGCCAACACTGAGTTAACTCATAGGGCTGAAGCTCTGGGTTAGGGCCCAACCCTAGTAGCCAAGGCTCCTCTTTATTGTACATGTATGCTAGTGGAGATTCATAGCTTAATTGTTCATTTGTTTGGTAGATGCATTTCCATTACAACAGTGTAGTTTAGATTGGTTGTGTGATAGATTGCTTCCATTTGTGCCTTCTTTCAAGTAGAAAGTTAGCAAGGAGAAAAAGGATCACCACAAGGTTTTCAGCAGGTGTCTCGACCTCACTTCCTCCCTCTGGGACCATGACTTGAAGAAGGGACCCTTTAGCAGCCCCAAAAACACATATTTCTAGTTCTTGTATGAGCTTTGGAGTTTGTTGTCTTTGATTCAGTACTTGGTTAATGTTGCAAGGTAGATTTCATTCTCATCTTTTTCCATCTCCATTTATCCAATAGGACCTCACTCATGCTTTAATTCCCTTCAGTAACTTCCTTCATGCATAATATAGGTAATTGATTCATGCTTTTCTAGTTTATGAAAATGTATCTAGTTGCATAGTTCTTGGAAGACACACATGTTTTAAGCAGAGCAGGTACTTAAAGAGGGGACCAAGACTTCATCACCAATAGACACCTTTAACTTCATCCACCTTAGCCATCCCTTTTTTCACCATCAACCTCACTAGTTTTTCATCATTTTTCATTGAAATTCCCCTAGACACATTAAGCGAATCTGCCATCTCTTATCTTCGATATTGACTCCTGAGTGCTACTAGACCTCCTAACACCCCATTCCACCCATCACACACCTTTCCCAAGCTTCCCATCACCTCCAACACCTCACAATTAGCTCTCGGTTGTATCCTGTAGGTTTCCTATAATTCCTACAGGATCATTCTGTAGGTTACTAGTACATCCTGTAGGTTTTCCTGAAACGCCCTGTTTTGAGGCTGAATTGATGGGAAACCTCTAGGAAGTCACAAAAAGCCTCCTAGGACCCCTCCACACCATCAAATCACTTCATAAACCTTCTAGCCATCCTTAAAAACCTTCCATCCACTTGTCACATCCACAAGAATAATTAGTTTGCATACTTGATTTTGCCTAAAAAACCCAAAAAAGTGAAAATAGATTTAGTTTAGTTTCTTTGCCTACACATCAATAATGTTTGATGCTTTTTACTTTTGCAACTTAAATAGTAACATTTTTTAGTGTTGATTTAGCAATTTTGCTTAGCATAGATGCTTAAATGGTTAATTAGGGTATGGTGTGATTTAGCATTACATGTTGTTTTTTTCCATTACTGCAATAGAGTAGCTTTGTTAGAGTAGATTTTCCCTTCTTACATCAAAGAATCAAGCTTCTTCCGACTCTATAGAAGTCTGGCTTGGAACCCCAGTGGTCTCTCTTCTGCTGAATAGTGACAACAGGCAAAACCATCACTTTTACTTGTGCATACAACACTGTCACCTCCAAGTTTGTACAAACCCGGGGTTGATAAGCAAAGTTGGTGGCCCAGGAGTTGTAGCATCCTTGCTACAATACTGGCACTCATCAATTTTTGGCGTCATTTCCAGGGAGGTGTCTAAGTAGAATGTGATTACTACTTTCTTTTGTTCTATTTCTTGTCTTCAATATTCTGTCGTTAGTTTATTCCTGCAGAAGTAATCTAGTTGCTTCTGTTCTTTCATTTTTCATTATCTTCTTTCCCTTCCATTCTGCAAGTAGGGTTTCAATTCAAGAAGTAGCTTTTTCATTCTATCAGTGATTTTCATTCAATCAACAATTTCATTTCTGCAAGTACTTTCGAGGTTTAAAAAAGAAGAAGAGAGAATACAAAACCAACCCAAAAATATTTCCTTTCATGCCTCATAGGAATAGGGACAACTTAGGGAAATTTTTTCCAGATACCCCCATTGCATCCAACAACCAACCTTCTCTCTTCTTCAGTGGATGTGAACTGGAGGAACCTTTAGATGAAAAACTTGACATATTTGAAGAACCTAGAGGGCAGAAGAAGAAGAGGAACCCATTCCTACTAAACCAATGGCTGAAAACCGAAATGACAGAAGGAATATAGAGAGTGTTGAGGGTGCCTTCCCCATCAGGGAAACCAACAGGGACACTAAGATGATAAATATAAGCCCCTTTTCCCTACCTCATTTCCATGGCTTGACCACAAAGGACCCCGACACTTTCCTATTTGAGTTTGTTGTTATATGCTGAACCTATGACTATATAGATGATGAGAAAAAGTGAAAACTATTTCCATCTACCCTCAAGGATGCAGCATTGCGCTAGTTCATGGGCTTACCTGGAGATAGCATCATAACTTGGGCTCAGATGTAGCAGGCCTTTAACAACGAATATCGGGACTACTATCTGTCAAAGGATACAAAAGAAGAAATTTTCAAGATGACCATAGGCCATGATGAATCCTTAAAATACTATGAAGAAAGATTATAGCTCAGTTAAAAAAGGGTCAGGTGCACACTTGACCATGAGTCACTAAAGCTGGTCCTACTTAGGGGAGTAAGAGAAGACCTTCTGAATACCTTACATTTGTTAGCAGGAGGAGATATCTACCAATTATCCTATGAGGATATGAAGACTATCTTTATAAACCATTCTAGGGCGGCCAGGAAAAAGGGTAGGGGTGGTCAACCTATGGCCAGTACATCATCTTCCAACTCATCCATCAAGGGTGAAATTGGAAACATGCTGGAAGATTTCAAAAGTGAGATGCTGCAAACCCTTGCCTTGCAAATGGACACCATGAACATTAAAAGGAAGCAGGGGGAACCAGAGAGAGCATTGGCCATCTTTTGTCTTAGATGCACCAAGAGGCATCCTAGGAACGAATTTCCATTGAACTATATTGAAATTTGCTCGGTCTGTGAAGAAAACCACTCCAAAGACAAGTTCCCTTCTTTACCTAAACTGAAAGCTATATATCAAGGAGCTAAATGGGTCACTGAGCATCTTTGCTACAGTAACCAAAGGAGACCTCCTGGGCCAAGACCATACTAGCAGGGCATGCAAGGGTCATCCCATGCATATTACAACCCCAACCAAACCACAACTATACCTTCTTGGGGACCCCATGCTCATCCTTCCTGGTCTACACCCCCTCCTTGGTCCTGTGCATCTCAGTATCATTCCCAGCCAGCCAGCCAGTCATTTAAACCTTACGATCTACCACAACCTCAGTGGAATACACCACTCCAGGGGTGGAGGCCTCAATACAACAATGCTCTAGCTATATTTCCTCCACCACCTACCCAACCACAAATCCTACACTTTACTCCACCCAAGAAACCCCAGATGCTTGCCCAGCCAAATCCAAACCTGAACAATAGGCAAGCTTAGCAAGTATACAATGGAGAGACATCATATCCATCTTATGTTGTGGAGATCCAAGAGATTACCCTGAGATCTAGGAGAGTTCTCCCAGATAACCAACCTCCCCCTCCACCTAGGGAGGTTGAGGAAGAAAGAGAGGAAAGAAACCTTAAAGTAAATCCACCCTTTCTTGAGAGATTATCCCAACCACTCCAACCTACCCCATAAGAGACTGAACTTCTAGGAGAATTGAAAAATTTATGTGTAAAGATCCCCCTTCTCTAGGCAATAAAAGATGTTCCCATTTACAATAAGTTGATTAAGGAGAAATGCTTCAAACATAGAGGTAGGTGAAAAAGGGATGCTCCTACCATTAATGTCATTGAGCAGCTATTCGACTTAATGCTGGGGCAGGTAATATTTCCAAAATATTTGGACCCTGGAAGCCCTGTAGTAGATGTGCACATCAATGGAATCATTGTCCCACACATTCTGATCGATCTTGGGGTTGCCATTAATGTGATGACCAAGAAAAATGGTAAGTGGAGGATTTGTGTCGATTATAGGGAGTTGAACAAAGCCAAAAAGAAGGATCATTTTCCTCTACCCTTCATTAACCAAGTGCTAGATGGCCTGGCAGGGAAAAGTTTTTTATCTTTCCTAGATGGATTCAATGGGTACAACCAAATCTAGATCTACCCAGAAGACCAGGATAAGACCACATTCACCTGTCCTTGGGGTACTTTTTCCTATAGGGTCCTTCCTTTTGGCCTATGTAATTCTCCTGCCACTTTCCAGAGAGCAGTCTTGAGTATTTTCATTGAATTAGTCCATGATGCAGTGGAAATTTATATGGATGATTTTACACCTTATGGCTGTGATTTTCAAGAAGCCCTGTCTAACCTAGGAAAAGTACTGCACAAATGCATTGAAATGAACCTGTCTCTCAGTCCTGAAAAATGTGAATTCTTAATGACTGCAGGGACCGTGCTAGGTCATTCAATATCTCAGCAAGGACTGCAGGTGGACCCAAACAAAATAGCCATCATCCAAAGGGTCCCACCTCCTCAAAAGCAGAGAGATGTCAGAAGTTTCTTAGGGTTAGCTGGATACTACTGAAGGTTCATAAAGGACTTCAACAAGTTGGCCTCTCCTTTATTTGGTTTGTTGGCCAAAGATTCTAAGTTTATATGGTCAAAAAGCTGTCAAGAGGCCTTAGACATTCTAAAGGATAAGTTAACCACTGCACCAATTATTTGAGGCCCAAACTGGGCCCTCCCCTTTCATATTCATGTTGATGCCTTACACAAAGCTATAGGAGCAGCCCTAGGTCAGGTAGAGGAAATATTGCCTTATGCTATCTATTTAATCAGTAAGAACTTGTCAAAGGCTAAGCTAAATTATACATTGACCAAAAAGGAACTCTTGGCTGTTGTGCATTCATTAAAAAAATTCAGGAATTACATTACAGGCTATCAAACATTTGTGCATACTGACCATGCTGCAATCAAATATTTAATGAACAAACCAGATGTGAATGCTCGAATTATAAGATGGTTACTTTTATTACAGCAGTTTGATCTAACCATTGTTGATAAGCCTGGTAAGGAAAATGTTGTTGCAGACTTTTTATCTAGGGTAAATGTGCCTGCAGGTGAAGAAGGAATGGTGGATGACTAGTTACTAGATGAGCACTTGTTTTCTATTTCAGTTCTCTCTCCATGGTTTGTTGATATAGCAAACTATTTGGTATCAACACAGTTCCCACCAAACTTGTCCTCCAAATAAAAGAGCAAGATAGTCAGGAAAAGCGCCCCCTTCACTTGGATTGGGGGCAATCTTTTCAAACTTGGCCTAGATCAAATCTTGAGAAGGTGTGTCAGGGAAGAGGAAGTCTTTGACATCCTTCTGACCTGTCATGATGGGCCTTGTGGAGGTCACTTTGTAGCAAAGAGGACAACATTCAAAGTGTTACAAGCAGGCTATTATTGGCCCACTCTTCATCAGGATGTGAAAAAGTACACTAGTCAGTGTGATCGGTGCCAGAGGATGGGAAGGCCTACTCCAAGAGATGAAATGCCTCTGCAGCCTCAAGTGACTTTCGAGCCATTTGACAAGTGGGGCATGGACTTCATTAGGCCTATTGACCCTCCTTCAAAGCAAAAACAATACATTATTGTGTGCACTGATTATTTGACTAAGTGGGCTGAAACCAAGGCAATTAAGGCAAAAACAGAAGAGAAGGTGGTTCATTTCCTTAGGGAGAATGTATTATACAAATTTGGGTACCCTAGAGAGCTGGTCATAGACCAAGGCAACTAGTTTACCTCCAACATGATTGAAGACCTGCTCAGCCATCACAAGATCAAGCATAGGACCTCCACTCCCTATCATCCACAAGCTAATGAGAAAGTGGAGGTGACCAATAGAGCACTGGAGGGAATATTAACCAAGGTGGTGAGCAGTAGTAGGCAGGATTGGGCAGAAAGACTAGTTGAGGCCACCTAGGCCTATAATACCACAGGGAAGACCACCACTGGATTCACACCCTATGATTTGGTCTATGGGAAAAAGACCTTGTTGTCCATTGAGTTTGAATATAACACATTAAGGATGGAAGCCCAACTAGATTTGGATCTCAGTAGTGCACAGAAAGAGAGATTGTTCCAATTGAATGGCTTGGATGAATTCAGAATGTAGGCCCTCCTACATACAGAGGTAGTCCAACTTCAGAGGAAGATCTGGCATGATAAAAATATTAAGGAGAAGCAATTTCAGGAAGGTGATTGGGCATTTTTATATGATTCTAGGTATAAAGAATTCAAGGGCAAGTTAAGGACAAGATGGCTTGGACCTTATGTTGTGGAAAGATGCCATGATAATGGTTCAGTGCAAATCAAAACCATAGATGAAGAAGCCATTCCTTTGCTTGTTAATGGACACCGATTGAAAATGTACAAGATACCTTTATCAAAACAATAGTTCGTTGATAATATCAATAAAGCAGTGATGATGGTGGAGCAAGTTCTAGCTCCTCCCTCATCAAATCACTGAGAAAAAGAAAAAAGGGCTCAAGTGAAAAACTCCATCAGGGCTTGAGTCCCATATTTGGGTTGAAAACCTCTTGAGGTAGCCCAATGATGAAAAAAAAAAATGAGAAAAAATGAACAAAAAGAAAGAGAGAAAAAGAAGATCTCTGGATGAAAACCTTCCTTGAGACGCCCAGGGCAGACAACTAGGGTGAAAACATCTCTGAGGCAGCCTAGTTGTCTTTTAAAAAAAAAATTATATATATTTGTCATGAAATTTCCATTTGCAGGTGGGAAAGAAAGATAGTTAAGGAGCAAAAGAGGATCCCAAGGAGACCCCTTCCTCTCACATATTCATATTCTTCACTCCTTACCATGCATCCCTCCATCATTTTTATCATTTTTCCACCCCATTGCTTCGATTTATGCAAAGTCTGTGTTTTCTGTAGGATCCCTTGTATTCCTACAGGATCCCGTGAAAACCTACAGGATGATCATGTAGGAATTATAGTGACCCAGAAATCCTATAGGAAGAAATCCGAAGGCATATGATGGACTTGTTAGGTCCCTAAAATTCACCCTATGCATGATCTAGCACCTCACCTCGTCCACCATCATCATCCCTGCACTCACCATTCAAAACAAAAAGATCAGTTTCAACAGTTTCTGCCAGTCTTAAAAAGGGAAAAAAAAGGGAAACAGAGAAGAGTAAAGAGCATTACCTGAGTATCCTTTTCTCTCCACACATCTACTCCTACTTTCCATCCATGTCACCATCCTCATAGCTCCAACAAGCAAAATGATTAAATAATTCTGAGGGAGAAGCAGCTACATGACATCTTGTAGCAGCCTATCCCATAGAATGCCAATCACACCAGCAACAAGTCTTCTCTAGGATGATCTAGGAGCTCCACAGTAGCAACATCAAATCTTCAGCCACAGATACTTGCAAAAGCAAAGAAACCATTAGCAGACAGCAAGAGGAGGAAGAAGAATGGCATGCAAAAAATATACACCGCAGCACCTCTGGTCTTCGACAAATGCATCATATCATTGAAACCACAGGTAAGTATCCCGCTCGCTCTCTATTGTTATCCTAAATTGCCCTATTTTTTACCCCGTTTCCATCAATATCAACCTATGTTTTACCTTAGTATAATACCCTTCTTTCCTGCACTAGTACAAGATAGTTACCCTTTTCCTGCACATGATCATAGTTTATATTAAGATTTGTTATAGCACTTTATTAATCTTTTTATATAGATTTCACATTATTTACATATTTCTTGCAACACATATTGATTTCCTAGAAGTAATCATGGAACATAGTGTTACTAATGTATGAGTTGACTAGTGCAGGAATATTCCTGCACTGCCACTGTCTGAGATTTCTGAGAGCTATCTTCCATGAGGATGGGTTTCGATCTTCAACTTCATGTCTAACTGCTGATGAACTGAAGTAGGTGGCATGCATCAAGTGATTTTTCTCCAAAGATAGATTATGGCCTAGCGAAGCTCGTGTGTGTTATAACCATTGGCCAAGTTTGTAATTCGGTTTTCTAAGTCTGTTTGGCCGAGAGGCCTAAACAAGAATTATCTGTAATTAGTGTAAACAGCCTAGAGCCGAAGGATATATATGATGTAGATCATAGATAGGAAGCTAGCGAACCATTGGTTACTATTTTGGTTTATGTAATCTGGTTATCACGTCGCTCTAAGACTGGATTGCTCTGTAATGTAATTTGTTGAATCAAGTAATACAAGAGAATCACTATGGTTTTCACACGCAATGTTTAATTTGTCTTTGATGTATTATTTGAAGTGTTGGTCGCTTTCATTCCTTAGAAGGGGAACGAGTTAGTTGGCCAGGGCCCAGCCAACCCAGCTTGTTGACCCCTCTCGCTTTCATTATTTGGAAAGACGGTGTGGTTATTTCTTTGCAACTGTGTGATGTAATAGTTTAATCGCTAATCTTTAAGTTCTGGATTAAATTATCTTCTATAGCCTATGTGTGGAACAGATCCATGGTTTGCAGAGTAGTTGTGTTTACTTTTTTTTATAAGATATCTTTCACGCATTTACTTTACTCTTGTTTTCTGTCTTAATTCATTTTCGAAGCGGATCGTGCAAGGAACTCTTTCTTGCACCAGTGCATGTTGTTGCTTGCACCTTGGCTTAGTCATTCGTTGCAGCAAACAGTGAATCACTTACCTGCATCTTATTTCCCATTATTTTGCAAGTGAATGGATCGATTAATCAAGTAACTATTTTTGGTATTAAAAGTTCATCTCTAAAATATCTGGAAGTAGTTATATTAAACTACCATATTATACTTGCAAAGAATATCATTATTGTGGGTGAAGTACCAAAACTGGTTGACACATGCAAAGTACTTAGGCTATTGATTGATTCTTTTGTAAGTGTTTTTATCTCATGAAGTTTATTTCCCTTATGAATTTTAATGATTTGAAGCATTTTCTTTTTCATAGCTAGTTTACTTCAGAATTTCATTTACAATTGCAATTCCTTTTCAGCACATCTTTCAGCTTTTGAAAGTAATTTGGAAACTGAGTAAAGGGGACTCTGCTTCGGTGCAAGAGCAAGTCTCTTGACATAGGAACATATTGCTCCAAGCCCTAAGGCTTAGAGCACCTTCACTCAAACATAAGTCTTCAGTAAGGAAGATTGAATATACTCTTACATAGAAATATTGTACCTACACTAGTGCAAGCAGATTGCAACCATGCAAGGATAGGTTTTTTGTGTGGGAGAAAGATCAGAAAGAAGGTAGAATTCTGTAAGGGCCCACTTTTCAGATTGCTTACCATCCATCTGAAGATGAACATAGCATTTCATTCCAACATTTAAGATTGGTTCTGTTGTGTGAAATTTCTTTACTTGATTTACTTGCAAATTGTCTTTTACATTCCAACACTAGAGTTGCCTTGGTGTTAATTGCCTTTCCAATTGTTTTCTATCTGATTCTACAAAGCATTTCCTTTAATAAGTAGGATTAGAAATAGGAAAATTTCATACCATTTTTGGCATTGCATTTTCTTCGTCTCTAAGTTTACGAAACCCTCGGGTTGACAATCCAGTGTTGAGGAGTTTGCTCAAGCGCAATTCTTGCACCCAACATTTTGGTACCGTTGTTGAGGAGACAATTTGAATTGGTAATGATTTTCCAAATTCTTTGCAATAGTGGTAAGTCTGCTGTTATTTTTTCCCACAGTGTGTTTCTATTGTTTGAAGGAGTTTATAGGTGTCGATTTATTTCTAAAACTTGCAGTTCTTATTTCGAATTTCGTTTGTCATTTTTTCTGAAATTAATGCCTAAAAGAGGTAAGGGTTTGAAGCCCACTAGGGGCCAAAGAAACACTAACAAATCTGAAACCAAAACTCATATTGGGCCTTCTTTTTGCAGGCAGAAAGTCCAAACAAACTCAGACTCATTATGCATGAAAATTCCACCTAGGCTCTAGTAGTAGTAGTTCAGGTGTAACACATCCCATAAAGGGGAAGAAAGGGACTGTTTGAATCCATAGTCAGACTTCTTAGCCTATTAAGAGTAGTTCTTGTGGAAGAACAACAATGGCAAATATGGAAGACCACGCAGAACGAAGTGGTGAAAATTAGGTAAATGAGGAACAATCTACTTTCGGATTCCCTATTGTGAATCCTAATATACAAGCACAAATGAAAATATTTCACCATCAATTCTTCCTCATTTCTATGGTAAGGTACATGAAGATCTAGACTCCTTCTCATTTGAGTTTGATATTTTGTGTAGAAGTTATGATTATTCATTTGATGCCCATAAGTTAAAGTTGTTTCCTGCAACTCTCAAGGACGCAGCACTCCATTGGTTCATGGGACTAGGAGGAAACACTATAATTTCTTCGTAGCAAATGAAGAAAGTATTTTTATCAAAATATCAGGAATATTGTAAAACTAGAGATATCCAAGATGAAATCTTTATTGTTGTGCAAAATGATGATGGAATGCTAGAGGACTATTTGCAGAGATTCATGTACATCCTCGAAATGTCAAAGCACAAATTTGATCTAAGTACTATTAGAACCTTGTTCTTACATGGGCTTACTGATGATTCTAGGAATAATCTAAATCTGTTAGGACAAGGGGATATTGCTCAAAAACCTTTTGATAAGATATGTGACTTGTACAAGAAATTCTCGAGGAACCAATATAGATCCGGTAAAGGAATTTGGAATAAAAACAAGAAAATTGAATCTACTGATGCTATGATTATTGGATTAGAAAATAAAATGGACAATATGAAAATTGAAATAATGAATATTGTTAGTAAACAAATAGACTCTTTGAATTTTCAGAAAAAACTTGTAGAAGAGCAAGAAACATTGTCTATTTTCTGTTCAAGATGTAGAAGAAAACATCCTCTAAGAGAATGTCCTCTAGATATTAAGGAAACTAGTAAATGTGCAATTTGTGCAGATAACCATGCTATAGAAAAATGTCCCTCCCTACCTGGGCTGAAAGCTGTATTTGAAGGGGGACAACATGAATTTGAATCGTTGCATGCAATGGGAGCATGAAGAAATTGGCCTCAAGTAAATGCAGGTATGGTTCCTGAACCTCCACCACATTTTTTTGGTTATAATGCACGCTCATATTCCTATCCTAACACTGGTCACTCTCAAAATTGGAAACATGTGAATCAATATCAATATGAACAACCCTCCCAATATTGGCAACAAGGATGGAGAGGGCTAAACCATTCACATAGTTCCTATCATGCACTGATGCAATCATATCCTCCTACATATGCACCTTACCCAATGCCTCAACCATCATTACCTCAGCCAAGTCAACCTATGCCACAATCACCTTTACCTCCATTGTTTCGACCTTCTCAGCTACCTGCTCAACCTTTACCCAACCCCAATAATAAAGTAGTACAAATGATCCATTCTATGACCCCGCTTTCTTCATCCAGAATTCAGACCATGCCAGTTGGAGTTAATGATATTTAATTGAGATCAGGGAAAGTAGTAACCTCAGAAAATCAAAAACCCATGGTAATTATCGATGAGAAAGGAGAGGAGGAAACTCTTGAACATTCTGAAAAAGATGAAACCATTCATCCTATCCTTGTACATTCTGAGCCATCATCATCTTCCTCCAACCGACCTCCCTATCCAAAGAGGTTAGTTGTGGAGAATAAAGGCCCCATTCCTGAGTCTAGCCTGGCTTCTGAGCTTAGAGACATTTTCATAAAGGTACCCTTGCTCCAAGCTATCAAAGAGATCCCCATTTATACAAAAATCATTAGGGAACTCTGCCTCAAGAAGCCAGGAAGGAGAAGATTGGAACCCAAAACCATTCAATTTGTTGGTAGAGCAACAGAGTTGATGACAAGATGTACGAACATGGAAAAATATACCGACCTCAGAAACCCTATTGTCTCTGTTCAGATAGGTGATGTCCTTGTCTCCAATGTACTTATAGACCTAGGGGTAGCAATTAATGTTATGACCAATAAAACTATGGATCAACTTAGATTGGTCCATATTCGTCCTACTCCCAATGTGCTTGAACTGGCAGATAGATCTAAAATCAAGCCAGAAGGAGTATTGGATGATGTGGTCATTTCCTTGGATTCTTGGGAATATCCCGCAAATTTCATTATGTTTCAGCCAAACAATCCTGTGGTAGGACATCCCTTAATCTTGGGATGACCATGGCTTGCTACGGTTGATGCTTATATTAGATGTCATTCTGGTGATATGTATATTTCCCATGGAGATTCTAGAAAGAAAGTCACCTTATATCCACCTGTTAGATCTACTCGGGAGCTCTGAGACACTTTATGGTTAGACTACAGTAGTGATGAGGAGACCCAACCTATCTCCTTGATACATCAGAAGTTGAGTCCTCACAGGAGGGTGAGATTCAAGACTTCCTAAACAATCTAGTCACCATGCCTAATTTTGACTCATTGAGTCAGATTTTTAGTCTAGATTTTCAAGAAGGATATGACTTTCTACCTCCATCATCACCATCTCTAGTGACACCTTTGTGTACTCTTGAGCATGACACAACCCTTGTTGAGATTAGTCCAGGTAAATCCTTGTATATTAGTTCAGACTTGGACCCTTCTCAATGAGAGCATCTTGTGAATTTGTTGCGAAACCATCTCGATGCCTTTGCATGGGGTTATGAAGATATGAAAGGCATCCCTCCTAAAACTTGTACACACCATATCTATATTCAGGATGGAGCTCGACCTGTTTGACAACCCCAAAGGCGAATGAACCTAGCTCTAAGAGATGTTGTAAAGGAAGACCTGCAAAAACTCTTAGATGTTGATTTTATCTATCCTATTTCTATTAGCCAGTGGGTCTCCCCATTAGTGTTAGTCCCGAAGAAATATGGGATATGGAACATTTAAACTGATTACAGAGAATTAAATAAATCCACTCTCAAAGATTACTTCCCCCTTCCTTTCATCGAGCAGGTACTCGATACCCTTGCTGGTAAGAAGTAATTTTCTTTTCTAGATGGATTTAGCGGATATAACCAGATACAGATAGCACCCGAGGATCAAGACAAAACCACTTTTACATGTCCATGGGGTAAATTTTCTTACCGAGTGCTTCCCTTTGGGCTATGTAATGCCCCAACTGCCTTTCAAAGGGAAGTCTTGGCTATTTTTGATGACCTTGAATGCATAGAAATCTATATGGATGATTTATCTGTGTTTGGTGATTCATTTCAGGAAGCCCTCAAGAATGTAGAAAAAGTTCTTCTTCACTGCCAAGAAGCTCATCTCGCCTTGAGTGACAAGAAATGCAGATTAATGTGCAAGGTAGGAATAGTTCTTGGCCATCTTATTTTCGTCAAAGGTATCCAGGTTGACCCTGCAAAGATAGAAGTCATTTCGAGTCATCTTATACCCAAAACTCAAAGGGAATTTCTCAAGGATATCTACCCCCTTTTCCCACTTTTGGCTAAAGATAGTGATTTTTCTTGGTCTACAGCTTGCCAATAGTCCTTTGAGACATTGAAGGAAAAATTAGTTCAGGCACCAGTTTTGAGAGGACCAAACTGGTCCCTGCCATTCCATATTTCCTCTGATGCCTCAGATATTGCTATTGACACAACTTTAGGACAAGAAGAAGACAAATAACCTTATGCTATTTATTTCATTAGTAAAAAATTGTCACCCGTTGAACTCAATTATACTGTTACTGAGAAAGAGTTTTTAGCTGTAATTTTTTCTATTAATAAATTCAGACATTATATTATAGGATATGAAGTTTTTGTACATACTGATCATTCCGCTATAAGATATTTGATGAATAAACCATTAAATAGTGGTAGGGTAACTAGGTGGTTGTTATTATTGCAGGAATTTAATATTACTAGTGTTGATAGACCAGGGAAATTGAATGTAGTAGCAGATTATCTTTCAAGATTAAATAATCCCGGCGAAGAAATTCCTGTTAATGATGATTTTCCTGATGAACATCATTTTTCGGTGTCAACAAAATCTCCATGGTTTGCTGACATAGCTAACTATTTAGTCACTGAAAAATTACCACCTCACTTATCCGCTCGTGAAAAGCGGAATATCATTCAGAAAAGTGCTGCATATTCCTGGATCCAAGGAGACCTCTTTTACACTAGAGTAGATCTCATTATCCGTAGATGTGTAAGAGAGGAAGAGGTGTTTGATATCTTAAAATCTGTCCACAATGAACCGTGTGGAGGTCACTTCGCTAATAAGCGAACTGCATACAAAGTGTTACAAGTTGGCTATTTTTGGCCTTCCTTGTTCAAGGATGCCAAACAATATGTCAAGTGGTGTGATAGCTGTCAGCGAATTGGCCAGCCTAACCAAACCAATGAGATGCCTTTATGTCCTCAAGTTATGATTGAGCCTTTTGAAAAATGGGCTATTGATTTCGTAGGACCAATAAATCCCTCATCATCAAATAAAAATCATATCTTGGTTTGGACAGATTTTGTTACAAAATGGGTAGAAGCTAAAGCTGTTTCTTTTGCTATTGAAAGAGTTGTTGTTGATTTTCTTTTTACTGAAATATTTACTAGATTTGGTGTACCTAGAGAAATTGTTTCTGACAATGGATCACAGTTTATTTCTAATCTGGTATAGGGTGTAATGGAGCAATACAAAATCTGGCACAAGAAATCCACACCATATCACCCGCAAGAAAATGGCCAGGTAGAATCCACAAATAAGGTGATTGAGTCTATCCTCACAAAGATGGTAAATATGAACATAAAGGATTGGGTTGAAAAATTACCAGAAGCATTGTGGGCCTATCGAACCACTTGGAGAAACAACACGGGACACACACCATATGAGCTGGTGTATGGGAAACAAGTCCTCTTGCTGATAGAATTCCAGATCAAGACTTTTAGGACTGCAGTCCAATTGGGGCTAGATCTCTCTGAGGCACAGCAACAATGCCTTCTACAATTGAACGAGTTAGATGAAATCCGAAGGGATGTTGTTCAGCAGAACATCTTGGTTCAACAACAGCGCAAGAAGTGGCATGACAAGTCTATTCAGAAAAAACAATTCTAACCAGGCGATTGGGTGCTCCTTTACGATTCAAGATTCAAACATGTCAAAGGAAAATTCCATACACACTAGATGGGACCCTATGAGGTGGTCAAAGTGTTCGAAAATGGAGCGTTAGAAATCAAAACTATTGATGGACGAAATTCTGTGTTCCTAGTAAACGGGCATAGATTGAAGGTATATTTTCATCCCCTTACTAAAGGAGATTTTATGCAGCAAGTCCAACAACCATTTGAAAAGGAGTTGGTAGGTGATAGCACCGACCTGTTGAAGAATTGATTCCTTCTTGTCCTTATTTAAAAAAAAAAAATCAAAGAAAAATAAAAAGAAAAAAAATGACAAAAAAATAAAAGTATAAAGAGAAAAAAGATTTCCTATAATTGTGAAAATCAGTTGACTGACATAATTATAGAAGGATCAACCTAAAAACCAACATGCTGGCAAGAAGATCAAAATTTTCATAAAAAGGGAATGTTACTTGATTTTTAGATATGTTGGCTACCACCAAGAAGAAGCAGGTTCACGAAATTGAGCACTTACCCAAGTTTGGGGTAACTAGCATGGACATTTTTATCCAAGTAAACGCTTACTTCCCGCTGTAGTTATTTTTCCTACACCAGTGCAGGCAGATTTCAAGGTAAAAATCTTCTTCTATTTCCCATTTCGAAATTTCCCACTATTTCTTTTCTAAATTCCCCAATGAATTACCTTCCTCTTTCTTCCAAGCACTTACCATTATCCGATTTGTAAAATCCCTCTTTTCCCTTGAATTTTTCCCCACATCCCATTTCGTTTACCCCCCTTGGTGATATTTATCTAAAATCCTTGCTGTAATATTCCTTCCCATTCTAAATTTTTTTTACCCCTTTCCCACTTCTTTATTCCCTCATAAGTTGATTGCAGAATTTGATGCAGTCATTCAGAAGGCATGTCGAGAAGCACCAAAGGATGGTGAATAAATTTTTCTTGTATAATGAGGCAAATTTTTTAAAGTCCAGCTACAAAAGTATGTCCTATCAGAATTTCTATTTGGTAAAAATCTCTGGTGCAAGCATAGCACAGTGCAAGCACAGTAGTGCAAGCAGGTCTGGTACAGAAATACAATTGATTGTGGAAGCAATTTACACAGTCCTGAAATGGTTTATCAAAGATTTATGGGCCTATATTTTTTGTACATGTGTTGATATGATAACTCATTCCATGTTTTAATTGATGCTTTGTTTCATTAATTACTAATCTAGGGACAAATCTTTAAAGTGCAAGATGTGTAAGGCTGAAATCTAATTTTTCTTAATAAATGCTGAAAATAAGTCTGATTGAATTATGATGCTGACTGCGGAAGGGTACTCCATCCAATAACCTGCACTCACCCTCTTTGCAATCATTCTACACTACCCAACCATCATTAACCTACCTGTGATCCAATCATTCTATCTATTGCATCATTGCTGCCTATACCACCACTGCATACAATCATCACGATTCACCTATAATGAACTAACAGGAATCTACACCCGAAGTGGAAGGGACTATTCCATCATAGACAAGTAAGAAGGTCTACAAAAACAGAAGGCGAGGAACCTTCGACATAAAATTATTGGTGAATCTTGGAGTTACCGTGAAATTCTTTCTAGGGTGTGATCAGTGAAGTGGAAGAGGTTGAAAATGGCACCAATGAGGAGTGAACCACTGTCGCTACAGGAGATTGAAAAAACCGCAGAATACAAGAATAGTCTTGCACTTTTGCAAGAAGCTAGGTTCCTGCCATTTCTCCAAAAATTTGATGGATTCGACATGGGCGTAGTGCTAGAGTTTGCAAGAAAATTCAAGGAAGGCCAAGTTAGGGTTGAGTCCTTAAAATTTAAAATCACTGAAGAGTTCATTTCGCAAGCCACATTCCTACCACTTACAAGTGAGCATTGGTTTAAGAAAGAGTGGTTCGCAAAGAAGTGTTGGTAGCAGTTCGTGGTCGATAAGAATATTGAGGTCGATTGGAAAAAGGGACTGCCACAAACCGCCATGGTCAGGAAATGGCGAGATTTACTGTTTGTATTATAGAAGTTTGTCACAGGTGAAGGACACTATACCTTGGCATTCATATACCACCTTCGATTGCTGTCACATTTCGAGGCGGGGAAACTAATTAATTTCCCTCACTTCTTGCTCAGGAGCCTCGAAAAGATGGGTGAAAAATGTGCAAAGCGGAAGTGCAAGCCAGGTTGCAACCAAACTCTGCCATCATGGACTCATTATGATGCTAGTCAAGAAGAAGTTAGAGAAAAAGGGAATAGCATGGGAGGCATTTCTGAAAGAATTCTGAGCAAGGGGTTCAGAAGAACCTGCTAGCACAAGTGCAAGTAAAAAGAGAAAGGCAGAGACATTGTCTCCTGCCAAGTAGTGAAGTAAAGGCTCACTAGTGCAAGCAGAGAAGAGGGTCATTGAAAACACTCCACCTGCAGCAAAGAAAAGGAAAATTAGGACCTCAACGAGGAGGAAAGTTGTCGGCCAAGGGACAAACCAGTCAGGTTCTCCAATTGTAATTAATGACTTGCCCCAAGTATCCCCCATAGTTCATAATATCTTAGTGCTCGCAGACGCAGTGGCACACACTGTGGAGGATGAGGAGAATGTAGAAGATGACGTGTTGTTGTCAACGATTATCAGTATGCTAAGGAGTAGGAAAACAATGTTGACACCAAATAGCACCAAAGTACAAGCAAAGGAGGACGAAGAGGAACAACATGAAGATCCTCTTGAAAATTTTAGTGAACCAGATGTGGAGACCCTTAATGATTTTGAGGACTAGGGAATTAAAGACCCTGTGGTTTTTGAAGGCTAGGGCATTGAAGACCCTGCAAATTGTGAAGATCAAGGTACTAAAGACCCTGCGATTTTTGAAGATTATGGCATTGAAGACCCTGTGGTGTTCGAAGGATAGGGTACTGAAGTCCCTGTGGTGGTAGAAGAATGGGGAATCGAAACCCCTACTGATTTGGAAGGACAAGGTGTGGAATTCCCTGAGAAACTGGGAGAGAAAGTTGTTAAGAGCCCGGAGGAATTAGGCGCACAGGGTACTGAAACCCCTGGCACAGAGATTGGTGAGGGTATCCAAACCCTCAGTGATAGCAAAACCCCGAGCATAGAAACCCTCGATGATGTCTTAAGGCAGAATTTTGACAGTCTTGACCTTGATGTTGAGTCCGTGGTAGAAAAGGTGTTCACACCCGAAGATCTTAGTACAACACCGTCCACTCTCTTCCTTAATAGCAGAATAGTGGACTTGGAGCAACAAGTCCATGACCTAGAAGTTTTAAACCAGGTCATGAAAGAGAAGAGTTGGTAGAAATAGAGTACCTGGAAGTTTTAAACCAGGTCATGAAAGAGAAGAGTTGGAAGAAACAGAGTGAGGTGGAATTACTGGCAGAAGTAAAAAAGCATAAGCAGCAGGTAAAGGTGTGGAAATACTGGGCTTCCAAATGCTATAGACGCCTAAAGAAGGTAACTAAGCAGCTACAAAAAGCCCGAGACAAGAAGCCAAAGATAGTAAAGACAGGAATAAACATTGAAGTGCAGAATTGAGGAGTGGACACTCATTTTTTGAAGGTTTTTTGCAGAGGTAAAATGTGTGTGAGGACACACAACAACTTAGGGATGGGAGGATGTTGGTATCATAAATTGCCCTATTTTTTACCCCATTTCCATCAATATCAACCTCTGTTTTACCTTAATATAAGACCCTTATTTCCTGCACTAGTATAAGATGGTTACCCTTTTCCTACACATGCTCATAGTTTATATTAAGATTTGTTACAACTCTTTATTAATCTTTTTATATAGATTTGACGTTATTTACATATTTCTTGCAACTCATATTGATTTCCGAGAAGTAATCATGGAATGTAGTGTTAATAGTGTATGAGTTGACTAGTGCAGGAAGATTCCTGCACCGCCACTGTTCGAGATTTCTGAGATCTATCTTCCATGAGGACGGGTCTCAATCTTTGACTTCGAGTCTAACTGCTGATGAACTGAAGGAGGTGGCATGCATCCAGAGATTTTTCTCCAAAGATAGATTATGGCCCAGTGAATATCGTGTGTGTCATAACCATTGGCTATTGATTGATTCTTTTGTAAGCGTTTTTATCTCATGAAGTTCATTTCCCTTACGAAGTTTAATGAGTTGAAGCATTTTATTTTTCATAGCTAGTTTACTTTAGAATTTCATTTACAGCTACAATTCCTTTTCAGCACGTCTTTCAGCTTTTGAAAGTAATTCAAAAAGTGAGTAAAGGGGACTCTGCTTGGGTGCAAGAGTAAGTCTCTTGACATAGGAACAAAGTGCTCCAAGCCCTGAGGCTTAGAGCACCTTCACTTAGACATAAGTCATCAGTAAGGAAGGTTGAATATACTCTTACACAGAAATACTGTACCTGCACTAGTGCAAGCAGATTGCAACTGTGCAAGGATAGGTTGTTTGTGTGGGAGAAAGATCAAAAGGAAGGTAGAATTTTGCAAGGTCCCACTTGTCAAATTTCTTACCATCCATCTGAAGATGAACATAGCATTTCATTCCAGCATTTAAGATTGTTTTTTTTGTGTGAAATTTCTTTACTTGATTTACTTGCAAATTGTCTTTTACATTCCAACACTAGAGTTGCCTTGGTGTTAATTGCCTTTCCAATTGTTTTCTATGTGATTTTGCAAAGAATTTCCTTTAAGAAGTAGGATTAGAAATAGGAAAAGTTCATACCATTTCTGGAATTTCCTGTGCTTTGTCTCTAAGTTTACAAAACCCTCGAGTTGACAATTATGTGCTGAGGAGTTTTCTCAAGAGCAATTCCTGCACCCAACACTCTCTCATATGCATCATGTAGTAAAAAATTGTAAGGGTTATGAGATAGTTGGTTTATAAGTGAAAATGTGGCCAGTTAACTTGGCCACCTTCGTTCAGTCAGCACATGCACAACCAGGTGTCCTCTCACACGTGGCTGCAATCAACTCAAAGACAGAGAAGGAGTAGGACAAAAAGCGGTTAAAATACAGATCTATGAGGTGGGAGCTGATTACGAGGAGTGGGAAATGATGAGGTGGTAGTGGGGACCAATGGTCCAAAAATGGCAACGTACCTTTGCTGCCAGCACACCACCTCACCCCGAATCACCATAAGAGGAAATAAAACATCGTTCCAAAGCATTCATGCATTTCATCTCCTCGAAACTCCCTCACTCAAGTTGCTCTCATAACCCAGGCCACCCACCGAAAGCAAATATCCATCATTCTATAGGGGAATTCCTACAAGATACAGTCTATAGGATACACAGAGACTGTCTATAGGATTGGCAGAGAAGAGTTCAGAAGGGATATCACGGGAATTGGCCACTACAACTAGTCTAAAGAGGTAGACTCTAAAATTTCATCCTCCTTTGCAAGTAAATGAACCAGGGATACTCTAAAATTGAGTGAATTTAGCAACAATGTGAAGTGAATTAAATACACAGTCAAATCTGTTTTGCTCTTGCATTTGAAAAATTGTGTCAACCCTATCATTTTCTCCTCAAGCTTCACCAGCAAGATGACAGGAGGGTTTAATAGGAGAGAGCCCACAAACACTGTGAGAATCCAACAACACCCCCGTGTGCTTGAAATTTTTACAAAACACAACTGGATGGGGTTTTTCGAAAAATTCAGAGGGTATGATGATGAGGTGGTTCAAGAGTTTTCTTTCTCCCTCACTCCACACAAAAGAATCCATGCCACTGTTGTAGTAAGGGGCCTCACTACACCCCAGAGCTCATCAGTAGGGTCACCACACTTCCCCTAGGAATCCCATGGAGAAAAGAAGACAAAGGAGACAACCAGGTGGCAAAAAGAAAATTCTTTTTAGAAGGTGAAGAACCCACTGAGGACAAAAATGGAGTAAGGAGGGAAAGTCTGCCATACCCATGGAGTGAGGTAGGCTACCAACTCATCAAATACATCTCATGTGAGGGTAGATATAGTGTTGTCTATGGCTATCATTTTAGGATCCTTGAGGAATTAAGATTTGGAGTAGAAACACCACCTCACCAAAGACTCAGCATACCATTTTTCTTGCTTCAATCACTCATAGACTCAAGCATCAAAGTGAAGGAGGGGAATTCCCAACAATTGGCTCACCATGGGTTGATTAGGATCCTCATTGAAGATTCCCTCCAAAACCTTAGAACCCCTATAACATGGTTAGTTTTCAGAGACATGCCAACAGAGGATGACATCAAAGCCCTCACTTATGATGTTAGTCCTACTGTCAGTGAAGAGGAGGTAAAACAGGAAGAGGAAGATACAGAGCAAGATAAGGATGAGATGGATGAAGAAGGAGCTGACATAGAGGAACATGATGAAGATGAAGAAGAAGAGGGAGAAGAGAAGGAGGATGATGAAGAAACAGAGGAGGAAATTAAGGAGGAAACTGATAGAGATGATGAAGATCTACAAGAAGAAGAAGACAGGAAAAACAGAGAGGAAGAAGGAAATAAAATAGAGGGGACAGAAAAAAAGGAGGAGTCACCTAGGGTGTCTCCAGAGGCCACAGAGAGAGAGGAAACAACTGCCGTCACTGCACTTAGCACCCCAATCAAGAAAAAAGGAAAAAGGTAGAGGCAGACCCCACTATATTTCAGGACAAGAAAGAGCACAAGAATAAAACAAGGGAAGCCACAAACATCAACAAAAATTCCTATTGAGATTGAAGATTCCCCTAAACAAAAAGACAAAATTCCTTCCCCTAAGTCCCCTATCACCTATGTAAGGAGGCCTACTACTAGATCAACTTCCTCAAAGGGTAAGGCAATCTTATAGGATCCATAGCAAAATCTATAGGAAGCAAAAATAGTCCTACAGGATACTCTGCTGAATCTACAGGAGGAACAAAAATTGGAAAGAAAGGTAGGGGAGTAGCAAGAGGCTAAAAAGGAGGACCCATAAACAAAGGAAATAAGCTCCCAACCTAACATGGACTCCTATTACTGGTTTATTGAAGGAGGCATGGTCATACCTCAAAAATTTTCCATCCCACTGTTCTTCGAGCTTGAGAAGGAGAGGGCGAGAACTCATTGATGGATGCAAATCGCCAAATCAAAGGGGGTGGAATACATTGGGCACATGGAGGAGAAACTCAAAGAAATGGGCAGAGAGCTAAGTGGCTTAAGGGACAAAGAAGCTATAATGAGAAATCAACTTGAGAAGAAAATGCATGGTTGAGGGGACAGCTGCAGGAAAGAGAGAACCAACTAGCATGTATCACCAGCCTCTCCTTAGAGGCAATCTAGTGTAGGATTCTAGCTAAATCCTATGCTCTCTACCTCAAAGAACAATGGCTACAGTTTTAGATTAAGACACTAGCATAGAGGGGAACCATTCCATTTCAGGACTACAGGCAGTTTATTTATCTTTGTGATCAAAGTACACTAGAGGATAGGGCCAAAATGGCTAAGTTTTATTTGCACAACATGGCCCTCACAGACATGAATGTTTGGAGCCCTAATTCAAAGCTAGGAGATCTACAATTAATGGCTTTGGCATCATGGATGAACCATGAGGAGTTAAGAGCAGCAGAGATGAAAAGGATATTAGCCAGAGAGAAAACTGAACCTCTTTTGATTAGAGCTGAAAAATAAAATCCCATGGCCCTCATCAGTACCCATAATTTGATTGCAAATGATCCTTAGCTAGCACCTAGATATCTTGCTACCCAAGAGCAAGCAATTCCATATTTTGAGGAAATGTTTAGGCTGCTAGGAGATGATAGTATACATGCTTGCCTAAGGAGATGGAACACAATGCCACACCGCTTAAAGATAATAGAATATCACTCCCCTTAAAGGTTGAGAGAGGCACTCAACAGGACACCTATGTATAATAAATCTATGCAAAGGTTGAAGGTCAATTGGATAGGCCTAAAACTCAGTCCACCACTACTCTTAGGGATGCTAGAGGGATAAAAGAGGCAATGGGAAGAGGTTGAAAAGAAAGCAAGCTTCTATGAACACGAAGAGGAGACCACAATAGAGGCATGGGATGTCAGAGAGGCTACCAGAGCCATGAAAGATATGGATATTGACTAAGTTTCTCAGAGGATGAGCAACGCTTTCATTAGGGGGGGATGATGAGCGTCATCATTGAGTAATTATATGGGCCTTAACTCACCTCCTAGCTTAGTCAAACCAACTATTCTCATAACTTATTGCATACTTTTGATTATATTTTGTTTATGAGATGAGTTAGAGTTGGATATTTTGCTTTGTGGTCTAATGTGCATTTAATGTAGGATTAAAGGATAAAAGCAATGAATTTTGGCAAAGACCAAGGTCAAAACTCGAATGGGACAAGGGAGAGGGATCATAGGAGGTAAATCCTCCTCATTTACTACCCCTCCATTCGAATATTCCTCCATCAGCTAGGAGTGCAAACAGCCGAGCCTCCCTAATTTTAAGTAAGTCGTTGGAGACTTTAGATGTATAAGTAGAGAGGCCTAGGACATCAGTAGGATGGGGATTTTTGATTGTGAAACTCTACTCTATTTTCGAGCTGCAAGACTTGTGACAGTTTTTGATGTAATCCATTGTTTTGGTAATAAGAATGAGTTTTGTTTTGAGCCATCATTGAGTTAACTCAGAGGTCTGAAGCTCTTGGGTTAGGTCCCAACCCTAGCATCCAAGGCTCCTATTTATTGTACATGTATGCTAGTGTAGATCCATAGCTTAATTGTTCATTTTTTTGGTAGCTGCATTTCCATTACAGAATTGTAGGTGAGATTGGTTGTGTGATATTTTTCTTCCATTTGTGCCTTCTTTCAAGTAGTAGGTTAGCAAGGAGAAAAAGGATCACCACAAGGTTGTTAGCAGGTGTCTCAGCCTCACTTTCTCCCTCTGGGACCATGACTTGAGGAAGGGACCCTTCAACAGCCCCAAAAGCATAGATTTCTAGTTCTTGTATGAGCTTTGGAGTTCGTTGTCCTTGATTTAGTACTTGGTTAATGTTGCAAGACAGATTTCATTGTCATCTTTTTCCATCTCCATTTCTGCAATAGGATCTCACTCATGCTTTCATTCCTTTCAACAACTTCCTTCATGCATAATATAGGTATTGATTCATGCATTTCTAGTTTATGATAACGTATCTAGTTGCATAGTTCTTGGAGGACACACATGTTTTAAGCATAGCAGGTACTTCAAGAGGGAACCAAGAATTCATCACCAACATCCACCTTTCACTTCATCCACCTTAGCCATCCATTGTTTCACCATCATCCTAACTAGTTTTTCGTCATTTTTCATTGAAATTCGCCTAGATACATTGAGTGAATCTAGCCATCTCTTATCTTGGATATTGATTCCTAAGTGCTGCTAGACCTCCTAACACCCCATTCCACCCATCACACACCTTTTCTAAGCTTCCCAACACCTCCAACACCTCACAATTAGATCTCGGTTGTATCATGTAGGTCTCTTGTAATTCCTACAGGGTCATCCTGTAGGTTTTCCTGAAACGGCTTGTTTTGAGGTCGAATATATGGGAAACCCCTAGGAAGTCACAAAAATCCTCCTAGGACCCCTCCACACCATCCAACCACTTCATAAACCTTCTAGCCATCCTTAAACACCTTCCATCCACCTGTCACATCCACAAGAACAATTAGTTTGCATACTTGATTTTGCCTTAAAAAACCCAAAAAAGTGAAAATAGATTTAGTTTAGTTTCTTTGCCTACACATTAGTAATATTTGATGCTTTTTACTTCTGCAACTTAGATAGTAGCATTTTTTTATTGTTGATTTAGAAATTCTGCTTAGCATAGTTGCTTAAATGGTTAATTAGGGTATGGTGTGATTTAGCATTGCATGTTGTTTTTTTTCATTACTACAGTAGAGTAGCTCTCTTAAAGTATAGTTTCCATTATTCCATCAAAGAATCAAGCTTCTTCTGACTCTATAGAAGTCTGTCTTGGAACCCCAGTGGTCTCTCTCCAGCTGAACAGTGATAACAGGCAAAACCATCACTTTTACCTGTACATATTGCACTTTCACCTCCAAGTTTGTACGAACCTTGGGCTAATAAGTAAAGCTGGTAGCCTAGGAGTTGTAACATCCTTGCTGTAATACTGGCACTAATCAATAATGCATCTCATGAGGGCATTAAGGTAGACTGTAATAAAGTTAAATCCATTAAGGAATGGAAAATCCCCATAACCATAAAGCATCTTCGAGGATTTATTGGGTTGACAGGGTATTATCACAAGTTTGTTAAGAATTATGGGAGAATAGAAGCACCTCTAATAACATTACTGAAGAAAGATGCATTTTCTTGGACTCCAGAAGCAACTAAGGCCTTTGAACATATTAAAGAGGAAATGTGCCAAGCACCAGTCTTAGCTACGCCAACATTCAAAAAAACCTTTATTGTGGAATGTGATTCCTCAGTAAATGGAATTGGTGTTGTTTTAATGCAAGAAGGAAGACCCATTACTTTTGAAAGTTGTCCAATCAAAGGAAAGTATTTACACAGACCTATTTATGAGAAGGAAATGTTTGAAATACTACATGCACTAAAGCAATGGAAACCTTACCTAATGGGAAGACACTTAAGGTAAAAATAGATAATGATAGTCTTAAATACTTTTTGGAACAAAGATTATCTTCAGAAGAGCAACGAAAATGGGTCACAAAGATGTTGGGTTATGACTTTGAAATCATCTACAAAAAAGGGAAGCAAAATTTTGTTGCAGATGCACTCTCAAGAAAGTATGAGGATGTGGAAGCATTGCTTTGTGCCATTTCTATTATCAAACTAGATTGGATAACCAGAGCAAGGGATGAATGGAAGAATGACGAAGAAGTGTGGACACTCTTTCAAAAGTTGCAACAAGATCCCAGTACATATGATACATTTAGCTGGAAAAATGATTCATTATGGTACAAATATCACTTATATCTTTGCAAGAATTCCCAACTCAAACAAAAGATTCTTTTGGAATTGCAAACCTCTCCCTTAGGAGGGCACTCGGGATTTTTAAAAAATTACTTCAAGGTCAAGAAGCAATTTTTTTGGGATGGACTTAAATACGATATTCAAAAGTTTGTGGTGGAATGTTTGGTTTTTCAACAAAATAAAGCTGAGAAAATTAAGATCCCGGGTCTGTTAAAACCTTTATCCATTCCAAGTCAACATTGGGAGGAGGTTTCAATGGATTTTATCATAGGTTTACCCATGTCCAAAGGAAAGAGTTTCATCATGGCAGTATTTTATAGAATTACCAGGTATGCACACTTTTATGCATTATCTCATCCATTTAAAGCCAATAGAATTTCTACTACATATATGGAAACAATTCAAAAGCTACATGGAAACCCAAAGATTATTGTAAGCGAAAGAGATTCCATTTTCACTAGAAATTTTTGGACGAAATTATTTTCTTTTCTCAGTACTCAATTAGCTCATAGCTCATCTTATCATCCTAAATCTAATGGGAAAACTGAGATAGTGAACAAATGTTTGGAAGGATATTGTTGTTGCATTGTATCTGAGAAACAAACACAATGGGTCAAGTGGTTACCTCTGGTTGAATGGTGATATAACACTTCTTCTATACTGGACAAAAATTAACCCCATTTATGACACTTTATGGATATCATCCACCATCCATCACATCATCCTTAAGAGAAAATTCTAAATTTTAAGCAGTGGAAGATCACATTAAGCATCAACAACAAGTTCTCCAACTCTTAAAGGATAACCTCACTTTGGCAGAGAATTGAATGAAATAACAGGCATATAAGCATCACAATGAAAGAATTTTTTATGTAAGTGACTGGGTATTTTTACGATTACAACCATACAAACAAATTCCCCTCAAGAAAGCTAAGAAGGATAATAAATTATCACCAAAGTACTACGGTCCTTACAAGGTGTTGCAAAATATTGGTACTATGACATACAAATTGAGCTTCCTGCATCTTCCCGAGTGCGCCCAGTTTTCCATGTTTCATGCTTAAAGAAGGTTATAGATGACAAGTTCCCAGTTAAAATAATATTTCCAAAACTTGACAAGGAATGAAAAATCATATTGCAACCTGAAGTAGTCATGGAAGAAAGAAATCGACAACTACGAAATCGATCAATTTAAGAGTATCTCATCAAGTGGAATAACTTACCCACTAAAGGTTCCACGTGGGAGAATGATCATTTCATACAAAATCATACATAACTACTGAAGCATTGAGGACAACACTTTTTTGAAGGAGATGGGCATGTTAGGTCCCTATAATACTAGTGTAGCCCCTTATTGTTATTTTTAGTGTAGCCCCATTATTGTTATTGTTGTGCCAATGTAGTCCCGATATTTTTATTATTATGCCCCATAGAAGCCCACTATTGTGATTATTGTGCCCTTATATTATTATTGTTATGTAGGCTCTGATTATATTGTGACCTCTTAGACTCCTATATATAGAAAGGAGGTTTTGTCATTTGAATCATCCAAGAATAGTTCATTTATGTAATGTAAAGGAGGTTTCCCCCTCGAAGAGGATAAATTTTAAGTTGTTGATCTATCTATTTGTGAGCTGGTTGCATAACAAGAACATTGAGAAAAACATTTGTTTATGGTTATTTGTAATGATAAAGTTTACAAGCTTTAATTGTGTGGATCTGTGCATCTCTGAAATTCACATTGAAGGCTTTTATTGGTAATATTTTAGTATTAAATAATCGATATTTGTTATTCACAATAACACCAAGACAAGTGGTGGACCGATACAATATTATTGCTAATATTTTAATTATAAATAATGCTTTTTATTGCTAATATTTTAGTATTAAATATTCTATATTTTCTTTTGCAATATTTTAATTATAAATAATGTGTATCTCTATATTGTCAAATATCAACAATTAATTCAGTAAAGGTTATGCACAACTCGAAGAAAATTGAATCATTGAACACAAGATTTATTTATGGTTATGTTTCTCAAATGAAGTAGATGTGTGGAAGTACGAAGGTAGTCTATTGTGTAGAGGAAGCTTTCAAGCTTTGATTTTATGAACACTTGCATTTCACATTAAAGGATTTTATAGGCTTTCTTTCCTAGGAATTGATGCTTAAGTGTTGAGTTTGGTTGCAAAAATGTTCAACGCTAATGTGCAGTATTAATTTTCATTTATCAAATTTGATATCATATATTATAAGCATTATTTGTGTTGTATGTCATTAGTGTTTATAACATATTTTATTACGTGATTAATGTAGATTATGTCTAAATAGTTGGAAGTGATAATGAGACATCAATGAGACACAATTGTTGGAATCCCATGCCTTGCTATCTAATTTACTTATTTCAGTGAACATAGCTCATTTAATATTTGCATAATGTGATAAAGGAAAAATAACGTTCAAGTGGCGAATTAACATCTAGGTTCGAAAATTACTTTTGTAAAGTAAAAGTTGGATGGTAGCGAGGAAAGTCTACATAGTAAATCTATTGGATAAGTGTTAGTTCATTGAATAATTACGGAAAAGACCCTTATTTATTGGCAATTTAAGACCTTTAGTTAATGAAAATAGAATGAAATTTACGATTTTAATAAATAGTAGGTCAACACTGATTTCCAAAGCATGTAAGGCAGATTAATCATGAAACATAATCATGTCAATTGCACTATGTCAAATTGAAATGTAAGTAAATCATATATGATTTAATGTAACAAATTTTACAATAGCCTTTTATGATGAAAGATTAGGCAAATTAGTACTATCCACCTTGATAATGATTATTGGTTAGTGGATATCATTGAAATCGATAGTAGTTAAATGTTGTTTTAGAACTTAAATGTCAATTTGTGAATTACATGGCTTATTGCCTCTTACACATAATATATATGCCTATTTCTTGTAAAAGAAATTTATTAGTCTTCAATTTGTTATAAAATTGTTTAGTGTTTTAAGGTATTTCTTTATAATTTGTCTATTGTTTTTTGCATTTGTTACTAATATCGAAGAAATGGTTCAAAGAAACAATGGCAGGGGCACAGAGAAAGACGTACATGTAGGGAGCAAAGATATTTTAATGCTCAACCAAGATATATTAATGCTTAGCAAAGATATTTTAATGCTAATACATAAAATACTATAACACCAACAAATGCTTAACCATCTCGAAGATGAACTAGACATCGTAAGAATGTTATCATAAGAGCTATTGCAAATCATGAATAAATGAATCAATTCTTGATTCCGATAACATAATCAGTATAATCATTAATTTCTAGAAACAATGGTTAATTAATAAAGAAAGCTTATCGGTTCAGAAACTCATTTGAGCTTTGTATGACAACGAGTTATTTAGATATTTTTTTAAATCTTGGATGGGATAGTTGTTCAAATAGTAAAAAAATAATGAATTTGTAAAAAAAACGCTATTGTAAAGTAATGTCACCAAAAATTGCATCATAACGAACTTATATTGCTTGAGTAGTTATAGAACTTGAAAATTGGATAAATGAAGAAAACACTGCAAAAAACAACAATGGGGAAAAAACAAACAAAAAGCCACATAGCATAATACAAAACATAGAGCCGGAACAAAAAAATTAGTTCATTGGATTTTTTTTATGTACAATGTCTTAGTAAATTTGGTTTGGTAGAAAAAATTGTCTTGTTGCAAAATTAGATAGCAAATGTCTAGTAAAACGAAAGAGCTATTAGGATGCATGTTAATGCAATGGGCGATCACCGTGTCGTTGCATAATTGATTAACAATGTAAATAAAGAAACCTGTCAATGTATATGTAGAACTATGTTTCAATGGTCTATCAGAAATGTGCCATCAAGATTTCAATAGCATATGTTTTGTATGCACAATATTGTTTGTAGGAAATTTGTTGTAGTGCAGGTAATACTCTTGCAATAATACCTTTTCCCTAAGAATGATACAAACCTTGAAATCTTCTTGTGAATGTACCTTCATATGTGTTCTCATTATTAACAAACATCAAAAAAGATCAAAACTTATTATTAGTGACAAAAATAAGTAGGATGTCTCGAGCCAATCACAGATTCAATCATGGTACCCAAAACAATCCTCTTGAAAACCCTGACATTCCTGAGAAGATGAACTTTTCAGCAACCTAATTGGATTAAATAAAGAATCTTGTGAGGGAAAATTGATATGAACATGTTCATAAACATTTTCAAGATCATGAGTACATAACACCAACATTAGAAAATGTTGAAGTGCCTCAAATGCTTGATAAATATTCAAACATTGAGATGATAAACTTTGAATATCTATTGGTTCAATCAAATCAATTGATATGGAACAACTATCATCAGATCTACTAGTAGAAAAATGATTAATTGAACATTGGTTGTTAGAACCAATGTTATGATCAGATGGATCAATTAGAGCATACGATTCTCGATTCTTGTTTGGTTCCCTTTGTATCTAATTACACACTAGACCAACAACACAAAAATTAAAAGAATTGAAAATGAATGCTAGTATAGAAAAGCAGGAAGGAAATCAGGGTACAATGGATGAATATTATCTTGGGAAATTAATCTATCGAGATAAGGGTGTTGGAAATAATACTGAGAGAGGGGGGGGGTGAATCAGTATTATCAACTCAGATACTTTTCAATTTCATACTCAGATTCATATACGCGGCTTCAGTTCAGTATATCAGCGTATATACATGACTGTGTTAAATGCAACTAGCGTATATGCAGTAATCTTATGAATCAGTTAGCTTATCTTCAGTAATTTCATCAGAACATTATTAACCATAATAACAGTAATCAGGTGCAGTAAAACAGAACAGATCATCACACATAAGAAGCACACATGAACACAAGATATAAGGTGGAAACCCAATGTGGGTGAAAACCACCTGCTGCAATTCGTCTCTTTCTTCCTTTAATAAGAAACTTCTTTTACAATGTACTGGTGCAGTCCTTTACCAGCACGCAGGCTTCAACCTGCAGAGGGATACAACCCTCTTAGCTCTTGTACTAGCTAATATACTAGTACATAGGTGCTGACCTACAGAAGGCTACAACCTTCTTTTCTTCAGGGACCACGTTTCATTAATTTTCAGACTGGATCCATGAGTACAAAACAATCACTGCTGCAATACAATCATCAACTTATACTTGCATCATAAATCTCTAAATCACCCAATTCTGAATCACTGAAACCCTGTCATCAAAAACACAGAACCCAAACCAGAGCCCAGAACTCTGCAACAACCACTAGAATCAACAGCAACCTGAAACACCAAATCTCATAATGCATACGCTACTTGACTATATCAAAACCGTGTGTGTACGCGCTTTCACCAGAGACAACCCACGTACAGATCTAAAGATAATTACTTATACCTTCGCTGTCAGATCCAACCTTAGCCAAGCGTCACAAACAGATAACCAGCAATACTAGATCTTCTCACTTCGTCAGACATCCATTCCTTGCTCCTCTACATTGCCTAATGATCTTCTCCTCCTTTTATAGTCTTAGGCCTTGCTCAATACCACGGTCCAAAACCATAATAAATCAATACCAAGAGCCCAATACTTGGGTTCAACACACTTGTCGAGATACCATGGTCTAGAACCATAGGTTCAAATACCGAGGACTAACTACCATGGACCAAGACATAAGTTTTCCCACCTGTACGCGCTTCTCCTTGGGTGAAAGTGCGTGTATACGCATATGCGTCTTCGGCATGTCCAACCCGCGTGTATACGCTGATTTGTCACAATGAACCAGCGTATATCTCTTTCTTGACCTGCTGTACTAAGATCTGTCCTCTGATGAAGTTGCCATCACCTGTATCAACCTCTGAGTGAGTTGCCATCAAGGACAACACTTGTATCATAATGCCAACAATCTCCCCCTTTGGACTTTATGGCAACCACCACACCAAGTCACTCTCCCCCTTTGACATCAAGGGCAAAGGGCGGACCAAGATATTCTCTTCCTTGGTATACCTTTTGCTATCCATACTCCCCCCTGAGTACATGATGAAATTTCTGATTGAGCTCCCCTTTGTATATGCCAAGTTGTATCAATCCATCCATGCTCCCCCTGAGTAGATGCAAGTTCTAAGACCAACAATTCATTCAAGACCATGACTATCATTCATCATATATGATCTGCACCATAAGCATCAGCATCCAAGCCTGCAATACCATTCCTTTGATCAAACAACAAGATGTATCATTTAGCTTCATAGACTTTAGCAACAAATTCTAACCATAATGCCAACAATGCATTATTTGAAGTATATGCTCCCCCTGAGCCTGAGCCAACCATGACCGAACCATTTCCTGGGTCTGTTCTGCTGCCCTTTCTTCTGATCTCTATATACGCGACTCTGCAGCATGTAACTCACGTATATACGCGACTTATCTTCATTATATCAGCGTATGCAAGATGGAATACTGAATTTCTTCACTTTCAGATTCCCCTGTGTCTGTTATGTCAGCTAACTGAGTTATGTCACACCTTTCTGTCTCTGTCTTCTTCAATTCCTGGAACTGTGATGATGTATGGTCCTCTTGATTTGAATTTTGAAATTTGCTCCTGCATTCCCTTGCTTTATGTCCAAGTTTGTTGCATGTATAACATCTTACATATTTCATGTTCCTTCTATTGCAATCTATTGCTTTGTGTCCATATGCATTGCAGGCAAAGCAATATCCTCTGAAATACCTAGGATGCGATGATCTTTTGTTATGGTCTTGAACCATTCTACTTCTACATCTGGCTGCAACATGTCCAAGATTATGACATACATAACATTCAACATTATTCAGTGGAGGAAATAATCGTCTATCACTTCCATAGTTAGGAGTAAAGGATTTTCCTTTAGGAATTTCTTTCCTTGGTTGTTCCTTGTTGAGCATTTCAGATTTCTCATTAGAGTTTCTTGCCTCACCTTGTGAGCTAGATTCACCTTCAACGGATTCATAAAAACCAAGGCCAGTTTTGATAATAGGGGAGCTTTGACTACCAAGAATGTCATCCAAAATCTTAGTACTATCTTGAAATCGCAACAATTTATCCTTTTCTTCTAATTTACCTTTTAAGATATTTACCTCAACCTGATGTTGTTCTTCCTTTTCCAGATACTGATTCCTTAGGTCTTCTTCAGCTTTTCTTCCTTCTTCCACTTGTTGCTTTAAATTGATCACTTCATGTCCTTGATCTTCAAGAGCTTCTCTGTTCTGCTCTCTTGATTTTCCAAGATCTTCTTTTAGAGAGAGGATCTCTGATTCAAGTCTCTGAATTGTTATGCTCTGATCATTTACTATATCCTGCAATTTCTCCCTTACCCTGGTTACTGTCTCCAATTGTTCGTTTAATTTGGTAACTTCCTCAGTTTCTGCATTCTTCTTTTCATATGACATGAGACTTCTAATGTCTTCACTACCATTGAATGAGTCATTACTTTTAACATAGGTATAATAGCTTCTATTACCTTCTTCAGACATCTTTCCTTTGTTATGAGGGCATCTAGCAGCATAGTGACCAACTCTACCACATGAAAAACATTTGAAAGGTAGCTTACCTTTGAATCGTCCAGTTCCCCGTTCAAGATTCTTGACAAAATTTACCTCATCTTCTTCCTCTGACATGTATCCTAACGCTTCGAATGCGGCTTCTGATGGTCCCTCTTTTCGCATTTCAAAAGCAGTTAAGATTCCGTGAAGCTGTGACATGGTGATTGTCTGCAGATTCTCCTTTTCTTCTATGGCAGACACTTTGGAATCAAATTTAGCAGACAGAGATCTCAAAACCTTTTCAACTAAGACAACTTCCTTAAATTCTTCACCCAAATCCCTCATACAATTTACAATTTCATCCATATGCAGGAAATAATTAGCTATGCTTTCATTACTATGCATCTTAAGATTTTCATACCGGATTCTGAGAGTTTGAAGCTTTTCTCTTTTTACCTGATCATCTCCTTCATAGCTCAGAATGATTTTGTCCCATATTTCCTTAGCTGATTTGAAACGCATGACCTTCATAAATTCTGATTGTGTCAAACTTCCCAATAAGACAGTAACAGCTTTGGCATTGAGCTCATATTGCTTTCTCTCTGCTGCATCTGTAGGAGTTGCTGATGGGAATTTGTATCCTCCTTCTACGATTCCCCAAACTTCTGCTCCAAGTGATTGTAGATATGCAGTGGTTCTTATCTTCCAGTGGGTAAAATTGTTCCCGTCAAATATTGGTGGCCTGATGCGTGCCTCTCTTTCTGGATTAGACATTCTGATGGATCTTTTCCTTCAAGCGATCAAGCTACCTCTGAAGGACCTGCTCTGATACCAAATGTTGGAAATAATACTGAGAGAGGGGGGCGGTGAATCAGTATTATCAACTCAGATACTTTTCAATTTCATACTCAGATTCATATACGCGGCTTCAGTTCAGTATATCAGCGTATATACACGACTGTGTTAAATGTAACTAGCGTATATGCAGTAATCTTATGAATCAGTTAGCTTATCTTCAGTAATTTCATCAGAACATTATTAACCATAATAACAGTAATTAGGTGCAGTAAAACAGAACAGATCATCACACATAAGAAGCACACGTGAACACAAGATATAAGGTGGAAACCCAATGTGGGTGAAAACCACCTGCTGCAATTCGTCTCTTTCTTCCTTTAATAAGAAACTTCTTTTACAATGTACTGGTGCAGTCCTTTACCACCACACAGGCTTCAACCTGCAGAGGGCTACAACCCTCTTAGCTCTTGTACTAGCTAATATACTAGTACGTAGGTGCTGACCTACAGAAGGCTACAACCTTCTTTTCTTCAGGGACCACGTTTCATTAATTTTTAGACTGGATCCATGAGTACAAAACAATCACTGCTGCAATACAATCATCAACTTATACTTGCATCATAAATCTCTAAATCACCCAATTCTGAATCACTGAAACCCTGTCACCAAAAACACAGAACCCAAACCAGAGCCCATAACTCTGCAACAACCACTAGAATCAACATCAACCTGAAACACCAAATCTCATAATGCATACGCTACTTGACTATATCAAAACCGCGTGTGTACACGCTTTCACCAGAGACAACCCGCATACAGATCTAAATATAATTACTTATACCTTCGCTGTCAGATCCAACCTTAGCCAAGCGTCACAAACAGATAACCAGCAATACTAGATCTTCTCACTTCATCAGACATCCATTCCTTGCTCCTCTACATTGCCTAATGATCTTCTCCTCCTTTTATAGTCTTAGGCCTTGCTCAATACCACGGTCCAAAACCATAATAAATCAATACCAAGAGCCCAATACTTGGGTTCAACACACTTGTCGAGATATCATGGTCCAAAACCATAGGTTCAAATACCGAGGACTAACTACCATGGACCAAGACATAAGTTTTCCCACCTGTACGCACTTCTCCTTGCGTGAAAGTGCGTGTATATGCATACGCGTCTTCGGCACGTCCAACTCGCGTGTATACGCTGATTTGTCACAATGAACCAGCGTATATCTCTTTCTTTACCTTCTGTACTAAGATCTGTCCTCTGATTAAGTTGTCATCACCTGTATCAACCTCTGAGTGAGTTGCCATCAAGGGCAACACTTGTATCATAATGCCAACAAAGGGGTTTGAATCATTAAATAACTTAAGCATTCATCAACACTCAATAGGATAGCTTGTGCCATAATGAAAATGATTATCATCATAATGTTCACAAGAAAGACCATGAGCTGATTATTTTGACAAGCATTTGACAGATGTGACTATTTTGATCGATGATAATATTTTTCATAATAATTAACATGTTTGTCATGATAGATTTGTGCATCCATGAAAGGTATACATTCCAATATTGGGTTTTATGCTGGAGATTTATATGAATATGAATTAACTGAAGAAAAATTACCTATCCGATCAGAAACCAAATCTTGAAAGTTAGGAAAAATGTCTTGGAAATACCAAAAATACTTCAAGAACGAGTTTTCATTTAGTGAAATAATATAGAGGAAAGAATTCTATGAGAAAATCTAAATTTGACTTAGTGCAGGGACCTCATTAAGATGGCAAGGACTTGGCATAACCATGAATGAAATTTTAAGTTCCTTGATTCCATAAGAAGCCTCAAAACTTTTAAATGTTGAGTAATTACATTGTGCGAGGTTGGCCAGGTCATGAACTGCATATGGATAACTACTATCAATTATAACAATATCACCATTATCCAGATGACATCCGTCTAAATTTTTAGTTTGATATATTTTAGAACCTAAAAAAACAGATTACTTAGGACATAAGATTATTTTGATTGCACATCTAAGGATGTATAGATCAGAGGAATTTCATGAGCAACCTGAACCAAAGAATTATATTGATGCAAGATTGGAATTTGCAAAGCATGGGATGGATGATTGATGATTTGATTGCCTTTTCCTTTTCATCATGGATGACCTCACTATCTTGTTTCAATTCAAAATTCAACTCATCAGATTGTGAATTCAAAGATCATGGCATAATTTCATTACAAGCAGTAGGACACAAGGGACAGTGAGTCGAAGAAGAGGTGTCCACAAAATAATATTCTTTGAGTATAACGGATTCTAGATTTAAATCTTCCAAATTAGAGCCTTCTTGAGAAATCAATAAATCAGTCGTTGTACCTAGGCATCCATCACCATGTACATTAGATAGATCATTGTTATAAGGATGATGGTTTCCCAAGGCTTTAGATTGATTAACATCTTGATTTTGTTTGGCCAATTGTTGAGATCACACAATTATAAATCAGCCAAAAATGAAGAAACATCATCTTGAAATGGAGGATTTTGAAAGAGAAGAGATATATTAAAATAATCTACACACTCTTGCTCCCTATTTGTGGAATGTGACCACTGTGCACCTGATCACCATTTGGACCAGTAGATTGAAAATCAAGAGTATTTGAAGAACTAGATGGTGAAGCAGATTAATTAAGTGAATCAAGGTACAAAGGGCCATGAAATTTAGATGATGGAGGATGGGATGTATCCCTCAAATAAGAAACACTTTCAATCAGATTGGATTCAAGATTTAAATTATGCATATCAATGTCATCCTGAGGAATAAAAGCATTAGTCTTCACCTTAGGTTTCTTGATGGATTAGAACATTCCAAGTTTTCCCCTATAAAATGTTGACCATGAAGATAAAATGTAGGTGGGTAAATGGATCATCAATTCAATCTTTAGATTTCCCAACTCCAACATTAGCACACGAGACCACTTTATTTAGTAATGAAAACAAAGGATGAGAGGAAACAAAAGGGAGTGTAGGTTCCTCCTTTGAAATTTTAAGTGTCCTGGGACTAAGATAAGTTGGGAGACTCCTAAAATACTAATAATCAGGTGTTTCTAAATAAATTAAAACTAAATATTGAAACTTTTCATAGAAGAAATCCCAATCCACATCTTCTTTATGAAATTCATAATATAAGTGAAGAAATCTATCGAAAAAATGTTCTATTGATTCATTAGGTTTCATTCTAAGATGATTAATGCCCTTATACACATTTCGATAATCATAATTTTCAAAGGCTTGGTGAAGCTCCTTGAAAAGTTATTCAAATGAATGAATTGAAGCAACTGGTAAGGTATGACACCATAGTTTAACTCAACCTTCAAGTGTGAGGGTGAACAATTTACAAACAACACCTTCACAATTGGTTTCATGAGATTCACAAAGTTTGAGAAAATGAAATGTATACCCGGTTGTGGATATTTCACCCTCACCATCAAACTTTAATTGAGACAAGTTGTAAAAAAATTTCACGGGGATTGAAATTCTAATATTTGATCCATTAGAAAAAAATCCTTGGAGTATGATTTGGGAATAAGCCATTCAAGATAAGAGAATCAAAATAGACTCAACAGGCACATCTTGTCATCTGGCCCTCCTCCTAGCATCAACTGTGATGGTGTTGGAAATATGTCAACCAAGGGGGTATCCCTAGTATGAAGTCTGAACTAGACCTCACACCACTTGGAGTAGGAGCCCCAACCGAGAAATAAGGCTGGTTTCCATTATTCTTAGGAATTTTCCTTGGCTGCAATTATCAACATAAAATATTATACAAACAATCTTTGAAACAAGAAAGTAAGTTGACACTGTGAGGCATACAATTGCAATGAATATGTGTTACTTTCACGTAAGGGAAAAGAAAGAGTGGGCTTCTAGAAGAAAATAAATAGTACTCTCCTAAAAAAAACACACAAGAGCATGAAATAATTGTTAATTAACCTGCAAATTAGTTCACAAGATAACAATGATGATAAAAATCAAGTAACAATGGACACTCAATAAGATGCATACCAAAGCCAACCAAATATTTCATTTTCATTAGTATGTGTTAACATAAACATACATTGCAAATAATGAAATAATAGTCTCACGATCATTCACGACCTATGCAAGAAAGTGCGTCGACTCTGATAGCTTCATATATTAAGGGAAAAACCCAAGATAAACAATTACAATGTTACCACACTAGCCCTAATAGTGGAACAGTAAGTCACCACTTGCTCCTCCAAAGAAATATCTTCTCTCCTATACCAAGATATAGAACCCAAGGTGAAAAGTCAAAATTCCTCTATCTTGAGCTATGATGGTGTGTTTATAACAAATGAGGTGACTCTTCACTTCCCATGTGACTCTTGACTTTCTCTCATGACTCTTGAGCTCCCATGTGACTTTTCTAATTCCCATGTGACCTTTGAGCTTCTACATACCTTTAGAACATTCTAGTGACTTTTCACATTTCAAGTAGGACCCTTGGGCTTCCACACATTTTACATTTCCTCATATTTGAAATACAATAATTACATTCCAAAAATGACACAGGAAAAGTACATTGAGTCATATGTCTTTGAAATGGCACTTTGTGAAGCCATGCCTTAATGACGGTGATACAAAACTTCATTTCATCAATGCCAGGCTCTTCTCCTTGCTACCATATTTGTATCTTCATGAACCTTCCAAGTAAGCATGAGTTTCCATGTCTTTGTCATGGTCCAAGATTCCTTCATGTCCTTCATGATGGTTCTTTCTTCTACTCGTTCTTCACAAGTGCTCTCTTGTAGCATCTCCTTGATGAATTCCCTTGAGGATAAACTTGCCATGTTGAAATGATAACACATGCAAAGAAATTCCACTCATGACAAGCCAACATCAGTCTGAAAACCACCCATTCTACCTTTGCTTGCTCATGGAAGATGTTGATTGTGGTGAGGTAATGGGCAAGGGTTTTGAAAGAAAGAAGTTGAGAATTGCATAGTTGAGGAATATAGGGACCCCATTAGGGGAATTTTGAGGTCTAAAATTGGCTTCCTAAGGAAATTATAAAATAATAGTGGAAATGATAAAATAATTTAGATTACATCATCAAATTTTAGAGGGAGGCCGATTAGAATACTGTAGTTGTGCATACACTAAAGAGGAGGCTTATAGGATTACACAGTTGGGCATGAAAGTGACACAAGGAGGCTCCAATATCCACTAAAACTATAAAATGAACAATCTAGGGCATGAGATACCATGAACTACGCAATTGGCATGGATAAGCCACCGGATGGATGATTTAGACTCCAAGGTTGCTTAATGTGCAGGTAGAGGAGGTTGTCCTTAAGATGAGTAGAGTGCACAGGTTCGAGAGGTAAGGATTTCATCATTGAGACTTAGGAGTGTGTAGAGTACTCATCACTTATCTGGAATATTAAATATTCTCATGAGTTTGCACAAGATGTGAGGACAGGGATGAACTCCAAAATTGGCTAAGTGTTGGACTAGCGGAACAAGTGAGAACACAACATACAAACATGATCCAAAATAGTATCTCACACATGAATGCCATAAAAAAAACCTAGGGAATGCATAGGACTCGTGATTAACATGCATACTTTGAAATGACATCAAAGCGACACTTGTTTCTAAGTGCGACAATTCAAATGTAGCTTTGCAACACTTGGAATACAAGTTACGACAAAAGTGTCAATTGCAACCAGAAAGTGTGCTAAGCTATGAGAATGTTTCTAGCACATATTCTTAGGATATACATGATCAACTAATGTAGAAAAGTGCACTAGATATACCTCTAGTGGTGTGCTAAGATGCAACACGTGTAAGAGTGAAAGAAGTTAAAAAGGACACTTGCGACAATAAGAAAAAGTTAAAATGACACTTGCAAAAGCCAAAGAAAGTGAAAGTGACACATGTTAAAGTGAAGAGAAAGAAAAAGTGACATTTGTTAAAGTGAAAGAAAAAAAATGACAATCACGAAAGTGAAAGTGATATTTGTGAAAGCAAAAGGTGCGCAAAAGTGACAATTGAGAAAATTGACTGGAATGCTAATACAAGAAACCATTAAGAGTGAGAGAGACTGTCAAATAATGTTGTGCACTAATTGTTGGCATGGATTACGTGGCGCACTATCCCTATCAACTGCACAAGAATTGTCAGTAGCGGTTGTGCAGGGTCGAGGAGTTTCTCAATGCCTATTACCAAGGACTGCATAATCATTATTACTAGTACCTGCACATACTCTATTTCCAAAGCCTGCACAAGCATTGTTCTCAAGGATTGCACACTAGCTTATCTACAGAGGGAAACATTAACTACTAAGCTTGCAAGAACTAAGTGCACTTGCAAATGCATGAAAAGCTAAGCATGTGTAAGCAAGTGGATTTGACAATTAAAATCTCGGAAGAAGGCTTAAAATATCAACCAATCATGAATAAATTATGATCAACATGAAATGACAGATCATAAGATCAATCGATCACAAGGAGGTTCCAAAATTGAAGCAAAGGAAAAATTTTGGATGGTTTTTATCACAATGACAACACCAACTCATTCCTCTTCCTAATTATGTTGAGATCTATTTGTGTTGTATTGTACCATTCTTTTGTTAATTCCTTTATTTCTTGGCTTTAACTTTGTGTCTTCTTATGTGTTTTTACACCCACACAATTGTTAGCTAAATCAAGCATAGTTAAATAAACATACTCACTCATAACCTAGAATATCTGCACTTAAGCTTGCAACTTTGAATTTGGTCACAAAATCAAATCCCATGTAAGTATGTCGATTGAAAAAGAAAGTTATCACATTAACATTTCATCAAGGTTAGTATCCACATCAGTTGTAAATCTACATATTCAACACACATTTAGTAATTAAAATAGAAATTTATATTTATCCATTTCTCCAACCCCAATTTTATTTCCAAAGGTCTAATATTGAATTCCTTGTTTTAATTATCACTCTCTTACATAGCCCTACTTTTCTTCTTTAGGGCACATTCAGTTTGAGTGTTGAACATAGGTTGTATTTCCACTTCTGTAACAAAATATAAACCTTGTCCCAAAGGTCCAACATTGAACTTTTTCTCTGATATCACTATGTAACACTCCCTCCCATCCCCTTGTCCCAACTTGGGCTATGGGAAGTGTTACTTATTAATATAACCCGACCCCCAAGGTCTATTATGGAGATGGAGTTACAAAAGTCCTCATTTTTCAAGGCCCTGAGACTTCAAAACAAATGCCACCAATGCATTTATCTTATCAAGAGCTTTCCAAAAATATAAATTTCATGTTAATTTGACTCCCATATTTAAAGTTATTCTCTTCTGAAGTTTAGCCAATCATATTAGGCCACATCCACATTAAGCTGCCATGTGGAAACCACGTGGCACTGCCACTATAACATGGATCATGTCCATGTCTTCAATGTGTAGCAACGTGGAATCTTTTAGGGCCACGTGGCAATGTCACATCAACATAGGGTAGGGTGTAAGGACCACCGATTCCTTCTCTATTATGTTTTGTGACACTTCACCGCTACGTTTGGCTTTTCCCATTCTGGCATTCCAATGTTGTTTCAATATTCATCACTCCAATACCCTCGAATCCCCAGATTGGGTTATAATGTATCTGGGTATCTGAAAAGGTGTGTGCCCTTGCCACACCTGAATCCCTAGATCCTCAGATCTCCAACTTTGCTACAATGTAATCCAATATTAGATGTATTCAAGTAGTCATGTATATCCATAACCTCATTCACCTCTGGATCCCCCAAATCCCAGATGAGAAAACATCTAGATGGGAAAATTTGGTCTAGATGAGATTCAATCCTCATACAAAAGAACCACCCCATGTCATGCCCACTTAGAATCACTTGATATGAAAATAAACTCGATCAAAATATCCAAATGAGATGAAATATGGCCCATACAGAAACAACCTACATTTTGTCCACCTGAATGCCGAGATCACTGGATACAAAAATGACTAAGATGGGATATTAAACACTAGGTTATATTTAGGCTGATGTGCAAGTGAGCACTTTGAACTAACTCTAGATCCCAAATTTATGGATTACTCTAGCACAATAAAAACAAGGAATTTATGGAAATTTTAGGGATTTCTTAAGGCATGTGAGTAATAGTCCAAATGCCAAATTTCCTATAGGAGACAATACATGCCTTATCATTGGCCTCTAACAAGTGAAACAAATCTTCACATAACTCTTATGGATTTTATCAAGAAATTCCTATTATGGTGAATTTTGAGTAAACAAGTGGAATTACAATCCAAGAAATAGTAACAAGTAACTTGAAGAAATCTATAGTTTACATGACTTTCACAAGATTGGAGCCTAAAAATATAGCCATGTGGACACTCAGCCCCAAGCATACAAATAACTTATAAATCATGAACAAGGTAGAAACCCCATGGTGCTACTAGTTAGTGAATCCACAATATTCAAGATAGCTAGTAGTGAATGTAATAAAAACTTTCAAGCACCCATACATAAATATGCATAATTATTGTAACATTCATTCATAGAACTAGGCTTTCACAACCTGAAATCCAAATGTGTACGATTTTATAATTATCTAAATATATTGAAATGGTTGGAAATTGAAGGAGGGACTTCAACTCTCCACCCAACCATAGGCCATCTATACTGCAATCTCTCTTGTAGCTGACCACCCCTGAGCCAGATCCAAAATTTTGAGGATATTCACGATCAAGGGAAATTTCACATGAATGCTCAGTTAAAAACATCTACATTGAGTTTCGATGTGGCAACCACGTGGCACTTCCACACCTGCATGGCTTGTGTCCATGTCATTAGTGTTCAACCACATGGCCCCTTTTAGGGCCAGATGAAAATGCCACATCAACATAGGGTGTAAGGACCACCAAATCCTTCTCTACTATGTTTTGTGACACTTCACCACTATGTTTGGCTTGTGCCCATTTTGGCATTCCAACGTTATTTCAATCTTCATCACTCGAAGACCTTCGAATCCATAGATCAAATACTTGTTGGAATGTAACACAAAACTTGAATGAAATTTGATCCACCACATGCTATTTAAGCTATGGTGTATCTCGGTCTTCGAAGAGGTGTGTGCCCTTGCCACACCTGAGTCCCTAGATCCTCAGATCTCCAGATTTTCTATAATGTAATCCAACCTCATATGCATTCGATTAGTCTTGTATATCAATAACCCCATTCACCTATGGATCCCCAAGATCCTAGATGCGACAACCTCTAGATAGAGAAGTTTGGTCCAAATGAGATTAGATCCTCATACAAAAGAACCACCCCATGTTAGGCCCACCTAGAATCACTAGATATGAAAATACACTTGATCAAAAGATCCAACCGAGATGGAATCTGGCCCATATGCAAAGGAATTGCTCTTTCTCCACCTAAATTCTTGGAACACCAAATAAAAAAATGACTAAGGTGGGATATTCAACCCTCTATGATATTTGGGTTGATGTGCAAGTGAGCACTCCAGGTTAGCTCTAGACTCTAATTTTATGGGCTACTATAATGCAATAGAAATAAAGAATTTTTGGAAATTTCAGGGATTTCTTAAGGCATGGGGGTAACAGTCCAAATGCCAAATTTCCTGTAGGAGATGACACATGCATGATCATTGGCCTCTAACAGGTGAAACAATTATTCACATAACTCTTATGGAGTTTAACATGAAATTCCTGTTATGGTGAATTTAGAGTAGAAAAGTGGAATTACAATCCAAGCAATAGGAAAAAGTAACTTGAAGAAATCTGTATCTTACACGACTTTCACAAGATTTGAACCTAAAAGTACAACCATGTTGACACTCAACCCCAAGCATACCAATAACTTATAAATAATGAACAAGGTAGTAGCTCCTTGGTGCTACTAGTTAGTGAATCCACAATATTCAAGATAACTAGCAATGAATGTAATAACAACTTTCAAGCACCCATACATAAATATGCATAATCATTGTAGCATTCATTCATAGAACAAGGCTCTCACAACTTACAATCCAAATATGTACAACATTATAACTATATGAATATATTGAAATGACTAGTGATTGAAGGAGGGACTTCAACTCTCCACCCAACAATAGTCCAGCTACATTGCAATCTCTCTTGTAGATGACCACCCCAAAGCCATATCTAGAGTTTAAGGAGATTCTTGCTCAATGGAAATTTCACGTGAAGGCTTAGTCAAACACTCAAGGGATGGATTCCATTGTCCAGGTGGTTTATCAACTACTCTCTGGAAGTAAGCACCATAGTGACTCTCTTATTCTCTTTAATTTCAATCATAGGGATTCACCCAAGGCCCAACTAGAGTATTGCTCAGTTCTAAAAGACTAAATCAACTATCTAGGTGGTTTATTAGTCGTATTTTCATAGAATACATTGTAGGGGCCTATATTCCACTATCTAGGCGGTTAAACTCTTATATCAAACACCAAAGTGGCTCATATTATCCTATCAAGTGGTTTATCAACCATATGGCAAGGAATTGAGCGGTTTTATTATCTTATTTAGCAAGAACTAAGTGGTTTACTATCTTTCTTAACAAGAACTTACTATTTTATCATCTTGTTCAACAAGCACTAAGTGGTACAATTCTCCATTCATCCTCCCGCTAGACATTTAGGCTCACACACATTGTCTAGGGCCTTCTTCGTCACAAGATAGAGAATGACACCCCAAATCATTGAGAACTAGCTCAAAGATAGTTCAAATCAATCTTCTTTGCTGCTTCTAGGTCTTTCTCCTCTCCCACACACTTTTCCTTTTTGTTTTCCACTATATGATCTTGTCTACATCTTCTATTCACATCCATGTGCTCCCTTCTCTATTGTCTCTTGTCTATTTTGTCGTCTTCCATTACCACCATTGACCCTTCTAACTTTTTCCTCTTGAGACAGATTCTCACTATCTCGGTCCATGAGGAGTGAATATAAACAAGAATCGTCCTACACCCATAATGGTCATCACGAAACTTCAATGCTTGTTTGTGCAAGCAACACCATGTAATAAGGGTGATATGTAATAGAAATAAATGAGGTGGGTGTGGGTTGCTCATAACACTCCACCAATAGTGCCAACAATCTCTATAACCTTCTTATCAGAATTTTGGATTCATGTCCTTTCCTTCCATCGATTGTATATTGGTTTTTAATCAGTTTTACATACGTCCCAAAAATTCACATAAGGAAATCTATATTTACAGTGTGTAGCGAAAATGGTAGCTATATTGGCCCTCTACACACACATTGAAGCTTGGGTAGGTGGAATTTAATTACACTATAATCTACATGGAGTACACGTAGGTTTTAACAAAAGATATACATGGTTTAATGCCTTTGTGATCACCATTTCCTCCCAAATTGTCTTATGATTATAAGCTTCCCTCATTTCCTCACTCATCCATAATGGTGCTCAACATGGTTGGTAGGTTCACTTGCATAAAGGAGCATGATCCCTTGACTCACCCTCCACTTCCCTTGGTATTATGGGTAAACAAAAATCATCAGCCCACTCTGGTATATTTTCTTGTTTTGGCTTTCTTCTTGGTCTCTTTTTCTCTAGTCTAAGACAATCATCCTACCTTCTTAGTCTCTTCCTTCCTATTCCTTCAATGGGTCGATAGTCTTGGTCAACTCCTCACATTTACTTTCCATCCATTTCTATGAAAAGATGGCCTATTTCTTGTACTTATATATCCCCTTACACTTAAGAGCATTTACTTGTCATCCTAGTGTCTTCCATCCTGGTGATTTAGAGGTCAATTGTCTTTATTGGATTCTTGTGTTCACCTTGCACCTATATCTATGAAAGTCTAGTTTCTTCGTCAATCCTTGGTGCTTATTCCCCTTTGGTTGCACTACCTCTTGATTCTTGCTATGTGTTTTCTTCCAACCATGCCTTGTATTAGAAATGGTAAGGGTAACTGTGGTTGACATGTGCATCAAGTCATTCATGAATTTCGACGCAATTGAATGCAAATAATTCAATAGAAATCTACTGGGAATAGACTTGCAAGGATGAAAGAAATATCATCGAAACAAAATCCAAACTGGGCAAATAATTCTTTAAGGATGAGGAGATCGAGCAAAACATTGGACAATGGGTGCTTGATACTAGTACTAATCAAGGTCGGTAGAACAAATATCTCCAAATAATTGATCTTTACTAGCAAGTAAAGACATTTATGAGAAAGGTGTTGGTGAAGACAAGTGAAGCTCAACTAAAGATTCTACTTTGCATTGATGCCCTCCAACTATAATTAAAAGAGCGAACAACAAGGTGTCTTTGCTGGCTCAAAAAATGCAAACATGTACTTTGAAGACTTTGAGGAAGAAACAAAGAATTCAAAAACAATTCAATAGATTTTCCTTAACTTAATAGGTTCATATTTAAGTTCTTTTGTTTTATTTCCATTGAATAATAAATTTACCAATTAAACTAGATATAAATATAACCTTATTAATAGTTTTCCTCCTAATAAAAAAAATTTATAAACTTATTTTACTGCATTATTTTTGACAATTTAATAATATGGACAAAACTTATACCCCATTATCACTTATTTGGTTTTCCAATCATAAAATACATGAGCATAAGACAAAGACTAGAAGTTTTGGTTTGTGGTTTGTATTGGTTAACGGAGAAGTGTACTTTTTATAAATAATAAGAAACAAAAATAAAAACTATGAATTATATAGAGGTTATTTTTTTAAGGAAATAATAAAATGTATGGGAAATAAATATAAATTATAAACATAAATATATTATTTATAATTATAAAAGAATTTTAAAGAGTAGTTAAAAAGATAAAATAGTTTTGATTAAATTATAATGGATCAAAATTAAAATAGTTATATAAATTAAATGATTGATAAATGTTGATAGATATTAATCCATATTAAATATGGAAATATTTATTTGATAAAATTTATATTAAAATTTTATCTAAATCATAAATTTATTTTAAATTATTATTATTATTATTATTATTATTATTAATTATAAAAAAGATATAATATATGAGTTAAACATATATATATAAATAGTCTCACTGGTTAGTTCAACTATATAGAATCAAATTTGAAGTTCTTTGTTGTTGTTGTTACTTGTTGCTAATCACGGGTTTTCCCATAATTAATATTGATGATTTACTATCCAGGGACATGAAATACGAGGAGTACTAAAGTACTCATGGTTTCCGTGCTTTCATTCCAAACTATATGTGTGTGTGTGTGTTTACCTTCCTTCTTGTTTTTTAATTTAATTAAAAATAAATTAAAAAATTGTTATGTTCTAAGTGTTTTAAATTTGATTTCCATTTGGTTTTAATATACCTTTGGACTTGACTCTTATTATTATTTTACTATCCAAAGGTATATTAAAACCAAATGGAAATAAAAGTTGACACACTTGAATAAGACAAATTTTTAATTAAATTAAAAAGCAACAAAGAAGGTAGACCTTAATTTTTTTATTATTAATTTTTTCTCATTCATATGTAGTGAAACTCAAATTCAATTAATAATTATTAATAATTAAATTAAACTAAATTAAAATTTTCAAAAGTCTTATTCCAAAATAAACCTGTCTTAATTATTTAAATTATCTAAATTAAAATTTTCAAAAATCCTATTCCAAAATAAGCGCCTCTTAATTATTTAAATTATCTATAATTTTTTCTAATTGCAATTCCATGAATATCATATATAATCCAATAAACAACAAAGAAGTGAAGTATTTGTTGTTCTATCAGATTCTAAAATATTTCCTAGATCTACAATCAAGAGATCAAGATAAATAGATAAATAAACTAAACACCTTTTCATGTCAAAATTTTTGGAATTATGCAAACCACTCGGAAAGTTCAAAAACTGAAATAATAAAAGATAGGTGTTATGTAGATTTGAGATTTCACAAACTATTTTAGACTAAACCCATATACGACATTAAAAAGTGACACCCTAACACAGACAAATAAGTGCAGACAAACAATGGTCAATGAAAAGTGAAATTTCCATAAAAAATAAATGATTCTACGTTAAGCTCTCTTGCAACAAGTTAAAAATGTGAAACACTGAAGACGTATAGTCATCCCATCCACATAGAAGAAAGGTTGACCAAGCCTAACCCATTGCTAGATCATTTAATCATCCATAAAATAATCCATTAGGTCACTAGGGAAGTTGATTTAGCAAATTAGCAGTAGGTAGGGCAACAATTTTTTGAGGGTTTAGGGTTTCCAGTAGATATTTGTTGTCAAAGAAAAAGCCATGGAGAGAGGGGAAGAGGAGCTCCAGTTACTTGGCGTTGAGGAAGAGGCCTTTGATACCCTTCTCTTATGCTCCTGCCATGACCTAGTGCGCACTCTCGCTTTCACTCTGCTTCTCCCTCTGGCTTTTGAAACTTTGGTGCTATGCCTAATGCCCAACCCTCTTGTGCTTTATAAATCCAATCACAACTTCTTCTATAGATCACTAAACCAGTCGAGTCAGTAAACTTGCAATCGAGGGGCTCACAATGACTCTATATGGCGAACGAAGTTTATGAATTTTGGATGTTTTCCACTGTGGCGGTGATGTACACGACGACCTCATCCACATGACCAACAAAGATTCCTTTGCGAACACTTTGACAGCTGTTACCAGGTTTTGGAAGCGCCTGGCAACAACTCTCCTATGGTTTTTTACAATTGTCTCGGCCCATACCATGATCTGCATATTGGCCTTCATCTTGGTTATGTGCAGCATGGGATTCGATAAATATGTGAATTCAAGAGAGTTTCTTTTCAATTCAATTCCAATACTTACCTTCTTCTTCTGTGTCCTTGTGTATATAAACATGATTGCGTACCTATTGCACGTTACATCTGTGTTGCAAGAGCATTATTATAGCCCAGCTGCTATGCAAAAGATGTTATGTGGAAGAAGAGGTGCATCATCAAGTGAAAGAAGACAACCGTCTTGTCGCTCTCTATGATTTACTTCATATTTAGCCAAAGCACTGGAATTTTTGGTATGCAGTGGCCAAGCTAGAGAGTCTCGGGTGGGGGGCGTGGATAGTGACGAGGGTGGTGTGCGGGACATTCCTTGGTGGGTTTCTCTGCTTGCTTATGTTTTGGGGCCTGGTGATGTAGACCGAGTTGTAATTTGTGGGGAAATTGTACTAGCACTCTGAATAAATATTTTTTCGGAGTATAGTCTTGACGATGTGGTCCAACAATGGTTAGGTGGGGAGGTTTAGTCTCTATAGATTATGTGGTCTAATCTGGGACAAGGCTATGTATATGTGAGAGCTGCTCCAAGTACGATATCTTTAATTGGAAACAAATAATCATACAAGACCATGTATACCTTGAGAGATGCTCCAAATATCTTCAATTGATAAAAATTATCACTTTAAAATTTCATCAAGGTTAGTATCCACATCAGTTGTAAATCTACATATTCAACGCATATTTATTAATTAAAATAAAAATTTCAATTTTATCCATTTATCCAACCCTAATTTTATTTCCAAGGGTCTAATATTGAATTCCTTGTTTTAAATATCACTCTGTTACAAAGCCCTAATTTTCTTCTTTAGGGAACATTAAGTCTGAGTGTTGAAGTTGGGCTTTATTTCCACTTCTGTAACAAAATATAAACCTTGTCTCAAAGGTCCAACAATGAAATTTTTCTTTGATATCACTATGTAACACTCCCTCCCGCCCCCTTCTCCCACATTAGGGAAATTTTGAGGTCTAGAATGGCCCCCCTAAGGAAATTATAAAATAGTAGTGGAAATAATAAAATAAGATTAGATTATATCATCAAATTTTAGAGGGGAAAAAGAAAAAATACTTTTTCAACTCGTATTTTCAACTTATCTCCCTATGAGTTTACTCAAATTTCGAGCGGGAACACTTGATGGCTGCAGAATTTGATTCCTCATCCAAGGAGTACCCATGTTGCATACTTTCAGTGGACCCTACTACACGAAAAATAAGAAATACATGAAAAACATGATTGAAATAATGGTTTTTCATGTATTTCTCATTTTTCGTGTAGTAGGGTCGATCAAAAGTATGCAACATGGGTATTCCTTAGATGAGGAATTAAATTTTTCATCCAATGAGTGCTCCTGCTCGATATTTGAGTAAAACCTTAGGGAAATAAGTTGAAAATAGTTTTATTATTTTATTATTTTTTAATCTTTTTACTTTTTATCCCAAAAATGGTGAATCGTCCCCAATGGTTGACATCATTATCTTGAATCTTATTGGTTGTTATAAAGTTTATTTTGGTTGTACATTTTTCTTAGGAGGACCATTTTAGACCTCAAAAGTTCTCTAATGACTTAGGCTATGGGAAGTGTTACTTATTAATATAACCCGACCCCCAAGATTTATTATGGAGATGGGGTTACATAAATCCTAATTTTTAAAGGCCTTCAGACCTCAAAACAAATTCCAACAATGCATTTAGCCTATCAAGAGATTTCCAACAATATAAATTTCATGTTAATCAAACTCCTAGATTCAAAGTTATTCCCTTCTGAAGTTTAGCCAATCATATTAGGTCACATCCACGTTAAGCTAGCGCACTACCACGCCAACATGGCTCATGTCCATGTCTTCAATGTTTAGCCACATGGACTCCATGTTGCCCCTTTTAGGGCCACGTGGAAATGTCACATCAATATAGGGTGTAAGAAACATTGATTCCTTCTCTAATATCTTTTGTGAAACTTCGCCACTATGTTTGGATTTTCCCATTTTGGCATTCCAATGTTGTTTCAATATTCATCACTCCAAGACCTTCGAATCACCAGATCCAATACTTGTTGGAATGTAACACGACCCTTGAACAAAATCTGACCCATCGTATAGTATTCAGGCTATGATGTATTTGGGCCTCTAAAGACGTGTGTTCCCTTACCACACCCAAATCCCTAGATCCTCGAATCTCCAACTTTTCTACATTGTAATCCAATATCATATGTATTCGGGTAGTCCTATATATCCTTAACCTCATTCACCTCTGGATCCCCTAGACCCCGGATGCGACAACATTTAGATGGGGAAATCTGGTCCAAATGAGATTCGATCCTCATACAAAAGAACCATCCCATGTCAGGCACACTTAGAATCACTAGATATGAAAATACACTCGATCAAGAGATCCAACCAAGATGAAATATGGCCCATATGTAAAGGAATTGCACTTTTTCCACTCGAATGGCTAGATCACTGGAAACAAAAATGACTATGATGGGATATTCAATGCTAGATGATATTTGGGCCAATGTGAAAGTGAGCACTCCGAGCTAACTCTAGATTCCAAATTTTTGGACTACTCTAGCACATTGATAAAAACAAGGAATTTATGGAAATTTCAGGGATTTCTTAAGGCATGGGAGTAATAGTACAAATGCCAAATTTCCTGTAGGAGATGATACAGGCCTAATCATTGGCCTCTAATAGGTGAAACAAGTCTTCACATAAATCTTATGGAGTTTATCAAGAAATTCCTATTATGGTGAATTTTGAGTAAATAAGTGGAATTACAATCCAAGCAATAGTAACAAGCAACTTGAATAAATCTATACTTTACATGAATTTCACAAGATTTGAACCTAAAAGTACAACAATGTGGACACTCAACCCCAAGCATATAAATAACTTATAAATCATGAACAAGGTAGTAGCTCCATGGTGCTATTAGTGAGTGAATCCACAATATTCAAGATAGCTAGTAGTGAATTTAATAAAAACTTTCAAGCACCCACACATAAATATGCATAATAATTGTAACATTCATTCATAGAAAAAGGCTCTCACAACCTGCAATCCAAATATGTATGACTTTATATTTATCTAAATTTACTGAAATGGTTGGCAATTGAAGGAGGGATCTCAACTCTCCACCCAACCATAGGCCATCTATACTGCAACCTCTCTTGTAGCTAAACACCCTTGAGCCAAATCCAGAGTTTAAAGGGATTCTTGCTCAAGGGAAATTTCACATGAAGGCTTAGTCAAACACATACACATTGGGTTTCCATGTGGCAACCACGTTGCACTGCCGCACCAGCTTGGCTTGTTTCCATGTAATTAGTGTGCAAACACGTGGCCCCTTTTAGGTCCACATGGAAATGCCACATCAACATAGGGTGTAAGAACCACCAGGTCCTTCTCTATTGTATTTTGTGACACTTCACCACTAGGTTTATCTTGTGCCCATTTTGGCATTCCAACATTGTTTCAATCTTCATCACTCCAAGACCTTTGAATCCCTAGATCCAATGGAATGTAACATGACTCTTGAACGAAATATGACCCACCACATGGTATTCAAGCTATGGTGTATCTGGGATATCGAAGAGGTGTGTGCCCTTGCCACACCCGAATCCGTAGATCCTTAGATCTCCAACTTTTCTATAATGTAATCCAACCTCAGATGCATTCAAGTAGTCTTGTATATCCTTAACCTCATTCACCTATGGATCCACGAGATCTTGGATGCAACAACATCTAGATGGAGAAGTTTGGTCCAAATGAGATTTGATCCTCATGCAAAAGAACCACCCCATGGCCGGCCCACCCAAAATAACTATATATGAAAATACACTCAATGAAAAGATCCAACCAAGATGAAATTTGGCCCAAATGCAAAGGAACTATGTTTTGTCCACCTAAATACCTGGATCACCAGATAAAAAAATGACTAAGGTGGGATATTCAAGCCTCAATGATATTTGCGCTGATGTGTAAGTGAGCACTCTAGGCTAGCTTTGGAACCCTAATATATGGACTACTCTAGTGCAATAGAAATAAGGAATTTATGGAAATTTTAAGGATTTCTTAAAGCATGGGGGTAATAGTCCACATGCCAAATTTCTTGTAGGAGACGACAGAGGCCTGATCATTGGCCTCTGACAGGTGAAACAAGTCTTCACATAACTCTTATGGAGTTTATAGAGAAATTCTTGTTATGGCGAATTTAGAGTAAACAAGTGCAATTTCAATCCAAGCAATAGTAACAAGTAACTCGAATAAATCTATAGTTTACATGAATTTCACAAGATTTGAACCTAAAAATACAACCATGTGGACACTTCACCCCAAGCATACAGATAACTTATAAATAATGAACAAGTAGCAGCTCCTTGGCGCTACTAGTTAGTAAATCCACAATATCCAAGATAGCTAGCAGTGAATGCAATAACAAATTTCAAACACCCACACATAAATATGCATAATCATTGTAACATTCATTCATAGAAAAAGGCTCTCACAAGCAACAATCCAAACATGTACAACTTTATAATCATCTGAATATGTTGAAATGATTGGCGATTGAAGGAGTGACTTGAACTCTCCACCCAACAATAGGAAAGCTACAATGCAATATCTCTTTAGATGACCACCACCAAGCCAGATCCAGATTTTAAGGGGATTCTTGCTCAAGGGAAATTTCACATGAAGGCTTAGTCAAACACTCAGGAGATGGAATCCCATTGTCTAAGTGGTTTATCAACTACTCTCTAGAAGTAAGCACCATAGTGTCTCTCTAATTCTCTTTAATATCAATCATAGGGATTCACCGAAGGACCAACTAGAGTATTTCTCAGTTATAGGAGATTGAATCAGCTATCTAGGTGGTTTATTAGCCTTGTTTTCATGGAAAGCACTGTAGGGGCTTGCATTCCACTGTCTTGGTGGTTGATCAACTCTTATAACAAGCACCATAATGGCCCATTTTATCCTTTTAAGTGGTTTATCAACCATATGGAAAGAAATTGAGTGGTTTTATTAGCTTATTTAGCAAGAACTAAGTGGTTTATTAGCTTGCTTAACAATCACTTAATATTTTATCATCTTGTTCAAAAAACACTATGTGGTACAATTCTCCATTGAGCCTCCCACTAGCCATTCAGGCTCATGCACACTGTCCAGGGTCTTCTTCATCACAAGATAGAGAATGACACCCCAAATCATCAAACACTAGCTGAAGGACAATCCAATCCAGTCTTCTTCACTACTCCTAGAACTCTCTCCTCTCCCACACACTTTTCTTTTTTGTTGTCCATTGCATAAACTCATTTGCATCTTCTGTTCATATCCATGTGCTCCCTTCTCTCTTGTATCTTGTCTATTCTGTCATCTTCCATTGCAACCATTGACCCTTATAATTTTTTCCTCTTGAGACGACTTCTGCCTATCTTGGTCCATGAGGAGAGAATATAGACGGGCATTATCCTGCACCCATGGTGCTCATCACGAAACTCCAATGTTTGTTTGCATAGGCAACACCATAGCCAACATGATATGTAATAGAACTAAATGAGGTGGGTGTGGGATGCTCATGACACACCACCAATAGTACCAAAAATCTCTACAACCTTCTTGCCATAACTCTGGATTCATGTCCCTTCTTTCAATCAATTGTATATTGGTTTTTAATCAATTTTACATACATCCCAAAAATTCACACATGGACATTTATAATTACGGGGTGTAGCAAAAATGGTAGTTACATTGGTCCTATACACACACCTCGAAGCTTGGGTAGGTAGTATTTAATTACACTATAATCTACATGGAGTACACATAGGTTTTAACAAGGGATATACATGTTTTAATGCCTTTGTGATCATCATTTCCTCCCAAATTGTCTTATGATTATAAGCTTCCCTCATTTCCTCACTCATCCATAATGGTGCTCAACATGGTTGCTAGTTTCACTTGCATAAAGGAACATGATCCCTTGGCTCACCCTCCATTGCCCTTGGTATTTTGGGTAAACAAAAATCATTGACCCACTCTGGTATATTTTCTTGTTTTGGCTTTCTTCTTGGTCTCTTTATCTCTAGTCTAAGACAATCATCCTACCTTCCTAGTCTCTTCCTTCCTACTCCTTTAACAGGTCAATATTCTTGGTCGACTCCTCGAATTTACTTTCTATCCATGTCTATGAAAAGTTGGTCTATTTCTTGTACTTCTATAACCCCTTCCCCTTAGGAGCATTAGCTTATCATCCTAGTGTCTTCCCTCCCGATGATTTAGAGGTCAGTTGTCTTTATTGGCTTCTTGTGTTCACCTTGCACCTATATCTATGAAAGTATAGTTTCTTTGTCAATCCTTGGTGGTTCTTCCCCCTTGGTTGCACTGCCTCTTGATTCTTGCTATGTGTCTGCTTCCACCCATGCCTTGTATTAGAAATGGTAAGGGTCATTGTGGTTGACATGCACATCGAGTCATTCATGAATTCAGGCGCAATTGAATGCAAAGAAGTTAACAGAAATCTATTGGGAATAGACTTGCAAGGATGAAATAAATATCATTGAAACAAAAGCCAAAGTGGAAAAACAATTCTCTCAAAATGAGGAGTTTGAGGACAACATGAGACACTGGGTGCTTGATACTAGTACCAATCAAAGCCGATACAACAAATATCTCCACATAATTTATCTTTACTAGCAAGTAAAGGCATTTATGGGAAGAGCATTGATGAAGAGAAATAAAATTCAACAAAAAAAATTCTACTTTGCATTGATGCCCTCTAACTACAATTAAAAAGTAAACAACAAGATGTCTTTACTAGCTAAAAAATTGCAAACATGTATTTTCAAGATTTTGAAAAAAAATGAAAAATTAAAAAAAAAATTCAATGAATTGCCCCTTAGGTTAATATGTTCATATTTAAATTCTTTTGTTTTATTTCCATTAATAAATCTACCCATTAAACTGGACATAAATATAGGCATAATAACAATTCTCTTAATAAAAAAAATGTATAACTTATTTTACAACATTATTTTTGACTCTTTAGTAATATGGACAAAAATTATACCCCATTATCACTGATTTGGTTTTCCAATCATAAACTAATAAACAAAAAGATGTAACCCTTTAATTATTAGTTATCATATTAAAAATAATGTTTGGTTGTTCCTTTTTGGGAATATAGTGAAAAATTTGAATTCCGTAACCCAACTATTGTGCTATTGGCAATGACTACATGAGCAGAAGACAAAGACAGAAGTGTCGGTTTGTGGTTTGTAGTGGGTAACGGAGAAGTGTACCTTTTATAAATAATAAGAAACAAAAATAAAAACTATGAATTATAGAGAGGGTAATTTTTAAAGAATTAATAAAATGTATTGGAAATAAATATAGACTATAGATAGGGGTACATTTATAATTATAAAAGAGTTTTAAAGAGTAATTAAAATAATAAAATAGATTTAATAGATCGAATTTAGGAGGAAATTAATTAGGTTATATAAATTATATAGTTGATAAAATATAGAAATATTTATTTCGGGATATAATTTATATTAAAAAATATTTAATTTATAATTTTATTATTATTATTATTAATAATAATATTAATTATAAAAATAGATAATATATGAGTTAAACATATACATATTAAAAAAATAAGTTCTAATGTTAATTCAACTATATAAAATCAAACTTGAAGTTTTTTATATTGTTGTTACTTGTTGCTAATTACAGGTTTGTGCAATATAAAAGTTTATTTCCCTTTTTGCTTTTTAATTTAATTACAGGTTTGTGCAATATAAAGGTTTATCTCCCTTCTTGCTTTTTAATTTAATTAAAAAATTGTTACGTACAAGCGTGCTAAATTTGATTTCTATTTGTTTTTAATATAACTTTGGATTCTTATTATTAACTTATTATTATTTTACTATCCAAAGAAATATTAAAAGCAAATGTCAATACAATTTAAATTTGATTTCTATTTGTTTTTAATATACCTTTGGATTCTTATTATTAACTTATTATTATTTTACTATCCAAAGATATATTAAAAGCAATTGTCAATACAATTTGACACACTTGAATATGACAATTTTTTAATTAAATTAAAAAGCTACAAGAAAAGTAGATCTTACTTTTCTATCTTTACTATTATTAATTCTTTCTTATTGATATTCAATGAAATTCAAATTCACTTAATAATTATTAATAATTAAATTAAACTAAATTAAAAATTTCAAAAATCCTATTCCAAAATAAACACCTCTTAATTATTTAATTATCTATTATTTAATTATTTAAATTATCTACTATTTTTTTCTAATTGCAATTCCATAAATATAATATATAATCCAATTCTTATTGATATTGAATGAAATTCAAATTCACTTAATAATTATTAATAATTAAATTAAACTAAATTAAAAATTTCAAAAGTCCTATTCCAAAATAAACACCTCTTAATTATTTAATTATTTAAATTAATAATTATTTAAATTATCTACTATTTTTTTCTAATTGCAATTCCATAAATATAATATATAATCCAATAAACAACAAAGAAGTTAATTATTTGCTATTTTATCAGATTCCAAAATATTTTCTAGATCTAGAATCAAGAGATCTACATAAATAAAGTAACTGAGTGTGTTATTTAAACTGGTTTTTTGACTATAAATATGGATTAGGGCACTTCGATTCTGCTGGTTACCCATCAAGCTTGTAATTTCAATAAATTCTTGTCGAATTTTAGAAAAATTAGACTAAAAAAAATCACAAGAAAAACTTCCAAAAAAATCCTACTAAAAACAACTCTTAAATTAAACACAACACCTTTTCATGTCAAATATTTTAATGTCAAATATTTTAATGTCGAATATTTTAGAATTATGCAAACCACCCAAAAATTCCAAAAACTGAAAGAATAATACAAAATAGGTGTTATGTAGATTTGAGATTTCACAAACTATATTAGATTAAGCCCACCTACTCCGTAAAAAATTCACACCCTAACATAGACAAATAAGTGCAGACAAATAATGGTGGGTAAGGTCAATGAAAATTGGAATTTCCATAAACAATGAATGGTTCTACCTTTAGTGCTGCTGGGACAAGTTAAAAATGCCAAAAAGTGAAGATGTACAGTCATCCCATCCACACGGACGAAAGGTTGACCAAGCCTACCCCGTTGCTTGATCATTTAATCACCCATAAAATAATCCATCAGGTCACCAGGGAAGTTGATTTAGCAAAATCAGGGGCAGGCAGGGCAACAATTTTTTGAGGGTTCAGGATTTCGGATAGATATCCGCCGTCAAAGCAAAAGCCATGGAGAGAGCGGAAGAGGAGCTCCAGTTGCTGGCCGTCGAGGAAGAGGCCTTCAATACCCTTTTCTGCTCCTCCCGCCGTGACCTGGTGGGCGCTCTCGTTTTCACTCTGCTTCTCCCTCTGGCTTTTGCAACTCTGGTGCTGTGCCTGATGCCCGGCCCTCTGGTGCTTTATAAATCCAATCACGAATTCTTCTATATGATCACTAAACCGGTCGAGTCGGTAACCCTGGAATCGAGGGGCTCTCAACGGCTCCCGATGGCGAACGGAGTTTATGAATTTTGGATGATGTCCACTGCGGCGGTCATGTACACGGCGGCCTCCATCCACACGGCCAACGAAGTTTCCTTTGCGGACACTTTGACCGTCGTTACCAGGTTTTGGAAGCCCCTGGCAGCAACTCTCCTCTGGTTTTTTATAGTCGTCTTGGCCCATACCACGGTCTACATATTGGCCTTCATCCTGGTTATGTGCAGCGTGGGATTCGATAAATATGTGAATTCAAGAGAGTTTCTTTTCAGTTCATTTCCAGTACTCGCCTTCTTCTTCTTTGTCCTTGTGTATATAAACATGATTGCGTACCTGGGCGGCGTTACATCTGTGTTGCAGGAGAAATATTACAGCCCAGCTGCCCTGCGGAAGAGGAGACGCATCATCAAGGAAAAACGGAGAACTGCCTTGTCGCTCTTTATGCTTTACTTCGTATCTAGCCAATGCGCTGGACTTTTTTGGTATGCAGCCACCGAACTAGAGAGTCTCGGGGGCGCGTGGATAGTGACGAGGGCGGTGCGTGCGACATTCCTTGGTGGGTTGCTGTGCTTGGTTATGTTTTGGGGTTTGGTGATACAGACCGGGCTGTAGTTGGTAGGGAAATGGTATTGGTATTTTAAATAAATAGTTTTGAGGTTGTGGTCCAATAATTAGATTGGAAGGCTTAGTTTTTACGGATTATGGATATCATTCTGGACAAGATTATATACCTGAGGGTTACTCCAGGTACAATATTTTCAGTTGAATAAAAAAATTTACTCATACACGATTATGTATGTTATGAGAACTGCTCCAAATAAGAGATATCTTTAGTTATAAAAATAAAGAACAATATTTTATTTTAGAATATGAAATGATATTTTGAAGTTCACGTTACTAAAAATAGTCTATAAGATCATCAGTTCTTATTTTTAACTTTTTGCAATTCAATCTTTTTATTATTCAAATTGATGATGAGTTGGCCTAACTTTCCGACAATCCCCTCACTGAAAAGACAATGTCAACACACTATGCTAACATATTCTCATAACTTTCTCTGATGTCTTTGAATGCATCACATTCCAAAATAAAATGCTTTTCCAATTCCACTGCCTAGATATGCAAAATGTACATACCCTTTCTTCCCAAGCTTTTCTAAGCCTTTTTCACCGCTCTATTTCACACCAAAATTGATGCGAGTTGGTTTTTAATTAAGCAATAAAAACTTTAGAAAAAAATTTGAAATATCAACTAATCAACTAATGAAAAAACAATCAACAAACTAATGAAGAAAAATAAATTAAATAAATATTATCTCTCTGCAAAACTGAGATTCAGGCCCGGTCCTCCAGAATGCAGGTTGTTTTCTGTGTGTTTGGCAATTAAAAGCAGTTTTTTCACAACAGTCGTCAATGCGAATAAGTCATGTTTACTGAAATTTTTGCCTAGAGAGTGAAACCCAATCGATTTCAAATCTGAACTCAGAAGTCATTGGAAGTCCGGTTCACTGTGTCCATTTCGTTTACGTTTTCGACTTTAAAATAAATTAATATTAATATTGAACTGTAATAATAAATCTAAAGTTAAGAATATTCTACTCAATTTACTTTTGATGCTTTTTCGTGAACCCCATAAAAGAATTTATTTATTTATATTTTATTTAAATATAATTTATTTTCGAAATTTGTTATCATAATTTATAATTTTTTATATATGGCCTGTATATTAAAATAAATGAAATAACACAGAATTTTATTTATTCAAATTACGGTAAAATTATTAAATAAATAATATAATTTAAAAAAATTTATATGAATATTTTAAAAAATATAACTTTTTAAACAAGTGAAAACAAATACAATGTTGTCTACCAATCCCATAAATAAACAAATACAATGTTGTCTACCAATCCCATAAATTCCCCTGGGTAGACGATTTTTTTTGTCTGTAATTTCTTTTCTTCAAAAAAATCAGAACCGCTGGAGTGTTTGAATCTTTTGTGTATTGTGGAATAAATTCAACCCTATCAAAAACTCTCAAGACTCTCAGCACACTTAAAATTCTGAAATTTGAACCTAGATGATCTTTTTTTCCTGTTTTTATGCGGCCTTCAGGGTCCAACTCATGTATATTCTTTACACTAATCTGGACTCATATATGGTTTATCGATCTGGCAGTATCACCACTCTGATATGATCAATGATGACCCAGGTTCATGCTGCGGCCTCCGGGGTCCTTCATATGCAATTTTCTCGGTCCTCCTCATGGGGATACAAATGTTTTTTAAAATTCTCCTGTCTATCTGGAAAATGTCTCCACTGAGACACCTGTAATACTGATCATTATATAAACTTAATATAATCTATTTTGATTTTTTCTTCTGAAAAAAAAACCTAGATTTTCAAAAAAAAAATGCTAAATTTTCTCATAATATTGTGAAAATTTCCATTATTTTTGAAACTAATTTATAAGCTTTTTAAACTATACTAACACAAATCCCACACTAGAGAAAGCTAAACCTTCAATACCAAAGTATAAAATGTTAAGAAAAGTGAATATGCCAAAACAGACGTGCCAACAATTTGAATGGAGTACTTCACAGGTGGACACATGCCTTTAGTTATTTCGATTTCCAGATTCCGCTCAACCAACAAATCCCACAAATTGAGGAACTAGGGCAAGGAGTCAACCACATAAAAGCCAATGAAAATATTGGTAACTTTGTGTTTTTATAAATATGTTCAAATAATTTATTGGTTTTATCTGATGAAAATTGTGAATTTTTAAAGTTTAAATTATATTTTTGAATGTATAAATAAATTCAAACACTTGAATTGTAGAAATTACAAAACTAACATTTATTATTTTAAAATATTTCTTTAAATTTTACATAAAATCTATATATATATATAATTTTCTCATAACCATAAAAATTGATATAAAAGTAACCCAGCAACACGACACAGACCAAAACGCAGCTACAACTGCCACATTAAACTAACAAACCTCAAAACGGAGAGTGGGATGTCCGACTCTAGCTGCGCATCCATATTTTATAAAAAAAAATTGAGATGGTTACATCAATTAAAATATTGAATCTTCTAGGCCGTGCTGCCCCTTTAATTTTGAATAAGCTAAGGCAGTGTGCAGAGGCAATGTTGATTGTTCGAATCTAAACAAGTTAAGGTTGTGCTAATTGTGTTAGTAATTTTTAAACGTGATGAAACAATTATTTCTAATCTATTCTCTTTTAATTATTTCCCCAAAAAAAATATTGATGGTTTTGTAAATATATTTTACAATGGGTATTTTTATTTTCTCTTTTGTACCTGTATACAATTACTATTGATGTCCATATAAAAATAATTCCATCTACCCAGGTACATGAGTACCATTTGTTGCACTGGCTAGTACTCTAGTAATCTTTTTCACCTACATGGTTCATCAACTTGGTCTCTTACATTTCAAATCCATTTTACATTTCAACTTCCTCGATTACATATCAAGCTTAGATATGAGTATATGACCATCATATGTACCTAGTGGATAATTCCACAACTTGATGCCACATTTTTTCTATACCAAAAAGGAATAAACACTAGGAGTACACCCTCATATCTACCCACTGGTTAATTCCACAAATTGATGTCACATCCTCATATTTACCTCATGGTTAATTCCACAAATTGATGTCACACCTTTTCCTACCTAAAATGGATAAATGTGCTACTTTTCTGACTCAACAAAGCTTACATCTCAAACTGCTAAATCAACTTTAAAATACAATCGATCATACACTCCTTACAACACAAATGTCTCCTTACAACAATATCAATTTAGATATACCAAACACAAAGGTTAATAATATTCATATGTGACAATTATCTGCCCAAATATATAAGTTCATTTAAACTTCATCACATTGCATTACTTTCTAGTGAACTTTTACCTCCTCCTTTATAATTTTTGCACATTGTTGGTGCCTTCATGAACCCTTTTTGTCTTCATTATCCTTACACCACAAGAAATCTGCTCGTTGACTGCTCCACAGGGAATCTGTTTCACGCAAGGTTACATACACCTCTGCGCTCCAGCTGCTATGCTAGCAAAATTTTGATGCAGTTGTTTCTGAAAATTTTCTTGGTTGCTCCCACTCTACACAATTTCACATTGCAAGAAAAGCAATTTATCTTGATTACTATCCTTGCACACACTCCGAACCTAACCCCTGGAAACATTCCAACTTAGTTCCACATATAGCATATCACTCTTGCCAAAAATGTTCAACAGTTGTGCTACAACACTTGCTTGACAATGCTTTTTCAAACACTTATCCTCAAAATCTCTTTGAACGAGCTGAGGGTTCTCTTTGCAAGTTTGCATAGATCAATTATTTGTGCACGACCCCTTCACACACAACACTTTACAATATTTCCACACACACTGCAACTCATACCCACACGCCTCTCGCTCCTGCTTCAATATGGACTGACTTCCGCTCGCACAACCCCAAACCGGGCTTACAACTCACAGTTCCTTTGTATTACACTTAGTAGCACAACACAACCCATGGAGAAATTAAATTCAGACCCACATGGCTCCTCATTCACAGTTCCAACAATGTGGATTACTTAACATATAACGCTTCTCAATAATCTCACTTAACAGATAACGCTTCAACATGGCTTTTGTACAACTCTTAATTCAATTCTAGGCTCCTACTAAACTGCACTCAACTTGCTGACTCGCACAGGAAAATGAATGTTGGTTACTCGATGCTCAACGCCGGTCCACATTCATGCTGTTTGCTCATGTTTGACCTAGCCCCTAACAATCTGCTTAGACATTTCAATTTTTCAAGTTTCAAAGCGCCGGCTTTCATGAATACCCTGACATCAGCATTCCTGCTGGTTTTTCATGCTTGAGCTGGCCCGTAATAGCCTGCTTAAGACAAGCACGAAATGAGCAGGCATTTAACCAGGGCACCAGTCTGCCTCAGTGAGTGCACGGTAAAAGGTTTCTACTTTTAATTTTGAATGTGTATCTGCCACTCTTTTTCTGATACTCTAAATGGCATTCTTATTGTTGCTCCTATAACACCTCCGGGCTCAACATAATCCTCTGCGTATCCATCAAGAATGTTCTTGCAGCAGGGTCCAGTGATACAAATAATATGGCTAGCTTCGGTTCGAGTCCTTCCCTCCTTGAGAAGGACGGATCTATGGATGTTTTGTATGATTACATTGGGTTTATTTTGGTAGTATTTTTGGTGAAATTTCTGTTGACACCTAATCTTCATGATTGGGGAATTTGTAAAATAAATAAATCAGGAATGTGAACAGTCATCGGAAGATGAACTGAACAATCAGTCCTAATGTATAAAACAATAACATATCTATGGAATAAACACCAATCAGTTTTTCTGCCCTTGGAGAGTTACTGCACATGGTATCAGAGCCAACTCCTTTCTTTAGCTCTTGTGCCTTGTAACTCCCTTGTCTCACTAAATACCTGCGCTCTGCTCCATATTCCATTACCTGCGCCCTGCTCCATACAGTACGCTGCCCATATATTCGTTGGTGTCAGTTGCCTGACATTTTCTCTCAATAAACCGCCCTCCAACCGTTATGCTTGGTAAATATCGCTAGCTGGCCTCCCTTCATACACTGCTGCTCTTTCCACGCTGATCACCAAACCAAAAAAAAAAAAACCTATGTTGCTGCTCTTCCCATAATTGTCACCACATTGTTGTATTAGCGCTCCATTGCCAGACCTGTTGCACGCCAGCCGGCCTCCCTTTCGGATGTTGTCGGCTTTAGCTAGCATGCCCACAGAGATTTGCACCCATTCAGACACATTATGATGAGAAGACACAGGGAAACCTGCTACGAGCCTAAGCAGCATTGAAAATGCCAATTTCGAATTTATGATGGTGGTTTTGCCTTCAATGGCTGAACTGAATTGACAGAGATTATTCAATAGGTTTGATTCATCCAAATCAGTGAGTATTGAGATATAGGCGAAGGGAAGGTTGTCGCTGTTGGTGTCCACGCTCAATCTTTGTATGAAATCCTTGAAGACTCGTGCTTTTCACAGAGCAGGTTCATGGAACCAGTGCGTATCATGATCGCATCAATATAAAGGTCGAGACTGATTTGTACCTCTGCATATTGTGGGAACGCCATTGTTGTGTGGCTAAACGAGATAAGGCGCATCCAAAGAGGCCGAGCTCCCGAAGGAAGAAGCACTGCCACTGCACAATATTAAGAGATCACGCACCGCTGCTCCTCAAAGAAATCATCACGCCTGCATGCTTCATTGTTTGGTAATGTAATATGTAATATTTTGTAATGGGCGTATATTACATGTGAAATGTAATGGGCATATATTACATTTAAAGGGTTGAAGTAATATGTAAAAGCGTTGAAGTAATATGTAATATTTTGTAATGGACATATATTACATTTAAAAGGTTGAAGTGATATGTAATACGTAATATTTGAAATGCTGGATGCTTTTTCTATCAAACATTGGAGGGATTTGAAGAAAATATGTTGCATAAAGTTGTAGCTTGAAGTATTGATATACATATTGGTATATGAGGAAGAGATTTGAAATCTTTTGAGAATGCCCTTTTGAGTACAATTTCACTGTATATCAGCAGAAGTATTTTTTTTTATAGAATGCATTCAATCATCTCTATGGTAGGAAAAGTTCTCACTGGCAAGGAGAACTATCCTGAATGGTCCCGGATGATAAAACACACCTTCATCTTCAATGAGTTGTGGAAGGGAGTGTGTGTCGGAGAAGGAGACAATGACCCAGTACAGCCTACATCAGACAAAGAGCTCGTCATTTGGGATAACAAGAACATCAAAGCATATGCATTAATCGCACCATCTGTAAATGAAGAAGTAAGTCGCCATATTTCATCATATTCAACTGCCTTTGAAGCTTTACAAAAGCTCAAAGAACTCTATGACTCACATTCTGCACTTGAAGTTGTTCAGCTCATGATTAAACTCTTCACTCTTGAACTGAAAAATAATGATCCTCTTGCTCTTGCATCTGAAGTAAAATCCATAATGCATGATATCAAATCCACTAAGGTTGAGCTGGATATCCCTCTTATTGTTTTTCTCAAGGCACTCTATCCTACCTACTCCAATTATCTTGAGTCTTTACAAGCAAATAGAAATCTTAAAGATATAACCTTTGACTCTCTTGTGAAAAAGTTTGCTGAAAGAGAGAAAGCCTTTGGAAAGAAGACAGTCCTTGAATCTTTTGAAGAGACTGTTTGCCTTGCTCATAAAGAAAAGCATCCTGCTCAAGATTCTACAAGAGGAAGAGGTGGACGAAGAGGAAGAGGAAGATACTTCAGAGGCAGGGGGGCAGACATTCTCAAGGAGAAAAAGAAGATCTGCATTGCATTTGCTGCAAACGAAATGGATCACATGATGCTTCTACATGCAAGCTACCATGGGACAAAATTGAGCAGAAAAGAAACCAGCAGAAAGGTAAAACTGATGATACAGACAAAGGTAAAGCACCTGAATCTGCTCAATATATTGAGGCACAATGTAACATTGGAGTAAATGAAGATTTGTTTAATGCTTCACTTGCTTCTTCGAAAAATGATTGGTTGCTTGATTCAGGAGCAACCTGTCATATGACTCATAGGAAATATTTTTTTGAAGATTTCACTGACAATGTTGATGGAGCAGTATACTTTGCAGATCAGTCAAAAATCAAGCCATCAGGGCTTGGCACAATCAGGCTTAAACTGCCTGGTCTTCCAGACTTTCTTCTGAATCATGTTCTATATCTCCCACAGCTCAATAGAAAATTGCTATCCTTGGTCCACATCCGCGAGCAAGGTCACTCCATTCATATGTTTGATGGCAAGCTTGAGGTAAGAAAAGCATCTGACCACTCACTTGTCATGAGGGGAATAGAAGAAGAAAGACTTCTCAAACTGCAAGGAACCTCTGCTCATGCACAACATTTCTCATATATTTCTCATCATGAAGAAGGTACACTTCCATCAAGTTTATTATGGCATGCTAGATTTGGACATTTAAACTATGACAGTCTCCGCTTATTGAAGAAAAATGGTGTTGCTGGTTTGCCTACAATTCCTAGGAAACATAAGCAATGTGATGCTTGCATTCTAGGAAAGCATAGCAAATAGTGTTTTCATTATTCACATTCAAGAGCACATAGGAAGCTTGAACTCATTTATTCAGATTTATGTGGTCCAATGCCTGTTCCTTCTGCAAATGGAAATAAATATATCATGACATTTATTGATGATTACACCAGAATGTGTTGGGTTTATTTATTGAAGAACAAATCTGATGCTTTTCAAACATTCAAGAATTTTCATAAATGGATTGAAAATGATGCACAATCTCATATTGGGTCTATTTGCACTGATAATGGAAAAGAATATACATCAAATGAATTTGAAAACTATCTTCGCCAACATGGGATCAAACAGCGAACAACTGTGCCTTATAATCCCCAACAAAATGGTGTAGCTGAAAGAATGAATAGAACAATCTTGAATATGGTACGATCCATGCTTTTCTTCAAAAATGTAAAGATAATGTTTTGGGCTGATGCTATTCTATGTGTTGCATATATAAAGAATAGATGTCCATCTAATGCTATAAGAAACAAGACTCCTTATGAATTGTGGTATGGACATGTTCCTTCGGTAAAACATCTCAGGATCTTTGGTTCCACCTGTTATGATTTGATACCAAAGGTACATAGAAACAAACTTGGTGCTAGAAGTCGTAAGTGTATCTCCCTGGGGTATTCAAACACCTCCAAAGCATACCGTCTCTATGATGAAGTAAATAAAAAGTTTGTTGTATCTAGAGATGTAATTTTTCTTGAATCATCCAAATCTGACAATGTTGTTGAGCGGCAACTTGATCGCTTGGATAGATTCGCAAAAACGAAATCATTTCAAGAATTTGATAATCAGATTCCACATCTTGAAGGGGGGATTCCTATACTAGATCAACATGTGGAATCTTCTTCTGAAGAACAATCTCCCCTGCATGAAACTCCAACAACGGATGATGCTTTAAGTGATGTAATTGATAGAATTGGGAGACTCAATCTTGATTCAGTCCCAACTCAATCAACAGAGCGGCCTGGACCATCTCAGAAAGGTCCCCCAAAGTGGCTGACAAAAACAATTGAAAGTGTTCATCCTGATGAAATTGGAAAAACAGGAACCATAAATTCAAACCGACAAAATGGAGGTGACGTAGATGACTCTAATTCACCTATTGATATGGATGTTACTTATGATTGTGAATTGAACTTGTCTATAGATTTTGAACCAACTTCCTTAAAAGAAGCTACTTCTCATGATGAATGGAAAGAAGCAATGAAAAAGGAGTATGATGCCCTCATAAAGAATGGCACTTGGAAGCTGGTTGATCCTCCATTTGGAATCAAACCAATTGGCTGCAAGTGGGTCTACAAGAACAAATACAAAGCTGATGGCTCACTTGACAAGCACAAAGCTAGGCTTGTGGAAAAAGGCTTTGCACAGAAGGAAGGGGTCGATTATGAGGAAACTTTTGCCCCCACAGCAAAATGGGCCACCATCCGGACACTCTTTGCACTAGCTGCTCAGAACGGTTGGAAAGTCCATCAAATGGATGTAAAAACTGCATTCTTGAATGGAGATCTAAAAGAGAATGTTTTTATGTCCCAGCCTGAAGGATTTGCTGTGAAAGGATATGAACATAAAGTATGCAAACTTGTGAAGTCCTTGTATGGCCTCAAACAAGCACCGCGAGCCTGGTATGAAAAACTAACTGAGCATCTTCTGAAACTCAACTTCAATCATTTTGATCTTGATCATGCAACTTTAATTGTCAAGAAAGTTGGCAAAACAGTTGTGTATCTTGTGGTATATGTAGATGATCTTTTAATGACAGGGAACAATGAAAGCTACATTGCATCCATAAAGAAGGAATTAGGGAAAAGTTTTGAAATGACTGATTTGGGCTATGTTCATTACCATCTTGGCATTGAAGTAACCCAACATCCAAAATCCATATTTCTTTCTCAAAAGAAATACATTAGAGATTTGTTAAACAGATTTGGCATGACAGAGTGCAATCCTCTTTCTACTCCAATGGAACAAAACTTAAAACTCACATCTATTGAAGGAAAGGAATTTGAGGATGCAACAAAGTATAGACAGCTTGTAGGAAGTCTCATCTACCTCACTACTACTAGACCAGACATTTCATTTACTGTTGGAATCCTCTCCAGGTTCATGCAAAAGCCTTGTGAGGGACATTGGTCTGCTGCAAAAAGAGTTCTAAGGTACTTGAAGGGAACTCAAGACCTTGGAATCAAGTATACACAGGTGGACGACTTCAGCTTGATTGGATACTCTGATTCAGACTTCGATGGAGACAAAGAAACTAGGGTATCTACTTCAGGATATGCTATGAGTCTTGGATCAGGAGCTGTCTCCTAGAGATCACGCAAACAATCAGTTCCAGCAGATTCCACAACTGAAGCAGAATACATGGCAGCAGCTCAAGCAACGAAAGAAATTGTGTGGCTCAGGAAAATTCTTGAAGATTTGCAGGTAAAACAAGTACAATCAACTCCACTCATGATTGATAACACCTCTGCAATAAAGTTGGCCAAGAATCCAAAGTTCCATGATCGAACAAAGCATATCAATACTAAATATCATCTGATTCGACATCATGTTGAGGCCAAAACAATCCATCTCCATCATTGTTCCACAAATGAGCAAATTGCAGACATTTTCACCAAAGCACTTGGAAAGGAAAAGCTTGAACGATTCAGAATGATGCTTGGACTCACCAACATCCCTTCAGATTAAGGGGGGGAATGTTGACACCTAATCTTCATGATTGGGGAATTTGTAAAATAAATAAATCAGGAATGTGAACAGTCATCGGAAGATGAACTGAACAATCACTCCTAATGTATAAAACAATAACATACCTATGGAATAAACACCAATCAGTTTTTCTGCCCTTGGAGAGTTACTGCTTGTCCTGACAATTTCTACTACCTTAATGATTTTGGAGTGGTATCTCTCGTTGACTTAAAAGAACTTTGGGAATTTTTAGGCCATGTTAAAACACAAACCCTCAAACTCAGATTGTACCATACAGAATTTTGCAATTGGCCTTCTTCATCAATTTTGTAAAAAAACTTGATTCAACATTTATAGATGCCATCATCACGGAGACATGGGCATAATTAATTAGACATAAATCCCACACTAGTGGTATTCAAACGAGGAGAAGCAATGGTTACCCTAACAGTGAGGAGCTTGCGATCTTGGGATCAATAAGAGGAATAATTTATGTCATCAATTGCTAAGAGAATGGTCCTTCAACCAATTCTGAGAACTTTGACTTAAGCAAACAAAAAAAGTTGCCATGTTTATCTGCAGAATCTTAAGACAACGTATGTAGAATATATTCTTAAGCTGCATATTCATCTGGCGATGAGTTTTGTTTTGTTTTTCTTTTTATTATTATTAATTTATTATCATAAGGTTAGGAATTGCATGCAAAGAGTTGAAGTTGATTATGGAAATATTTGTGTGGAGAATCTTAAGGCAACGTAGGTAGCAATATATTCTTAGTTTAGGTTGCAAATTCATATGGATTTTATTTTTTTAGGGTTAGGAATTACATACATAGGGTTGAGGTTGAGTATAGAGTTGAGGTTAAGTATGGAATGGTCAATTTAAGTTAATTATGTGGTTTAATTTGGTGTTTAATTTGGCATTACATTAATATTCAATGATTATGAAAGAGTTTCATTATCCGTCTATTTTTACCTTGATTATGAAAGGGTTTATTATGTGTATATTTTTTTTTAAAGTTGATTATGAAAGGATTTCATTATTGGTTTGTATTTTTACAATTTTTGGTTAAGATATTAATATTAATGTTAATAAAAGAAAAAGATGTTGTTATAATAATAAAAATAATTTGTAATAATTTTTTGGGTAGTTCAATTGCTAATTGGCATGAAAATGAAGTATTATGTTCTAAGAGGTTCCATGTTCAAAGCCCCTAAGTTTACTCATGGCTTTGTGTTGGGGTTGTGTACTTTTTTTTAACAAGATCGGATATTGGTATTACTTTTGAAAAATAGAATGAGGGAGCAAGCTCTCGTTACAAAATTCTGGAACTATCCCGGAAGAGGAAGAGAGCGAGGGACTTGCTCTACCAAAATCAATTGCTATCCTATTATGATAGATTCCTAGCCTCCCTACTACATCATTCTTATACAATCTAATGAACTGTTGTAATAACAGTTTACATTTAATAATAAAAAATGCTACGTAGATAAGGGACAGATTAGGCTGGTGCTGAGACAACTGAACAACAACAAGGGAGTTCTCAAACAAACTGCGAGCAACAAGAATGTTCTGTAAAAATATGGAACCAACTACTTCTGATTCACTGTAGTCTCCTCTTTGTCTTTATTTCTACTACTTCGATCCACCGAAACTGTGTTTTCTCTAGTTTTATTGGTGGTGATCTCTTTGAGAAAATGTACAGATTTTTCCAGGCGTGCACATCTATTGCTCAGAGCCTCGATTTTAGAACTCTGATCCGTGAGGCATTTCATAAGATATGCATTCTCTATTTTGGCCTGGCAACGAAACTGCTTAACGATCTCCCTTAACTAATTGATTATAAATTTATGAGCTCTGTAGCGAACACATGATTCATTGTTGGAAGAGCACTCTAGGGGATCCATTTTTGCTAGGGGCCAGAGAAGAACATTTACCGCAAAACAACAGATAGTAGAGGAGGAAGGCTTACAATCAGTCCGTGAAGTCCTAATAGATAGGACTGAGGATCGCATAGAGATGCAGAGAGTCTACAAGACACAATAAAACATAACACTTGGGTCGATTCCTAGTCCCAACTAGAAGAGAGAGCAGAGAGGATGAACAAGAGTACACTAGGAAGCGCAACAAGAGGAGATCGAAATAGGGATGTGAGGCTTTGAGATATGAGAGGAGATATAAAAGGAGGAGGGGAGGTAGATTTAGAGAATCAAGGAGTAGGGAGGGAAGCTTCACGAGTAGAATGAGAGGCAGAGATCCAAAAAATTGACTTGGGGCAAAGCCAAGGGGGCGTAGAGGATTTCATTGGGATTTCACTTTTGATAGGGAGGATAATGAGCTAGGATATATGAGACTTCCCATGCCCACGACATGATCACCGGAGTGATGGTTTCGACTTCATAAAAAGGATGATATTTCTCAAAAGATTTATAAGGACTGGTAGACTCGAAAAATGGATCTTCAGGCAGATAAGCACTTCATTTCTTCTCACATGAAAGTGGTGCCCGCGAGGAAGAGAATTTGTAGATTTATGGAATATCTTTGTAGTGTATTTCATCAATTATTTTGACTTCTCCCTGAGGACATAAACACGTGTTGTTTGCATGTTTGTCAGTGACCTTGTTATGCTCTCTTGAAATATGAAAATAAGAGACATTCCCAGAATTTTTAGTTGATGTCAGATGCAAGAAACAATTTGATTGTGTTCAATATTTTTTGGATTTGTTTTAGAAACCATTTGTTGGATTAATAATGAAGAATCCCATATAATGACCGAATTCATATAGTTTCTTTTATTTATAATTTCGGATCTCAGGGGAAACTCATATGCTTTAACTTTATTGTTTGATTCTATACCCAATCCCGATTCAAAAGAGATTGAACTTGCATTTCTTTGTTCAATAATGTGGCCACATGCTCCTTCTTTTCCTAGATTAGATTTTGAAGTTCCATCAAAGAAAAGACATGGACTCTTCAAAGAATTTATCCACAATAGAAAGTCCTTTTCTTTCAATCTAATTTTCCAATCTTTTGGCTTGCTTAGAATAGGAGGAGGATAGTTCCTAACTTGTGGTTTATCCAGGATCAAATTGATCCATGCTTTTTCTTCTTGCTGGAGATTGCTTGGATCCAAATCCTTTGCTCCTTTATCATGTATAAATTCTGAAGTGAGCCCCCAAGCTATGGAAATAATTTTCCTAATTTCAGGCTTTTTATCTCGGAATATTTTCTTATTACGAGCAAGTCATATTTTCCATCAAAGAAAGGAGGGGAGACAACTCCAAAATATTTTTATCAGGTTTGTATTCTTGACAGAATAAGGATAGAATGCTTTCCAATTACCATAGAAGTCTGAGAGGGGTAAATTGAAATTAATGTTGACCTCTAATGGATGAATAAGCTTCAACCAACAATCTTCACTAAAATTGCAATTTAAAAAAATATGATGTATTGTTTCTTCATTTTTATAGCACAATGAGCATCTAGAAGGCCCGTGAATTTATTTTTTCTTGAGATTGTCCGTTGTAAGTATCATGCCTTTGAGAATTGTCCACATAAAGTAGTTGATTTTTGGTAAGATTTCAATTTTCCAGACAAATTTCCAATGAGGAAAAATTTGCAAACCAAGATCTACTTGGAGCTTCACATACCCAGACTTAACTATATACACTTGTTGTAGCGGCTACAACCACCCTACAAAATTTTGCCTTAGCCTATTTTGGAACCTCCTTACCAACCTTACACAGCACTTTGCCTTGCTTTGTCAAGTACTCAAGCTTCAGTGCTTTCCTCGCACAAAGGCAGTCTGTCAATCATAGTTGATCCATTCCCCTCACAGGATGCTCACTTGGACTTGGTCCAACTGTAGGTTGAGCAACTTCCAATTGAAAATTGTGCATTCATATAGGGAAACCAACCTTCCCTATAAGAATTGCGCAGTCCTCTCTAACAGCCTGCTGGGCTCCAGGATTGCACAATCCTTCCAGCCAACCCTCCCAATAGGATTTGCGCAAATTTTCCCAGCAGCAAGTTGTTCAACCCAGGATTTGTGCAAATGTGGGCAGTAGTCAGTTGCCCTGCCCAGAAATTGCGCAATCCCCTTGGGTAGTCAGCCCAGCTCACAGTCAGGAATGCACATTTTTCTCAAGCAGTTGAGCACTAGCATGCATGGACAGTCTAGTTGATTAGTTCCACTCAAGACCAAGGAAACTTGACTTGCATGCATGCATGACTTGATCTTCCTAGAATAGCAAGAGACAACATGAAAAAGGTATCCCATGATTCAGGGAGCTATTTTTAGCAGTCGGGGGTTACATGCAAAGTTGTTTTAGAAGTTTCCCTCTAAGTCTCGCTTTTTCCTAGATTTGTGGCATGCGCGTCATAAGACCAAACTTATTTATTCGACGCATTAGAGCTCATTCATTCACATGGATCTTGGAGCTCTAACATTCCACAGCACATCCAAGACTCTTCGACACATCTGGCTCAGATATTCACGGGTAAGTGGCCTCAACTTTTCTTTTTCAACATTTCTGTTGATTTTTGTGTGTTTGCTTGTATGAGTGTTGTTTTCTTGATTTCTTTGAACACCTGCTATATTTTACATGTATTCTATCTTGTTCTAGCTCTGTTTTAGTTTTCATCACTATCTCATTGCTGTCAAATGCATGAAACTGTTTTGCACGGACGTTCGCTCAATCGGCGAATGACCTCACCCACATGCATGTTGATCTGTTTGTTGAATATTCCATTCATGTTTTGCATGCACTGTTTATCACTTCTGCTATCACTTAGTGTCACCATGCATTTCATCGACTTACTTGCTTTCAATTGCCCATCGGAGAGTCAGGCCAATGTTGTCCCGGGCTCTGCCTTCACCAAGGCTGCATTGCATAATATGGGGAAGGAAGGCTTACCTTCCTCTCCAGATTTGTGTATTCTGGCCCAGCACTGGCCTCCTGGACTGTTTTACGCATTCCTGGAGGACAATGGCTTCTTGGCCCAAGAAATTGCACAAATATGTCCCTGGGCTAGCAGTCCTTCCCAGCTGGGATTGCACATTGCGCAATATGAACAGTCAGCTGCTCAACTGGGTTGTGAATTTCGCAGATCCAGTATCCAGTCCAGCCTCCTAGATATTCCAGAATTCCTTTTGCGCAGTTCTAGCAGCTAGTCACTCAGCCTCCTAGTGAAATTTGTGTAATCTTTCTCATCATTTTCCCAGATATGTGTTGTGTCCTTCCCTGGATTTTCTTTGTTTTCACTCACATGTTTCTTGCCATGCATGCTACTTGTTTCCAGATCTTTCAGGTGTTCATATGTCTCAATGGCTTCCAAGAGAACAGGATCTCAGAACATTCATGGTATGGCAACTAGAGTAGCAGCTGAGCAGGTGTCCTCTGGTTTGCTGATCTATGAAGATACGAACCTGTATCTAGAAAATCACATCAAACTAATGTGGCAAGAGGTGAATGAAACATTCGCAGGTACTTTTGGGGATGACTTTGAATACCGTCAGGTGTACGTGAAATTAATACGTCCGGTTTGTACCGGATTGCATGCAGATAACCCACGTTCCCATGCATGGACATGATTCACTGGATCATCTGTCACATTGACTTCGAGACGATGACCTTGAGCAGTGTCAGTGGGAAGAAGCTTGCAACTTTCTGGGCACGAGATTACGATGAGATGTATTAGATGAATGAGCTCATGACTATCATGACCCCTCCCTTCAGCTTGCCTAACAGTAGAGGCCATGCCAAAGACATTCTGAAGGATTGGGTAAAGGAGCCAGCTCATTTCAGGATGACACCCAATCATATCAATAAGACGAAGATATTGAGGAAGGCATACCAATACTTGGTCATATTCTCATGTCGACTGAGTGGCCAAGCAAGCATTGAGACTTTCCCTCAGAGTTGGGTGGTCGCGCTGGACCAACTGGCTAGAGAAGGAAGACCATGCAACTAGTCTGACATACTGGCTCATCAGCTGAAGGAGCAAGTCATGAAGGCTCGACAGTCACCCGAAGGCATGCATGCAGAGATTTACATGTCCGCCTACATTCTAGATGTATTTTGTGCTCGACATGAGTTCCCGAGCTTAGAGTGGCCATGGTCACTGACAGAGACTATTGTGAACACGTATTTCAAGTTATTGTCCAAGTGCAGCTTCAGAGGAGTGATCATACAATTGTCTAACCATCTTGTCACCCCAGTGTACAGGCTGATATTCGAACAGGATCCACCTAGCATGTTAGAGGAAGTGATGAAGGCATTGTTAGGCATTATAGATTGGTATGCCTCACCGTCCGGCACATTCATTTGAGTGTTCAGTGCTGATAAGCCTCCGCATGTTCTGCCAAAGTTTTCTTTGGATGTGCTTCTCATGCAAGAAGTAGCTTATCATATCTCAATAGGATTGATAGCTCAACTACAGCGGAAGAAGAAGGAACCTTGGCCCACTCTTCCATTGCGGATTGGGTTATATGAGATCCAGAGCATCAAGAAAGTGGATGTCGAAGCTAAACAGATGAAGAAGTACTCGTTCAGCCTCCGAAGCTTCAATCCGTATGACCCACATTACATTGTGAAGGATCACTGCATGAGAGTTCAGTTCAATTGGATCCATGGGCATGTCATTGGGCCGAGGAGGACTCATGGAGGTATTGCTACAATTCCTCCACATCCAATGAACAGATTGGTTTCGCCATAGAGTGGTTAGCACAATAGGATGAAGCAGCACCACGGAGAACACCAACAGTAACAACAACAGTAGAGGCAGTAGAGCCAAGCATACTTGTGCACGACAAAGGGAAGAGGAAGATTTTCGACCGCATGGAGGAGGAGAAAAGCTGCAAGTTTTGAGTAGACCCACTTATAGAACAAGCAGTTATGGCCATTCAACAAAAGAGGCAACAACATGACAAGCGAATTGCGTGAAGGAAGAGGGATAAGAAGAGAATGGAAGAAGTGGAGAAGGAGTTCCGTGAGTTGAGGGAGCAACTCCAGAAAGAACAAGAGTTGCGCCAACAGGGGAAGGAAGCACAACAGCAGCAGATTCAGTAGGGCATGCATCACGTGTAGATAGACAAAGCAACACCCATACAAGTAGTTGATTCTTCTGAATATCTGCTATTAGGTGAACAGAGTGAACCCTTGTAGGGGCAAGACTTTTCTCATGAGATAGAACAAGATCTTGAACAATTAGATGCAGACATGGAGCAGCAGGAGTTGGTACAGGACATTGACCTCGTGCCTCACTACAGAGAGGTCGACTCACCTGCTTCAATGCATCAAGACGATGAGCAAGTCTTGAATGATCAAGGAGGCACTAAGATCCTTGGTGGTCAGAATGAAGTAGAGATGTGAAACATCTCCTTTGACGAATTTCAACATAGAGTTGGGAAGTCACATAGGGTGCCGACTCCGGAGGACCAAACATCCCCTGTGCAAGTTGAAGAATAAGTGATCATGACTGATGTGCACCAGGACCCAGCTACTTTGGCTGATGCAACTAGAGTGTATGTCGAAGCCACTAGCTCTAGTGTTCATTTCCTCATAGTTGAGAATGAGTGAATGGTGAAGGAACTATAGGTGGCCAAGCAGGGAGGAGACTTGGTGACAATGTCCACCCGAGCTGAACTAAAGAAGGAAATACTAGATGAAGTATTGTCCTTGGACACAATCATGCGAGCATTGTACTCCAGGTTTGGTACCGTGCACCAAGCAGTCGTTCATATTCACGGATGGCAGCATCAATGTGCGAGAAGAGCATGCATCTTGAAGAACATACATGCTTTTGTTGACAACATGCAAGAATGGATGATGAAGTACAAGGGAGCCCTGCTTCACTTGCCAAAGATGATGAGGGCCAATGCGGTCGAGCTGCAGGTGCATATCTAGAGTTAGATCCAAAACTATGAGGACCTACTGCAACTCATCACTGGCATACATGCTTCCCATGCATGAGTATTCAAGAGCATGGAGGTTGTGGTGCACACACATGCGATTCCATCACTTGGGACTCTCACCCAAACGAAGACCAAGAAGTAAGTCTAACAGGAGCTTGACTCGTACTTTGATGAGTTGATGCACATCACCACTAGTCCAGACTTGTCTATCAATGCAGACATCATGCGCAAGTATGTTGCTGGTCCAACCACATTGAGGACAATGATGCGCATGCTTTTAGATGAGTTGGACAGAGGAGCCCGAGTAGTGTACCCAGATGCTATGGAGGCAAGGTTCAGGTTCCAGACGGATGTCACAACAAAAGACACAGAAACTATCAAAGACTACCAATCTTGGCATCAATATGTTACTGTTTATCAGCATGAGGATGTTGAGTAGTTAGACTGCTATAGTTGTCTAAGTCAGAGTGGTGTCTAGTCTGGCTTGTTCAAGCCATTGTTCACATGGGTACATGTGCATTATAATGTTGAGTCATGTCAAGTGTAAGTCAAGTGTCAAGAGTGAATGTAACAATTATAGAGTAGAAAAAGAGTCATGAGTGTAGTTGAATGGTCACAAAGGGGAATGTCAAGGGTCACCCCACCCTTTGCTATAAATAGTCCCTCATAACTCATTGTATAGGCTTTTGGTGAGCCAAGCTTCTATTAAGACTATTTTGAAGAAGGATTGGATAGTATTGTAACTTGCCTTGGCTTCTCCACTGCACGGAGCTAGTACATCTCTTTGGAGGAGCAAGCAGATGTGGTTGTAACATTCCATTATTGGGACTAGAAGGTTTACATGGTGTATTGTATGATTGTGACTTACACTTATTTATATAATAAGAGCCAACACATTTTCATGCATATGTTGTTATTGTAGTTGGACTGCTCTAGTTGCCTTAATGATATATGTTGTTTAGCTTATGTACTTGTGTCTAAACTAATTCACATGAAATTATATGAATCTTGTTGTTAATGTGTTGCATATGTTGTTAATGCTGTCACCGTCCATGTCGACTACTCTGCCGGACACCATATAGACCTTTCTCATGAACCTTTCTATATCAATCGTCGCACTCGTCTCGGACTGATCCGTGAGTGATGTTCATGTTATCTTACCTTGTATGATGTGACCACCACATCTGAGTGGACTGCTTTGCCAGACGCTATGCATGTTCTTTGTGTGGTGTGTTCCAAGCTGAGTTGGGATTGATCCCTTTCAACCTGGAACTCAATTTCACCTTCCTCTCCCTTTGAAGTGTTGGAACCTCTCATACACCTTCCTTGATTCACCACATTAGTCACACCCTAGCTAGTGACAAAGTTATCTTACTTGCCTCTGTGCGACATCGCGGTCAAGGCATTACCTTACGACCCATTGTTGGGACTCCTACACCAAATGATCTGAGATCTAATTAGGATTTATTACCAGGGAGATCCCCTTGACATGTTGGCGGGTCAAGCACCATCAACATTTCTGGCACTAGAAGGAGGCCTGATGACAAGCAGTGTCCTCTCATCCAGTTTTGAACCTCTACATATATTTCATGGAGTCTTGCATTCTTCTTCCCTCGAGGTGTTTTTCGAATCGTGAAGATGTCTCCATCTCGGGGAAGCTTCTTAATCTCTTCTCCACTCACACATATGACGGTGAAGGTGAAGTGGCATGGCCTAAGAACTTACATAACTTTCTTTCCATGATTCAAGAGGAAGATGAGTTTATTGATGAACAGGCCGGTTTGCTGCTTGCATTCATGCTTCACGAATCTCAATTTTGTTGGGTGTTTAGCCTATTGGTTGGCACTGTGCACTCATATGAGCACTTCTGTGATCTTATTGAAGACACGTTCTATCATTTTGATCTAGACCATCTTAACTAGAAACTATTACAACAATGCAAGGCTCCGCATGAATCCGTCATTGATTTTTGGTAGCACTTCTGTGACTTGTAGTTTTAAGCTCCGAGGAGCCAGATGAATTTTTCTTATCTCTGGGACCAGTTCGATTACTGCCTTAAGAAATCTGCCTGACCCAAGAGGAAGCTTGAGATCAAGCCTTGCTCAATCTTCTTCATTGATGGAGCTGCACAATCTCATGTTGGAGCAGGCACTATCTCAACGGACTATCTGCCTCCCTCTCATTCAATAGTTCCACCATCACCCAGTGATGTTGAGGATCATGCTTGTACACCTGTTCATCCCTCACACACTCCCAATATCACTCCACTCAATTTTCACGCAGATTTGGTTGTGAGTCCTTCGAGTTCTCATATGCATTATTTCTTCAACCTCCATATTGGCATTTAGGTGTTCCTCCGGATGATGTTGCCTTGTGTTCATCCATTCTGGACTCTTCACTTGTTGTGAACTAGGAACAACCCATTGACAGAGTTGGTGTTGCAAAACTGTTATGTGGAATTTGGTATCTACAGATAAATACTAATTCCCTAGGTAGGTAGCTATACCTAGAACAACAGATTTAAAGTGCTTATCCTTTTTCTATAAACGATAAATAAGACAAAGGGATCAGAAGACCTACTTGTTCTTTCACTTTCCTTTTGTCTCCTTTGTTTGACTCTCGTCGCTCCTTTTCGAACTTAACTTGCTCTAAAAGTACCAGCAAGCATAAACAGAAGATAGAGAACCAATCAAAGCAAGAGATCTATAGAATATAAGTAAATGGAATCAGATACATTCACACATATAAACATCATATATCAAGATAAGCATATGGAAAAAGGGTGTAAACTGCTTTATTAGATAGAAGGAAGAATTACAACCATGAAGTCTGATCCATTACCACTCTTCCAGCTTGGGTTCCAACCAACATCACATCAATAGCACAGCACTCCGACAACATAACACTTCTCACTTACAAACTCAATTCTCACTCCAATAATATCTCCTTATAAATTCTCAACATCCAGCTCCTGATCACTTAGATGAGTGCTCAATTTATAGGCCAAAGGAGGAAGTTTTGTCATAAATGAAGGTATTGAATGGCCTTCCATACTTAGAGTTAGTTTCCATGGAGGAAGGGATGAGAGGATAGGAGGTAACTTAACTCATTCCTCATCCATTTTCGAGCTCATAGGAGATGATAAGTGTGGGAATCTTCTAGATGACTCCAAAATATGAGAATATTCCTAGAACCCTATGTGAATTTCGCTCAATCTTGCCTAGCGTAGGTCAAAGTGGGCCTAGGTGTTCTAAAGAGCACCCTAATATGGGCCTACCTACAGTGAGGCACACTTACCCTATCCAAGGCTGCGCTAGAGCACCCAAATATGGGCCTACCTACACTGAAGCACACTTACCCTATCCAAGGCTGCGCTAGTCCCTCAAGGAGGCAATTCTGGAGGGTTTCAAGCCAAAGAACTCTCAGGGAATGAGGAATTCAGAGAGGTGACTTGTCTAGGGCATGTAGCAACTGAATTAGGGTTTGATGAGCCCTAATGGTACTGATCTGAATGATGGGAGTAATGTGCCCAAATGGATCTATAATAGCTTCCCCCTAAAGCATGAAGTCGAAAATAATAATATCGGGTGATATGCTTTACGATGTGATGAGGAGGTTCTGAAGTGGTTGGTGACCTGCATCGATTACAATACATAATATCATGATATTTTGATTTGTTCTCATGAATTGTTGAGGGAAGGCATACCCATGCTCAGCATATAAAGTTTCATTACAAGTACATAAACAGTCGTCTACATATATAGACCCATGATCGGAATGACTATCAATGTAAAGCCATTGTATGGATGATTTGGTACATTTCCTAAAATTACAACCTCGATGGATGAAACTAGATCTGAGGTCTTCTATCTTGTTCAATATTTCGCTCAAGTACAAGTCTAACCATGCGAATATGTGATTTGAAGTCGAACATGGGAAGACATCGTCTAATTACTAGCCAATGATGTAAGTCGTTAACAGACACGAGAGAAATCACCAATAATGATAATGATCCTCAAGGTACTGCAGTACATTCTACATGGTGTGAATGGATGTTTTGATGTTGAACACCATACAAAGTCTTTTGGTTGAAGGCTAGTGATGTCAACCTATTGCCAGAAGTGAAAAACCTGCCATTGATGTATGCAAGCCTCAAGGTACTGAAGGGGTGTTTCTAAGTCAACTTCTTGGATAATGTGTTGATGTCAACAAGAAGTGACTCGTCGCAGGAGGGCCTTGATGTATCCCACATCAATGACACAAAACAAGTGTAATGATTTTGGAGATAGAATTTGACTGACGACACAAGGTTCAAGAATGGTGATCATGAAAATGAAGGTTTATGGTATTGCAAAGGATGAATTTTAACTGAGTGACTTCTCTTGAACATGTCGGCAACACTGAATGGATTGGTAGCATTGACCCAAAAAAAAAGTAATGGATGGTATGATAGACCAAGGTATGATGACCATCAAGCAGATAATCCAACCCAGATAGTCATAATGATGAAGTGAAAGTGTCATGTTCAAGAGCGACCTATTGCCATGAAGTGGTTTACCCTTTTCTCATTTTCCCCAGTCACTGCTGACCAGTACCTCTATATTTTTTATCAAGCTTGAGGAGGATAACATATGCTTGTTGTATAATTCCACCCTTCAGGTGAATCCATCACTATTTGATGTTTTAACGAGCCTAGCGAAGGTGAAACTCGACCTTGTCATGATGGACAAGTCTGTCAATATTTGATGTTTTAACGAGTCTAACGACAATGATAACTTGGTCCTCTTCATGTTTAGAGAGTTTGAAAAGGGACAAAAAGAAAAATCCACAAGTTATTTTTCATAGATTTATCTCTCAAGTCCGAAAAAGCATAAAACAATACAAGAGAGAACCTATTGACCATGTTCGGTCAACACATTCCTTTTTCGTAAATAATCTATCTCAGCCTAAAAAAGGGTTAAACTTATACTGAGTAGATGTCATTTCCAATCCATTAACGAGCTGAAAAGGACAAGTGCTCGGTAATCTTTTCATATTTCAAGAGTCTGAAAAGAGCTTAAAGATTACTCCAAGGGGGTTTCTTTTTCGATGTTTAACAGAGCTCGAAAAAGAGATAAAAGTAAGCTCTGTGGTCAAAGTACAATTCACGATCATGCATGTCAAATTTTATAAGCTAGATGTAAATCTATTCAAAGCAACACCAAATGGATTAAACATACCCATTTCATTGGTAAAAATAGGTAAATACCAAAGTTTACTTATTTAATGATCATGAAATAAACATAAAAACAAGAATCTACCATGTTATTTTCACCATTTGATATTTACCATTCAGTTTGTGCTCTGACCCTATTTTTACATCGATCTTCATCAGCTGATTGTGAGAGATTCTACGGAGCATTTTTCATGCCGTATGGACCAAATAGGAGATCTACCCCTCCTCTTTCTTTTCATATCATTCTTTTATTGTTTCATGCAAGTTTTTAGGGTTTTTAGGGCCCCTGGGGTTTGAATTTTTCGCCTTGGGACCAGCACAAGCTTGCATGTCGAAAAATGTGCTGGGGAGCACCCAGATTGAAGGGATTCTACACTGCAGTGCAATGTCTCCTTGCCTGGGCTATGCTGGGCGAGTTTCCCAAACTTGTTTCACCAAAAAGACCCAAAATTTCTTCAGTTTTTTGCATGGAAAGGATCCTAACTAAGCTTATGGTTTGATTTTAGGCTTTCATCGGATCAGAATGTCTATTACTTGGCAAGAAAGAGAGCATGAAGAACAAGACATGGTTTCCCTAAATGATCCGGGTACAGCTGAGGCCCTCAAAAACTGTGGGTTTCTCAAATACTTCAGGTTGTCTGGAATGAGGCAACAATCAAAACTATTGCAGTTCCTATTTCATGCATGGGATCCAACAGACCATGATTTTCACAGAAGAGAAAAATTTGTCCCTATTGTGATCGATGATGTTTACTTCCTTACAAGGATGTCTAGACATGGTGCCCCCATATCTCTTTCAGGTGCTTCCTGTGTAGGAGAAATAGTGAGGGACTATGTTCGACAATTCTGTCGGCCAGGTACATAGCCTAGCAAGGATGGAAAGATAATCATCAAAGACATCCGTGATTTGACTTTGAGAACAATCCTTTTCACCATTGAAAAAGTTGGTAGGCAGTGTGACACTTCATCTGGCAAACAAACCATATGTTGAGTATGTGCTTGAGTGTCTTGAGCCAACTTTATTCAACTAGTGTGAGGCAGTACTTTCTTCACTGAAAGAGTAGCTGACAAAGGTAAAGAGTGGTAAGACAAAGAACTTTAGCTATGGATCACTCTTAATTTCTTTTACCTTAGAAAGAATTCCATTGATGCAACCCCAGCATGTAACACTGGGTGTAGCTAGTCCTAGAGATCCACAGATGCAGCGATGGGTCGAATTGATGGCTAGACATGCTGGTCAATCATCAATTACATTTACCACTGCATTATTCAGTTGGCTCAATCGATAACACATTGTCATCGAGGAGCATCCATATTCAGGGATGGACTTTCGTGGAGATCCAGAGTTGAGTTTACTAGTGGGCACTCAATGGGGTGCTATAGGTAAATTGTTTCTGACCAAAATGTTTTTATTTTTTTTTATTTTTTATTTTTTAAATTTTTTAAGTTTCTACATGTTTTTGTGTTTTTATGTTCCAAGAATAAACTAAAATCGTTCTCACGCATGCAGATGTGGGTACTGTTCGACCTATGAGGCACCAACAGGAGGCAGGTGGGCAAGTGCGGAGAAACATTGGGAGAGCGGCTCTCCAGGATTTGGATTTGGCCGAGACCTTAGCAGAGTTGTAGGATCATGTGGAGGGATTAACCCTCGGTATTCTAGCTATCCAGATTGAGGAGTTACCTATGAGGCTACAACGCCATACTATTGGTATTCTAGGTCATTGGATACAGCTCTTGCGCATGATAACTTAGGCTATGACCTGTTATCATGAGCATCACTAGGTCTACTTGGGATGTTTTTTGCATGCATTTTGAGTTTTTAGGTCAAATGACCAAACATGTCTTGGACAAAAAATTTGTAAAAACTTTTAAAACATCTACCTATTTTTACTTTTAGAGTTTTTATATATATATGGTTATATGCAATCCTATTCAACTAATGATGTGAATTGAAAATTTACTTTTACATATGTCGCAAATGTCTATTTAACACATAGTTTGGTAATGATTCGGTTAATGTGTTAAAGTTTTTGGAAATATGTTGATATTGAATGTACTCAAAATGTCTTTCCAAAATATGAACTCTAAGGAACATACGAAGAATTGTTGGATTTCAGACAATATAAATGTTTGTTAGTTGTAGTACAACAAGTTGTAAATCCAGCCTAATGATGATTCGACGGATGCCAAGTGAAATGGCATCAGAGAGAAGTTCGATCAATGTGCTATACTCAGCGATATTATTCATCGATTGAACGATACAAATCCCTTGAAAACTCACTAACTCGCCACTTGGAGTGAAAATGGACGATGCTGCAGAAGATGGATTCTACGTACTACGACTAGCACCATCGACGTAACCAACAAATGGTTCCAAAGGTTTTGACATCTGCAACAAATGAAAAGCAGATTACTTAACCACATAAAAACTCTAAAAGACACACTGACACACACACATGCAATTAAAGCGTATATACAATGATTTTTACTACACCCAATTAAGCATAGTAACGTTTGAGATACAACCCATTTCGGGACTGTGACAATGGAATTCCATCATAATCCACCAACTCATAGGAACCTTTTTGCAAAACACACTTGACAATATAAGGACCCATACAAAGCGGTTCAAATTTTCCTGCTCCTAGTTTACCAGCTTCCTAATCATAAAGCAAGACCAGCTCTCCTTTTGAGAAAATGCGAGGCTTGACATTTCTGTCATATTGCACCTTGATCCATTTCTTATGCGCTTCGTTAGCAAATGCGTCTTCACGACGGGTTTCATCCAGATGGATAAGTTCCAAGAAATGCACTTATTCTTTAGAAGTGTCAGGTAATAGGTCAATTGCAAGTTTGAGAGATGAATTTTCGCATTGTATCGGCAAGATTTCCTCCAGACCACACACCAATAGAAAAGGTGTGAATCCAGTTGCATTTATCACCGAGGTTTGATATGCCCACAAGGCAAAGTATAGGAATAAATGCCAGTATCGTTTATGAACCCCTATCATTCTTTGAACCATTCACTTTAGGACTTTGTTGATGGCCTCAACTTGTCCATTTGCTTGCGATAATAAGGGGTAGAACTATCATGTGAAAGCCCTAACTTAGCAGTCAACTCAGCCATCATGTGATTGTGAAAATGCGATCCATGATCTGTAACTATAGCCTGTGGTACACCAAACCAGGCAACCATGTGGTTGAAAAAGAAAAGAGCAGTTGTTTTGCCACTGTTGTTTAATGTTGGCATCACCTTGGCCCATTTGGTAAAATAATTAATGATGACTATAATGTACCCATGCCCCCCGACCGAGGTGAGGTTACATGTCATGAATTCAATGCCCCATTTAATGAATGGTCAACCAACGACAACATGATGCAATGGTATAGGTGGTAATCTAGCTTTATGGTCATATATCTGGCATGTGCAACAACTTTTGACGACAATTATGCAATCGTTGAATATGGAAGGTAAGAAGTAACCAACACAGAGAATTCTATGTGTGGTAGCATAACCAGATAAGTGTCCACCACAAGCACCAGAATGGAAATTTTCAAAAATTTCTTGGCTTCCTCGTGAGTGAGGCACCTTTGTAAAATCATATCAATATCACGACGACAAAGAGTGTCACCAACGATCAGATAATCTTTGGCTTGGTATCAGATACATCGTTGTTGCGAGCGAGAGGTATCTAGCCGGAAAGTTTGGGTCTGGAGATAAATCAGTATATCCCCATACCATGCGTCAGATGACGAAATTAGGAACAAAGACTCATCTAGAATTGATGGTTCTGAAGTTGAATCAATGGTATTCGAGGGAAGGTCATAAAGAATATTGGTGAAGACTAGAGATTTATTTGATTTTGATTTAATGAATTCCAAATAAAACTCCTGCAAAATGACGATCCATTTTGATTATTTCCCCCCCAGAAATTGACGTGACAAAATATATGTCATAGGGTTGCAATCCGAAATGACAATGGTCTTTTGGAGCAGGATATAGTGGCGAAATCTCTGTACAGCTTGAACAGCAGCCATAGCTAACTTTTCTACATAAGAGTACTTAACCTCTGTATTATTGAGATTGCAGCTCAAATAATATATTAGATGTTCAATCCCATCTTCTTCTTGGATTAAAACCATTCCAATGGTTGTATCTGCAGTGGCGAAATAAAGGAAGTAGTCGTTTTGATAATTTGGGAAATAAATTAATGAGGCTCTAATCAAGGTATCTATAAGAACATCAAAGGAAGCTTGCACAACCTGATCCCAATGGAAGGGTATCCCCTTTTTCAATAAATGAGTAAATCCTTTAGCCATTTCAGCATAATTTGGAATGAACCTCCTTAGAAATTTAGCCTTCCCTTGGAGTCTCTATAGCTGTAGTAGATTTGAAGGTGGAGGCAAATCAAGAATTACCTGAACCTTAAGTGGATCAAGTCGAATTCCCTCCTTGAACACTACGAATCCAAGCAAATTACAAGAACCAACACAAAACACACATTTGTGTGGATTGAGTTGTATTTGTAGTGTCAACACCGTACAAATATAGCTCTCAAATGTTGCGGGTGATCAGACCACTTTCGTGAATGAGCAGGTAAATCATCAAGGTATGGTTGAAAAATATGTTTTATGTCATGGAAGGCATAATTCATTTCCCTCTGAAATTTTTCCCCTGCATTCTTCAAACCAAAAGGGAGTTTCCTATAAGCGAATGTACCCCATGGAAAAAATAAAAGTAGTTTTGGATTGGTCCTCTAGGTGGATACTGATCTGATTATAGCCGGAAAAACCATCCATAAATGAAAATATTTTGCATCCGGCACATTCATCAATAATCTGGTCGATAAAGGGAGTAGGATAATTGTCTTTTGGACAAGCTTGATTAACATCCGTATAATCGACGCACGCTCATATTGTCCCTTGTTTCTTCATGACAGGAACAATATTGGAAACTTAATCAGTAAGAGGAATAGGGTAAATGAAACCAGCATGCAAAAGTTTTTCAACTTCTATTTTAATAGTGCAGCCTTCTTCAGATGAATAGGATGAAGGCACTGTCGCACTAGTTTGACATCAGGATACATTTTGATTTCCTGTTCAACTATACTAGAGTCAATTCCTGGCATCTCCTCGTATGACCATGCAAATATATCTCGAAATTCACGAAAAAGAGCATGGTAAATATCAAGTTTTGATGGAGAACAAGATTTGCCAACATGAATGTTTTCTACAATGTTAGGTTTGGTCGAAATATTGATAGAAATAGTTTCTTCGATATTTGACAGGTTTCACTTGGAATCTATTGTATCTATGAAAACAGAATTCGAAAGGAAATCGACAACTAAAGGGTGATTAAGTTCATTTGAATAATATTCTATGTGATCTTGAAGATGGGAACGGTGATGATAATCATCCCATGATTCTCCTTCCATCATCATTGATTGGATAATTCCTTCATCAGTAGAAAATATACATGAAAAAGGATCAGAAGAAGTACCAAATTCTAATGAATGATCTACCCATATAAATGATGAAAATGGATTTGGGTTTGTCGTGCAATCCAGAAAGATTGATTTCTATGCTAGCTCAATAGGGCTTAACAGCATGACTTCATTACTACTATCAACTTCAACACTATTGGTAATATTCCTTAAGTCAGATGAAGTGGAAGATATCATGTTGCAAGTCTCAAATTTTGCCACTTCTGCCAAATTTGATGGTGGTGGTAGTGAAAAATTATCCATTAGGGAAGGATCTTTAAAGAGACCTACACCGATGTTTTGAACAGATGGCGGGGGTTCGTGTACCAACGGAATGCTTCCAGTAGCCTGTGAACTAGAGGTGAAGAAAGCGAGTTGGTCGATAATTGTGATTCCACCTTTATGAGGAAATGCAATCATACGAAAGTATGTTGAAACCACAAAAACCATGGCATAAACCCACAATCTTCCTAGTAAAATGTTGTATTCAAGGGGTCCGTCAACTACCTCAACTTCAACCGTTACCGTTTTGCCTCCTAGTTCAATTTGTAGATTACTCAATATTCCATAAGGCGTATATGTGCGACCGTCGAAAGCTTTTAACGTAGTTGGTGAGCATGACAAAGGCAATGAGCCAAGTGTTTTCCAACAACTCATAGACATTATACAAGCAGATGCCCCCTCGTCAATAATGGTTTGATGAACAATTTTATTCAAGGCATTTACTTGAATCAGAAATGTTATTTGTGCTGGTAACTGTGGCGTATAACCCACATGGTTGAAAACCACAAGATTGGAATCAGTTGGATTGATTCCACCAATTGCTGACAACAAACCCTGCTTTTGGGAGGGACAATTCTAAAGTACCTCGAGCATAGACATAGCAGAAGGTGACTGAGCCAAATCTTCTACTATATTGTAATTTTTTGCTACTCGAGCTCGAGGGTTAAATGTCGATTTGTGTACAACTCCCTTAGGCAATTTTATTGTTAACTCTGGTGCAATTAGTGGTGGAATAGGATCATTCAAACTCGAAGTCGAAGGGTTAGGTTGATCTGCCTGGTTATTTGATGACGAAGGTTGATTTCTATAATCTTTACTTCGTGTTGACACAGAAGCATCATCTTTCAGCTTAGAGGTGGATAGCATAAGCACTTGGGAAGTGGAAGCTTGGTCTGTAGCAACCATATTTATCTCCGGTTTTGGAAAAGGATCAGTCAATAAGCGGATGTATTAGAAGCCTTTAGAAGCTTTGAGACTTCGGAGCGGTGAGGACAATCTCGCATAAAATGCTCATCGTTACAGATCAAACTCAGGTAACGAGGTTTCCTAACCGAAGAAGAGGAATTAGATGATTTCTCTTAAGGGGATTTATTCTATTTCTTCTTGTTTTCCCCTTTTTCTTACCTCCTCGTTGCTTTATTTTCTTGTCCTTGTCAGATGAAACGACATTGATTTCGGAAGTAAGAGTGTTATTAGGTGCATTTGTAGTTTGATTGGAAATGGAAAGTGTTTGACCAAATGGTCTACCTGCCGTTTGTGTGCTCGAAGAACCAATCACATCATCAACGGCATGAGAGTCCTTACTCGATGGTGGAGGAGGAATAGTGAAAGTTGGTTAGGGTGCATTTTGGATCTTGTCGTAGAGCATGCCAGACTGTGTATAAATCAAGTCCAAATATTGGGCACGAGCAATTACTTGCTCTTCAGTGACAACTCCACGTTTCACCACATCCTCAGTGATAAATGGAAGTAAGGATTTTATAAACCACTCAACTAGAAGCTGATCAGGAACATAAGTTTTAACCATTCGACAATGACGACATCACTCATGAATATGTTCAAAGATATGAGTTGCAATAGTCTGTTTAAAGTTGGTTAATAATTATGTTCTAGTCTCATATCATATGGGTAACTGGAAGTGGGTTAAAAATGTGGTAGCTAAGGCAGTGAAGTTATCAAAATAAGCTCGTGGTAACTCAATGTACCACTTCGCAGCTGGACCAGTAAGCATTCTCTGGAAAAGACGAAGTCTAATAGAATCATCATTCAAGGAGTTTGATGAACACCATAAATGAAAAGTCATGACATGGTTGGACAGGTATTCTCCAGGGTTTCCATTGAATTTCGGAATATCAGAAGGTAACTTATGAGGAATCACTGGCCACCAAGGTGCATAATGAATTGGGTCATTGGTGAGCCAATTTAGATCTAGTAATTCAAGTGTCGCATTGAAAGGCAACTGTTTATTGAGGTCAGGTTAAGCATATCTAGGGTAAGATGGAATTGCTTGGGCAATGGGCCTTTGCATACCAGCATAAGGTATCTGCTACTAGTAACCTTGATATGGGTAAGTTTGTTGAGCAAATCTAGTGTAAGGTTCTTGTTGAGCATTGGGATACATTTGTTGTTGTCCAAACCCAGCATAGGCTTGTTGGCCAGGTCCTGGATAAACTTGTTGCTAACCAAACCTAGCATAAGCTTGTTGTCCAAGTCCATGTTGAGGTTGATATTAATGGAATTGTTGCTAGTGATATTGGGGCTGCCAAGGCTTTGGAATCAACTGCTGTTATTGTTGATTTAACGGTTGTTGTTGCCCACCAATGTAAGGTTGACCAAGTTGTGAATACACTAAACCAGTTTAAGTCTGAGTCGTTCCCATAAAAGGTAAACTAGCTTGAAGTTGTTGGACTCCAGACACAAGTGGTCGTTGTTAAACTGCTTGAGAAGGCTGAATCTGTATACCTGAAACTTGGGGGTTTGAGGTTGAAGGGTGAGCTTGCACAGGTTGTGATACAACAATCTGAGATTATGACTGCGGCACAGTTGTAACAACAGGTGTTGTAGGTATGGATGAGACAGTTTGCATAGGTTGTGATGGATACAAAAGCCTGGGTTGAATGGGCATGGTTGGCTGCAATTGACAGACAGTCATTCCAGGCTGACCTAAAGAAGACGGCATACCGACATATGGTTGCCCCTGAGAATACAGAGGATAAGGAGAATATGCATATTGTTCTCCATATGGGGGTAGTCTATTGTTAAGAGGATATATAGGATGGTAACTAGATGAACCAACTTGATGTGAACTTCATGGGTCCAGCTGTTTGGTACCCGTAAATGAGGAACTAGATAAAATTCCAGTAGAGGACATTGGTGAAGACCAAGGGCTAGAAGCAACACCTAAGTGGGTTCCCGATGAAGATTGGTAACCTGATGGGATGGATGGAACACCATACAAATGTGACTCATGTGTCGTAGTAAACATCGAAGAGGTTGTGAGAGAAGATTTTGTCATAGCTGTAACAGATGGTACAGTCTGGGATATTAACTCTACCATAGTCAAATGTCCAAATAAGTTTCCTAATGGATCAACGGGTGTCTGAAAGTAATCAAGATCAGAAGGAGCAACAAAATGAGGAGTATAAGGATACAGATGTAGTCCAGTTCTAAAATGGAATGGAGTTCTTGGTGATTCTACCTCAGGTTCCTCTTCAATTGAAATCAAACCAGGTGGAAGAATTTAACCGTCTGGTCCATAATAGATTTCTGGTTGTTGCGAGGTAAAGAGGAAGTCTCGATAGTTAGAAATGTCTGAGGATTTACCAGTCGATCTTCTTCCGGTAAGGTAACAACTTCTGATTGTTCAACCTCAAGATCCAAATGTTCTGGTAAAAGAACAAGTTTAGGTTGGGCTTCATGAACAATTTCTGGTTCAGAAATAACTTCTGATTGAACAATGATGGGTTCAGGATCCAGTTCTGGTTGAACAGATTCATGTTCAGAAGTAATTTCTTGTTGAACAACTTCAGATTGGGAATCATCTTGTTGTTGAACAACCTATGTTACAGTTTCACTAGATTGAGTTCTAGTTTCCTTAGGTAATTGTGGAGATTCCACTTCAGTAATAGATGTACCAGTAACCGTAGGAGTAACTGGGGTCACAATACTTACCAATATAGGTGTTTTTGATAATTCAGATAAAGAACCAGAGGCTTGTGAAGTACTAGATCCAGTCAAACAAGACTGCTTCGATCGGATAGGTGTAGCTTTGGGTGGTAAAGGCGGTTTACTCATTTCTCTCCATGAACGATGGGGTAAGGGTTGATTTTCCTCCATGATTGCTGATTGATTTTATTAAAAAAAAATAAATAAGAAAAAATGGATAAGCTAGGCAAAAAGGTTTACCAAGCAACTATGAACTGCAGAATACCTCCTGGCGAACCAAGAAGTATGGGCAGGCAATCTCCCCGAATGTTGTGTTCAGTGTATCACAGTGTACAAGGTGGCCGACTCGGTTACCTAAGGATGGATAAAAACCTAGTGTTGTCCTCCCATATATACCCGAAAGTACGTGGAGGCCCAATCCATATTAGCGCTATCTAATGTGAAACCGCATAGTGAGAGCATTCCCATATACTTTACGTACTGTAACACCACCCTATATACCCGAAGGTACGTGGACGAGCTATGATATACTCACATACATGGAATGAGGTATCACACTCGGAATGTATTGTAGACAAGTTAGCGATAACTACTATGTTTTACGATGCCGGAACTCGTCTCTAGCCTAGAACCTCTAAATGTTTTGCGTTAGATGACAATGCTCCATTATGTTAATTGATGTTAATTTTAAGTTGATCTTGATTAATAATTTTCCTTTGAAGGTTCACCACATGATGTATTTTCAATTCCTAGAATGCAACTAATATGATAAGAATTATTTTCATTCAATGTTGACAATGAAAACCTTAGCTAGTAGGGATAGAGCAATCAGATTCTTGTAATAAAAGAACAAAGAACACAATCTAATGTAGTTTCCCTAAACTATTCCTATGAGCACACACAAACTCGTCAATACACAATGCAAGTTTTTCTTTTCGATTCCCTTAATGTTATGATGAACAAAAAAGAAACTAATGCACATACAATCAATCAATCTTTTTGCAAGAACAAAGACTTTACGACAGTTCCATTTCGAAAGAAAAGAAGACTTTTACGACACTTTCTTTTGAACAAAGATCAATCGACTATAATCTAACTTTGACAATGAATTGATAGTGATAAAGAAATCATTTAAGAAACACTAAACAATCAAAGACAAAGTAGGGCTGGCAAAGGAAACACAAATTGATTTCAGAGAGACAAGCATCATTGATCTTTCAGCAAGAAGAAACAGAAGGAAATTTGGCAAAAAACCAACTCAAAGGAGGGATTTTTTTCCTAAGAGGGATCAACGCAGCCTTGAATGGGAGACAATGTGCTTTAGAGCACTGTCCTCAAGCCAAGGGTGATCTGCAGTGCTCTGTCTCTAGACCAAGCCTATGTTGGTGCCAGAGAGGCCATCCTAGGGGATTACAATCACAAATTTCACGAAAAAACACTTCAAAAGGTTGAAAGAAACTCAAAGGAAGCAAGTAGAGTTTACTAGAGGGTACTAGGATGAAGTTAAACTACCCGGAACAATGATTGTTCCCCAGTGGAGTCACCAATTTGTTATGCGGAATTTGGTATCTATGGATAAATACTAATTCCCTAGGTAGGTAGCTATACCTAGAACAACATATTTAAAGCACTTATCCTTTTTCTATAAATGATAAATAAGACAAAGGGATCAAAAGACCTACTTGTTCTTTCGCTTTCCTTTTGTCTCCTTTGTTTGACTCCTGTCGCTCCTTTTCGAACTTAACTCGCTCCAAAAGTACCTGCAAGCATAAACAGAAGATAGAGAACCAATCAAAGCAAGAGATCTATTGAATACAAGTAAATGGAATCAGATACATTCACACATATAAACATCATATATCAAGATAAGCATATGGAAAAAGGGTGTAAATTGCTTTATTAGATAGAAGGAAGAATTACAACCATGAAGTCTGATCCATTGCCACTCTTCCATCTTGGGTTCCAACCAACATCACATCAATAGAACAACACTCCGATAGCATAACACTACTCACTTACAAACTCAATTCTCACTCCAACAATATATCCTTATAAATTCTCAAAGTCCAGCCCCTGATCACTTAGATGAGTGCTCAATTTATAGGCCAAAGGAGGAAGTTTTGTTATAAATAAGGGTATTGAATTGCCTTCCATACTTAGAGTTAGTTTCCATGGAGGAAGGGATGAGAGGATAGGAGGTAACTTAACTCATTCCTCATCCATTTTTGAACTCATAGGAGATGATAAGTGTGGGATTCTTCTAGATGGCTCCAAAAGATGAGAATATTCCCAGAACCCTATGTGAATTTCACTCAATCTCGCCCAGCACAGGTTAAAGTGGGCTTAGGTGCTCTGCAGAGCACCCTAACATGGGCCTACATGCACTGAAGCGCACTTACCCCTATCCAAGGTTGTGTTGGTCCCTCAAAGAGGAAATTCTGGAGGGTTTCAAACCAAAGAACTCTCAGGGAAGGAGGCACTCAAAGAGGTGACTTGTCTACGTCATGTAGAAACTTAATTAGGGTTTGATGAGACCTAAAGGTACTAATCTGAATGATGGGAGTGACATGCCCAAATGGATCTGTAAAAACAACCAACATGTGTTGTCATTCATGAAGAGTATGAGTGGGAGCTTGAACATAAACACTCGGCGAAGGATGACTCCCTTCCGTTTGAGCCCCCTCTATTCTTTCCTAGACTGTTTGGTGAACCTGTCATCCATGATTTTGCATTTGTGTCTTCATCTACGGATGCACCCATTGTTGATCACTCGTAGGACTCACCGGATGTTAGTCCATCATTCGAAAATAGAGAGGATAAGTTACTCATCAAAATTCCACTTGATCCTTCATCTGTCTCTTCCGGAAACATAGAGGATGAGTTTGTTTGCTTTTCATCTTTATCTGATCATGAGGATGTTGAAGATATCATTGATTTTTCTAATAGTGGCGGTCATGATCCATTTTCTTCCATTTTTTATCATGGTCATGAATCTATCGTAGTTGAACTTTCGAAGCCACCGTTTTATGATGATCCACCTGATGATGAAGTTGAGACACCCAAGAATGTCGAGACACTTCAGCCCGAAGTAATGGTTATGTCAGGCCCTCGCTCTCTTGGGGTTAGTCTCACTTCTGATCATGAAATTGTTCGATCACCCAGGTCTCCTCACCACTCATCTGTCTGCATTGAAAATCCATCTCACGCACAGATCACACTTCCTCCACTCGAACTACATGATCCCATTGCTCATGCATTAGATGAGTCTTACATTGCAAGCACTCATTCACAACGCAAGTTATCTTTGTTTCTTTCATTTTCTTGCATGTCTTAGTCAAGAGTGTGCCTTTAATTCAAAGTTTCACGCAATGTCACACAACACCATGACAAGTCCACATAGTGTCCGTCATGCACATGCACTCACTTATGTCCCATGGGCACTTTGAAACATGAAGTGTGACTATCTTCACTGTTATATCTTTCTTGTATGCTGGTCTGCACAACTGGGTTACTCGCTGACCAAACCTTCACCCACATGGTTCTATAAATGCACTGATCGCTGCATTTGAAGTATCACTTCACATGCTTAGGCCCATGCACCGTCAGTGTAGGAGTAGGAGTAGTGTTTTATTTCAATTGTCTACTTGCATGTTTTGTTTGCTTATATGTTTTCTTGTTTGTTTGTTTACTTGCTTCGCTTTCATTTTTTCTTCTGCTCTTGCTTTGCTTTGTTGATTTCTAGTTCATTCGCTTGTTTCGTTCGTAGGTTAGTTTTGCATGAAACCATGTGTGACTCATGAAATGAGCTGGGTAAATTGCAAGAGGGATTGTACAACTATCACTGCGGTTATCTATCATCTAGACTCTGTATGATGAACTTGTTACTTTTATTCCATGATATGTCAAAGGAAAATACATATTGTTCAAAGTGAACCTTGGTGAAAACACAACGCTTGCGCGCTAACTAGTGTCACCTTCTCTAGTCTATTTTTTTAGGTTAACCCTTGTTAGCTCAGCCAAGTAGAGTAAGGTGAGGGGGGAAACCTTAATAATCACGTTAGAGATACAATAAACTACTTATCTTCTGGAACAACCTCTTTTGATCTCAATAAGTCGGGATCCCTCTTTCGCCTCTGAAATGAATAAGTGTTATTCACAGAGAAAATGAAAAAATGAAAAGTAAAAAAAAAAATCAAAATGAAAAATGAATAAGGAGAAAGAAGAGAAAGGCTTCCGACATAGGGAGGTGATGCAAGTAACTCCACCAGAGTATTGACCGGGCTCATTAGCAGTGGAGCCATGCTTGTGTTTCTATGTGACTCCATCATGGTACTGTCCAAGCCTACTGGAAGTGGAGAAACACCAGAGATGAAACATAGACTTTGACGCCTATACTGCTTGTGCACCTATATACCCCTCAACCCCAATCGAAACAGTTGTGTTGCCTTGGCTTGGAACGTGTGTTAATCGATCAAGAGTCTGGTAGATGCTACACCTTACACCAAGCTAGTGTGAAGCCAAGATGAGCTGAGAATTGAACAATACTTCAAGAGGTGTTAGACTCATTTTTCATGAACAAGGTCTATGCAGAGAGCTGGAGTTCTACCAATGTGTCGCCAAGTGTTGTAGTGGCTACAAACACCCTCCAAAATTTTTCCTTAGCCTATTTTGGAGCCTCTCTACCAACCTTACACAACACTTTGTCTTGCTTCGTCAAGTACTCAAGCTTTAGTGCTTTCCTCGCACAAAGGCAGCCTGTCGATCACAGTTGCTCCATTCTCCTCAGAGGTTGCTCATCCAAACTTGGTCCAGTTGTAGGCCGATCAGGTTCCCCTTGAAAATTTCACATTCCTAGAGGGAAACCAACCTTCCCTCTAGGAATTGTGCAATCCTCTCTGACAACCTTCTAGGTTCCTAGATTACACAATCTTGCAAGCCAACCCTCCCAACAGGATTTGTGCATATTTTCCTAGTAGTAGGTTGTTCAGCCCAAGATTTGCACAAATCTGGGTAGCAGTCAGCTGCTATGCCCAGAAATTGTGCAATCCCCTTGGGCAGTTAGCTCAACTCACAGTCAAGAATGCACATTTTTCCCAAGCAGTTGAGCACTAGCATGCATCGACAGTCTGGTTGACTAGTTCCACCCCGGACTAAGGAAACTTGAATTGCATGCATGCATGACTTGAGCTTTTCAGAATATCAAGAGACAACATGCAAAAGTCATTCCATGATTCAGGGAGCTATTTTTAGCAGTCGGGGGTTACATGCAAAGTTATTTTAGAAGTTTCCCTCCAAGTGTCACTTTTTCCTAGATTTCTGGCATGCACATCATAAGACCAAACTTATTTATTCGACGCATCAGAGCTCATTCATTCACATCGATCTTGGATCTTTGACATCCCACAACACATCCAAGACTCTTCGTCACATTTGGCTCAACTATTCATGGGTAAGTGGCCTCAACTTGTCTTTTTCAACATTTCTATCGCTTTTTGTGTATTTTCTTGTATGAGTGTTGTTTGCTTGATTTCTTTGAAAATCTGTTGTTGTTTACATGTATTCTAGCTTGACCTAGCTCTGTTTAATTTTTCATCACTGTCTCACTACTGTCGCATGCATGAAACTATTTTGCACGGACGTTCTCCCAATCAGTGAACGACCTCACCCACATTCATGTTGATTTGTTTGCTGAATATTCCATTCATGTTTTGCATGCACTATTTATCACCTTTGCTATCACTTAGTGTCACCATGCATTTCATCAACTTACTTGCTTTCAGTTGCCCGTCGGCGAGTTAGGCCAACCTTAGCCCGGTCTCTGCCTTCACCAAGGCTGCATTGCGCAATCTGGGGAAGGAAGGCTTACCTTCCTCTCCAGATTTGTGCATTCTAGCCTAGCACTAACCTCCTAGACTATTTTTCACATTCATGGAGGACAATGACTACTTGGCCCATGAAATTGCGCAAATCTGTCCCTGGGCCAGTAGTCCTTCCCTGTTGGGATTTCGCATTGCATAATCCCAATAGTCAGCTGCCCAACTAGGTTGCGCATTTCGCAGATCCAGCAGCTAGTCCAGCCTCCCAGATAGTCCAGACTACCTATTGCGCAATTTTGGTAGCTAGTTACTCAGCCTCACAGTAAAATTTGTGCAACCTTGCTCATCAGTTTCCTAGGTATGTGATGTGTCCTTCCCCAGATTTTCTTTGTTTTCAGTGACATGTTTCTTGCCATGCATGTTTCTTATTTCTAGATATTTCAGGAGTTCATCTATCTCAATGGCTTCTAAGAGAATAGGATCTCAGGATAGTGATGGTATGGCAGTTGGAGGAGCAGCTGAGCAGGTGTCCTCTGGTTTGCTAATCTCTAAAGATACTAAGTTGTATCTAGACAAGGACATCAAACTGGAGTGGCAAGAGGTGAATGAAACATTCAAAGGTACTTTTGGGGAATAACTTGAAGTCTGTCAGGTGTACGTGAATATTCTTAAGTCTGGCTTGTACCGGATTGCATGCAGATACCCTATGTTCCCATGAGCGGACATGATTCACTGGATCGTCTCTGACACTGACCTCGACACGATGACCTTGAGCAGTGTCAGTGGGAAGAATTTTGCAACCTTCTGGGCATGATATTATGATGATATGGATCAAATGAATGATCCCATGACTATCACGACCCCTCCATTCAACTTTCCCAACAGTAGAGGCCACTCTAGAGACATTTTGAAGGATTGGGTAAAGGAGCCACCTCGTTTCACAATGACAACCAATCAGATCTATAAGATGAAGATATTAAGGAAGGAATACCAATACTTGGTCATATTCGCATGTCAACTGAGTGGCCAAGCAAGCACTCAGACCTTCCCTCAGAGTTGGGTGGTCACGTTGGACCAACTGGCTAGAGAAGGAAGACCATGCAACTAGTCTGGCATACTAGCTCATTAGTTGAAGGAGCAAGTCACGAAGGCTCGACAGTCACCCGAAGGCAAGCATGTAGAGATTTACATGTCCACCTACATTCTAGATACAGTCTGTGCCCGATATAGTTCCCGAGCTTAAAGTGGGAATGGTCACCGACGGAGACTGTTGTGAACACGTATTTCAAGTTATTTTCCAAGTGCAGCTTCAGAGGAGTGATCATACGACTGTCCGACCATCTTGTCACCCCAGTGTACAGGCTGATATTCGAACAAGATCCACCCTACATGTCAGAGGAAGCGATGAAGGAATTGTTAGGCATTGAAGATTGGTATGCCTCACCATCCCACATGTTCATCAGAGTGTTCAGTGCAGAGAAGCCTTCGCATGTTCTGCAAAAGTTTTCTTTGGACATGCTTGTCATGTAGGAAGTAGCGTATCATATCTCAGTAGGATTAACAGCTAGGCTGCAGTGAAAAGAAGAAGTCACCTTGGCCCACTCTTCCATTGCGGATTGGGTTATATCAGATCCAGAGAATCAAGCAAACGGATGTCAAAGCTGAACAGATGAAGAAGTACTCGTTTGACCTCTGAAGCTTCCACCCGTATGACCCACATTACATTGTGAAGGATCACTACATGAGAGTTCAGTTCAATTAGATCCATGGGGCATGTCATTGGGTTGAGGACGACTCATGGATGTATTACTACAATTCCTCCGGATCCAATGAACAGGTGGGCTTCGCCGTAGAGTGTTTAGCACAACAACATGAAGCAGCACCACAGAGAACACCAATAGTAGCAGCAATAGCATAAACAACATAGGCAGTAGATTCAAGCATACCTGTGCCTGACAAAGGGAAGAGGAAGATTGTCAACCGCCTGTGGGAGGAGAAAAGCTGCAAGTTTTGAGAAAACCCACTTGTAGAACAAGTAGCTATGGCTATTCAACAGAAGAGGCAGCAGCACGACAAATGAATCGCATGAAGGCAGAGGGATAAGAAGAGAATGGAAGAAGTGGAGAAGGAGTGGCATGAGCTGAGGGAGCAACTCCGAAAAGAACAAGAGTTGCACCAATAGGAGAAGGAAGCACAACAGAAGTAGATTCAATAGGGGGCGCATCACATGCAGACAAATGAAGCAACACCCATACAAGTAGTTAATTCTTCTTAACAGCTGGCATCAGGCGAACAGGGTGAACCCTCGCAGGGGCAAGACTTTGCTGATGAGATAGAATAGGCTCTTGAACACTTAGATGTAGACATGGAGCAACAGGAGTTAGAACAGGACACTGACCTCATGCCTCACCGCAGAGAGGTTGACTCACCTGCTTCAATGCATCCAGATGATGAGCAAGTCTCAAATTACCAAGGAGGCACTCAGATCCTTAGGGGTCAGCCAGAAGGAGAGATGTGCAATGTCTCCTTTGTCGAATCTCAACATAGAGTTGGCCATTCTCATAGAGTGTTGACTCCGGAGGACCAAACATCCCCTGCGTAAGTTGAAGAACAAGTGATCGTGGCTGATGTGCACCAGGACCCAGCTGCTTTGGCTGATGTAACTAGAGTGTATGCCGAAGCCACTAACTCTAGTGTTCGTTTCCTTGTAGCTTAGAATGAGCGAATGGCGAAGAAACTATAGGGGGCTAATCAGGGAGGAGACTTGGTGACAATGTCCGCCCGAACTGAACTAAAGAAGGCAATACTAGATGAAGTATTGTCCTTGGACACAGTCATGTGAGCATTGTACTCCAATTTTGGTACCGTGCACCAAGCAGTCGTTCATCTTCACGGATGGCAGCATCTATGTGTGAGAAGATAACACATCTTGAAGAACATATATGTTGTCATTGACAACATGCAAGCATGGACGATGAAGTACAAGGGAGCCCCGCTTCACTTGCCAAAGATGATGAGGGCCAATGTGGTCGAGCTTTAGGCATGTATCCGGAGTCAGATCCAGAAGTATGAGGACCTACAGCAACTCATCACTGGCATAAAGGCTTCCCATGCACGATTATTCAAGATGAGGCATGAGCATGCGACTTGGAGGAAAAATCTTCAAACTTAATTCCAAAAAATCCAAAAAAACCTACAGGCAAAGGAGTGGGGTCCTTTAGCCAGCAATTTCCATGCTTTTCTAGTTTAAGATAGGGATAGAATTAAGAATAAAAGCATTCTGTAATAATCACTCATGGATAAGCGATAATAAGTTTTATGCATGACTACTTTAAAGCGCTCTATGTAAAAGAAATTCTTTTGTATGGATAAGGACTGAGAGGGCTTATCTACTATATATAAAATGAAATAATGGGACGCTCAGAGTTAGAGAGTGCTCGGAAGTATTATCATTTGAGAAAACCTCTCTCTATGTATCTACATTGGTGGTCCTCTATTAATTGATAATTGTATGCGTGTATCAGTTCAATTGCTTTCTTCTGAGTTTGAATATCAATGAATTAGCCTTATTTTCCCATTAATGTTTAGGCTGAAGCCTTTAAAATCGTTTTTCCTTCATATCAGCGAGCGCAGGCTTCTTAAATCGTTGTATAGAGTTCCACGGCCAAAACTCTAATTTACACAGAAAATAATGAAATTACTTAGTCCGAACAGAGTTCTGGATTTGAAATTTTATTGATTTTGGTTCATACCCGTATCATGTACGAACCTTATCGCATCGGAGAATCGCAAGTGGAGTGGGAAGGTCCTTTGGAACCACTAAAGTCTGAAACTTCGATAGTCCGGACCCGAAATAATATAGAGCAAGGTGGATAAGTTATCGGGTCTGCAATTGTATCGCATCACAAGTTCAGAGCGGAGGAGTTCAGCCGTTGGAATAGTGGGACCGTTGATTGTGATCTCCGATAATATATATATTATCGCATCGGAGGAAGGGAGATGGAAGGGCCATTTAAAGGGTTGATAGTGTAATTATTTGGAATTAACACAAAGAATGTTTGAAAGTCGCAATAGTGGGTAAAAGCGCCGATAGTGTATTTTTTTCTTTGGAACAAAATCCCTGCCGATTGTGTATTTTGCATTGAAAGCACAGTTTCCTCATTTTTAAAGCACCGATAGTGTTTTTGTGTAATTCCTTTGGAATTACAGTCCCGATAAAGTATAAGGGCTCTGTGTAATAAATTGTGGCAATAACAAGGATTGGGGTTCGAGAGGAAAACCCCTTAGGTTGTTAGTTTAATAGTAAATGACTGATACACCAATAAGTGGAGAAGGAGGAATTTGGCTAGATATTGAAGAAATTGTAGCCAAATTTGAGAGGTTGTCTACATCACCTACACCCAGGCCACCATTAGTGGTATCAGAGCAACCAACTGACATTGAATTGAATCACAGAAGTAGGAGAAGGAAAGTTAATATGGCTTTCAAAGTTGGAAGAGGACAAGGACGTGGTGGAAGAGGACAACTTGTTGCAAACGCTGAAGTAATGGAAGCTATGCAACAGATGCAAGCTAGATTGGATGCATTAACAACAGGTAGAAACATAAATGATGGAGATGTTAGTGAACTTGAGGTTGAAGTTGCAAAGGAAGAAGTTGTAGCAGTTACTCCTGAGATGAGGTTCTTTCAGTCAGTATGAGATCCACAGCTAGGGCAAAGACCGAGGTGTCAATATATGAAGGAGGACTAAATCCAAAAGAATTGATGGACTGGATTAATGGCATGGAGAAATTCTTCGACTATGAAGAAATATAAGATGAGAAGAAAGTCAAGTTTACTGTCACCAAGTTCAAAGGCCATGCGGTGCTTTGGTGGGATGGTGTGTAGGCAGAAAGGAAGAGACTTGGCAAGAAACCAATCAAGAATTGGAGTAGGATGGTAGCAAAGCTAAGAGGTAATTTTATGCCAAGTAATTATCAGCAAACCTTGTTCAAACATATGCAGAATCTTAGACAGAGGTCTTTGACAGTGAAAGAATACACAGAGGACTTCTACAAGGTAATCATAAGAGTTGGAGAAGCCCAGGATACAAATGAGAAGGTGGCTAGATACGTGAATGGCCTTAGGTTGGATATTCAAGATGAGATAAGTCTACTGTCTCCTAAAACAGTAGAGGAAGCTTATTAGGTAGCACTGAAAGCTGAAGAAAAACTCATGAGGAAGCAGTCTGCCAGAGGGAGAGGTACTTTCCGAGGAAGGGGAAGTCAAGGTGGTAGAGGAAGATCTACAGCACCTAAAGATGGAGCTAGCAGTAGCTCAACCTAGCATGCACCCAAGGAGGTGATGCAAGAGGTAGAGGGAGTTTCTCTAGAGGAAGAGGAGGCAGAGGAAGAGGCAGAGAAATAGGATGTTACATATGTAAAAAGCTGGGACACAGAGCTTTTGAGTGCCCAGAGAATGCAGAAACAAATCAGAGGAATGCCATTGTTGCTCAAGCCAAGGGAGAAGAAACAACAACAGCAGTGGCAGAAGAAGAAAATATATCAGAGAGAGGAGAATATTTGGTAGTTAATAAAGTTTTGCTCAAGCCAACAAAGGAGGTAGTTGAACCATCACAAAGAAAGACTTTATTCAGGACAGTGTGTAAATTCCACGGGAAATGTTGCGAGATGATCATTGATAGTGGCAGCAATGATAATGTGGTCTCTACAGAAGTGGTGGATAAATTGAAGCTGAAGACAATGAAACATCCAATACCTTACAAGGTGTCATGGCTACGAAAGGGACATCAACTATTAGTAAATGAACAGTGTGAAGTGGAATTTCAGGTGGGAAAGTATAAAGATAAAATTGTATGTGATGTGATGCCAATGGATGTGTGTCACATATTGCTTGGAAGACCTTGGCAATATGACAGAGGAGCCATGCATGATGGAAAAAGAAACACCTACAAGTTTGGAAAGGATGGTGTCAATCATATGTTGTTGCCTCTGTAAGAAGATGTACCAGGAAAGCAGACTGATCCAAAAACTCTGTTACTAGGAGGAAAGGAATACTTGAAGTAGATTGAAGAGAATGAGGTAAATTTTGCTATAATTTAAAAGCCCAAGGTAATAATGACTTCTACTAAAATTTTTGATTTACCCATTGAAATTCAAGAAATTTTGGAGAACTATTGTGATATTATTGTTGATGATTTGCCAAATGAGTTGCCACCCATTATAAGAATTAGCCATCATATAGATTTGATTCCTGGAGCAAGTCTACCTAAAAAAGGAGCTTACATAATGACTCCTATAGAGAAGAGGTTAGGAAGCAGGTGCATGAATTTCTTGACAAAGGGCTGATCAGAGAAAGCTTGAGTCCTTGCACAGTACCAACAGTGTTGAGTCCAAAGAAAGATGCAGGCTAGAGAATGTGTACAGATTCAAGAGCCATCAATAAAATCACAATCAGGTACAGATTTCCTTTTCCTAGAATTGAAGATTTAATGGATTGCTTGAGTGGAGCAAAATATTTTTCACAAATAGATCTTAAAAGTGGGCATCATCAAATAAGGATAAGGGATGCAGGAGCATCAAGACCTAGCCAACAATGTGATGGAGTGGTCACATGTTGTGGCTAATGCAAGTTTGGAGGAAGACTTGGTTATTTAAATTATATTAATTTCAATTATGTAAGTGGTTAATTTGTTGCCTAATTCTAAAAAGAATTGGGAATAAATGGCAAATGATCCGCCTTGCGTGGAGATCAAGCCAAGCAGTCTAGTTTGTTTAGATTAGGATAGGATTTGAATTCTAAATGTATAATTTATTCCTTCAATTGTGGAGGAGATGGTTAGCTTAGCATATATGTGCTCCTTTCTTTTCTAAAAGGTAGGAAGGAGACAGAGAGAGGATTCGAGAGAATTTGTAAGCCTACAGGCAGCGTAGGAGAAAGATGGCCACTAACTAAAATAATCAGGCCAGAGAGGGGTCGAAAGGATCAAACTTGTAATTACGCATTTATGTGTGCATATACAGAGAAGAATCACGAATTGAGAGCATAGAGATAGTGAGTGGACCGTATGTTTTTGAAACAGAGATCGTTGACTGTGTAATCTAGCTTAAGGCGAGACTGTATTGTTTTATTATTATGAACAAAGAAGTGTGGCGTGTATAATTACTTAAACAGCCCGTGGAGACTTGAATGTTTATCTTTTCTATGTTTTTGAATGAATTTGGTGCAGGCACTGTGTTTTTGTTCTTACCGGTAGAAACCCCGTGGCTAAGCCAAGTTTAGTGTAATTTGGGTTTGCAAGCAGAAAACCCATTTACACAGAGAAACAACACAAAACCACTAAGTGGAACGATACAATGGACTTGAAAATTTATTCACGGGAGCTGTGGGCCTTATCAGGTCCGATATATAGATCGCATCACATCGGAGGAAGGGAACTGACTTGAGAAGTCAACGAACTCTGACATCACGACCCAACCGGACCCGAAACAATATATGAAAGATTGGATAACCTATCAGGTCCGCAAGGTTATCGCATCGGAGTTTTGTATTGCAGGCAATATATTATTAAGTGGCATATTGTGATCACCGATAGCAATTAGCGATAATTGCATCAGAACTTGCCAAAGGAATAACGCCGATATATGGGACTATTGGGACCTCCGATCACCAATACAACAATTAAATTTGAGTCGTCCGATCGGCCAGATCTCAATACGTGGAAAATGCACATATAATCATGTAAAGAGGTGGAAAACCTTTGTTTTGGCCATTTTCAAAAGGTTTTCAGTCTTGAAAGGAAAAAGCATCATTTTAAGCCTTTCAAAGGTTTTGGGTCCCGAAAGGGAAAAAAAGCATTGTTTTAAGGTTTTTCTGGAGGCATTTCGGTTCCGATAGGGGAAAGGGCCTGTATTTTTGTGGAGCAAGGGTGTAAAGCGGGGTGATCTAGGTTTTAAGGCTAAATGCCTGTAAACTGCTTCCGATGCATACATATATGGGCATGGAGCTTTAAAGGGCCATTAAGGGGAAATTTAGCCCCAATAAGGTAAATTGATTGTGCAGCCTTAGTGTTGCATCATTTTTGTTATCAGAGCAGATTTGTAATTAAAAACTAGTTGGGTTAAACCAAATAGAGAAATTCTATGTGAAGGAACTGAAATGGAGTTATGTGCTAAAGTATTTATGCAGGCAAGAGGAAGGATCAGATTCTAATATGATAGAAAGAAAGCACACATAGGTGATGTGTAGCAAAACTTGCAAATGCAAGAGACAGAGGAAATCCATTCAAAACATAGGTGACAACATAAGAAAGTGTGAAGACTGCAACACAATAGAACAAGAGAAGCTGTGAGAAAAGAACCAGATGTGTCCTTAAAGGCAGAGCAAGGAAAGCATTCTGAAGTGGCAGTGAACCTGAAGAATCCAACAGGAGATTGGATAGAGAGGACAGTTGAAATGTTCTCGAAAGAGAGAGTGAGAGATTGCATAAGCCTAGAGGGAGCAAAGATGTTGCCCAAGAGAAGGTTCCAGATAGAGGACTGTGCTTACAAAATGACTGAGTGAGGAGAGCTTAGTGAAGTAAGATTGCAGTAAGGAGGACTTGTTGTTGTAGAGGCTTTTTGCAGAGGAGCAAGGAGCTCATGGAAAGAGAGGAGAAGAAGATGACTACAGAGAGTCATAGTAGAGGTTTAGAAAGAAGCCATAGCAGAAGAAAAGCAAAGCAAATGGCATGAGGACGAGTCAAGAAGAGTTTGACGGAGAGAAAGCTGAGATAGAGTTCTAGATTGAATATTGATGGAGATGTTGCAGAGAAGTGATGAAGACTAGAAGCATGGCTGGACCATGAGGAAGAGAGTAAAGTGGTGGAGGCTACAAGAGAAGAGAAATCAACAAGTGAATTTAGAGATAGTAAAAGAGTTGAGGAAGATTAAGCAGATATTGAGTGCTCAAGAGGAGCTAGAGGAACTCAGAGAAGCAGAAGCATAAATGGAAGTTTCCATTTGTAGACTAGAACAAGGTGAAATGTTGGGTGAAGAGGATAATGAGAGATCAGCTGAAGCTCTCATGGACTATTGGCATAGTTCAGAACAATTCAAAGATATGATGACAATGGAAGCAAATGAGGCAATGAAGCCTTGTGATTTTAATTCTCATAGTTTGTGTATGTTTACAGGATATGCAAAGGATGATGGATAGTTTGGTGAAACTGTCACGAGCAGGAATGAAGCTCCTGAGGTGAAGTATGATGGAGAATCCCTTTTAGAGGAAGAAGGTGCTGATCTATTGCAGCAAAAGGAGTTCATAGATGAAATTCTGTTTGGTGCGAAATAGTCAGATGAGGTTGATATAGACCAGAAGTCTAATGACAATGCCATAGTGGTACTACAAGAAGGTAAACCAATGAATTTGTTTAATGGAAATGATTAAAGATGCTTACAATATGATAGTGTAGAAAACAGGACAACTCAAGAGGATTGCCAGGAAAAGAATGAAGCTGAGAATGGAAATTGTGACAAACTGCTAGAGAAATTTCACAAGGAAATAGAATTTTTGGAGAGATTGCTCAAGGAACCTAAAGGAGAAATGAAGCTTGCAGAACTTGATGGAGAAAAAGGTGTGGAAGGCACCATCAATAAATATGATGCTAAAATCAGAGAAATTGAGTAGACATTATTTGAAGGTGAGACGAAAGATCAAGAGCAACAAGGAAGTTATGTCCTCAGAGACATGAAGGAGACAGAAGTATTAATTCAGCAAAATGAAAATGGAAAGAACCAGCAATTTGAAAGGGATGATCAGCCACATGAGAGTAAATTTGAGGAAGGCATTAGATTGCAGCAGTATAGCAACTGGTAGCAGAATGAAGAACTAGAGATTAGTCTGGCAGTACAAAGAAAAACAAGTGAAGACCGAAGATATATATGGAGAATGAAGAAAAGAGTCAAGTGGAAGCTATTGCAATAGAGGTGGAATGGCAAGCTAATAAACGAGTTCAAATAACTTGAACAAATTCATGTTGATTTGTTAAAGAAGGAAAGAATTAGAGAAATGGAGTCACAACAAGAAGAATCTGCTGAAATCCAAAAGATCTATGATGGAGGATTGGTGCTTGAAGCATCAAAAGAAAATGAAAGGTATTGTATTTTGAAAACTGAAAGTTGTTGTGTGTTTGCAGGTCATATAGACTTGAGGAAAGACAAGTAGTTATTTGAAACTGTTATATTAACAAGTGGAGAGATGACTACTCACAGTCATATGTAGAGTAAGGAGAAGAGGGTGTCCAGTCAGATCACATCCAAAAGATAAGTCAAAAGGAGGATGGTAAAAGAATTATTGAAATCAAAGGATACACTGAGGTAAGGAAACTGTTTAATGTTGTCATAAATGAAGGAAACTCACATAATCATGTGATGTAGAGGGAAGAGCAGCTATTACACACAACTGTAGTAAATTATGTAGATATTAGACAACTGTTTAAGACTGAAGCTAAAGAAGAGCAGCTTCTAAATATTGATATAGAAGACTACGTAGATGTTAAAAAGTTATTGGAGATCATTGAGCTTGAAGAAATCCTGAGTACAGAAGGATTAAAAACAGATATTACACACAATGCAGTTAGTGAAGGTCATGTAGAGCTCTTGGAAGAAATTCCAAATGAGATGAAAAATTTGTGGCATAAGTCAAGTCTTTTGAAGAGGAGTCAAGAAAGCCAAAGAATAAGTGATTAGACTATACAACCAGAATTAAATGAGAATGATGGAGTTGTCAGAAATGTTGGAATAATAAGGAAGCAAGGTAAAGCATTTGTGTCTATTGAATTGAATAATTTTAATGAAGATTTACATGCAGGAAGAAGGCAATGTGGAGTCAATCTGAACCAAGAAGTTAATTTTGAAGATTAGATCAGATTAGTAAAGGATGAGATCAGAATGTCTTAGGAAGATGGAATGATGTTGAAATTACAGTACGGGAGTGTCAAACAAGAGAGGAGTTCAAGAGATGATAGTAAAAGAATTACTATTATACTACATGGATTTATTGATGAAGAAGAGGCTAAAGATGACATTTTAGAAATGTATATCGGGAAATATGGACACATAAATCATGATGTTCTTATTCAAGAACACAATCAGTTGTATGAGGATAGTATTCATCATCTAAGAAGTGAAGTGGGAAAAGAAATTGATGAGTTGGAAAAACCCATAACACAACATTCCAATAGAATAAATACAGGACAAAAGAAGAGAGGATGATTGATTGGAAAGGCTAGTACAAGTGAAGGGAATGGAATGCTGCGAATTAAGATGAGAAAAACATCAGCAAAATACGTGAAAATGACAACAGCAGACAGTGAGAGCATAGAAAATGGGGCATTACAACATAAAGGATGGAGACTTGAGGGACAAACAACAACAGTAGTAACCAAGGACAAAATACCAAACAAAGTATGGGATCTAGGAGGACATAGATCAGAAGCGCATGATCAGGAGATCATGATTAATTTAAACTTTGGGAGTCTGATGCAGGAGCATCTAGGCCTAGCCAGCAATGTGATGGAGTGGTCACATGTTGTGGCTAATGCAAGTTTGGAGGAAGACTTGGTTATTTAAATTGTATTAATTTCAATTATGTAAGTGGTTAATTTGTTGCCTAATTCTGAACAGAATTGGGAATAAATGGAAAATGATCCTCCCTGCGTGGAGATCAAGCCAAGTAGTCTAGTTTGTTTAGATTAGGATAGGATTTGAATTCTAAATGTATAATTTATTCCTTCAATTGTGGAGGAGATGGTTAGCTTAGCATATATGTTCTCCTTTCTTTTCTGAAAGGCAGGAGGGAGACAGAGAGAGGATTCGAGAGCATTTGTAAGCCTACGGGCAGTGTAGGAGAAAGATGGCTGCTAACTAAAATAATCAGGCTAGAGAGGGGCTGAAAGGCTCAAATTTGTAATTACGCGTTTATGTGTGCATATACAGAGAAGAGGCATGAATTGAGAGCATAAAGATAGTGAGTGGACCGTATTTTTTTGAAACAAAGATCATCGACTGTGTAATCTAGCCTAAGGCGAGACTGTGTTGTTTTATTATTATGAACAAAGAAGTGTGGTGTGTATAATTACTTGAACAACCGTGGAGGCTTGAATGTTTATCTTTTCCATGTTTTCGAATGAATTTGGTGCAGGCACTGTGTTTTCGTTCTTACCAGTAGAAACCCCGTGGCTAAGGCAAGTTTAGTGTAATTTGGGTCTGCAAGCGGAAAACCCATTTACACAGAGAAACAACGCAAAACCACTAAGCGGAACGATACAATGGACTTGAAAATTTATTTGCAGGAGCTTTGGGCCTTATCGGGTCCGATATATAGATCGCATCGCATCAGAGGAAGGGAATCGACTTGAGAAGTCAACAAACTCTGATATCGTGACCCAACCGGACTCAAAATAGTATATGAAAGATTGGATAACCTATCGGGTCCGCAAGGTTATCGCATCGAGGCTTTGTATTGGAGGCGATATATTATTAACTGGCATATTACGATCACGGATAGTGATTAGCGATAATCGCATCGGAACCCTCCAAAAGAATAGCACCGATATATGGGACTATTGGTACCTCCGATCACCGATACAGCGATTGAATCTGAGCCGTCTGATCGGCCAGATCTCAATACGCGGAAAACACACATATAACTGTGTAAAGAGGCGGAAAACCTTTGTTTGGCATTTTTCAAAGGGTTTTCAATCCCCAAAGGAAAAAGCATCATTTTAATCCTTTCAAAGGCTTTGGGTCCCAAAAGGGAAAAAAAGCATTGTTTTAAGGTTTTTCCAGAGGCATTTTGGATCCGATAAGGGAAAGGGCCTGTATTTTTGTGGAGCAAGGGTGTAAAGCAGGGTGATTTGGGTTTTAAGGCTAAATGCCTGTAAACGCCTTCCGATGCATATATATATATGTATATATATATATATATATATATGTATATATATATATATATATATATATATATATATATATATATATATATATATATATATATATATATATATATATATATATATATATATATATATATATATATATATATATATATATATATATATATATATATATATATATATATATATATATATATATATATATATATATATATATATATGGGAATGGAGCTTTAAAGGGCCATTAAGGGGAAATTAAGCTCCGATAAGTTATATTGATTCTGTAGCCTTAGGGTTGCATCAATAAGAGAAGGAGATGAGTGGAAAACTGCTCTTAAGACAAATGAGGGATTGTATGAATGGAGAGTGTTAACACCCAGGTTGTTCCCTTTGACTCCCAAGGGAATACGACCGGGGTAACCACTAACCAATCTTTGGATTACAGCTCCTAGCCAAACTGTAATCAGAGAGGGCTCTCTCTTTATGATTTGTCTCTGTTCTGATAGTATTTTAGGCTAGCTATGATGTTCATGGTTTTGTTTTATGTTTTGGTTGAGGGATGTCTTCTGTACCTAAGGTGGAAACCTTCAGATAGTTCTAGTCCATTGGGCAATGGAGTCTTTGGTTACTGGTTGTTTGAGAGGTAGATTGGGATTGCTGAAACTGCAGGGCCTTTTGAATATCTCATGAAACAAACTTGATATTATAATGATGAAGTGTGTTTAACCAGTGAAAAGCAATTAAGAATTTTCCACTAAGCTTGGTTGTGAGAAAGAGATGTATTGTAAAGGAGCAGATTTGAATTCCTAAAACAATACTCAATGTGAAAGATACAGTGTAGAGGTGCAGCAATTAAGAATTACACCTTTATAACCATAACTGAGAAAAAACATTTATAATAGCATAGATTGAATTCAGGGTATTCTATGAATAAATCCTGGAATTAGTCTTTTTCTCTGCCATTAATTGTGAAATCTAGAACATGGATGAGTTATGAGAAAATAACAGAAACAACATAACGAAAGTTTAAGGAAACTTATTGAGCCATGAAAACACGCAGGAATCCTGTAGCACACAGCAATCGCATTACCACCCCTCAAACAACACAGACTTTGGAAATTCCATCGGCCTTTGTATTAAACTCTGAAAATTTACAGCCAAAGAACTCTTGAAGAGAAATCAACAACAACCCCTGCAAGATTATGCGATGGGGGAATATATATAAGCGGTCATACAAAATATCTGAGGCGTTGAGTCATCTGAAAAATAAATACATTCACCAACTTGTACAGAAAGCAGATAAGAAGTTATTACATCATTGAATACAGAATAAGTGCTCTTTATGTATGTCAGAAGATATTTTGACCTTTGGAGGCCACTGAGTCGGTCTGACCGTTCTGCTTTAACTATGAAAAATGCGCCTTTATGGCTATCGTGCTGTAGTTTTTTGGCCCTGTCACCTGTAACTATCACTGCTGCTCTGGTGGCCGAAATGGTTTTGCTGAGTTGGCTCAGCTCATTCTTCTCTATGCATGCTGATTTTATCAAAATCTTCCTGTGCATGCTAACTTGTATTTTTTTGATGAAAAAACTTAGTGAATGGCTTCTTGACTATAAGATCATCTGTATTGCTTTAGTCCACCATTCCTGTGTAGGCAATTGATGTCTCAGAATTGCCTCCAAAGTCTCATCAGCCTCTGTGTATTTGTAGAAGTTTGGAGGCACTTCAAACAGATGTTTAATTTCATTCATTATAAAGAATAAGTTCTCTACCCTGTTGAAGAGACTTTGTCCTGTAGCTGGCCCTGTTTCCTCTGAGGTGCTGGGCCTTTCAGTGATCTGATTTGTGGTGAATGTGTTGACCCTCTTGGCATACTGCTCATGTGTAAGTAGCCTTCCTGCGCTGTTCAGTAAGCCAGGGAGACCTCTGTTTTGCAATGCCACATATTTGTCCATGAATCTATTGACCTCTGTCTGCATGTCCTGGGTCCTTCTTTCTAGTGTTTGCACCAGGCTTCTTAGTGTTAGGACCCTCTTTATTAACAAAATAGTCTCAATCCTGTTGGAGATTCCCATAGTTGCTAACTGAGCACTTGTTCTATTATTAAGCACATTGATCATCCTGTTGGCAACTTCAGGCATATTGCCTAGAGAGGCCCTTGATCTCTGAATTTCCTTCTGTGCTTTTGCAATGAGCTCCAACTGCTCATGAATGGTCTCAATATATTGCCATTGATCAGTTATGGATTGGCCAATATTGGCCCACAACACTGTCTTGAGCTCAGCTCTCACTTTGTCAAGTGTGAGCTCCTTCTCTAGCTCCTTTATCTTATCCTTAAGGGCCTTTATTTCCCTGCCCTTTTCTGCTACAGTCTGCTTGGATTTATCATATCTTTCATTGAGCTTGGCTAGACTCTCCCTGGCCTCATTTAGCTCTGCCATTTGGGCTTCCAGGGCTTGTATTTCATTCTTGAGCTTCTGCATATCCAGGCTTGGAGCCTGCTCTGTTGTTGGTGCAGTTGCTGATGTAGATGGTGCTGTCTGTTCAGGAGGAGGAGCTGTAGTTGGAGGGGCTTCCTCAAGGTTAATTATTTCAGGAGGAGGCTGAGATGTTTGACCTCCTTCCTTTTGCTGTAATGATGCTTGCAATGCTGCCTGTGCAGCCTCTGATTCTCCCAACTTTTCTTGAGTCTGGATCAGCTGTTTGTATAAAGACACCAGCAAAGCTGTGGCATCTTGATCATGTCTCAGCTGGGCAACTTCTTCCGTTTGAGGGTGAATAGTTGCTGGGATTTTGATCTTTTTCCTCAAAGCTGCCATGTCTGCATCCCTCAATTTCAATATTTCTTGTATGCCCTTGATGTCCTTGGGGTTATGCCCAATCTCTATGATTATATCTTCTAAGGCCCTGATCCTGTTGTCCTTTGCTTGAGAGGATGCTCTCTCCAACTCAAGTTGGGCAGCTGTATTATTTAGGCTATTTTCTAGCCTGTAGTTATCCAATGTCTTATCTGCCAAGGAGGCATACACCATCTCACCCATTTGCTTATGCAATTCGATTTTGTCCATTGGGTGGATGTCCTTGGCAAGGACCTCAAGATTGGTCCTCAAGTAGTCTGAAGGGGACTGTGGTTGCAATGCAGTTGGCATGAAGTGACTCATGATCATTTTGCCTTCATTAACATCGTATGCAGACATCAGTCTTTGTTGGTTAGTGGGAGCCATTTTCAACAAATGATTATATAGCTGAATTTTTATTGGCTCATTCCTCCTCTTTATGTCAATGAACTGCTGTTTGATGCTCAGTTCACCTTCTCTTTGCTGGCTTGAGGAGCTGACTTCTCCTCACACTATCCTCTCTTGTTCCTGCTGGAAGGAACTTGCTGAGGCCTCCATACTTGGTGGGCCCATGCCCAAAGGTTACCCTATAGGCATTTCTTCCTCTGAGAAGGGATTTATTCTATGTCTTTTCTCCCCATGAGTTGTTGATGTTGTGAGGGGAGTCTCTCTGTCCCTCTTTCTGCTTATGTCTTCTTTTTGTGGGGTTTGGAGGACTGAGGCCTCCACTGTCGTTTCTGGCCTAGGAGGCACCGTGTCCTGAGCCTGCTGCTCAGTGGAAATTGGGGCTTCAGCTGCCTTTTCTTGCTGTAATGGCTGCTCTTTCTCTTGCTGCCCCTCTTGTTGCTGTTGTACCTGTTGTTGTTGCTGCTGTGCCTCCTCATGAGGTGGCTGTTCTGGTTCCATCTCCTTTTCTTTGCCTTTGCTTGAGGTTTGCTCAGTAGCTTTAACCGCTTGCTGATTTGCTGTGGAGGAAGATGCAGCTGCTCCCACTTGAGTGCTTGGAAGAGTAAACACCTGTGCACAAAGCTCCAAGTCAGCCATCTTTTGGATATTTCTAACTGCTCTTTGATTTAATTCTTCTTGTGTAGCAGCCTCCTCTAAGGTTCCCCTCCTCCATTTTACTTGATTTGCATATTTTTCTATGTGAGGCAACCTTACATGGTCATAACCAGACAACCTATACTTGACCCTTCTTAAAGTTATGAAGTGATTGGGGTCATAAGGTTTCCAAAGGAAACTGGTCTGTAGGCCAAGGGATCCTAACATGCTGTCGGCTTCTTGCCAACCTTCCTCCCTTTTGTTGTAGATGAAGTGGCCTAATTGGTTTCTGACCTTGAGTTGTGCTTTCTTGCCTCTGCCTGAAAAGTGCAGCACATCAGCATTCCCAAATTGCCTGAAGTATTCCAGGGCAAACAATCTCATGGGCACATATTTGGGCAATCTGTATGGGGGCAACTCACACCCATATATTCTGATGACTGTGTGGTGTTGGTAATAGTACCAATCCCCGATGCTGTATGCCTTGGACAGCTGAAGAATCCTCTGCATCTCATCAGCTAGTTTTGGAGGAGGTGAGCTCATCATTAGAGACATGGCTGGGTGGATGAAGAGGTCTATAAATTCACAATAAGTGTATGGAGAAACAGATCTGCAGTGGAAGGCAGAGGACCAATACACCACTGACCTTGGATTTCCTTGTGCATCCACTCTCTTCATAGCAAAGTGGAACTTCTCATGTTGATAATACAAAATCAAGTGGTAGATGTAAGAGGTGTATCTGAACACCCTTTCTCTTGCCAAGTTCATTAATTGCTCATGTATTTTGTCAGATATGTAGGTGGCATAGTCATAGCAGATTGGAGACTTGCCAGGGGCAAACATGAGCATCATCACCAGCACAGTCTCATCAACAAACTCAATTGAATTATAGCCCAAAATGGGACTGATCATGTCTACAAGGTCCCTGCCCAATTGGTTTAGGTAAACATGAGAAATGGGAGGGTACTTCACTGTGTCAGAGTCAATATATAATTGATTTAACTTGTTGACCTGAGCATCTGTTAATTTGGCTCCTTGCTTTATCAGATCAATCAGTGAAAGAGGAACCAATTTCTTCTCAGTTTTGAAATGGAGCATCTCTCTGATGGCTTCAGGGGTGACATAGAAAACAACTGAGCCTGAAGGGTCAATCACAGCCCTCTGAGTGGCGTCGTAGGATTCAACACATAGGTGGATTAGGTCAGGAAACTGGTTGACCTGAGGGAGTTTGAATAGAGGGAGGAAAGAATCCCAAATGCCCAACACATCTGTTCCAGCCTCATGTTTAATCCTCAACTGATTCAGCAAATGAATGTGGTACTTGCTGTGCATTAGCATTTCTTCTGCTATCTGATAATCCAGGTCTGCTAGAGGCTGCCAATCCAATTGTCTCTGAGGGGCATTTAAAGGAGCAATGTTCAATGCTACAGGAGCTACTGGTGGATCCATGGTTACTTTTAGGATTTCTGTTGTTTATAAACTGGTGTTACTGTGCAGAGCAACACCAAAGAGTTTTCTTTGAACAGAAAGGTAAATTACTGAGGAACAGAGGATAAATGGTCAATTGCAGCAATTGAAATACTGCTTAAAGTATGGATAAGATAAATGCCTGGCCTTAAACTCTTTTTCTCCGCCAAAGGGTGCAATTTGGATTTCCCGTTCACGCCTGCACGAACAGAATGCAGGTTTTGGTAAAAACTCCGGCAAACAAGGCTCAGCAGGTGAATTTCGTCATTACAGGTGCAAATGGGGATCAGGCGCAAGGGATTTGCTGGTGAATTATATGTTTTTTCACTGATTTAAGCTATTTTGGCAATTTACAAACAAAACCGGGCGCCGGAGGGATTCACAAGGATAAATACCTGGTATACTGCGAGCAATAGTCACGAATGCAGGTGGAAATGGCGCGCCAGCGGTCTCCAGGTCGAATTCAGCAGGTTGGCGTGAGTTTGGACGTGAAAAACATGCAGAGAAAACAACAGTCGTTTTTTCCAAAAGTGCAAAAAACGCGAAATTTTGGCCAAAATATGGATTTTTTGGAACATTGGCGCTTTTTTTGGATGACGTCAGCATGACGTCATCGGGTGGGGTCAAGGTTGGATGACGTCAGCATGACGTCATCGGGTGACATGGCGGCATAAGAGAGGTCCACGGGGATGTTGAGGTGGCGGACAGGTGGAGTAATGGCAGACAAGGGTACCGACGCGGCGTTGACGTAGCAGTGATGCTGGCGGTGACGTAGGCAGGGCGGGTTGGCAGAAACCGGAAACAGTAAGCGGTATCATATCACACTGCTTATTATACGGAGGCTGAATTGTCAGAGGGGGCTCCGATACGATGTGGGGGTGATGTGTGGCAGAGGCCTGACGTCACCCTCTGACAAATATCGGAAGCTATTCTTCGGACGTCGGAGCCGCTCCGATATTCATGTGGGCCGTCGGATGAAAAGGGCCCGATCCGACGGTCGACGGATCGTTGAGCTGGCCGGACGATACGGATGCGGGCGGGATTAAAATAATATTTCTTTTGGTAAATGCGCCCGGCGGGAACCTTAGAACATTGGCGCATTTGCGTGGTTTTTTCAATGTTTTTTTATAAAATCGCGCATAGCGCCCCGACTTTGGATAAATCGGAAGAAGTGGGTTTTTATGTGTATTTTGCAATTGAGCGGGTTAAGGGTGAAAACAAGCTTTTTACAGGGTTTTTTAGCAAATGAGGGGTTCAATGGGTTAAATGACTTCTGAAGGGGAAAGAGGGGTAAGGCTTAGGGTTCTCAAACTGACCAGATGTCAATTTAATCCCTAACAGTGAACATATGGCTATAATGCCAAGGGGAGGGATATTTATACAATGCTTGGGGTTTATACACCATAGTGTTATAATAGTAGGGAAAGGGTAACATAGGGGATTTATATAATAGAAGTTAGGGGTTAATATGGATGGAAAAGGCGAATGAGGAGTGAAATCACTAAGTTTATGTGAAGATAACTTTGCTTAGGGAGTAGATCAAAATGAAAAGATTTTTAGACAAGAAATGTGGCTTTTAAAGGAATAAGAACCACCATAAAACCTCAAATTCTTCCATGAATCTCAACTGATGAAGGGATGTTAGTAATGAATGTGAAAGGGGAAAATGTGAAGTTAGACATGCTCCTTTGCTTTGCTGCAACATGATGGAGAAGAAGACCTTCTCAGTCCATTGATTTTCCTTTGTGAATAGGTTAGCACACATTCAATTGTAAGGAATGACATTTCTGCAACCCCATCTGCCTACCCATCTACTTGCCTATCATTTTTTGTTTCTTCTTGGAGGGTGCACTTAGACTTGCAGACCCTTATTTGCCTTTTCTTTTCTCTTGGCTTTTTCTTTTGATTTTCTATCTAGAATTACCTTTATTGCTTCCAAGGTCCCAGATTAAGCAGTTGGGAACCTTAATTCTCTACCTAAGCTACTGGTCTGCCAAGATTAAACAGTTTGGACAGACTTCTTTCTCTATTCTACAACAGAAAATTGAAACATGGTGTTAGCTACCTATACCAATAGGTTTCATATTTCATGATTGACAATGAAAAGTTCCAAATATGCTCTGCTTTGATCATGCAAAGATCACATATTTCCTAGAGAAAACAATCTGTGTATATAACTTGATGTTGTCTCAATTTTGATGGGTGGTCCAACAGCCTAATCTGGATCATGCCATGTTTTGAATTTCCAGTTGTAGAATAGAGAAAGAAGTCTGTCCAAACTGTTTAATCTTGGCAGACAAGTAGTCTAGGTAGAGAAGAAAGGTTCCCAACTGCTCAATCTGGGACCTTGGAAGAAATAAGGGTAGAAGTAGATAGAAAAACAAAAGAAAAGCCAGAGAAAAGAAAAGGCAAATAAGGGTCTGCAAGTCCAAGTGCACCCTCCAAGAAGAAACAAAAAATGCTAGGCAAATAGATGGGTAGGCAGATGAGGTTGCAGAAATATCATTCCTTGCAAATAAATATGTGCTGAAATGTTCACAAAGCAAAAATAATGAATTGAGAAGGTGTTCTTCTCTATCAGGTGGCAGCAAAGCAAAGAAGCATGTCTAACCTCCCTTCTTCCCCTCTTCCCATTCATTACTAACATCCTATCATCAGTTGAGATTCATGGAAGAATTGATGGTTTTATGGTGGTTCTTAGTCCTTTAAAAGCCACATTTCTTGTCTAAAACTCTTTTTATTTTGATCTACTCCCTAAGCTAAGTTATTTTCAATAAACTTAGTATTATTTCCCCTCATCAACTCCTTTCATCCATATTAACCCCTAATTTTATTATATAAACCCCCTATGTTACCCTTTCCCTAGTATTATAACACCATGGTGTATAAACCCCAAACACTGTATAAATATCCCTCCCCTTGGAACTATAGCCAAATAAGTTGTTTAGGGAGACTCCAGTCCACCAGGGGCTGTGGTCAACCCTATCTTGGGGCTGCTCTAACCTCTGGTTATGAGCAACAACCTTTCCCCTAAACCCTTACCTTCCCTCTGCTCAAAACGCCACAGAAAACCCCTTCCCCCTGCTAAACCCACTCCTAAACCTCTTTTCCCTTATAAAACCCTTGAAAAACCCAAAAATCCCCAAAACAAATGCAAAACCCATAACCCTAAGGTTCTCCGCCTGAAAATATTTAATTTAATATTTTAAAAAGGCCAGCGGGACCCCCCAACCTGCACGATCCGTCGGAGGACCCGCCAGCCGTCAGATCTCCGCCGCCCAGATCTAACAGTGGGCGGTAATTATCACTCCCCGACCTGCCTACCTTTAGCGTCTGGGGAAAGTGGTTTTCCGCCCCGTACAAGGGACGCGTGGCAGGCGGTGGGGTTGTTCGGAGCCCCCCTCCCCGATACCGCCTTTGGCCCAAAGGTGGTGCGGGGAACTCGCTTACCGCCTCCCCATTACCACCCATCCGGCGCACGTCAACCTCACGTCAGCCTGACGTCATGTCGCTTCCGCCCGCCCCTGCGTCCCGTGGCCCCCCACGTAGCCCTGCCACCGCATCTATCCGCCACCGTGTCCTGCCACCCTGGCCTACACCTCAGCAGCCACGTCACCTCCGTACCCAGGCCCCACCATGACGTCATGCTGACGTCATCGGCGGAAAAGCGCCAATAGCATGTTTTTTCCAAATTTGTCGTTATAAACGACCAAATTAGCCGTTTGCGGTCATTTTCACGCACAAACGACGTAGCCGTTGCGAACCAGCTTGCCGCGAAATCTCTTTCCAGCCATCAAATTCAAGATTGAGACCGCTACAAGTCAAGAATTCCGCAGCATTAAGCCTCCACGGCCCGGCCCGCAGGCTTCCAAGCTAGTTTATCCAAGTATTTCACCAGATTTCCCTATTTTGCCCATGCATTCCATTTCTCTGTAAATTCACCATTGAAGACTGGTCAAAATCCACAGTCTAGTTCTGTCTGCTAACCAAGAGTCAGCTAAAGTAACTTGCATTGCCCCCAGAACTAAAAATTGGCATTAAAACAGTCGTTCCGTGGGCCAGAACCATAAAATTGTCCTCGAGGTGCTCGGCATTGTTCCCTTTTGCCGAGTACAGGCCAGTTGCAATTTCTACCAAAGGAAACCTCATACCCTCTGCAACTTACCCTTAGCAATTCACATCCCTGTGAATTTGCAAACAAACTACAGAAACCAGCTTGCATTTTCCACTGAGAAAAACACTTCAGACTTGGTCTACATTAGGCCTATTACTTAAGCTCTTAAAAAAAAAAAAAAAAAACTTTGCAAGCCATTGCCATCACCTTATTTCAAAATCAAGTTTTACAATGGCTGCTTCTGCATCCTCATCCCTCAGTGTAGCTCCATTAAATCCACCAAATAAAGAGCTGGAGGCCTTGGCATTTGTTGACAAGGACTATCTTATTGAAGACTTTGAGGGTAACAGGGACTTCTTGCAGACCTTCTGTCAATTAAGAGAGGACTATAAGGATGGTCATGGTACACATGGGATATGGGAGTCAAACCTACCATACTATTGTCTCCCAGCTGTAAATGTCTTTCCTGAAATCATTCACCTATGTGCTGAAAACTATGATGTGCAGCACAGAGCTATTAGCACTCCATCTGGGAGGATCCTTTTCTACATTAATGCTGAGTCCATCAACAAAATGTTACATTTTGATCAGACAGAGTTGCTAATCCCATTTTCCATGAACTATTTGCTAGACACTGGTGCCAAGATGACCAGTGAGGAGATTCAAAAGGTCACCAGGACATTCATGAGACCTGAGTGCCAGCCTACAGAGCCACCTCCCTACCTGGCTGTCCATTTCAATGATGTAGGAAGGCTTTTACTGGACATGATTGCCTATGTGTTGGGATACAAAAACAGTGAGCATGTGGATAAAACAATGCTGGTATTGCTATCTGCTTACAGCCCACGCCAACCCCCTGCCCGCAAATATAACTTTGCTAAGTTCATAGCTAACAAGATTCATGATCAGTTGAGCAGAGTGGACAGACAGGGGGTCTTCAAGTACTCGGCCTATATTTACCACCTGTTCATGTACTATCATTCTAAAGCCTTCCCATGCTACATCAAAAGGCTGGATCACAGAGGGGAAAGAAGACCTGTCATCTTCTGGACCTCTGTCTATCACAAAGTCACAAATTCACCCTACACCTACTGTGAATTTGTTGACCAATTTGTATACCCAGTCTCTTGCCTGTTGATGAGGTCCCCTCCTCCTCGAATATCAAATGAGATAAAGAAAGCTCTGCAGCTTTCCAAAAAATATAAAATAGGTGACTGGTACCTGTATGAGAACCATACTGTCATTAGGATCTATGGCTGTGAGCTCTGTCCATACAGGCTCCCAAAATATGTACCTATGAGGTTATTTGCCTTGGAGTATTATAGGCAGTTGATTCAGTCCGACCTCACCCATTTCCACAGCGCCAAAAAGAAGGCCCACCTCAAGTTCAAACACCAGTTGGGCCCCTTCATCATGAACAGGAAAGAAGGGTGGGAAGATGCAGACCTAATCCTTAAGGATAAATACAAGCTGTCCTATAGTTTTCGGTGGGTCCATTATGACCCTGAAGGTTTCATCACTGCTAGGAGAAACAAGTATAGGCTTATAGGCATTAAGCATTGCCAGTACCCACACATTGAAAAATATGCCAACCTGCAAGAATGGCAGATGGATACTCTAGTTGAAAATCTAACTGAGGAAGAGACAAAGCTAAAGAATATGAAGGAGATTGAAAAAACTATTGACCTAGACTATGTGGAGCAGGTACCTTTCAGACCACCTTATTCAGTGGGAGAAGGGACCTCGGCCACAAGGACTGCACCACAGGCCCCCTCTACATCAGCACCGGCGACAGACAAAGGCAAAGGCATAATGGGTGCAAAGGAAGAAGCAGTGAAAGAAAAGCCTGCCCTTGTAACAGAGCAGCAAACAGGGCAGCAAACAGAACAACAGCAAGGGAAAACTGTCCTTCCACAAACTGAGCTACCAGCAGCTCCAGCACTGCAAATTACACCCCCACAAACTGAGCCAGTAACTGCTCCAATTTTACAGACCCCAGCACATGAGGAAAGGGGGACAAAGAGAGATAGAGAAGAGTCCACTCCTCTCAGTGGATCCTCCCACCAGCCAAAAGCCAAAAGGCAAAGAGCAGACTCCCCAGAGGTAGAAGACATTACTGAAGATGTCTTGGACAGTGCAAGAAAAGACAGGGAGGGCAGTCAGCATACAGGTACAAGCTCCTTTCAGCAGGAGCAAACTTTACAGCTCGGTTTGGAGGTGTCCTCTTCTTCCCAACAAAGCAAGAAGCCCAAGAGCACCAAGGCTTCTTTCAAACAAATAAAAGATCAGAATGAGCTGCTAAGGGCTGAGGTCTACAAGCAATTTATAGATGCAACACCAGCCCAGCAAGAAAGGCTAATGTCGGTATATGACATTCAGGAGGAAAAATTGCTCCTCAGCCACTTTAAGCCCAAAGGGCCGCAGCCTAAGACAGTTGCAGATTTTGTAAAGACAAGGGTGGAGGTCCTAGCCAGAGATATACATCCCATGGACCAGATTGAACTCCATAAGCAAGCTGGGGAGATGGTCTATGCAACCTTGGTGGAGAAGGCCACCATGGCACATGAGCTGAAAGAGTCCCTCAAAAACACCAATACCCAGTTGGACTTTGAGAGAATGTCCTCTCTGGCCAAAGACAATAGAGTAAAGTCTCTGGAGGAGATCATCATTGATCTAGGACATGATCCTAGTGATCCAAAGGGTGTGAAGGCCCTTATGAAGAAGAAAGATGATGACCTCAATGCCTTGAAGAAAAGATTGAAGCTGCAGCCCACAGAGCACCCTCAAACAACAGAACTTCAAAAGCAAAAACAGGCTGAGGACCAACTGGACCTCCTAATGCAGCAAGACCAGAGGATCAGGGAATTGGAGAGAGAGCTGGAAGGAGCATTACAAGATAAACAAGCAGAATCCACTTCCCAAGCTCCTCCAACTACTTCAACAACAGCAGCAACTTCAGGGGCAACAGTGGCCCCCACAACAGAAGCAGCAGGAATAGCAGCAGCTCCAGATGCCAGCCCAAGTGTAGAGGAATTGACCAAGGCCGTCAAAGCAATGGAGCTCCAGGCAGATGAAATAAAGAAGGCCAAGGAGAAGTTGGCAGAACTGGATGCCAAGTATGACAAGTCCAAAGTGACTGTAGCAGAACAGGGCAGAGAAATAAAGGCCCAAAAAGAAAAGATAAAGGCCTTAGAGAAAGAGCTGAATCTGGAGACTGCTATGGCCGACATAAAGAGAATCCTATGGGCCAAAATTGGCCAATCCATCAAACAGTAATGGAGGTCAATAAAAATAATGCATGAGCAGATGGATTTAATGGGTCAAGCTCAAGCAGAAATTCAGAAGGCCAAGACAGTGCTAGGGAACAGAGCAGAGCAGGCAAACAGAATGATAGACTTCCTGAACAGGCAAGAAAGGGAGGAATTGGCTGCTATAGGCATTTCCAACAGAACAGAGGCTGTCCTCTCTGCCAAGAAGGTACTAACTCTCAGGAACTATATACAAACAGTGGAGAGGAAGTACTATGAGATGCAAGCAGATGTGGAGGAATACAAAGTTAAAATGGGAGTGCTGCAAGCAAAAGGCCTGCCTAGCTTACTAAGTGGTGCAGGAAAACTGATCTCTCCAGATCAAATGGCCAACAGAATGGCAGATTATTGCATCTGGCAGCTCATCTGAACAAGCAGGGCCTCCCACAGGGTAGAGCTTATATGACAAACTTGAAGGCCTGTTCTTCATTGAGAATGAAGTGAATCACCTGTTTGAAACCCCTCCCAATCTTTATAGACATACAGAGGCCGAGGAAACATTGATAAAGATGCGCAGACATCAAATGCCTAAGGAGGATTGGTGGCAATTCATGCTTCAGATTTTGCCACGGTAGCTTCAGTCATTCGGCCACTGCCAGCTCCAGGTCACTACAAGACAAACAACATGACAAATGTCAGCAGTTAAAGCAGCTAAAAAAGTGACTCATCACATAAGACAATGACAGCTATCCAAGTTTTAGACAGCACATCTCCAGCCGACTCTAACAGCCATAAAGTCCAAATATCTTTTGACTATTTTGACAGCTGAGGCATTAAGGAATTACGGCAGCATTCACTCCTTCAGCTACTGCATTCCAGAGATTAGCATATCATAAATGAGATATTAACTCATTCGCTGATATTTTTGATGTAAATTTTGTATATATACTCCCCTGAGTAACATATAAGGGGTTGGTAATTTTCTCTATGAGACAAATGTATTCTACACTTTCAGAATTATCTAATACAAAGGGCTGGATGAGCTCAGTGATTTCCTGAAATCTTTGATGTCTGGATGATGCTACATGTGCTGATGCAGAATTCCTGTGCTGTTTGATGAAATAACAAGTTTTCCTCAAATCTCTGTTTATTGTGCTTATCATTTCCTTATGTTTATCAAACCATACTCATATTGTATTAAGCTAGTAGTGAAGAAAAAGATTAGTACAAGATTTGTTTCATTACACCTTGTGCTCAATTTTTACTGCTGTGAATTGTTTGTCTTCAAGATTAACGATGTACATGAATTCTTAACTGCTCATGTGTCTGTTAATGCTATTTGTGAATGTTAACTAGAAATTCTTCAGTGCTTCTAGATTAATATTCTCGCTGTCCTTCTTTAGCAGTTTACGGTAAGATTCTTAATTGCCTTGCCTAAACTGGATACACCCCACCCAATCACTATTATAAACGTTTTTTCTCAGACACTAAACTGGCTCTGCAGCATCACTACAGCAAATCACTCAGCACCTCAAAATAACTAAAGGACCACTGACTCCATAGCCCAATGGACTAGAACACTTTGGAGAATGCATAAGTATCTTGACTGAAATTATCATCCAACCAAAATACAAAACAACTCTTGAATTCATAGCTAGCCTAAAATCATTACAAACAGAGATAAATATTAAAGAGAGAGCCCTCTTTGATTACAGCCTGGCTATAAGCTGTAATCAAAAGATTGGTTAGTGGTTACCCCGGCCGTATTCCCTTGGAGTCAAAGGGAACAACCTGGGTGTTAACATAAATGGCGACTCCACTGGGGACTTCTTAGGATTTTCCAATTTCCATACATCTCTCAAAGCTACAAATCAAGCCTGAAATCAGTCAGGAGGCCTTCAAAACTGTTTCTGTGTCACATTGACAGCTTTAGGGAAGAGCTCTTTCAGTGAATCTTCATCTCAGCTTTGAAATATATGTAGCCATTCCAAAATATTTATCCAGTCCTTGCAGATATAAAAAACTTCCTATAAAATCCTAAAAACAGTTAGAAGCTGGCTCCCAAGAAAAATCCACGGCATACTAGGGCAAATCCTGACCTTAATCCGCCCATCATTGTTGATAATCCAAATACTATCCCTAGAAACATTAGGAGGCAGCAAAGGCAGGAGCAGCCTGCTGATTTAACCTCAGATTCAGATCATCCCAGCCTCATCTCTACTCCATGCAAGGTCCTTTTCCGGTCTACCCCTAGTTCCCCTAGTTCACCATCCACATCTCAAAGTCCTCCTCTCACATCTTCATCCACTGCACATATCCCCTTGAACAACACCCTAGGTACTGCTACACCTGTTACCCTTGTAGTACACACCGTTCCTCTTATCCCAGTTGCCCCTGTTAATCCTCTAAACCCTGTAAATATGGCAAACAGATATGCACCCTTGCAAATACCAGCTAATGCTGCAGCTCTACCCCAAGATTACCAAACCAAAATCTCATATTTTGACTCTAACGGCCCTTTGACAGCTGTCCAGCATGCCAAAAGGATGCAAGACCATTTTGAGACCTATGAAATAGATGATGACAGTGTGAGAATGAGGATGTTTGTTCAAAGCCTAACTGGGGATGTAAGAACTTGGTTTAGATCCCTGAATGCAAATTCCATCACAACTCCTGATGAACTGTATCAAGCCTTTACTAGAAGATGGGAAAATAAGAAGGATCCTCTGCACATACTTGGTGAATATGACACTATCAAAAGAGGTCCCCAAGAGACTGTTTTGGAGTATTGTGCAAGATTCAACAATGTATATAACGCAATCCCACAAAATTTAAGACCCCCTCCTGATTTAGCTTTGTACAAATTCCCTGATGGTTTTGACCCTGACATGGCCTATCAGTTAAAGGAAAGAGACCCTCAAACCCTTGCAGAGGCCCAAAGGGTTGCTGTCACAGTGGAAGCCAACCTGATTGCCAAAAGAAACAGAGCAAGGTTGGAAAAGAAGACTGTTTTCAAAGAGGAACCCTCTGCTTTTGATCAAAAGCTGGATGCAATACTCAATGGAATGAAAAGATTGGGTGATAGAGTGGAATCGGTTGAAAGAAAATCATCATGGGAAGCACCACAAAACAACCCTCCTAGGAATCCAAATTTTAGGAGAACTCAAAACCCAAACGTTGGCAAGACCAGTGCTGACCAAGACATAAGACCCCCTTTCCAAGAAAATTATGCAGAGACTTCCACATCAACTGAACCCAATGAAGATTCTCAAATTAATTTAATGGGTCTAGATGGTGAAAGTCAAGTTTTCTTAACACAAGAAGATCATGAGGATGATGAAATCAAACTGTTCCAAACCAAATCAGGTGAATCCTTTGACTTTAAACAAGGCTATGACACTGCTGTTTATGATGTCCATAAACAATACAAGCTAAGAAGTAGAACTGTGAATGTAAATCAGCCTGAAAAGATAAAGGATAATCAGCAGCCTAAAAGAGCCATAGTCACAGAGCCTAATGACAAAACAAATTCACTTGCAGAAGAAGTAATTATTGAAGAGATTACTGAACCATTGTCCTTAAAACAGCAGCTTGTGGCTACTTCATCCTCCCACCTTAATTTAAATGTTACTCCTCAAGAGATGAGTAAAAAGGATAAGTCCCAAAATCAAGATAAAAATCAAGAAGAAGATCTAGTGAACAAGGAAAGGACTGTTATCCACAACCCTAAGACCCAATCTGAAAAACCCTTTGACCTAGAAACTGAAATTGGCAAACTAAAGATAGCAATTCCTCTCTCAGAACTAGCCAAGCATGACATCTATAAACAACAGATCAAGAAGTCCCTTCAACTCACTAGCAACAAAGATGATGTTAATGTGTTGGATGATACCCCAGAATTACTGTTTGGCCCAGAAGTGGATGGAAAAACAGTAGTCACAGGGGTATTACCTTTTTATGTCAGCTTACATATTCATGATAAGATATTACATAATGCAATGTTTGACTCAGGTGCCTCTCACAATCTCATGCCAAAAGCAGTCATGGAAAGATTGAATCTAGATATAACAAGACCATACAAGGACTTGTTTTCCTTTGACTCCAGCCAAGTCAAGTGTTTAGGTCTCATAAAGGATTTATGTGTGTCTCTGGTTCAATACCCAAACAAAACAATTCTAATGGATGTTGTAGTTGCTGATATCCCACCTAAGTATGGGATGCTATTATCAAGATCATGGGGAGCTAAACTCCAAGGTTCCCTACAATTAGACATGTCATATGCCACCATTTCTGTTTTTGGGAAACCAAAAAGACTATACAGAGAAACACTCATGAAATACATGGTCAGCAGTGAAGAAAAGCCTCAAAAATTTCCCATATATGCTGTCCATTCAGACATAGACTCATATATTCTCTTCAATGATAGTTCAGGTCTAACAAATAATGATGAAACCAAGACATTAAAACAAGAGCAGGGCTGTAGTGAACAAGATACTGCTATCCCAGAAGTAAAGCTGATCCAAACAAGTGATGAGACTGTTCTAAAGGATGAACAAAATACAAAACCAGAACTTCAGCTCACAGTCCCTGACCACGGAGAAGTTGTTAAATCTCCCCCAGACCAACAGATCCTATGGTTCATGGAGTTTGATGGGTCAGTCAACAATTTAGGGGCAGGAGCTGGAGTTTGGGTACATAATAAACAAAACAGTCATGCAGAGGGCAGAGCCTATAGATTGAACTTCAGATGCACTAACAACATGGCTGAATATGAGGCTCTTTTACTAGGTCTCAAGCTAGTAAAATCCCTACAAGCTATAAAAGTTTCAATCCTAGGAGATTCAGACCTAGTTATCCAACAAGTCAAGGGTAATTTTGTCACCAATGACAAAAGACTGAGGTCCTATAGGTCTGCTGCTGCTGAATTATTAAATTCGTTTACTGAATTTCAGATTACCAAAATTCCTAGGACTCAGAACCTTCATGCTCATAGCTTGGCCACATTTGCAAGTACCTGCAAGCTACCTTTTGAGCCCCACCACTGCTTTACAGCTGAGATAAAACACAGACCATCTGTCCCAAACAATGTTAAGGATTGGCAAGTGTTTGATGATGACATGCAAATAAACAACTTCTTGACTTTGCAGCAAGAATTTTCAGGACTAAATATTGACAATGATAGAGCAAGTCAATCACAAATACTTGATAGATCAAGTCAATCACAAATACTTGAAAGAGCAAGTCAATCACAAATACACGCTCAACAGAATAGCAAAGAAATATCACCTAAAACAGCTAACCAAATGCTACATCCTACAATTTTTAACAAAGACAACATACTAGAAATTCAACAAATTGATTGTGAAGAGACAACTGATGATGAAGCTGAAGTCATACAATTGAAGGACAATTTTCTTCCCACTGGTTTAGCCCCTCTAGAAGACATTTTTGATTCCAATGATGTTCCCAACAAACCAAAAATGCAGCCCCTCAACACTGCCATAGAAGAGTGCAACATTGGGACTGCTGAACAACCCAAAATCATAAAGCTGTCTGCTGCTTTACCCCCTGATCAAAAGCCTAAATACATTGACCTTTTTAATGAGTTCCAGGATGTATTTGCCTGGAGTTATGAGGATTTAAAATCCTATGACACCTCTGTAATTCAACACACCATCCCTCTCAAACCAGATCAAAAACCCTTTAAACAAAAACTTAGGAGAATTAATCCTATGCTTCTCCCAGCAATGGAACAAGAAGTACAGAAAATGTTTAAGGCAGGTATCATAGCACCAATCAGATTTTCTGATTGGATTTCAAACTTAGTCCCTACAAGAAAGAAAACCGGTGAGATAAGGCTTTGTGTTGACCTAAGGAACTTGAATCAGGTTTCCTTAAAAGATAATTACCCCTTACCTAAGATGGATCACATCTTGCAGAGAGTAGTGGGGGCCTCGAGAATTTCTCTACTTGATGGATTCTTAGGTTTCAACCAGATCTTAGTACATCCTGATGATCAGGACAAAACAACATTTACAACCCCATGGGGAACCTTCAAATATGTTAAAATGCCTTTTGGGTTGAAAAATGCAGGGGCCACATTCCAAAGGGCAATGGATATTGCTTTTGCCAAAGAGATTCATGACTTCCTTGTCATTTATCTAGATGACCTCACACCTTTTTCCAAATCTGACCAAGAACATTTGAAACATTTGAGACAGATATTCATAACTTGTAGGAAATATGGAATTTCCTTAAATCCTAAAAAATCCCTGTTTGGTTTAGAGGAAGGTAAACTGTTAGGTCACATCATCTCTAAAGATGAAATTAGGATTGATCCGGACCGAATCCAGGCCATCTTACAAATGCCTCATCCAAGAAATGTGAAGGAATTACAAGCCTTCTTGGGGAAAATCAACTTTCTAAGGAGATTTATCCCAAATCTGGCCGAATTAAGTAGGTTACTCAATAATATGCTTAAAAAGGATTCAAAGGTAAAATGGTCAGTAGAAGCAAGTCAAGCATTTGAAGGAATAAAGGTGGCCCTCACCCAAACTCCAGTTCTAACAAATCCACAATTTGATAGGGAATTTATCATATTTTCCTTTGCCTCCCAACACACAATTGCCGCTGTTTTATTACAGAAAGATGACCAAGGAAATGAGAAACCCATTGCTTTCTTTAGTAAAGCTCTTAGAGATGCACCCTTGAAATACCAGATCATGGAAAAGCAAGCATATGCCTTGGTCAAAGCTATCAAAGACTTTAGGATCTACATCCTGTACTCCCATGTTATAGCCTATGTACCAAGCCCAATTGTGAAAGACATACTTACTCAAGAGAACTTGGAAGGTAGAAGAGGAAAATGGATTGCCAACATTTTGGAATTTGATATTGAAATAAAACCTACAAAACTGATAAAAGGGCAGGGCTTGGCCAAATTAATGTCTGAAACAAATTTCCAAGCCTTGGACATCAATCAACTGGACAGTGAACCGGAGCTGGCGACTCCAAAGATCAATGTAGCCTTTGAACAATCCCCCTGGTATTCTGATATCTGTTATGTGTTACAAAACCTGTGTGCTCCCCCAGGACTGTCCAGAACTAAGTGTAGGTTTGTGAAAATGAAAGCCTCTAAATTCTGTGTTATGGATGGAAATTTATTTTGGAAAAACCATGAAGGGATATTGCTAAACTGCCTAATTGAGAATGAAACTGACAATATCATAAAAGAATTTCATGCAGGTGACTGTGGTGGACACTTGTATTGGAAGTCCACTGTGGATAAAATACTAAGGGCTGGTTACTACTGGCCCACCATGTTCTCTGATGTCAAGAAATTTACCACCTCATGTCATAAATGTCAAGTGTTTGAGGGAAAGAGACAGTTGCTGCCACTTCCCTTGAGGCCTATTGCAACAGAGAGACCTTTTCAACAATGGGGCTTGGATTTCATTGGGGAAATTCATCCCTCATCTTCAGGCCAACATAGATGGATCTTAACAGCCACAGACTACTTCACCAAGTGGATTGAAGCTGTTCCATGCAGACAAGCAAATGATTCCACTATCATTCAGTTCTTGGAGAACAACATATTGGCTAGATTTGGCTGCCCTGACAAAATAATAACAGACAATGCTGCTGCTTTCAGATCCAAGAAAATGGTGAATTTCTGCCACAAATTTCACATTACCTTAGGCCATTCTACTGCATACTATCCCCAAGGTAATGGCCTTGCTGAGTCATCAAATAAAAGCCTGGTAAACATTATAAAGAAAGTGCTAGAAGAGAACAAAAAGAATTGGCATAAGAAGCTTGTGAATGCTCTATGGGCAGATAGACTAACAACCAAGAGATCAATTGGGACCAGCCCATATGAGTTGGTTTATGGATTAGAAGCCAAATTCCCTTCATCACTAGGGGTGCCTGTTATGAAACTTCTTCAAGAAAGTCAAGCAGAACCAAATGATATGCAAAGAAGGATCAATCAAATAATATGTTTACAGCAAACTAGAGATCAAGTGTACAACAGAGTTCAAGTGTTACAAGAAAAGCTAAAGAAGGCCTTTGACAGAAGAACTAAGGCAGAAGACTTTAATGTTGGAGACAAAGTCCTCAAATGGGATTCAAGAAGGGAAGATAAGGGAAAACATGGAAAATTTGATTCCCTTTGGAGAGGACCATTTGCTGTCCAAGCAGTACAAGGAAACAACACTTATTTCCTTAAGAGTCTTAATGAAACTGATTTGGATGAAGGTCCTGTGAATGGCAGGATGCTCAAGCACTATTTTGACTACCACCCATAAGTGCAGCATGAGTTTTCCCTTGTACATATCCAGATGTATATATTATTTTCTGTTAAGATGTAAAATTGCAGTTTTTCAAGTTTTCTTAACTTCCAGCAAAAGGTAAATAGGATCAAGAAGTCTACCAAGAAGGGAAGTACACAATTTTGACATTTCAAAGCAGCAAGCTTCAAAATTTTGATAAAGGCAGTCAATGGGCCAAGGCATTCTGACCTGTTGTTCTTGGTCTTTCAAATGAAAAACCATCCCCATGTGGAGCCACTGTTAGCTACCTATACCAATAGGTTTCATATTTCATGATTGACAATGAAAAGTTCCAAATATGCTCTGCTTTGATCATGCAAAGATCACATATTTCCTAGAGAAAACAATCTGTGTATATAGCTTGATGTTGTCTCAATTTTGATGGGTGGTCCAACAGCCTAATCTGGATCATGCCATGTTTTGAATTTCCAGTTGTAGAATAGAGAAAGAAGTCTGTCCAAACTGTTTAATCTTGGCAGACAAGTAGTCTAGGTAGAGAAGAAAGGTTCCCAACTGCTTAATCTGGGACCTTGGAAGAAATAAGGGTAGAAGTAGATAGAAAAACAAAAGAAAAGCCAGAGAAAAGAAAAGGCAAATAAGGGTCTGCAAGTCCAAGTGCACCCTCCAAGAAGAAACAAAAAATGCTAGGCAAATAGATGGGTAGGCAGATGAGGTTGCAGAAATATCATTCCTTGCAAATAAATATGTGCTGAAATGTTCACAAAGCAAAAACAATGAATTGAGAAGGTGTTCTTCTCTATCAGGTGGCAGCAAAGCAAAGAAGCATGTCTAACCTCCCTTCTTCCCCTCTTCCCATTCATTACTAACATCCTATCATCAGTTGAGATTCATGGAAGAATTAATGGTTTTATGGTGGTTCTTAGTCCTTTAAAAGCCACATTTCTTGTCTAAAACTCTTTTTATTTTGATCTACTCCCTAAGCTAAGTTATTTTCAATAAACTTAGTATTATTTCCCCTCATCAACTCCTTTCATCCATATTAACCCCTAATTTTATTATATAAACCCCTATGTTACCCTTTCCCTAGTATTATAACACCATGGTGTATAAACCCCAAACACTGTATAAATATCCCTCCCTTGGCACTATAGCCAAATAAGTTGTTTAGGGAGACTCCAGTCCACCAGGGGCTGTGGTCAACCCTGTCTTGGGGTTGCTCTAACCTCTGGTTATGAGCAACAACCTTTCCCCTAAACCCTTACCTTCCCTCTGCTCAAAACGCCACAGAAAACCCCTTCCCCCTGCTAAACCCACTCCTAAACCTCTTTTCCCTTATAAAACCCTTGAAAAACCCAAAAATCCCCAAAACAAATGCAAAAACCCATAACCCTAAGGTTCTCCGCCCGAAAATATTTAATTTAATATTTTAAAAAGGCCAGCGGGACCCCCCAACCTGCACGATCCGTCGGAGGACCCGCCAGCCGTCAGATCTCCGCCGCCCAGATCTAACGGTGGGCGGTAATTATCACTCCCCGACCTGCCTACCTTTAGCGTCCGGGGAAAGTGGTTTTCCGCCCCGTACAAGGGACGCGTGGCAGGCGGTGGGGTTGTTCGGAGCCCCCCTCCCCGATACCGCCTTTGGCCCAAAGGTGGTGCGGGGAACCCGCTTACCGCCTCCCCATTACCACCCATCCGGCGCACGTCACCCTCACGTCAGCCTGACGTCATGTCGCTTCCGCCCGCCCCCGCGTCCCGTGGCCCTCCACGTCGCATCTATCTGCCACCGTGTCCTGCCACCTTGGCCTACACCTCAGCAGCCACGTCACCTCCGTACCCAGGCCCCACCATGACGTCATGCTGACGTCATCGGCGGAAAAGCGCCAATAGCATGTTTTTTCCAAATTTGTCGTTATAAATGACCAAATTAGCCGTTTGCGGTCATTTTCACGCACAAACGACGTAGCCGTTGCGAACCAGCTTGCCGCGAAATCTGTTTCCAGCCATCAAATTCAAGATTGAGACCGCTACAAGTCAAGAATTCAGCTGCATTAAGCCTCCACGGCCCGGCCCGCAGGCTTCCAAGCTAGTTTATCCAGGTATTTCACCAGATTTCCCCATTTTGCCCATGCATTCCATTTCTCTGTAAATTCACCATTGAAGACTGGTCAAAATCCACAGTCTAGCTCTGTCTGCTAACCAAGAGTCAGCTAAAGTAACTTGCATTGCCCCCAGAACTAAAAATTGGCATTAAAACAGTCGTTCCGCGGGCCAGAACCATAAAATTGTCCTCGAGGTGCTCGGCATTGTTCCCTTTTGCCGAGTACAGGCCAGCTGCAATTTCTACCAAAGGAAACCTCATACCCTCTGCAACTTACCCTTAGCAATTCACATCCCTGTGAATTTGCAAACAAACTACAGAAACCAGCTTGCATTTTCCACTGAGAAAAACACTTCAGACTTGGTCTACATTAGGCCTATTACTTAAGCTCTTAAAAAACTTTGCAAGCCATTGCCATCACCTTATTTCAAAATCAAGTTTTACAATGGCTGCTTCTGCATCCTCATCCCTCAGTGTAGCTCCATTAAATCCACCAAATAAAGAGCTGGAGGCCTTGGCATTTGCTGACAAGGACTATCTTATTGAAGACTTTGAGGGTAACAGGGACTTCTTGCAGACCTTCTGTCAATTAAGAGAGGACTATAAGGATGGTCATGGTACACATGGGATATGGGAGTCAAACCTACCATACTATTGTCTCCCAGCTGTAAATGTCTTCCCTGAAATCATTCACCTATGTGCTGAAAACTATGATGTGCAGCACAGAGCTATTAGCACTCCATCTGGGAGGATCCTTTTCTACATTAATGCTGAGTCCATCAACAAAATGTTACATTTTGATCAGACAGAGTTGCTAATCCCATTTTCCATGAACTATTTGCTAGACACTGGTGCCAAGATGACCAGTGAGGATATTCAAAAGGTCACCAGGACATTCATGAGACCTGAGTGCCAGCCTACAGAGCCACCTCCCTACCTGGCTGTCCATTTCAATGATGTAGGCAGGCTTCTACTAGACATGATTGCCTATGTGTTGGGATACAAAAACAGTGAGCATGTGGATAAAACAATGCTGGTATTGCTATCTGCTTACAGCCCACGCCAACCCCCTGCCCGCAAATATAACTTTGCTAAGTTCATAGCTAACAAGATTCATGATCAGTTGAGCAGAGTGGACAGACAGGGGGTCTTCAAGTACTCGGCCTATATTTACCACCTGTTCATGTACTATCATTCTGAAGCCTTCCCATGCTACATCAAAAGGCTGGATCACAGAGGGGAAAGAAGATCTGTCATCTTCTGGACCTCTGTCTATCACAAAGTCACAAATTCACCCTACACCTACTGTGAATTTGTTGACCAATTTGTATACCCAGTCTCTTTCCTGTTGATGAGGTCCCCTCCTCCTCGAATATCAAATGAGATAAAGAAAGCTCTGCAGCTTTCCAAAAAATATAAAATAGGTGACTGGTACCTGTATGAGAACCATACTGTCATTAGGATCTATGGCTGTGAGCTCTGTCCATACAGGCTCCCAAAATATGTACCTATGAGGTTATTTGCCTTGGAGTATTATAGGCAGTTGATTCAGTCCGACCTCACCCATTTCCACAGCGCCAAAAAGAAGGCCCACCTCAAGTTCAAACACCAGTTGGGCCCCTTCATCATGAACAGGAAAGAAGGGTGGGAAGATGCAGACCTAATCCTTAAGGATAAATACAAGCTGTCCTATAGTTTTCGGTGGGTCCATTATGACCCTGAAGGTTTCATCACTGCTAGGAGAAACAAGTATAGGCTTATAGGCATTAAGCATTGCCAGTACCCACACATTGAAAAATATGCCAACCTGCAAGAATGGCAGATGGATACTCTAGTTGAAAATCTAACTGAGGAAGAGACAAAGCTAAAGAATATGAAGGAGATTGAAAAAACTATTGACCTAGACTATGTGCAGCAGGTACCTTTCAGACCGCCTTATTCAGTGGGAGAAGGGACCTCGGCCACAAGGACTGCACCACAAGCCCCCTCTACATCAGCACCGGCGACAGACAAAGGCAAAGGCATAATGGGTGCAGAGGAAGAAGCAGTGAAAGAAAAGCCTGCCCTTGTAACAGAGCAGCAAACAGAACAGCAGCAAGGGCAAACTGTCCTTCCACAAACTGAGCTACCAGCAGCTCCAGCACTGCAAATTCCACCCCCACAAACTGAGCCAGTAACTGCTCCAATTTTACAGACCCCAGCACATGAGGAAAGGGGGACAAAGAGAGATAGAGAAGAGTCCACTCCTCTCAGTGGATCCTCCCACCAGCCAGAAGCCAAAAGGCAAAGAGCAGACTCCCCAGAGGTAGAAGACATTACTGAAGATGTCTTGGATAGTGCAAGAAAAGACAGGGAGGGCAGTCAGCATACAGGTACAAGCTCCTTTCAGCAGGAGCAAACTTTACAGCTCGGTTTGGAGGTGTCCTCTTCTTCCCAACAAAGCAAGAAGCCCAAGAGCACCAAGGCTTCTTTCAAACAAATAAAAGCTCAGAATGAGCTGCTAAGGGCTGAGGTCTACAAGCAATTTATAGATGCAACACCAGCCCAGCAAGAAAGGCTAATGTCGGTATATGACATTCAAGAGGAAAAATTGCTCCTCAGCCACTTTAAGCCCAAAGGGCCGCAGCCTAAGACAGTTGCAGATTTTGTAAAGACAAGGGTGGAGGTCCTAGCCAGAGATATACATCCCATGGACCAGATTGAACTCCATAAGCAAGCTGGGGAGATGGTCTATGCAACCTTGGTGGAGAAGGCCACCATGGCACATGAGCTGAAAGAGTCCCTCAAAAACACCAATACCCAGTTGGACTTTGAGAGAATGTCCTCTCTGGCCAAAGACAATAGAATAAAGTCTCTGGAGGAGATCATCATTGATCTAGGACATGATCCTAGTGATCCAAAGGGTGTGAAGGCCCTTATGAAGAGGAAAGATGATGACCTCAATGCCTTGAAGAAAAGATTGAAGCTGCAGCCCACAGAGCACCCTCAAACAGCAGAACTTCAAAAGCAAAAACAGGCTGAGGACCAACTGGACCTCCTAATGCAGCAAGACCAGAGGATCAGGGAATTGGAGAGAGAGCTGGAAGGAGCATTACAAGATAAACAGGCATAATCCACTTCCCAAGCTCCTCCAACTACTTCAACAACAGCTGCAACTTTAGGGGCAGCAGTGGCCCCCACAACAGAAGCAGCAGGAACAGCAGCAGCTCCAGATGCCAGCCCAAGTGTAGAGGAATTGACCAAGGCCGTCAAAGCAATGGAGCTCCAGGCAAATGAAATAAAGACGGCCAAGGAGAAGTTGGCAGAACTGGATGCCAAGTATGACAAGTCCAAAGTGATTGTAGCAGAACAGGGCAGAGAAATAAAGGCCCAAAAAGAAAAGATAAAGGCCTTAGAGAAAGAGCTGAATCTGGAGACTGCTATGGCCGACATAAAGAGAATCCTATGGGCCAAAATTGGCCAATCCATCAAACAGCAATGGAGGTCAATAAAAATAATGCATGAGCAGATGGATTTAATGGGTCAAGCTCAAGCAGAAATTCAGAAGGCCAAGACAGTGCTAGGGAACAGAGCAGAGCAGGCAAACAGAATGATAGACTTCCTGAACAGGCAAGAAAGGGAGGAATTGGCTGCTATAGGCATTCCCAACAGAACAGAGGCTGCCCTCTCTGCCAAGAAGGTACTAACTCTCAGGAACTATATACAAACATTGGAGAGGAAGTACTATGAGATGCAAGCAGATGTGGAGGAATACAAAGTTAAAATGGGAGTGCTGCAAGCAAAAGGCCTGCCCAGCTTACTAAGTGGTGCAGGAAAATTGATCTCTTCAGATCAAATGGCCAACAGAATGGCAACCACTATTGAAAATCAGATTATTGCATCTGGCAGTTCATCTGAACAAGCAGGGCCTCCCACAGGGCAGAGCTTATATGACAAACTTGAAGGCCTGTTCTTCATTGAGAATGAAGTGAATCACCTGTTTGAAACCCCTCCCAATCTTTATATACATACAGAGGCCGAGGAAACATTGATAAAGATGCACAGACATCAAATGCCTAAGGAGGATTGGTGGCAATTCATGCTTTAGATTTTGCCACGGTAGCTTCAGTCATTCGGCCACTGCCAGCTCCAGGTCACTACAAGACAAACAACATGACAAATTTCAGCAGTTAAAGCAGCTAAAAAAGTGACTCATCACATAAGACAATGACAACTATCCAAGTTTCAGACAGCACATCTCCAGCCGACTCTAACAGCCATAAAGTCCAAATATCTTCTGACTATTTTGACAGCTGAGGCATTAAGGAATTACGGCAGCATTCACTCCTTCAGCTACTGCATTCCAGAGATTAGCATATCATAAATGAGATATTAACTCATTCGCTGATATTTTTGATGTAAATTTTGTATATATACTCCCCTGAGTAACATATAAGGGGTTGGTAATTTTCTCTATGAGACAAATGTATTGTACACTTTCAGAATTATCTAATACAAAGGGCTGGATGAGCTCAGTGATTTCCTGAAATCTTTGATGTCTGGATGATGCTACATGTGCTGATGCAGAATTCCTGTGCTGTCTGATGAAATAACAAGTTTTCCTCAAATCTCTGTTTATTGTGTTTATCATTTCCTTATGTTTATCAAACCATACTCATATTGTATTAAGCTAGCAGTGAAGAAAAAGACTAGTACAGGATTTGTTTCATTACACCTTGTGCTCAAATTTTACTGCTGTGAATTGTTTGTCTTCAAGATTAACGATGTACATGAATTCTTAACTGCTCATGTGTCTGTTAATGCTATATGTGAATGTTAACTAGAAATTCTTCAGTGCTTCTAGATTAATATTCTCGCTGTCCTTCTTTAGCAGTTTACCATAAGATTCTTAATTGCCTTGCTTAAACTGGATACACCCCACCCAATCACTATTATAAACGTTTTTTCTCAGACACTAAACTGGCTCTGCAACATCACTACAGCAAATCACTCAGCACCTCAAAATAACTAAAGGACCACTGACTCCATAGCCCAATGGACTAGAACACTTTGGAGAATGCATAAGTATCTTGACTGAAATTATCATCCAACCAAAATACAAAACAACTCTTGAATTCATAGCTAGCCTAAAATCATTACAAACAGAGATAAATATTAAAGAGAGAGCCCTCTCTGATTACAGCCTGGCTATAAGCTGTAATCAAAACATTGGTTAGTGGTTACCCCGGCCGTATTCCCTTGGAGTCAAAGGGATCAACCTGGGTGTTAACACATGGCATGATCCAGATTAGGCTGTTGGACCATCCATCAAAATTGAGTCCAGATCAAGCTATATACACACATTGTCTTCTCTTGGAAATATGGGATCTTTGTATCATCAGAGCAGAGCATATTTGGAACTTTCTTTGCCAATCATGAAATATGAAACCTATTGGTATAGGTAGCTAACAATGGCTCCACATGGGGATGGTTTTTCCATTTGAAAGACCAAGAACAGCAGGTCAGAATGCCTTAGCCCTTGACTGCTTTTACCAAAACTTGAAGTATGCTGCTTTGAAATGCCAAAATTGTGCTCTTCCCATCTTGGTAAATCTCTGAACTTATTTGCCTTTTGCTGATACCTTATAAAACTTGAGAAACTGCATTTTTACATATTTTAAAGAAAGCAATATATACACCTGGATATGTACAAGGGAAACACAACTGCACTTATGGATAGTAGTCAAAATAGTGCTTCAACATCCTGCCATTTACAGGACCTTCATCCAAATCAGCTTCATCAAGACTTTTAAGGAAATAAGTATTGTTTCCTTGTACTGCTTGAACAACAAATGGTCCTCTCCAAAGGGAATCAAATTTTCCATGTTTTCCTTTATCTTCCCTTCTTGAATCCCACTTGAGGACTTTGTCACCAATGTTGAAATCTTCTGCCTTGGTCCTTCTATCAAAAGCTTTCTTTAATTTTTCTTGTAAAACTTGAACTCTGCTGAAAACTTGGTCTCTAGTTTGCTGCAAACATATTATTTGATTGATCCTTCTTTGCATATCATTGGGCTCAGCTTGACTTTCTTGAAGCAGTTTTATAACCGGAACCCCTAGTGATGAAGGAAATTTGGCTTCTAATCCATACACCAACTCATATGGGCTGACCCCAATTGATCTCTTGGTTGTTAGTCTATCTGCCCATAAGGCATTGACCAGCTTCTTATGCCAATTCTTCTTATTTTCTTCCAGCACCTTCTTTATGATGTTTACAAGGCTTTTATTTGATGATTCAGCAAGGCCATTTCCTTGGGGATAATATGCAGTAGAATGGCCCAAGGTTATGTGAAATTTGTGGCAGAAATTCACCATCTTCTTAGATCTGAAAGCAGCAGCATTGTCTGTTATTATTTTATCAGGACAACCAAATCTAGAAAGAATATTAGTCTCAAGGAACTGAATGATAGTGGAATCATTTGCTTGTCTGCATGGAACAGCTTCAATCCATTTAGTAAAGTAGTCTGTAGCTGTTAGAATCCATCTATGTTGGCCTGAAGATGAGGGGTGAATTTCCCCAATGAAATCCAAGCCCCATTGTTGAAAAGGTCTCTCTGTTGCAATAGGCCTCAAAGGAAGTGGCAGTAATTTTCTCTTTCCCTCAAACACTTGGCATTTATGACATGAGGTGGTAAATTTCTTGACATCAGAGAAAACAGTGGGCCAATAGTAACCAGCCCTTAGTATCTTATCCACAGTGGACTTCCAATACAAGTGTCCACCACAGTCACCTGCATGAAATTCTTCCATTATTTTGTTAGTCTCTTTCTCAATTAAACAGTTTAATAATATACCCTTATGGTTTTTCCAAAGCAAATTACCATCCATGACACAAAATCTTAAAGCTTTCATTTTTAGGAACCTACACTTAGTTCTGGACAATCCTGGTGGAGCACACAGGTTTTGCAATACATAACATATATCAGAATACCAAGGGGATTGTTCAAAGGCTACATTGATCTTTGGAGTCGCCAGCTCCGGTTCATTGTCCAGCTGGTTTATGTCTAAGGCTTGGAAGTTTGCTTCTGTCATTAGTTTGGCCAAACCTTGCCCTTTTATTAGTTTTGTAGGTTTTATCTCAATATCAAATTCCAAGATGTTGGCAATCCATTTTCCTCTTCTACCCTCTAGGTTTTCTTGAGTGAGTATGTCTTTTACAATGGGACTTGGCACATAAGCTATAACATGGGAATAAAGGATGTAAATCCTAAAGTCTTTAATGGCCTTGACCAAAGCATAAGCTTGTTTCTCCATGATCTGATATTTTAGAGGTGCATCTCTAAGAGCTCTGCTAAAGAAAGCAATGGGGTTCTCATTTCCTTGGTCATCTTTCTGTAATAAAACAGCAGCTATAGTATGCTGGGAGGCAAAAGAGAAGATGATAAATTCTCTGTCAAATTGAGGATTTGTTAAGACTGGAGTTTGGGTAAGGGCCAATTTTATACCTTCAAAGGCTTGATTTGCCTCAACTGTCCATTTCACTTTTGAATCCTTCTTTAGCATGTTATTTAGTAATCTGATCAATTCTGCTAAGTTTGGGATAAACCTTCTCAAGAAGTTGATCTTACCCAAGAAGGCTTGCAATTCTTTGATGTTTCTTGGGTGGGGCATTTGTAAGATAGCTTGTATCCTGTTCGGGTCAATTCTTATGCCATCCTTAGAAATGATATGTCCTAACAACTTACCTTCTTCCAAACCAAATAGAGATTTCTTGGGATTCAAGGAAATTCCATATTTCCTGCATGTTAAGAAAATCTGTCTCAAATGCTTCAAATGTTCTTGGTCTGATTTTGAGAAAGGTGTGAGGTCATCTAAATAAATGACAAGAAAGTCATGAATCTCTTTGGCAAAAGCAATATCCATTTCTCTTTGAAATGTTGCCCCTGCATTTTTCAATCCAAAAGGCATTTTTACATATTTAAAGGTTCCCCATGGGGTTGTGAATGCAGTTTTGTCTTGATCATCAGGGTGCACTAGGATTTGATTAAAACCTGAGAATCCATCAAGTAGTGAGATCCTTGATGCTCCTACCACTCTTTGGAGGATGTGATCCATCTTAGGTAGGGGATAGTTGTCTTTGAGGGATACTTGGTTTAGGTTTCTAAGATCAACACAGAGTCTTATTTCACCAGTTTTCTTTCTTGTAGGCACTAAATTTCAGATCCAATCAGAAAACCTGATTGGTGCTATGATACCAGCTTTAAACATTTTTTGTACCTCTTTCTCAATTGCAGGGAGAAGCATGGGGTTTATCCTTCTCAATTTTTGCTTGAATGGCTTTTGATTTGGCTTGAGAGGGATTGTGTGTTGGATAACAGAGGTGTCATAGGATTTTAAATCCTCATAACCCCATGCAAAGACATCTTGAAACTCTTTGAAGAGGTCAATGTATTTAGGCTTTTGATCAGGAGGTAAGGACGCAGACAATTTTATTATCTTGGGTTTTTCAACAGTTCCAATGTTGCATTCTTCAATGGCAGCATTAAGGGGCTGCATCTTTGGTTTTCTAGGGACATCATTTGAATCAAAGATATCCTCTAGTGGAGTTAGGCCCGTTGGAAGAAAATTGTCTTTCAATTGTATTACTTCAGCCTCAGCATCAGCCACTTCTTCACTACTGATTTGTTGAATTTTTTGTATATTGTCTTTGTTAAAAATTGTTGGATGTAGGATTTGGTGAGCTGTCTTAGGTGATATTGGCTTGTTTTTTAGTTTACTCAGTATTTGTGATTGACTTGCTCCCTCAATATCAATATTTAATCCTGCAAATTCTTGTTGCAGGGTCAGGAAATTATTTATTTGTGCATCATCTTCAAATACTTGCCAGTCCTTGACATTGTTTGGGACAGAAGGTTTGTGTTTTACCTCGGCTGTAAAGCAATGGTGGGGCTCAAAAGGTAACTTGCAGGTGCTTGCAAATGTGGCCAAGCTATGAGCATGCAGGTTATGGGTTCTGGGAATCTTGGCAATTTGAAATTCAGTGAAGGACTGTAGTAGCTCAGCAGCAGCAGATCTATAAGATCTCAGTCTTTTATCATTAGTAACAAAATTTCCCTTTACCTGTTGGATAATCAAGTCTGAATCTCCCATAATTGAAACTTTTATGGCTTGTAAGGATTTTACTAGCTTAAGGCCTAGCAAGAGAGCTTCATATTCTGCCATGCTATTAGTGCATCTGAAATTTAGTCTATAGGCTCGACCTTCTGCATGATTGTTCTGCTGGTTATGTATCCAAACCCCAGCTCCTGCCCCTAATTTGTTAACTGACCCATCAAATTCTAAAAACCATAGGTTCTCTTTTTCTAGGGGAAATTCAATGACTTCTCTGTGATCTGGGATAGTGAGTTGAAGCTCTGGTTTTTCACCTGGTTTGTCTTCTAGGACAGTCTGATCACTTGATTGGATCAACTTTATTTCTAGAGCAGTAGCTTGTTCATTAATGTCCTGATCTTTTTTATGTGTCTTGGTTTCTTCATCATTTGTAAGACCTGAATTATCATTGAAGAGAATATATGAATCTATATTGGAATGGACAACATATATGGGGAAGTTTTGAGGTTTTTCTTCACTGTTGACCATGTATTTCATAAGTGACTCTCTATATAACCTCTTGGGTTGCCCAAAGACAGAGATGGTTGCATATGACATGTCTAGTTGTAGGGAACCTTGGAGTTTAGCCCCCCATGATCTTGATAACAACATCCTATATTTAGGTGGGATATCAGCAACCACAACATCCATGAGAATTGTTTTATTTGGGTACCGAACAAGGGACACACATAAGTCTTTTATCAAGCCTAGACACTTGACTTGGCTGGAGTCAAATGAAAGTAGGTCCTTATATGGTCTTGTAATATCTAGATTCAATCTTTCCATGACTGATTTGGGCATCAAGTTGTGAGAGGCACCTGAATCAAACATTGCATTGTGTAGTATCTTGTCATGAACATGCAGGCTGACATAGAAAGGTAGGATACTTGTGACTGCTGTTTTTCCATCAACTTCTGGACCGAACAATAATTCTGGGGTGTCATCCAACACATTGACATTATCTTTATTACGAGTAATTTGAAGGGACTTCTTGATTTGTTGTCTATAAATGTCATGCTTGGCTAGTTCTGAAGGAGGAACAACTACCTTCAATTTGCCAATTTCAGCTTCTAAGTCAAAGGGTTTTTCAGATTGGATTTTGGGGTTGTGGATGACAGTCTTTTCCTTGTTCACTAAATCTTCTTCTTGATTCTTATCTCGGTCTTGCGGCTTGTCCTTCTTACTCATTTCTTGAGGAGTGTTACTTGGATTGGGCTGCAAGGGTGATGAATCTGCTGGTTGCTGTTTTGAGGGAGATGTTTCAGTTATTTCTTCAACTGTTACCTCATCTGTACTTGGACAAGTTTTGTCACTTGGTTCTGTGATAATAGCTTTCTTAGGCTGTGTTGTGTCCTTTGTCTTGTCAGGCTGTGTCACATTTATAGTTCTGCTTCCTAGCTTATATTGTTTATGAACTTCATAAACAGCTGTGTCGTATCCTTGTTTAAAGTCAAATGACTCACCTGACCTGGTTTGGAATTGCTGAATGTCATCATCTTTATGATCCTCTTGACTTAGAAAAACTTGCTGCTCATCATTCAGGCCCATCAGGTTAATGTGGGTGTCATCTGTTTGCTCATCCGAAGTGGATGCCTCAGTATAGTTTTCCTGGAAAGGGGGTCTTATGTCTGGGTCAGAACCAGTCTTGCCAACGTTTGGGTTTTGATTTCTCCTAAAGTTTGGATTCATGTTAGGGTTATTTTGTGGTGCATCCCATGATGACTTTCTCTCAACTGATTCTACTCTTTCCCCCAATCTCTTCATGCCGGTGAGTATTGCATCCAGTTTTTGATCAAAGGCTGAGGGTTCTTCTTTGAAGGTGGTTCTCTTTTCCAATCTTGCCCTGTTTCTTTTAGCAATCAGGTTAGCCTCTACTGTGACAGCAACCTTTTGGGCTTCTTCAAGGGTTTCAGGTGCCCTTTCTTTTAATTGATATGCCATATCAGGGTCAAAACCATCAGGAAATTTGTACAAGGCCAGATCAGGGGGAGGTCTTAAATTCTGTGGTATTGCATTATATACATTATTGAATCTTGCACAATACTCCAACACGGTCTCTTGAGGACCTCGTCTGATTGTGTCATATTCACCAAGTATGTGCAGTGGATCTTTCTTCTTCTCCCATCTATTAGTAAAAGCTTGATAAAGGTCATCAGGGGTTGTGATGGTATTTGCAGCCAGTGATCTAAACCAAGTTCTTACATCCCCTGTGAGGCTCTGAACAAAGACTCTCATTCTCACACTGTCATCATCAATTTCATAGTTCTCAAAGTGGTCTTGCATCCTTCTAGCATGCTGAATTGCTGTGAAAGGGACAGTGGAGTCAAAATATGAGATCTTGGATTGATAGTCCTGAGGTAGAGCTGGAGCATTGGCAGGTAACTGCAGGGGTGCATATCTATTAGCCATATTTGCAGGATTTATAGGGTTAACAGGGATGACTGGGATAGCATGAATGACTGGTATAACAGGGGTAGTGGGAAAGGTGGAAACTAGAGTGTTGGTCAAGGGAATATGTGCAGTGGATGGAGGTGTAAAAGGAGGGCTTTGAGATGTGGATGGTGAACTGGGGGAATCAAGGGTAGACCGAAATAGAACCTTGATTGGAGTTGGAACAGGGTTTGGATGGGCTGTCTCAGGACTTAAATCAGCAAGAGTTTCCTGTCCCTGCTGCTTCCTGATGATCTTAGGGATTGTATTAGGATTTTCAAAAACAGCTGGTGGGTTGGGGTCAGGATTTGACCTTGTATACCGTGGATTCCTCTTGGGAGCCAGCTTCTGAACTTGTTTTTGAGTATGTTTTTTGGAATATTTTTATATCTGTAAGGACTAGGCAAGATTTTGGAATAGTTGTATATATCTCAAAGCTAACATGAAGATTGACTGAAGCAGCATTTATCTGAACCTGTTAATGTAAAACAGAAACAGTTGTGAAGGCTTCCTGGCTGGTATTCAGGCTTCATCTGTAGCTTTAGGAGATATACAGTAATTAGAAAATCCTAAGGATTCCCCAGCGGAGTCGCCAATTATGTTAACACCCAGGTTGTTCCCTTTGACTCCCAAGGGAATACGGCCGGGGTAACCACTAACCAATCTTTGGATTACAGCTCCTAGCCAAACTGTAATCAGAGAGGGCTCTCTCTTTATGATTTGTCTCTGTTCTGATAGTATTTTAGGCTAGCTATGATGTTCAGGGTTTTGTTTTATGTTTTGGTTGAGGGATGTCTTCTGTACCTAAGGTGGAAACCTTCAGATAGTTCTAGTCCATTGGGCATTGGAGTCTTTGGTTACTGGTTGTTTGAGAGGTAGATTAGGATTGCTGAAACTGTAGGACCTTTTGAATATCTCATGAAACAAACTTGATATTATAATGATGAAGTGTGTTTAACCAGTGAAAAGCAATTAAGAATTTTCCACTAAGCTTGGTTGTGAGAAAGAGATGTATTGTAAAGGAGCAGATTTGAATTCCTAAAACAATAATCACTGTGAAAGATACAGTGTAGAGGTGCAGCAATTAAGAATTACACCTTTATAACCATAACTGAGAAAAAACATTTATAATAGCATAGATTGAATTCAGGGTATTCTATGAATAAATCCTGGAATTAGTCTTTTTCTCTGCCATTAATTGTGAAATCTAGAACATGGATGAGTTATGAGAAAATAACAGAAACAACATAACGAAAGTTTAAGGAAACTTATTGAGCCATGAAAACACGCAGGAATCCTGTAGCACACAGCAATCGCATTACCACCCCTCAGACAACACAGACTTTGGAAATTCCATCGGCCTTTGTATTAAACTCTGAAAATTTACAGCCAAAGAACTCTTGAAGAGAAATCAACAACAACCCCTGCAAGATTATGCGAGGGGGGAATATATACAAGCGGTCATACAAAATATCTGAGGCGTTGAGTCATCTGAGAAATAAATACATTCACCAACTTGTACAGAAAGCAGATAAGAAGTTATTACATCATTGAATACAGAATAAGTGCTCTTTATGTATGTCAGAAGATATTTTGACCTTTGGAGGCCACTGAGTCGGTCTGACCGTTCTGCTTTAACTCTGAAAAATGCGCCTTTATGGCTGTCGTGCTGTAGTTTTTTGGCCCTGTCACCTGTAACTGTCACTGCTGCTCTGGTGGCCGAAATGGTTTTGCTGAGTTGGCTCAGCTCATTCTTCTCTATGCATGCTGATTTTATCAAAATCTTCCTGTGCATGCTAACTTGTATTTTTTGATGAAAAAACTTAGTGAATGGCTTCTGGTCTATAAGATCATCTGTATTGCCTTAGTCCACCATTCCTGTGTGGGCAATTGATGTCTAAGAATTGCCTCCAAAGTCTCATCAGCCTCTGTGTATTTGTAGAAGTTTGGAGGCACTTCAAACAGATGTTTAATTTCATTCATTATAAAGAATAAGTTCTCTACCCTGTTGAAGAGACTTTGTCCTGTAGCTGGCCCTGTTTCCTCTGAGGTGCTGGGCCTTTCAGTGATATGATTTGTGGCGAATGTGTTGACCCTCTTGGCATACTGCTCATGTGTAAGTAGCCTTCCTGCGTTGTTCAGTAAGCCAGGGAGACCTCTGTTTTGCAATGCCACATATTTGTCCATGAATCTATTGACCTCTGTCTGCATGTCCTGGGTCCTTCTTTCTAGTGTCTGCACTAGGCTTCTTAGTGTTAGGACACTCTTTATTAACAAAATAGTCTCAGTCCTGTTGGAGATTCCCATAGTTGCTAACTGAGCACTTGTTCTATTATTAAGCACATTGATCATCCTGTTGGCAACTTCAGGCATATTGCCTAGAGAGGCCCTTGATCTCTGAATTTCCTTCTGTGCTTTTGCAATGAGCTCCAACTGCTCATGAATGGTCTCAATATATTGCCATTGATCAGTTATGGATTGGCCAATATTGGCCCACAACACTGTCTTGAGCTCAGCTGTCACTTTGTCAAGTGTGAGCTCCTTCTCCAGCTCTTTTATCTTATCCTTAAGGGCCTTTATTTCCCTGCCCTTTTCTGCTATAGTCTGCTTGGATTTATCATATCTTTCATTGAGCTTGGCTAGACTCTCCCTGGCCTCATTTAGCTCTGCCATTTGGGCTTCCAGGGCTTGTATTTCATTCTTGAGCTTCTGCATATCCAGGCTTGGAGCCTGCTCTGTTGTTGGTGCAGTTGCTGATGTAGATGGTGCTGTCTGTTCAAGAGGAGGAGCTGTAGTTGGAGGGGCTTCCTCAAGGTTAATTATTTCAGGAGGAGGCTGAGATGTTTGACCTCCTTCCTTTTGCTGTAATGATGCTTGCAATGCTGCCTGTGCAGCCTCTGATTCTCCCAACTTTTCTTGAGTCTGGATCAGCTGTTTGTATAAAGACACCAGCAAAGCTGTGGCATCTTGATCATGTCTCAGCTGGGCAATTTCTTCCGTTTGAGGGTGAATAGTTGCTGGGATTTTGATCTTTTTCCTCAAAGCTGCCACGTCTGCATCCCTCAATTTCAATATTTCTTGTATGCCCTTGATGTCCTTGGGGTTATGCCCAATCTCTATGATTATATCTTCTAAGGCCCTGATCCTGTTGTCCTTTGCTTGAGAGGATGCTCTCTCCAACTCAAGTTGGGCAGCTGTATTATTTAGGCTATTTTCTAGCCTGTAGTTATCCAATGTCTTATCTGCCAAGGAGGCATACACCATCTCACCCGTTTGCTTATGCAATTCGATTTTGTCCATTGGGTGGATGTCCTTGGCAAGGACCTCAAGATTGGTCCTCAAGTAGTCTGAAGGGGACTGTGGTTGCAATGCAGTTGGCATGAAGTGACTCATGATCATTTTGCCTTCATTAACGTCGTATGCAGACATCAGTCTTTGTTGGTTAGTGGGAGCCATTTTCAACAAATGATTATATAGCTGAATTTTTATTGGCTCATTCCTCCTCTTTATGTCAATGAACTGCTGTTTGATGCTCAGTTCACCTTCTCTCTGCTGGCTTGAGGAGCTGACTTCTCCTCCCACTATCCTCTCTTGTTCCTGTTGGAAGGAACTTGTTGAGGCCTCCATACTTGGTGGGCCCATGCCCAAAGATTGCCCTATAGGCATTTCTTCCTCTAAGAAGGGATTTATTCTATGTCTTTTCTCCCCATGAGTTGTTGATGTTGTGAGGGGAGTCTCTCTGTCCCTCTTTCTGCTTATGTCTTCTTTTTGTGGGGTTTGGAGGACTGAGGCCTCCACTGTCGTTTCTGGCCTAGGAGGCACCGTGTCCTGAGCCTGCTGCTCAGTGGAAATTGGGGCTTCAGCTGCCTTTTCTTGCTGTAATGGCTACTCTTTCTCTTGTTGCCCCTCTTGTTGCTGTTGTACCTGTTGTTGTTGCTGTTGTGCCTCCTCATGAGGTGGTTGTTCTGGTTCCATCTCCTTTTCTTTGCCTTTGCTTGAGGTTTGCTCAGTAGCTTTAACCGCTTGCTGATTTGCTGTGGAGGAAGATGCAGCTGCTCCCACTTGAGTGCTTGGAAGAGTAAACACCTGTGCACAAAGCTCCAAGTCAGCCATCTTTTGGATATTTCTAACTGCTCTTTGATTTAATTCTTCTTGTGTAGCAGCCTCCTCTAAGGTTCCCCTCCTCCATTTTACTTGATTTGCATATTTTTCTATGTGAGGCAACCTTACATGGTCATAACCAGACAGCCTATACTTGACCCTTCTTAAAGTTATGAAGTGATTGGGGTCATAAGGTTTCCAAAGGAAACTGGTCTGTAGGCCAAGGGATTCTAACATGCTGTCGGCTTCTTGCCAACCTTCCTCCCTTTTATTGTAGATGAAGTGGCCTAATTGGTTTCTGACCTTGAGTTGTGCTTTCTTGCCTCTGCCTGAAAAGTGCAGCACATCAGCATTCCCAAATTGGCTGAAGTATTCCAGGGCAAACAATCTCATGGGCACATATTTGGGCAATCTGTATGGGGGCAACTCACACCCATATATTCTGATGACTGTGTGGTGTTGGTAATAGTACCAATCCCCGATGTTGTATGCCTTGGACAGCTGAAGAATCCTCTGCATCTCATCAGTTAGTCTTGGAGGAGGTGAGCTCATCATTAGAGACATGGCTGGGTGGATGAAGAGGTCTATAAATTCACAATAAGTGTATGGAGAAACAGATCTGCAGTGGAAGGCAGAGGACCAATACACCACTGACCTTGGATTTCCTTGTGCATCCACTCTCTTCATAGCAAAGTGTAACTTCTCATGTTGATAATACAAAATCAAGTGGTAGATGTAGGAGGTGTATCTGAACACCCTTTCTCTTGCCAAGTTCATTAATTGCTCATGTATTTTGTCAGATATGTAGGTGGCATAGTCATAACAGATTGGAGACTTGCCAGGGGCAAACATGAGCATCATCACCAGCACAGTCTCATCAACAAACTCAATTGAATTATAGCCCAAAATGGGACTGATCATGTCTACAAGGTCCCTGCCCAATTGGTTTAGGTAAACATGAGAAATGGGAGGGTACTTCACTGTGTCAGAGTCAATATATAATTGATTTAACTTGGTGACCTGAGCATCTGTTAATTTGGCTCCTTGCTTTATCAGATCAATCAGTGAAAGAGGAACCAATTTCTTCTCAGTTTTGAAATGGAGCATCTCTCTGATGGCTTCAGGGGTGACATAGAAAACAACTGAGCCTGAAGGGTCAATCACAGCCCTCTGAGTGGCATCGTAGGATTCAGCACATAGGTGGATTAGGTCAGGAAACTGGTTGACCTGAGGGAGTTTGAATAGAGGGAGGAAAGAATCCCAAATGCCCAATACATCTGTTCCAGCCTCATGTTTAATCCTCAACTCATTCAGCAAATGAATGTGGTACTTGCTGTGCATTAGCATTTCTTCTGCTATCTGATAATCCAGGTCTGCTAGAGGCTGCCAATCCAATTGTCTCTGAGGGGCATTTAAAGGAGCAATGTTCAATGCTACAGGAGCTACTGGTGGATCCATGGTTACTTTTAGGATTTCTGTTGTTTATAAACTGGTGTTACTGTGCAGAGCAACACCAAAGAGTTTTCTTTGAACAGAAAGGTAAATTACTGAGGAACAGAGGATAAATGGTCAATTGCAGCAATTGAAATACTGCTTAAAGTATGGATAAGATAAATGCCTGGCCTTAAACTCTTTTTCTCCGCCAAAGGGTGCAATTTGGATTTCCCGTTCACGCCTGCGCGAACAGAATGCAGGTTTTGGTAAAAACTCGGGCAAACAAGGCTCAGCAGGTGAATTTCGTCGTTACAGGTGCAAATGGGGATCAGGCGCAGGGGATTTGCTGGTGAATTATATGTTTTTTCACTGCTTTAAGCTATTTTGGCAATTTACAGACAAAACCGGGCGCCGGAGGGATTCACAAGGATAAATACCTGGTATACTGCGAGCAATAGTCACGAATGCAGGTGGAAATGGCGCGCCAGCGGTCTCCAGGTCGAATTCAGCAGGTTGGCGTGAGTTTGGACGTGAAAAACATGCAGAGAAAACAACAGTCGTTTTTTCCAAAAGTGCAAAAAACGCGAAATTTTGGCCAAAATATGGATTTTTTGGAACATTGGCGCTTTTTTTGGATGACATCAGCATGACGTCATCGGGTGGGGTCAAGGTTGGATGACGTCAGCATGATGTCATCGGGTGACGTGGTGGCATAAGAGAGGTCCACGGGGATGTTGAGGTGGCGGACAGGTGGAGTAATGGCGGACGGGGGTACCGACGCGGCGCTGACGTAGCAGTGATGCTGGCGGTGACGTAGGCAGGGCGGGTTGGCAGAAACCAGAAACATTAAGCGGTATCATATCGCACCGCTTATTATACGGAGGCTGAATTGTCAGAGGGGGCTCCGATACGATGTGGGGGTGACGCGTGGTAGAGGCCTGATGTCACCCTCTGACAAATATCGGAAGCTATTCTTCGGACGTCGGAGCCGCTCCGATATTCATGTGGGCCGTCGGATGAAAAGGGCCCGATCCGACGGTCGATGGATCGTTGAGCTGGCCGGACGATACGGATGCGGGCGGGATTAAAATAATATTTCTTTTGGTAAATGCGCCCGGCGGGAACCTTAGAACATTGGCGCATTTGCGTGGTTTTTTCAATGTTTTTTTATAAAATCGCGCATAGCGCCCCGACTTTGGATAAATCGGAAGAAGTGGGTTTTTATGTGTATTTTGCAATTGAGCGGGTTAAGGGTGAAAACAGGTTTTTTACAAGGTTTTTTAGCAAATGAAGGGTTCAATGGGTTAAATGACTTCTGAAGGGGAAAGAGGGGTAAGGCTTAGGGTTCTCAAACTGACCAGATGTCAATTTAATCCCTAACAGTGAACATATGGCTATAATGCCAAGGGGAGGGATATTTATACAATGCTTGGGGTTTATACACCATAGTGTTATAATAGTAGGGAAAGGGTAACATAGGGGATTTAGATAATAGAAGTTAGGGGTTAATATGGATGGAAAAGGCGAATGAGGAGTGAAATCACTAAGTTTATGTGAAGATAACTTAGCTTAGGGAGTAGATCAAAATGAAAAGATTTTTAGACAAGAAATGTGGCTTTTAAAGGAATAAGAACCACCATAAAACCTCAAATTCTTCCATGAATCTCAACTGATGAAGGGATGTTAGTAATGAATGTGAAAGGGGAAAATGTGAAGTTAGACATGCTCCTTTGCTTTGCTGCAACATGATGGAGAAGAAGACCTTCTCAATCCATTGATTTTCCTTTGTGAATAGGTTAGCACACATTCAATTGTAAGGAATGACATTTCTGCAACCCCATCTACTTGCCTAGCATTTTTTGTTTCTTCTTGGAGGGTGCACTTAGACTTGCAGACCCTTATTTGCCTTTTCTTTTCTCTTGGCTTTTTCTTTTGATTTTCTATCTAGAATTACCCTTATTGCTTCCAAGGTCCCAGATTAAGCAGTTGGGAACCTTAATTCTCTACCTAAGCTACTGGTCTGCCAAGATTAAACAGTTTGGACAGACTTCCTTCTCTATTCTACAACAGAAAATTGAAACATGGCATGATCCAGATTAGGCTGTTGGACCATCCATCAAAATTGAGTCCACATCAAGCTATATACACACATTGTCTTCTCTTGGAAATATGGGATCTTTGCATCATCAAAGCAGAGCATATTTGGAACTTTCTTTGCCAATCATGAAATATGAAACCTATTGGTATAGGTAGCTAACAGAGAGTAATGCCTTTTGGGTTGTCAAATGCACCAAGTACGTTTATGAGACTCATGAATGAATTTTTTAAAGATTTTATTGGTAAATTTGTAATAGTATATCTGAATGATTTATTAGTTTACAACAGGTTTAAGGAGGAGCATATGAGGCATTTGAATTATGTCTTACAAAGGCTGCAGCAAGAGAAATTATTACTGAATTTGAAGAAGTGTTCATTCATGAAAGAAGAGCCAGTGTACTTGGGTTTTGTTATTTCCGCTGAAGTGCTGAAGATGGATCCAGAGAAGATCAAGGCAATCATGGAGTAGCCTTCACCCAAGAGTGTTTTTGAGGTAAGAAGATTTCATGGTCTTGCTAGCTTTTATAGAAAATTCATCAAGAATTTTAGTAATATTAATGCACCTATTATTGAGACCATAAAGAAGGACAAACAACCATTTATATGGATTGCTGAAGTAGAAAAAAAATTCAACTATTAAAGAAGAAAATCACTGAAAATCCTATTTTGGTTTTACCTGATTTTAGTAAACCTTTCCAAGTGAAGTGTGATGCAAGTGGAGAAGCTATTGGAGGTGTTTTAGGCCAGGAAGATAAACCAATAGCCTATTTTAGTGAAAAGCTGAATGATTCAAAGAGAAAGCATTCTTCTTATGATAAGGGGTTCTATGCAGTTGTGCATTTATTGAAGAAATGTAGGCATTATATAATGTCAAAGGAGTTCATACTATATTCAGATAACCATGCACTACAGTATATCATGCAGCATCCAAAGCTTAGCTAGAAACATGCCAAATGGATAGAGTATCTTAAAGGTTTACATTTTGTTTTGAAGCATATAAATGGGCAGTCAGACAAAGTTGCAGATGCCTTAAGTAGGAGGAATGTATTATTTCAAGAGAGTCAAGTCCAAGTGTTGGGTTTTGATTTTATTAAAGAATTGTATGAAACAGATCCAGATTTTAAAGAGGCATTTGAGGCTTGTAAAAATCCTATTTTGTTGGATATGAGTAAATGGTTGGATTACTTCTTACAAGATGGACTATTGTTTAAAAAAATCAGCTGTGCATACCAAACTGTTCAATGAGGGAGAATTTAATCAAAGAAAAACATAGTGGAGGACTTGTAGGACATTTTGGTGTAGAGAAGACTTTTGAACAGTTGAACAGATTTTATTTCTGGCCGAAAATGAAATCTGAAGTGGAGAAGTATGTGAAAACTTGCAAAGTCTGTCAACATGCAAAGGGAAGGAGCCAAAACACAGGTTTGTATATCCCATTACCAATTCCAGATAGGCCTTGGGATATGGTAAGTATGGATTTTGTTTTGGGTTTACCAAAGACTCAAAGAGGTAATGATTCAATTTTTTTTGTAGTGGACAAATTTTCAAAAATGGCACACTTTATTCCATGTTATAAGACTAGTGATGCTTCTCACATTGGTAATTTGTTTTTTAAGGAAGTTGTAAGATTGCATGGATTGCCTAAGAGTATTGTCTCAGACAGGGATTCCAAATTTGTTGGACATTTCTGGAGGACATTATGGAAGAATTTGGGAACTAAACTAAGTTTCAGTTCTGCCTATCATCCACAAACTGATGGACAAAATAAAGTTATGAACAGGAGTTTGGGCAATCTTTTAAGGAGCCTTACTGCAGAACATCCAAAGCAATGGGATCAAGTGTTGGCACAAGATGAATATGCTTATAATGACTCACCTAACAGGAGTACATGACAGAGTCCATTCCATATTGTTTATGGAATGCATCCAAGAGGAGTAGCTGAGTTAAGAAACTTGGGAAAATACGAAATGGGAAGTGCAGAGGGTGAAGATTTTGCTTTAGAAATGCAAGCAATACATGAACAAGTGAAACAACAGCTACAAAATAGCAACATCAAATATAAAACCAGAGCAAACATGAGAAGAAGAGAGGTGAACTTTGAAGTTGGAGATCTGGTTTTAGCACATCTTAGAAAAGAGAGGTTTCCAAAGAGGGAGTATAACAAATTGAAGTTCAAAAAACTTGGACCGTGCAGAGTGTTGAGGAAATTTTCTACAAATTCCTATGAGATTGAGTTACCCCCTGATGTTGGAATATCACAAATTTTTAATGTTGTAGACCTATACAAGTATGAAGGTGAAACTGTAGATGATACAACGCAAGATCAACAGAACCAAGAGATTGACTAGGTAAAACAGTTACCCACAGCAAAGAATTTGCAGCTAGAAAGAATTCTGGACAAGAAGGTGTTTAAAAAAAAAGGGGACAAGAGTAATTCCAGTATTTGGTAAAGTGGAAGAATCAGCCAACCGCTGAAGCTACTTGAGTTATAGAAGCCATGCTACAGAAACTAGGTAGTTCTGTCAATGAACTCATGGACAGGAGCCCATGAAGAATTTTGTCCTCAAGAGTCTGATGCAGGAGCATGCAACTTGGAGGAAAAATATTCAAACTTAAGTCCAAAAAATCCAAAAAAATCTACAAGCAAAGGAGTGGGGTCCTTTAGCTAGCAATTTCCATGCTTTTCTAGTTTAAGATAGGGATAGAATTAAGATTAAAAGCATTTTGTAATAATCGCTCATGGATAAGCGATAATAAGTTTTATGCATGACTGCTTTAAAGCACTCTATGTAAAAGGCATGCTTTTATATGGATAAAGACTGAGAGGGCTTAACTACTATATAGAAAATGAAATAACGGGACATTCAGAGTTAGAGAGTGCCTAGAAGTATTATTGTTTGAGAAAACCTCTCTCTGTGTATCTACATTGGTGGTCTTATGTTAATTGATAATTGTATGCGTGTATCAGTTCATTGCTTTCTTCCGAGTTTGAATATAGATGAATTAGCCTTATTTTCCCATTAATGTTTAGGCTGAAGCCTTTAAAATCATTTTTTCCTTCATATCGGCGAGTGCAAGCTTCTTAAATCGTTGTATAGAGTTCCGCAGCCAAAACTCTAATTTACACAGAAAATAATGAAATTACTTAGTTTGAACAGAGTTCTGGATTTGAAATTTTATTGATTTTTGTTCATACCCATATCGAGTCTGAAACTTATCACATCGGAGAATCGCAAGTGGAGTGGGAAGGTCCTTTGGACCCGCCAAAGTCAGAAACCTCAACAGTCTGGACCCGAAATAATACAGAGCAAGGCAGATGAGTTATCGAGTCTGCAAGTGTATCGCATCACAGGTTTAGAGCAGAGGAATTCATCCCTTGGAATAGTGGGATCACTGATTTCGATCTCCGTTAATATATATATATATATATATATATATATATATATATATATATATATATATATATATATATATTATCGCATCGGAGGAAGGGAGCTGGAAGGGTCATTTAAAGCTCCAATAGTGTAATTCTTTGGAATTAACATGAAGACTGTTTGAAAGTCACAATAGTGGTTAAAAGCGTCGATAGTGTATTTTGTTCCTTTGGAACAAAATCCCTGTCGATTGTGTATTTTGCGTTGAAAACACAGTTTCCTCATTTTTAAAGCATCGATAGTGTTTTTGTGTAATTCCTTTGGAATTATAGTCTCGATAAAGTATAAGGGCTCTGTGTAATAATTTGCAGCAATAACAAGGATTGGGGTTCTAGAGGAAAACCCATGAGGCTGTCAATTTAACAGTAAATGACTAATATGCCAATAAGTGGAGAAAGAGGAATTTGGCCAAATATTGAAGAAATTGTAGCCAGATTTGAGAGGTTATTTATATCGCCTACACCCAGACCACCACAAGAGCATGGAGGTTATGGTGCACACACATGCGATTCCATCACTTGGGACTCTCACCCAAGCGAAGACCAAGAAGCAGGTCCAACAGGAGCTTGACTCATACTTTGACGAGTTGATGTGCATCGCCACCAGTCCAAACTTTCCTATCAGTGCAGACATCATGCGCAAGTATGTTTTTGGTCCGGCCACATTGAGGAAAATGATGCGCATGCTTTCAGACGAGTTGGATAGAGGAGCCCGAGCAATGTACCCAGATCCTATGGAGGCAAGGTTTAGGTTCCAGACGGATGTCACATCAGAACACATGGACACTATCAAAGACTACCAATCTTGGCATCAATATGTTACCGTTGATCAACATGAAGATGTTGAGTAGTTGGACTTCTATAGTTTTCTAAGTCAGAGTGGTGTCTAGTCTAGCTTGTTGAAGCCATTGTTCACATGGGTACATGTGCATTGTAATGTTGAGTCATGTCAAGTGTAATTCAAGTGTCAAGAGTGAATGGGGTCATAGAGTAGGTGAAGAGTCATGAGGGTAGTTGAATGGTCACAAAGGGGAACTTCAAGGGTCACCCCACCCTTTGCTATAAATAGTCCCTCATAACTCATTGTATAGGCTTTTAGTTAGCCAAGCTTCTACTAATACTATTTTGAAGAAGGCTTGGACAGTATTGTAATGCACCTTGGCTTCTCCACAGCACGGAGCTAGTAAATCGCTTTGGAGGAGCAGGCGGATGTGGCTATAACGTTCAACTATTGGGACTAGCAAGTTTACATGGTGTATTGTATGATTGTGACTTACACTTCTTTATATAGTACGAGCCACATTTTCATGCATATGTTGTTATTGTAGTTGGACTACTTCTTTTGCCTTAATGATATATGTTGTTTAACTTACATACTTGTGTCTAAACTGATTCACATCCAATTATATGAATCTTGTTGTTAATGTGTTGTGTAAGTTGTTAATGTTGTCACTATCCGTGTCGACTGCTCTACCAGACACCAAATAGACCTTTCTCATGAACCTTGCTATATCAACTGTCACACTCATCTCGAGCTGATCCATGAGTGTTGCTCGTGTTATCTTACATTGTATGATGTCACTGCCGCATTCGAGTGGACAACTCCACTGAAAGCTGTGCATGTCCTTTGTGTGGTGTGTTCCTAGATAATTTGGGACTGGTCCCTTTCAATTTGGAACTCACCTTCACCTTCCTCTCCCTTTGAAGTGTTGGAACCTCTCATACACCTTCCTTGACTCACTGCATCAGTCACACCTTTGCTACTGACAGAGTTATCTTACTTGCCTCTATGTGACATAGTGGTCAATGCATTACCTTATGACCCACTGCTGGGACTCCTACACCAATCGGTCTGAGGTGTAATTGGGACTTCTTACCGGGGAGATCCCCTTGACATGTTGGTAGGTCCAACACCATCAAAAACAACCCTCCGGATGGATTCTATTTGAAGTTATCTTTGGTTCGAATACTTGTAGGCATTGCAACCTTGAGCTTTGTGATAATTAGTTTCCATTGATTACTAAGGTCAATAGGGAAAGCTAGGGGAATTCATCCATCCCATGCATTATCTTCTTGATTCCAAGAAGAAATTTGATCAAGTGTATTTATTCCTTTACTTTGCATCCAAGTCTTGAGAGGATGGACTTCTTGAAAGCCTGAAAGAGGGGGAGAACCCATGATGCTATCACTCCACAAATTGATATCTTGTCCTCCTCCTGGAACTCTGGAATTATTATCCTTTATCAATGGAAGGGCTTTCTTGATAAGCTTCCAAATGTCCGATCAAGGCTTGATATGGATTTTTGAAACTAGAATTTGTTGTCGAGAAGAGATCAAGTATTTTTCTTCCAATACTTGCTTCCACCAAGAAGGTTATCATGTTATAAATATCCATATTATTTTAGCTCTGAGAGCTATATTCATCAATCCCGCTAGTAAAATGGTTATGTCACCATTCTCATATGGTGTTGTCACCCATTTCCAATTTATTAGACTAAATTTTTTTGACTCCACTTTAGCCCCTTTTCAGAGGAATTTCCTAATGATAAGTTTGATCTACTTTTGAATTCCTATAGGTGCTTGAATGATTGCAAATTGGTACAATGGGAGGTCTAATAAGAGTTCTTTAATCAAGATGACTCTTCCAGCTAGATTGAGCCATTTCATTCCCCAGTTTTGTATTTTATTTATTTATTTTTATTTTGTCAATTGAAACTGTCATATCTCCACTTTCGAATTTTCCTTGAAAATTGGAAGTCCCAAATACTTGAAGTGATTCCAATTTGCATTAAGGGAACATAACATATTTATAAAATGTGATAGAGGATTCTTGTTGAAGTATTCCACCCATAGATGCAACACTTTTGGTTATTTAGAGTGCAACTTGAGAATTCTAGAAATCTATCCAGGATTCTTTTTTATTCTTTTTGCAACTATGCATGAGGCCCCACCTAAAAAAAGGGTTTCATCCATGAATTGGGAGTGATTGATGCTTTTGAGGCCCTTGCTGAAGTATATGCATGTTATGGTGCCATTCTTCCTGCTATGATCTATGATTCGACTTAAGGAATCTTCCATGATAATATAGAGAAAAGGAGAGAGAGGGCATCATTTTCTAATGCCTCTTGAGCTTTGGAAAAATTCCCCTAGTCTCCCATTCACAAGAGGGGCAATCAAAAGTCCCTTTATACAAGCTGTGATGAGACCAATGAAGTCAGAAGAGAACCAAAAATTTTGGAGAACTGCAATAAGGAAAGGATGAGAGACTCGGTGAAAGGCATTGGCCATGTCTAATTTTAGAATGAAGGATTTTTCATTTGTAGACATACTAGAGTGAATGGCTTCTTGAGGCAGCATTATGCTATCCATGCGTTTCTTGTTGGAAACAAATGCTCCTTTGTTTTTTAAAATCAGATTGGGAAGAAGGGGTTTAATCCTATTGGACAAAATTTTGGAGATAATCTTATAAGTGGAATTGAAAAGGGATATGGGTCTAAAACGGTTAAAATAGGAAGGATAAGTTTCCTTAGGGATAAGGGAAAGGTAAGTGGAGTTGATGTTTCCACTTAATTTCTATTTTTTGAAGACCCACTGAATCATTTTTAACAGGTCCTTTTGTATGAGCTACCAAAAGGAGCAATAGAAGGAGACGGAGAATCCATCAGGCCCTATACCTTTGTCCGGATGAAGACTCCAAATAAATTGTTGAACTTCAAATTCATCCACTTCTTTTGTTAGAGAATCATTTGTCTCTCCTGTGATTAGTTTAGGAATGTGCCTTAAGAAGTCTTCGTAATTTTGTTCCTCTTGATCTGATCTCAACTCCCCCTTCACCGGTGATTGACTCAATATGGTTTTTGAGAAATCTCATTTTGGTGCTGTTGTGGAAAAAGGCTATGTTTTTGTCGCTAGAATGAATCTGCAAGTTTCTTGATTTTAATCTCCATGTCTCCTCCTCATTTCTATTATTCTTGTAAATTTCCCAATGAATTTTGTTTTCTCTTAGCTGAAGTTCCCTTGTTACATCACCTTCCTCAATGATTTTCTGAATATTTTCTAGCTTCTTTCTTTTTTCTAGGTTCATCTCTTCTTTCCTTTTTTGAGGTTCTTTGTAATGTAATCGGGCCCATTCCTTAAGCGTTTTTTTTGACATTTTTTAACTTTGCTTCCCAAACAAAAATTGGGGAACCATTTATGCTTTGTTTCCAAGATCTTTCCACCATGTTTTTGACATTTTCAAAATTTATCCAAAGGGGATTGAAGCAAAAAGGAAGAGGGCCAAAATTCTCGTTGTCGATGAAATTTATGGCTTTAGGCTTGCGATCTGAAGTTGTCGATGGGATTATTTTTGAAATCACTAAATAGAAATCAGAAGTGATACTATAATGGATTAATAACATATCCAATCATTCCTTCATACTTCCTGGTCCTATCCTTTTGTTACTCCAGGTATACTTCCCATTTTGGGTTGAATATCCAATAAATTGTTTGCTTCCATCATGAGTTCTAACTTGGCTCTTAAGGGGTTTGATTGAAAGTTACCACTATTTTTTTCATTAGAATTCATAACTAGATTCAGATCTCCACATATAATGTATTTTTTTTCCATTTTCATTCTCCATGCATTCATCCAAGGAATTCCAACACTGTTCCTTATCCCTAAAATTAGAAGGCGCATAAATATTAAAAAGATAGATCTGATAACTAGTAAGCTAGTTTCTGAATTATGTTTTAATCCAGTGCACTTATTTATGCTGATAAATTATCTCACAAGTGGAGATATTTCATAATGTACATATCCCTCTTGAAGTCCCGAGATGAGTTTATTGTTGTTCCTTTGAAATTCTTTATTCTTGGGATTATTTGGGTCATCTCTTGTTCTGAGGATTTGGTCTCCGGAAGTAAAAGGAAGTCTAGGGATTCCAATATTATAAGTTATTTTTTCATATTGACCTTAGAGAAGTGCCCGAGACCTCTACATTTCTAGGAGACCAAAATCATTATTTACTATTTGATGGAGCAAAGAGGCCTTTTCCTCTCACATTTTGATTTGTTTTTCCTTTTTTTCCAACACTTTTTTCTATGAATTTTTAATAGGTTGTTGCGTTCCTAAGGCCATTTCCTTCATTGCAACTTCAACCAAGATTTCCTTATTAGTTTTCTGACCATATCTCTTGTGACTATCTTGGAGGAGGAGTGAATATTTTGATTGGTTTCGAGTCAAAATTTTGTCAGGAGGAGGGGGGAGGGGACTAAGGGGGGAGGCAAGGGAAGAGGGGAGAGGAAGGAGAGAAGGAAGGGGGGAAGAGGCAGGAGGAACTTAGGGATAAGGTATAGAGGATTCGATAGGGAAGGGAGAAGGCTCATCATTTTCAAGAACGAAAGAGGCAAAGGGATTGGATTCCATAGGGGTGGAGAGGGAAGAGGGGGGAGGAGGGACATTTGAGAGGGAGGGGAAATAGAGGAAAGAGTAGAAGACTTTGAAGGCTTAGCTACATATTTTTATGTTTAAACCGGTTCCCATTGGGGTCTTGAGAGATGTTTGATTCTTTTGTTTCCTTCTTTGGGCATTTATTAGAAAACTTACCATATTTGGGACATACATTTCATTTGAAGGGAAGTTGTTCATTGTCTAAATGTCAGTTTAGTTGTCCACTTTAATCTTCACTGCTTCAGGTAGTCCCTTTACTAGATCGACTTCGACATAGATTTGAGCACAAGCCTGCATGTTCTATTTTGGTTCGCTTCTATCAATGTATTTCCCAAACGCATTGACAATAGTCTTGAATGATTTATCCCCCCAACAATGGAGAGGGAGGTGAGGGAGACGGACCCAGAAAGGAACTGCATTGGGGACATCGAGCTCATGATCAAAGTCTGGAGTTCATCTATTAACATATAAACCTATGGAATCCATGAAATAGGGGCCATTTCTAAAAATGAGGTCTTTGTCTTCTCAAGATTCAAAATAAAAGGTAAAGAAGCCTCTTTCACAAAAAACGAATGGAGGTTTTTCCTTGAATAAAAGTAGACCGGTTCCTTTCAACCCATATTTGTACAGTTTTGGGAGAGTGCCAAAGTCCAGTAAAATGATAGACCAATCACTTTTTAGATAGAGAAAGAGCGACTTTCTTGGAAACAAGAGAGGCAACATGATTTCTGGAATGTATTCAAGCTTCTTAACAAACATAGACACAACCATATGATCGTGAGGAGGGCCCAGGGAGGATATGAGGTTGTCGAAGGCTAAAGCAGCTTCATCAAAGGGGGGAGCAATAGTAGGGCGAGCCCCCTCTGGATCAAATTCTGGAGGGGCCATGGGTAAAAAACACTGGGAGAGAGATAGCAGGTGAACTCAAGGGGAGAACGCAATGTGGGAGCAACCAAGTGATTACTTGAGAATTAGCACATTGTTACCCCTCAAAGAATAAAATGTGTTGGGGTTTTGTACTTCACTTAGAAGAGAATGATCTAAATTTTTGTAGTGATTAATAAATATAATGTTTTCGTATTAATTATATTAAATAATAATAATAATAATTTAATTTTAAAGTTATAGTTAAGTTAGAATTTAAATTAGTCTATGGGATCTCCTTTATAGGACAAAGAACTTGTCTCTATGTAATTATTTGAACCTGTTTCATTGTCAAAGTGTACCCCACGTTGAATTAAAAATAATGTAAAATTTTTTTTTAATAATTATTTTACATATTTATAATTATTAAATATTTCATTAAAAATAGAATCAAGAGAAAATTTTGGGAAAATATATAAAATATATCTAATGTTGGAGGTATGTGGAACTTTGAAAATAGTTATAAATTAATTTCAAATTTAGTTTTGTATAATAAGTTTTTCTTTTCAATTATAAATGTTCTTCTTGTATTTTGATTTTTAATATGGTTAAGTTTATAGGAACTATGAATGGTAGTTGTCTAACTTGTGCTTGCACCCAAAAAAACCCAAAAAGATTGATCAAATAGAGATTTTAGTCTTCACTAATCATCTTGATGTTTACAAGCAGATTTAGATGAATGATTTTACCCTTTACTAATCATCTTTGATGTTTCCAAAGTGATTTATATGATAAATTTTACCCTTCACTAATCATCTTGGTGTTTTCACACCAACAACAATGTGATGACTCCCTATATAAAAAAATCCTCCCATAACAAATGGACCAGATGCTACCATGGGTAGGCTCTTTCATTCAAGCAATTTTACCCTTCACTAATCATCTTCGTGTTTGCACACCAACAACAATGTGATGACTCCCTATATAAAAAAAATCCTCCCATAAAAAATGGACCACATGCTACCATGGGTAGGCTCTTTCATTGAATTGTCTTTAAAGGGAGAATTTTATTTTTGTTTTTTCCATTCAATTTGTATTGTCTAGAGAACCAAGGTATGTACATACATATCTCCCTTAATATTCTTTCCATTATCATTCATTTCTTTGTGCCTGTTCATATTTAGCTAGCATCATTCACTCAATTATTGATATTCATCCATTTTGTCTAAAGTTACCTACAATGAAAATGGCTTACATGTTTGTAAGATTTGAAGGTTTTGGTTGAATCCTAGTTAAACTAGTTAAAAATATTTGAGAAGTAACTTTCATCCATTATTTTGAGTATTGTTATAGATAAAATACCATAAACATTAAAATTTCTTTCCTCTTATTTTATTTATTTAAATTATTCTAATGACAAGTTAAAACATCCATCAAATGTTAAGTTCATCCACAACTCATTGAATGGTACTTACTCTAACAAAAACATTGTGGATAACATTCAAGCTGTTTGTAACATAGTTGTGTACTTCCGTTAATGGTCATACCAAATCAAATATTTTGTTTATTTTAGGTTTAGGAATGTAATTTGTTTTTTTCTCAACTTTCAGGTTAATTTGTTAAGAATTATGTTCCTTTCAATGTAAAATAAAGTAAATAATTATAATCATTTATATATAAAAAAATTGTGTTAAAAAATAGATGAAAATATGTGAATTGCATATGAATAATGATCATAATCTTAAATAAATTATAACTTTTAAAATGTTTTATATTGTTTATAGACATAAAATATGGAAGATAATGAATTGGAGATGGTGATATGCAACTCTCAGGCGAGACACAAATCACACTGGAGATTACTCACAATCTCTCACACATTCATGAATCCAATATACTAATACATTTAAAAGAAATATAATGCAGATCAACGATTTGAAAAGATTCTTAAAAAAATAGGATCTAAAGACTGCGTAAGGCATACAATGCATAACAAAGCATAATAGTACTTATTTCTAGAAATTTCTCCATTATTCTGCTAATGCTCCCCCTTAATGAAAAAGTTTGTCTCTACCAAACCTAATTGATTCCTAAAATTTTAAACAATACCTTTCCAAGAGGCTTAGTAAATATGTGAGCCACTTGTTTATTAGTATTACAATAAACTAAATCGATTTCCTAGACTGCATGTTTTTCTTAACAAAATGATAATGCGTCTTAATGTGCTTCGATCTTGCATGGTACATAGAATTGTTGGCTAGTTTAATGGAGCTCTGATATAATAACATTTAATAATTGTTGGTGTTTTATGTTTTCCCCCCACATCTTCAAGAATCCGCCTCAACTAAAGATAATTGTCGGCATATGGTTGAGTAATTCGTCATATCATAAAATAAAGATTTTGTTATGTAAGTTCATATTTGGAGAGATCAATTGAAACACCACATAGGACTTTTAAATGAGATATTTAAATTTTAAGTAGAAATTGGCTACCAATTATTAATTTTAGCCAGTTATTGATGATGTCTTGGATTAACATCATAGGGAGAATTTTTACACTAATATTTATCTTTGTTCAGGATACCCACAAATTGAGGATGAAGTAGGTAGACATCCCAAATACATCTTCGGAACATAAAATTCATTATGAATTTATAGTGATGCATTTTGGGATTTGTAAATCTCCATCCGCTTTATAAGGCCTCATGAACAAGATTTTCAAACCCCTGCTACACAAATTTGTTATGGTCTTCTTCAATGATATCTTGATATATAATAAGGCATGGGAAAAACACATAGAACATGTTGATAAGTATTGGAAACTCTTGAGAGACAATAAATTATTTATGAAGCTCTTTGAATGTGTTTTTTGGGGTTCTTTAAGTTGTATATTTGGTTCACATTGTTAGTTAGAAAGGAGTATGAGTTAATCTCAAGAAAGTGGAGGCTATCCAAGGTTGAATACATCCTAAGAAACTGAAGAGATTGAAAGGATGTTTAGGGCTTATAGAGTGCTACATGAAATTTCAAAAAGACAAGATTGTAGCTCCCCTAACTTCATTCTTTAAAAATAATGAGTTATTTTGGGTGAGGAAGCCACACAGACATTCACTAATTTAAAGGAATCCATGTCCACTATTGAGTATTAATAGTTTCTTGCTTTAATAATTTTAATTTTTTTAGAATGTTATTCCTCAAGAAGAGGTATAGGAGAAAAATTTATACAAGAATGATTCCCATTGGCATTCACTAGTAAGAAATTTTGTGACCACAGTTTGGGAAAATTCGTATATGATAAGAAAATGATGGCTATATTTCACGTAATGGAGGCTTGACATCCATATCTCATAGCAAGGCATTTTCAAATCAAGATTGACCATCATAGTATAATTAATTTCTCTAATAACATTTTTCTTCAATAAAGAAACATAAATGTTCCACCAAGATGTGGGGATATGATATCATAAATAAGAAAGGTAAAAATGTTGTGGCTAATGCCTTATCTAGACTACAACAGCCCTGGTTAAAATTCCATGTAAAAACTAATAAAGGTAAAATAAAACCTTGGTCATGGGACACGTATTCCAAGATGAATGTTGGGAAAAAAACATAGTGATGGGGATCACTTGTGATTAATTAATGGCTAAGGAAATTGGCAAAGGCAATGGCTAAGGCTTTGGAAAGATATGAGGCATTTATTGGCATTTTATTTATGAAAATAATAGAAATTAGGAGAAAAGAGAGGTGAAAGGTCATAGGTTGTGCGTGAGGAGGAAAATGAAGAAAATAAAGGTCGCATTAGTGAAACGGCTTCTAAGGATCAGTTCATGGCTTTTGTCAGTTTAGTTTTGTAGCTCTCTCTATAATCTCTCTCTCATACTCTTGGACACTTAGAGTTTTCTTGGATCACTATTGGAGGAGTGTGGTATACTTGGAGATTTGGAGAAAGAAGGAAAAGGAAGAGCAGGATAGTGTAAGAGGACATCATGATCAAAAACTACAATGGGTTTTTCTTGAAGGTACCGAGTCGCATGTATGTTTTTCTCACTAGTTTTGGCATGCATGGCATATGCATGTGGTCTCTTGGTTATGATCTATCATTGGCATGATGGATTGCCTAGATTGACAATGGATTTTACCTAGCCTTTCCATTTCCTAGATAGTCACGGTGTTGTGGATTTTAATTTTGTTTTCTGGTTGGTTTTCTTGTGGATTGAGTTACTAGTTCCTAGAAGCCTTGGTTAGACAAACACTCTGGAAGCCCTATAACAACTTGGGTTGAGTTACTAGTCCTAAAAGCCTTGGTTGGAAAAACGCTATGGAAGCCCTTAGTGGGTTGAGTTACTAGTCTCGGAAGCCCTGGTTGGACAAACGCTCTAGAAGCCTGACAACAGGCTTGGGTTGAGTTACTAGTCCTGGAAGCCCTAGTTGGAACAAACACTCTAGAGCCCTGGATATCTTGGGTAGAGACCAATATGGTGATGGTTAGTGATGTCCGACCATGAGGTGGAATCACTGGTTGAGGGTTAAGGTGGTTTTATCTCTGGAAGACCTGGATGGTTTTGATTGATTTGTTTTATGAGATCCCACATTCATGCTTGGAATATGGCACAAGGGTGACTGGTTGAAAGAAATATTGTGTTCAACCTAGTCTACAGTCAGGTGGTTCGTTGAAGTCCCATACCTGGTTGGCTTATGCAATCATCAATAAGAGCTCTCTTTCTCCTTGGTATTTTATGGGTAACGATACTTGTTTATATGTGAATTATATGGTTGTTATATCCCTCATATTTCTATTGGTTATATGTAGGTTATGAATGGGTTTTATGATAGTGAAAATGTATGGCTCTCATCATGTTTTGGTTAATCACTAAATGTACAATGAATATGTGACATAATAGATGATAATGTGGTTATTGTGATGAGGCATCATTGCTTCTTAGTGATTCTCATATAAGTATCAAACTCATATGCTCAAATCTGTTGTTTAAACCCGTAGAATGCATATTTGTGACATGCTTGGTGAAATTTTTGTCATGGCTAGTAGGGGTCCAGTCAACTCCTTGTTCAAGTAATTACATTTGTATCATTATTCATTGTTGTATTTCATTTATGAAAGTGTCATGGAGTTCTAGGCAGTGACTTGAGCCCTGGGATTGGAAAAGTGGCACAAAATTTAGAGTCGCAGGCACAAAACTGCTTAGGAAAGTCCCCAGTCATAGGCATACCCATTCTATAGGAAAGACTGGAGTGTTCCCATTGCACTCATGCCGATGTCATGGGAGATACTGGGGGATTAATGCAGTAAAAATTTAGTTTTTCCCAGGGGCTAGTCACCTGGAAGGTTGGATGGCTCTTGGGGTTTCTACAGTAGGTTTGGAAGGTCTATGTTGTTTTGTTCCGTCGGTTCCACTTCCTTAACCAAAACATAGGGGGTTGAATCATATCATAGTAACTCTTTTCCACATGTTTACCCCGGATGGTTGATTACTTGGGTAGATGTGGGAGGAGGGTGTTACATAAACAATTTGAAGAGGATGCATCCCTCGTTGCCTTATCATTACCAAGTCCAAGATGATTTGAATAAGCCAATAGGGAATGGAAAACAAAAAATAATTTAAGCTAGCTCATCCAACGACTTCAAATGGATCCCAAACCTCAAAATTATGTATGAAAATAAGATACATTGTGGTATAAATGACACATTGTTTTGGAAAAATAATCAAGCCTAAAAAAATGGGTTTTAGAGGAGCTACATTCATCATCAATAGTAGATCACTCTGGCTTTGCATAAGACCTATGAAATTACTAAGCATTCATTCTTCTAGGAAGTCATGGAAATAGACATCCAGTATTTTATAGAACCTTGTGATACTTTCCAAAGAAATAAGGGATGGATGGTAAAGTTATTAAGGGCATTGCAACCTCTACCAATACAACCATAAATTAGGATAGAAATTTCAATGTATTGTATTGTGAAACTTCCAAGTGTGAGAAACAAAATAGTGATTATGATGGTAGTAGTTTTTTTTTCAAAATTTTCTCATTTGTATTCCCTATCTCATCATTTAACTTCTTCGTTGGTTACTTAGGGCTTCATGGATAATATCTTTAACCTACAAGATATGCCCACTTCTACTGTTTCAGATCGAGACCCCACATTCACAAGAAAATTTTAGTAGGAGTTATTTAAAATTCAAGGTACATGGTTGAATATTTGCACTGCATATCATCCTCAAAATTATGGACAAATAGAGGTGATCAATAATTGCTTGAAAACCATGTTGGAGATGCTTTGCATCTAAAAAATGCATCGGTGGGAACAATGGCTTCCCCTTACTAAATGGTGGTACAATACCACTTATCATGGAGTTACTTAAACGACACCATATAAAGTGGTTTATGGCATAAAATCCCTATATGTAGCATCCTATGTACTAGGCATGTCTAAGGTTCATGTAGTAGATAAAATGGTTCAAACTAAAAAAATTATTATCTATATCCTCAAGGACAACTTGGTTTTGGAGAAAAATTGAATGAAACAAGAAGTTGATTACCATAGATCTAATTGTTCTTTCATTGAAGGGGATAACGTGTTACTTTGACTATAGTCTTATAAATAGATACCACTCAAAGATAAACTTCCCCAAAAGTTGGCTCCTAAGTTCTATGCGCCCTATCAAGGCATACAACACATTGGTGAAGTTTACTTCAAAGTGGCTCTCCATACCATTCCATGATTCATCAAGTAGTTCATGTGTCTTGTTTGAAGAAGGTTATGAGATTAAATTGTAAAGTGCAGACCAACCTACCAGAACTTAATGAAGAAGGTTCCATTTTTCTCCAGCTAGAAGTAGTATTCAATATTAGAGAATATAAGTTTCATTAACACATCATCAAGAAAACATTGATCCAGTTGGAAAGATATGTAACTAGAATATGCCACATGGGAACTATTGGTGATTCTCTAACAATTTCCTCACCTTCAACTTTGAGGGGGATGACATGTCATGTTCCTACCCTAACCCCCTTAATTACATAATTATTAATGTATGTATCCCATTAAATAGTTAGTTAATAGTCACTCATTGTAAAAAGGGTCATATTTCCTAATAAAGCCTAAATTAGTTAGTAGGATCTCGTTATAAGTGGGCCCGTAGGTAGTTAATATTTTATATAGATAGTATATATTGAGTAGAAGGTTATGTAATGTTTCATTAACAATTGTGATTGTATTTAGAGCATTGTTCTCAAAGGTTTCCCCCATGAAGAGGCAAGTGAACATAACACTCTATTTTTTGTTATCAAAGATATCTGTCTTGGGGTTTACCTCTCCATTTTCTTGATTTTCTTCTTTTTGCACTATATTTCATGTGAATTACACTGCACAAAGAAATCTCATATTTCTTTGTCCATGTTGAATGAATCCATTGGTATAAAATCAATGTAGGATGCCAGTACCCCTTAAATCTAAGAATAACCATATATTATTCATATAGTGCATGTACATGAATTACCTCCAACATTGTGATATCCACCGTTGACACATCATCAATGTGCTAAACTATATAGGAACTAGGAATAATAGAAGATTTTTAATTCAAATATATGTTTTTCTATTGCATTCCTAAATGACAAGGTTTGGAATATGAGTATTCCCCTAAACCAACCATCCCTCCACCCAAATGCAACATCAAGAAGTGGGTTGAATCTTTACCAATGTGGCATATTGATAAAGGATTTTTATCCTCAAGTTGTTCACCCTCATAGATTAAACATTGTCGATCCACCAAAATCCCTTTGTGTTAGCTTCAATTTTTGTTTTAAAACCAACACATAATACATGGAATGCACCTACGAACCTAGGATGTTCCATAGAAAGGGACCTAACTATAATATGAAAGGTTTCCTTTAAATCAATGGATATAACCAAAATTTGTTGAAGAGGATTTCATCAAATAATTGATAGACAATCATTTTGTCAAACAATTTCTAGTCAAACATTCCATCAAACACTTGGTTAGCATTTTTGTAATAAGAACCTATAGGCTCATTCTTAGCAAAATCAACCTGCGTTCTCCTTTTAATACATTGGCCATAATGATGTTCAATGAAAAACAAAAAATGATAATAAACACTTGCAACATAGCTACACGGAAGCAACTATTTTTAGTGGAATGGGATCCTTCACACCCCCCATGACAGTCCCTACATCCTCTTGTTTCTTAAACCCTCTATTTCTCTTCCTCAAACATCTAAACTAGAATCTAAAACCACTCTTCCCTCCACTTCCTCCTATCAAAATATGAATCAAGGTTTTCCACAACACTCAACCAAGGAAAATAATAAAAGCATCCATTATTTATCTATGAGAGTCTCCTCTAGACTATGTTGGATTTAACAATATATGAAGGAAAACAAATATTTTAAAACTTCTACATCCATAGTTGTCTTTGTTTCTTTTGAGGTAGAAAGGAAAAAAAGAATATTATATTCCATGGGTAGAAATATACATATTTTGTTCCTCAGGGATACTAGAGATTCCTTACAACATTTCATTCAATTTTTTTTACCAAAAGGATGAAATATCAAACCCAATAAAGACTACCAAAATTTACACCAAAGTAGGAAACTTTCTGTAGTGAACCTTTGGATGCTTTTGAACAATTCCATTGTGTACAAAATCACTTTAGCATTAAAATAAAGATATTAAAATCATAACAATGTCTCATAAGGTTCATCTTTCTCTAAAAAGGGGGAATGGAGAAAATGCACATTAATGAAGGAAATACATGCTTTGGAGTTAAACGACTTTTTAAAAATTTCATAAGGATCTTATGTGGAAAATTTTAAAAAGAGAACATGGAGGTGGAATTTACACCTCCACCACCATAAATTTTGATAGTCAAATAATTACATAGATATTCAAATTATAAATTCTCCATAAATATTACTTTGGTTTTCTTATATAAATTTATCTATACCAAATTATTAATAATATTAGAATTATAGTATTAAATTATCTATCTATAATATAAAACCATAATTATATCATAACTGAGTTATATAAATATCTACAAATTCTTTTACTACTATACAAACATTATATCTTTTTAAATAAACATAAAAAAAAATTAGACACATAATAAAGTTGTTTCATAGTCAACCTTAATTTACATGGGATATTAATGTAACCCGGCCAAAATAAACAGAATCCAAATACCATTCATTTTCATATTCAACTTCAGCTTCAACTCTATGCATATAATTCCTACCCTTTAAAAAGCAGACTCATCTCCAAATGAATTTGCAAATCTTCAAAAGAATATATTTCTACATAGGCTTTCTTAAGATTTTCCACAGAAATATGGTATTCTTTTGTTTGCTTAAGGAAATGTTTTCAAAATGGTGGTGATTAATTCCTACGACTCAAGAAGCAGGACTAGCTCAAACATGAACAAACATCATGAATGTCGGGTGGTGATTAGTTCCCACGACTCAAGAAGCAGGAACAAACATCATGAATGTCGGTCTCAGGATATTCATGAAGCTCGACGCTTTGAAAATTCAAAATCAAAATATGAGAGAATGCTTCTAATTACTAAAATTTGACATTTAGATGAGTGGGACTGCATCGAATAGGACTGCGTCGTCAAAGCGAAAGGTGAATGAATGCCAATGTGATAGCTCATCTGGTAGTACCATGGTCGCAGGATCCTCCATGTATAGATAGCATCCGGCCTGCAAATCTTAATGAGGATAGCGTGTGTTCAGTACAGTGAAAATACATGTAGGGGGTTGTCGATTGCAGATTATTCAAGGATTTTCCGATATCAACAATGGCTCTTTTTGTCAATGCAAATGGAGCCAACAACGGAAATAGATTTGGGGCTGCTGACCACTTCAATAAGACTAAGTAATTTGCAATCGAGATTGTTGAGAAATTTAGGGCATTCAAAGTTAATATTTTCTTTGTTTGATAATCATGGAGCCAATAACGGAAATAGGTTTGGGGCCATTGACCACTTCAATAAGTCTAAGTAATTTGCAATTGAGATTGTTGAGAAATTTAGGGCATTCAAAGTTAATATTGTCTCTGCTTGATAATCATAATTACTTGTGATGCACTTTTACTTCTAATGCTTCTATCATGTTGCTTCTTTCTAATTTGATGCATCCTAACTTATTTATACTATTTTTACCTATCACAAGTGAAGGGTACTTTCTCAACAAGATCATCTTTATCATATTTTATCCTCTTCCTTCTTATGCTTATTTGTCTTTGGTTCATTCACTTCATTAGTAGAATAATCTTCTTCCTTATCCCTCTTACGTTTAGGACAATCTTTCTTGTAGTGACCAAGATTATGAAAACCATAGCTTTTTTCCTTAGCCATGTTGTTCTTTTTCTTCTTTGGAGTACTAAACTTTCCAAATTTTCCCTTTCATCTAACATTATTTGTTCCCTTCTATCTGACCTTTCGTCATTTTCATTCTTCATTCTATCTTCCTCTACCTTGTAGAGAGACCATAATTTGATGAATGGGATAACTTCCTCTTCCCTAGTAGCAATGAGGTTACCTTGTTCATTATTTAATGCATTTAGAATATCATAGATTATTTTGTTATCAGATACTATCTCTCCTAGGTCCTTCAATTGACCTTTTATTTGAGATGCCTTAGAGAGAGATGACGATATCCCTTCATCTTTTGACACCTTCAATTTATGAATATCAGAGCTAATTGATAAGATCTTTTCTACTGTGCTTCTAGAGAAAATTTCTCCCATCTTATCATATATTTATTTAGATGTCTCCAGCTTGGCTACATAGGAAATGAGTGGATATTTGATAGAATCCTTAAGAATATTTTGAGTTTTGAGATCCCTTTCCATGTATTCAGACAATACTTGTTCTTCAGATGGCTTGGAGACCTTCCCATGTACATGATCAATGACTTCATTTACTTCAAGGACAATGTCTATCCTTCATTTCCATACAAGGAATTTTGATATCTCAACCAACTTTTGGTCTTCCTTGAAACATGAAGTCATTTTACTATATTGTATTATAATAAAAGGTACTTGTGAAGATCAAATCTTTAACTTGATGATCAACTTGCTGCTTCTTACTTCAAATATTTTGGTGAGAGAGGATTGCCTTCTATGAGATCTCTTCTCCAATAGAGAGAGGATTGATTCAATCTTCCTTAGATTTGAAGAGCTTCCACTTCCTTTGATGATGTGATGATATCTGAAGTGTTACTAGGGTTTCGGTCTTTCTTCCTACTTCCTTCTTTGATCTAGGGTTTCTATGATGTAGATCTCGACATTCTTGCTTTGATGCCTTTCTTTCAAGATTGATTTTGTTGTGTCTACTTGCTTTTGACTGCCCCTTCTTGTCTTTAGCACCTAAGCTCTAATACCATATTGAGAAATCTAGGGAATTCAAAGTTAACAATTTCTCTACTTGATAATTGCTTGTGATGAACTTTTACTTCTAATGCTTCCACCATGATGTTTCTTTCTAATTTGATGCATCCTAACTTATTTATACTATTCCTACATATCACAAGTGAAGGGTACTTTCTAAAGGAGATCATCTTTATCATGTTTTTGCTTCTTCCTTCTTATGCTTCTTTGTCTTTGGTTCATTCACTTCATCAATAGAATAGCCTTCTTCCCTATCCCTCTTACATTTAGGACAATCTTTCCTGTAGTGCCCAAGATTATGAAAACCATAGCATATTTCCTTATCCAAGTTCTTCTTTTTCTTCTTTGGAGTACTAAACTTTCCAAATTTCCCTTTCGTCTTGACATTATTTGTTCCCTTCTATTTGATCTTTCGTCATTTTCATCCTTCATCCTATCTTCCTCTTCCTTGCAGAGAGACCATAATCTTATGAATGGGATAACTTCCTCTTCCCTAGTAGAATTGAGGTTACCTTATTCATCAGTTAATGCATTCAGAATAGCGAAGTGTTGTAGCGGCTGCAACACCCTCCAAAATTTTCGCCTGCACCCAATTTCAGAGCCTCCATTGGGTTTTTACTTGATGTTTGCAAGCACTCGAGTGCACCCCATGAGCTCGTGTTGAGTCTTTGCACCCTCCTCACTTGACCGTTCAATGGACATCCTTTCTCATGTTGGTCACAATTTCACACTTGCAACCATGTTTTGGTCATGCACAAGGTCCCGCTTCATGTGTACAAGTTGTATTCACTATGTAAACATTTTTTGCACTCACACACGAAGTTGTATGCATTATTGCATCATCGCGGTCATTTAACGATCTATTACAAGTGTCACATTTGTCTCTCAAACCGTCAGTCAGTCACAGTAAGTATATGCTGTCTTGATGGTTTGAGGTGTCTTGTTGTCGATTCATGTTGAGTGTGTGCTCACAAGATCACATATGCACAAGTTCACTCACTCACACACTTAGTCATTTTTCTGAAGTTCTGATGACCAGATCACCCTCCAATAGCCAAATACTTGCTGAGCTGCATTGTGTACTGTCAGAACTCAGTGAACATGTACTTCTGTCCATAATTGTGCAGAGCTTGAGGTTGTCTCCTAGGCAGACTGCAATGCGCAATCTTGGAATCGACCGAACCGAATATCACCTAGAAAAGTGCAGAAGTTTCTCAACAAGAAATCTCAGTTTACGTTGCTCGCAAGCGAATCAACCAACCCTCCAGCTAGTCAACCAGAGAGTTTGACTGGGCAGTGACCCGGGGATTCACTGACCCAAATTTTGCGCAAAAGCTATAGACCTTGCCCACTCTGCTGATTGAAGGAATTGCACTGACATGTCGGACAGACACCTTGTGTCCATCCTTGTCTCCCTCAAACAATTGCACAATTTTTCCAGCCAATCACCCAGATAGTCGGCTTGCTTCTCACCCAGAAAACTATGAATTTTTCATGAGCATTCACCCAGCTGCCCAACATCTTGGTCAACTCAAAAACTGCGACGGGATGTCGAGTAGCTCAACAACCCGCTCAGCTCAAAAACTGCGATGGGATGTCTAGCAGCCCAACATCCCCTTCAGCTCAAAAATTGCGATGGAATGTTTAGTAGCCCAACATCCTACTCAGATCAAAAAATGCGATGGGATGTCTAGTAGGATAGCATGCCAACATTTACACAGTTTTCACCAGCAGCACTCCTGCAACACACTTCCAGCTCCCCTAAAAAAATGCGTATTTTTTCCTAGCAAGCCTCTTGCAGCCCGCCGCCAGCTCCCCGGAGGAATTGTGCAATTTTTGCTGCCAAGCCCTTCTGTTTATTGGATTGCTTCCCCCTAAAAATTAGGCAAATATTCTTGCTACCTGAGCCAGATCCCGTGGACAGTCACTACTGATGTGGATTTTCCATCTTAGTCTCCTAGTGACTTCTGCACAATTTTCACTGGCAGTGCCCAGAGCCCGCTTCCTAGCTCGAAATCTGCCTTGCGTAGTTTCATAGCCTTGTCCTCTCTCCCGGTCACCTCCATTCGAAAGTGAATGACAATGCATCATGGTAGACTAGAATGTTTATGGATTTTATTTCGTTTTGTCATGAGTGATTGCAGATATAGGTACATGGATAAGACATGATGCGACGATGGACAGGATGAACAAGGAGAGCACATGCAAGGATATTTTTTCACGAACGAACGAATGAATGATGCGAGGATATTTTCTCGTGAATAGACGATGTATGCAAGGATATTTTTTCGTGAATGAATGATGCATGCGAGGATATTTTCTCGCGAACGGACGATGCATGCGAGGAGATTTTATCACAAATAGACGAACATGCGAGGAGAATTTTTCGTGGACGAACGAACGTGTGAAGCATGCCAAAGTAAAAACAAAGGAGCAAAGTTCACCTGCAAAATAAAGCAAACACCAGGACCATCGAAGGCTCCGCACACCTTTCCATGTGGAGGTGAAGCTATGATACACCACGAGGACATTCATCACTCAGAAGCACTGCAACTCGACATGGTCACCACTAGCAGCATGAACATACTAGCACTATCATGTTGAGTCGTGTCATGAGTCATGTCGGCCACATCAATACTATGGGCCATACTCTTGTAAATCAATGTAATGTAACATGGAAGTCCAAGAGACCAACATGTAATCTAAAGAGTCATGTAATTTGAAAAGTCATGAAAGTCAAATAGTCATGAGGGAAGTCAAACAATCACAAGGGCTAGTTTTACCCTTGGCTATAAATACCCCTCATTTGTACATGCAAAAGAATTTTCACCTTGGCTCCTCCCACATAGCCTTGAGAGTCTGTAATCGTTTCTTTGAGGAGCGAACAGTGGATCCAACGCCCCGCCTATAGGGTTAGTGATGTATAGTGTACCAATGTGTCTTGGAACTTTTGCTTAATTCAGAAGCCTGTTAACAAGCCAACACGTTTTCACACATGTACTATAATTGTTTGTAAAAATGATCTTGGAACACTTGTAATGAATGTTGCTTTAACATGTGTTAAAATAGTTGAACTATTTCGGTTGCTTTAATACATATGTGATCCAGGTGGATATTGGTGGCCACCCGCCAAGTCCACCTAGACCCCCACCATTGTTTCTCTCAGCAGTTTCAGTTTCCTTAATTGTAGCACAACTTACTATTTTTAGCAGTTTTTCGGGTCCTGAACTTCTGGAGCCGTTTTGAGGCCCTAAACGACGTTTTTTTGAAAATCTGGGGGCAACATGGGTCCATGGACCGATGTTGCCCTTCCCAAAGTGGTAGTGCTCGGATAGATCTTTCTAACGAGCTATTGTACGCGTCAAACGGAGATCGTATGCCAAAGTTATGACCCCGGGAAGTTGATGTACCAATTTACCCAAACGGGGCCCACAGTTTGGCTTTTCATCTCCTAGGGTTAGGTTTTGGAATGTTAAGGGTTTTCCATTGTTTCTCAACAATAAATAGGCCTTCGAGCCTCATTGTAAGACAATTCAAAGGCATGTAGCCACCACATCTCTTCTCATAGATAAGCTACCATCGCCCTAGCTGGTTTATTTCCATTTCTAGTTGTAAGCATATTTCAGTATTTTCCATTAATGAAATGAAGTATTATTTCCGCTGCATCTTTGTGTATATGGTTATCTCTGTAATTTGTTGCGTTCCTGTTTAAATCCAGATCAGTGGTATCAGAGCGGTCTGGTTTTTCTCTGTTTTTCATTGCATGTCCCCAACAAGGTTGGGATATAAGGAGTTAGGGCTTGAACTGGTCGAACCTTTGCAAGACCAGCCTCGCAAATCCCGACGGCCTCCCATGGCGGATGAGAAGAAAGACAAGGGGGCAGGAGATCCCATCAAAATCTTGCTCGAAGAAGCCCTCGAGCGACAACGGAACGCGATGATGGACAACTTTGCCTAGATCCTTCAGCGGCTACCCAGAAGCGACGCATCAGCTTCCACCAGCTACTCTGGAAACGCCACGCCCTTTAAGGTACAAGTTAATTTTGAAATCCCCATATTCAAGGGTCAAATAGAAGCAGATGCCGTAGATAAATGGTTAAATCTACTAGAGGGTTATTCTTCTGTTCATGAATTTTTGAGTCGGAAAAAGATTGTTTTCGCTCTTCTCAAAGCAGCCCCCCACGTCAAGGATTGGTGGGAAACCTACTGCGAGCAGAAGGATGAAAGTACTGGCTCACTATTGTGAGCCGCACCCACCTAGAATTCATTCCGGGATGCCATCAAGGAGCAGTACTACCCTGTCGGAAGCTATGAGGATGAATACATAAAGTCGACCACGCTGCGGCAGGGAAGGGACCAAGACGTGCCGGAGTTCACCAATTTTTTCCATACCCTTCGCAAAAAGTTGGGTATCAAGGATTCGGAGCAAAATTTGATACTCAAATACCGTGGCTGCCTGCACAAGTACATCCAGGAAGAAATACAATTCCTGAACATCTCCTCGCTCGGCGCAGCATACCGATATGCCGTCAAGGTCGAGTAGAAGTTTAAACAAAAGAAGCGAGAATTTGGATATGCGAATCCAAAGTAGGGGAAAGGTGCCCCTAAACCACAGAACAAAGGACAAAGCCAAGGCGGGACAACCCAAGACAACTCACCGAAGCTGCAAGCAAAGAAAAGTGTCGCGAAGCCGAAAAAGGACACTGGAAAATGGTGTGAGTTCCATAAGAGCTCCACTCACAACACAAGTGAGTGTCGGGCCAAGTAGTCACTGGTGGCTGAGCTAAAGGTTTTAGAATCAGATGCATGTTCCGACTCTGAGTTAGAACTCGATAAGGGGAATGACAAAGGGAAGCAGATCATTTATGTGGATCCCAACGCCACTGTTGCTACCACCAAGATCCAGAAAAATGAACCCGAAGATCCAGAGGAGGAGGAGCGTCTCTTCCACTCCCAGATGTGGGTAAAGGGCTCCACGATACAGTTCATTGTTGATAGCGGGAGTCAAAAGAATGTCATTTCAGCAGAGGTCGTGAAGCGGTTGGGCTTACCGACCACAACACATCCACAACCATACACCATTGGGTGGCTTCACCAAGGACGAGATCTTCGCGTGAGCCAGCAGTGTCGCCTTCCATACAACATCAAGCCCTTCACGGATGAGGTATTGTGTGACATTGCTCCCCTTGAAGTTTGTGATGTATTATTAGGACAACCATACTTGTGGAAGTGACATGCTGTGTATGAATCAAGGCCCCGTGCTGTTATTATTACATTGGGAAATAAGTTGTACAGGATACTAGAGGTAGCACCACCTACCGCCATCTCTTTGATTACTGCAAAACAATGCAGTAAGATCATTTCCAAAACCAGGAAATTTGTTTTCCTGATGATATGCCCTCAAGGAAAGAAGAAAACAGTGGCCGTGGCCTCCAGACGGGGTCCCTCTGCACGAAAACTACAGATGGACAAGGTTGTGGAGGAGTACGAGGACATATTCACCTCCCCTGCAGGGGTTCCTCTACACTGTCAGGTCAAGCACTCCATCGATATGACCCCAGGTGCGCCGCTACCCAATGGACCAATTTATCGGTGCTCTGTTCTGGAGAACAATGAAATCAAGATGCAGATTCAGGAGCTCCTGCAGAAAGGTCACATCCGTCCGAGTTCATCGCCTTGTGGGAGCCCGATCGTGTTGGTACAGAAGAAGGATGGGACGTGGAGACTCTGTATTGACTATCGGGCGCTGAACAAGATCACTGTCCGTAATAGGTACCCGATCCCGCGGATTGATGACCTCCTGGACCAACTAAAGGAACCGAAATATTTCAGCAAGATCGATCTGAAGTCAGGATATCACCAGGTACCAATCGAACTCTCTGATGTGTGGAAGACTACCTTCAAATCCAAGGAGGGCCTTTTCGAATGGTTGGTTATGCCTTTCGGATTGATGAATGCTCCTGCAACCTTCATGAGGCTAATGGATGACATCTTGCAGCCATTCACCAACTCCTTTGTAGTAGTATACTTGGATGACATTCTGATCTTCAGCCAGAGTTGGGAAGAGCACCTCCACCACATCTGACAGGTTCTCCAAACACTGCGGCAACACAAGCTATGTGCCAATTTGGAGAAATGCATTTTTGGCATGACCCAGGTTCAGTATCTGGGATACATCATTGATGAACAGGGGGTGCATGTCGATCCATCCAAGATCCAAGTCATTCGGGATTGGCCATCTCCAACCACTCTAACTGAGCTCCGCAGCTTTCTAGGTCTTGCCAACTTCTACCGCAAGTTCATGTTGGGGTTTTCTCATATTACTTGGCCCTTGAGTCAAGTCACCAAGGGAGGGGCAAAAGCAAAATTCTTTTGGTCTGAATCTCAACATAAGGCATTCATAGAGTTGAAGGATCGCCTCTGCACGGCACCAGTGCTCGCATTACCAGATTTACAACAACCATTTGAGGTCGAGACAGATGCCTCTGACTATGCTATTGGGGCAGTCCTTACTCAACATGGACATCCAGTGGCATATCACAGTGAAACACTTTCAGACACAGTCCGGAAGTACCCCACTTATGATAAAGAGATGTATTCCATTGTACAGGCCTGCCGACAATGGAAGCATTACATTTTGGGGAAGGGAACGGTCATCCACACAGACCACCGACCCCTGCAGTTCATACAGACCCAAGGGAAATTGCAAAATGATCGCCATCAGAAGTGGTCTACATACCTGCAACAGTTCCACTTGAATATCAAGTATAAGAAGGGAAACACCAATAATGTTGCAGATTGCCTCAGTCGACCACCGATCATGGCGTTAACCACCGTACTCAACTCTTGTGGGCACGAGACTTCTAATTGGCCACTTCTCTACAAAAGCGACCCAGAATTCGGCCACACATACCAGACACTCTTAGAGGGTCGGCATGTTCCAGATTTTCACCTCCAGGATGCCCTGTTATGCCACCTGGGTCACCTTTGTGTTCCTTCAAGCGAGTGTGCCAAGATGATTTGGGAAGCACACTACAGTCGGGCTGCTGGGCATTTCGGGGTCGAGAAAATAGTGGTAGTACTGAAAAATTATTTCTATTGGCCGTATCTTCGACAGGATGTTGGGAAGTACATCAGATCATGTACTGCCTGTGCCATTTCCAAAATGACCATTAAGAAGCACGACCTCTATACCCCGTTGCCTACCCCTAGTCGACCTTGGGAATCCATCTCCATGGATTACATGTCAGGCCTTCCTTCCACTAAGCATGGAAATGACTATGTTTTTGTGGTCGTCGACAGGTTCTCGAAGATGGCCATTATGGCGGCCTACAAGAAGAATATCACAGCAGAAGCCACTGCTAAACTCTTCTTTGAACGAGTGTGGGTGCACTTTGGGATCCCACAGTCTATCATCTCAGATTGGGACAGTCGGTTTCTCAACACATTTTGGTCTAGTCTCTGGTCAATGCTGGACACCAAACTCACGAAGTCCATAGCCTTCCATCCTCAAACTGATGGCCAGACAGAGGTTGTCAATAGGATGATTGTGCACATTCTGCGCATGTATAACTCAAAGCATCCACGCACATGGGACGAGAGCCTCCCCTATGTTCAACACAGCCACAACCGAGCTCTTCACAGCTCCACTGGCCATAGCCCTTTTCAGGTGGGTTTGGGTTTCCAGCCACTATGCCCCATTGATGTGGCCATGCCACTTGCAGCTACTCACATAAATTCAGCTCATGTCCAGTCCGAAACAGATAAGGCCACTAGCTTCATTGAGCACATCCAACATATTCGCCAGCAGGTCCATGACATTCTGGAGAAATCAAATGCCAAGTACAAGCAACGACATGATCAACATCGGGTGCCACACAAGTTTCAAGTGGGCAGCAAAGTCTGGTTGCATTTGCAAAAGGAACGCCTTACTGGAGCCTATCGGAAATTGAGACCACTCCGATATGGTCCTTACACCATTACTAAGGCTATGGGAGACAATGCATTTGAGCTCAGCATTCCCCCATTCCTTGGCCTGCACCCAGTGTTCAATGTGGACCGCCTTCGACCATACTTTCCACCATTGCTAGACACATCCGACATTGCAGAACAGCTCAAACCCATAGAATTAAATCCAGATTGCATGGAACAAGCTGCAACTGATCGGATCATGGACACACAGATCAAGAACACTCGCCAACAGAATATCCAACTGTATCGAGTTGTCAAAGCAGGCCAACTCCTTCAGCAGGGCAAGTGGCTCACCAGGGAACAAGTTCAGCAAAAGTTTCCTCATCTCATGGAGGAGCTCAACGCAATGGGGACCATTGCTTCCTAAGGGGGGAGGAATGATCCAGGTGGATATTGGTGGCCACCTGCCAAGTCCACCTGGACCCCCACCATTGTTTCTCTCAGCAGTTTCAGTTTCCTTAATTGTAGCACAACTTACTAATTTTAGCAGTTTTTCGGGTCCTGAACTTCTGGAGTCGTTTTGAGGCCCTAAACGACATTTTTTGGCAAATCTGGGGGCAACATCGGTCCATGGACTGATGTTGCCCTTCTCAAAGTGGTAGTGCTCAGATATATCTTTCTAACGAGCTATTGTACGCGTCAAACGGAGATCGTATGCCAAAGTTACGACCCCGGGAAGTTGATGTACCGATTTACCCAAACGGGGCCCACAGTTTGGCGTTTCATCTCCTAGGGTTAGGTTTTGGAATGTTAAGGGTTTTCCATTGTTTCTCAACAATAAATAGGCCTTCGAGCCTCATTGTAAGACAGTTCAGAGGCATGTAGCCACCACATCTCTTCTCAGAGATAAGCTACCATCGCCCTAGCTGGTTTATTTCCATTTCTGGTTGTAAGCATATTTCAGTATTTTCCATTAATGAATTGAAGTATTATTTCCACTGCATCTTTGTGTATATGGTTATCTCTGTAATTTGTTGCGTTCCTGTTTAAATCCGGATCAATATGTTTATGAAAATGTGTTGTATTGGTTGTTAAAGTTGTCTTGCCTGTGTGGGCTACCTCATTGTACATCAGACAGAACCTTTCCCATAAACTTGTTATAATGACCGTCGCACTTGCATGGACTACTCCATTGAGTGTTGTACGTGCTATTGTTTCTTGTGTTTGTGACTGTCGCATCTATGTGGACTGCTCCACCGAAAGCTATGCATTTCATGTTGTTTTGTGTGTCTCTGACAGAGTTTGGAATTTTCCCTTTCAACTGGAGACTCACCTCCACCCTCTCCCTCTGCAATGAAGGAACCTTGACACAAGTAACACTAGCACTCACCAGGCATGCGAACCTCGATGTTCGAAGAAAAAGAAAACCACTCTCACTTGATGAAAAGAAAGAGCTAAGGCATATCTTTAAGATAATGGCAACCGGGCCATCGTACTAGATGGGACTCCTAAACCAAATAGTGTGAGTTCTAGTTGCGACTTCATACTGGGGAGATCCCCTGAATGTTGGCGGGTCTAACACCATCAAAATTTTGGCACTAGAAGGAGGGCCAGATGACAAGCTAAGTCCTCACAATTTGTGTTGAATCTTCCCGAATATATCATGGAGTTTTTTATAGTTCACCCTCCAAAATGTCTGTCCAATAGGGCATATCTTTTACGTAAAGAGGGAGTTCTGGGATGAATTTTCACAAATCACGTATGATGGTGAAGACGAAGTGGCCCGGTCTGAGCACTTAGATAACTTCCATGCACTCATGGAGAATGTGGAAGGTTTTGATGAAACAGAGGTCTATTTTTTGCTTGCACACACACTTCGCAATCACCCATTGCGATGGTGTAGCATACTGCCTCATAACTTCATGCACTCATTCAAGCAGTTCAATGATCGAATTGAATCTGTTTTTCACCATTTTGGTCCTGAAGCACTTGATAAAATTGTTAAAATAACAGAAGGCTCCACATGAATCACCTATGGATTTTTCGCAGCGCTTCTATCTATTCATGTTTGAAGCTTCAAAAAGTAAGATGAAATTCCAATATCTCATGGACAGATTTGAATATTTCCTTATCAAATCACTTTTTCCCAAGATGAAGTTGAAGTTCAAACCCCGCTCAACATACTTCGGTGATGGAGCTGTGCAATCACAAGTGGACACAGTCACTTTCACAAGTGATTATCTGCCTTCCCCTCATCAAACAACTCCACCACTGCAGAGTGATGTGGGAGAACATGCGCACACATCTATTCAACTATCACATCCTCCCACCCTCATTACTCTCAATATCTACGCAGATTTGGTGGGGAAGCCCATGGGTTGTCATACACACTTATTATTTCAACCTCCGTCTCTGCGTTCTACTGATCCTCTAGATTGCATTGTCTCATGTTCTTCTGTTCCAGACTCTACACTTGGTGTGAACAAGGATCAATCCATCGACAGAGTTGATGTTGCACAACCAACCTGCGCTATCATTCATGAGGAGTATGACCAAGCATCTGATCATGAATCCATGGTGAAGGATGACCTCCTTCTATCCATGCCAACTCTGCTTTTTCCTAACACCATTGGTGATTTTGTTATCTCTGATTGTCTTTGTGTTAATCCATCCACGAATGAATCTGCTTCCAATCATTTGGAGAACACACTTGATGTCAACCATGATTTGATAACGGAGAGGACAAATTGTTCATTAAAAATCCACTTGATCTTTCATCTGCTTTTTCCAGAAACGCAAATGGTGAACATTCTTGCTTCTCATATACCCCTCTATATGATTCATCAAATCATGAGGATGCTGACAAACATCCTGAATTTTCTGATCATGATCGTCATGGTCTCTTTACTTCTTCATTTGATCACAATGTTGATTCACTCATTTTTAATCTGTCTAAGCCACTGATCTCTGATGATTTATCTATTGACGAAGTGGAAACCCCGTAGGCTGTCGAGGCACTTCAGCCTGAGCTGATGGTTATGTCAGGCCCTCGCTATCATGAGGTTAGTTCCACTTTTGATCAGAAACTATGCGAAACACCCGAGGCTCCTCATCGGTCATCTGTATGCACTAAAGATCAATCCAACACACAAATTTTGCTTCCTCCACCAGCATCACATGATCCCATCACCTGCACAATGGAGGAATCATTCGCAGCAAGCATATGTTGACCTTGTCAGCCACGATCAAGAGAGTGCATTTGTTTATCATCTGTACGCAGCGTGTCATAGCACCATGCCAAGTCCACAGAGGGTTTGTCTTGAACTTTCACTTTTTTATTTTCTATGGACGCTTTTAAACTCGTAGTGTGTTGGTATTCATTACTATATCTTTTATGTTTGTTGGTTCACTTGACTATGTTTCTTGCAAACCATGCCTTGATCAACATGGGCCAGCCAATGCATTGGTGGTTGCATTGGAAATATCAATTCACGTAAGTAGGCCCATGCATTGTTAGTGTAGGAATAGGGGTAGTGTTTGTTTTCCTTCTTGTCCTTGTTTTCTGGTTTGCATGTTTGTTTGCTTTCTCGCTTTGCTTGTTTGTTATCTTGCTTTCTTTGCTTACTATTTTTGTTTCATTTTGTTTTGTTCTCTTACTATCATGCTATTTTTAGTTTTGTAAATAAGTTCTACCCTCTACTTAGTTCTGGCTATTGAATGAGCATGTGGTTGAGATCCAAAGAGTCTTGTGACACTGCAACACTTGGCCAGTCCTGTGTCTATCTTATTTGTAATTAGTTATAACCTTTGGCCCATGAAGTCTTGACAGAAAATACAAGCCATTTCCCAGGGAAGCTTGGGTCCAACCATGAACCTGTGTCCACACTGAGAAACCTGATCTGAGTTGACTCAATTCCCAGATTTAACCAAGATCTTTTTCTTTTGTGATGTGATTAAAATTTCATTTAAAATAGCATAAAGGAACATATATGCATGTTGTAAAGAAGAAGGAACATGACAAGAATCAACGACATAAAACACAAGACGTTGATAACAGAGTTCGTCCAGGAGGGACTACGTCTCTGGGGCCCGTTGTTAAGACGGCGTAGGCCGTTGCATTAAGTGATGGAAAGAATAATGATGTACATGCATGTGTTTTCTCTATCATACAAGGAATATGCTTTCACGCGGGAGTGGCTCCAAGAGATGTTCTGCTGCAAGAACTCTCATTCAAAAAACGACTCCTATCAGTATGACATAATTTCACGTATTTTAATAATGAAAATCCCGCCAACATGGCATCAGAGGGATCTCAATTCAAACATACATGGTGACATATGAGTATCCCATCAACATGATGAGAAAGAGATCTCAATAAAAAAATGACAATAAGTACATCTCACATCAAGAACAAAACAAGATCCTGCATTAAACATCAAACAGGGATCTATACAACACAATGCATCTCAAGCAAAGAGACAAAGAAGTACATGATCACACTGCATATACCTCACATCAAGGAGTTATCTGAAGAAGAGGGTGATAAACTACTGGATCTGGTTGCACCATCAATATTGTGGCATCAAATCTCATGGAAATCACTGCTCATACATTGAAAGTTGACACCTGCACTCCACTTTGAAAAGTGGCCGAAAAATGGAATGATCAAATGGAAAATATGATTACATCATAATATTCGTGGTGAGGTTGGATTCACCTTTTGAGAAATGGATTTGTAGATTCCTAGCAGAGGAGAATATTTGAGAATCTCGAGGGAATCTTCTAGATTCCTTGGAGGCTGAAATTTCCTAGATTCAGAATGCAACCAATTTTATACTCATTCTTCCCAAAATTTCGCAAGGATCTTAATGGCGAGATCAATTTTCTTATTTGAGCAACAGATCTTCAGATGACCCGAAGGAGGGAATCTTTGAGGAATCTAGGGGGAATCTAAAAGATTCCTGTAGCCCTAGATTTTCACTTTGTCAGAATTCAGAAATTTGACAGTCAATTTTACACTATTCGATGCCACAAATCTGATGGTGTAATCAGATTTTCCATTTGATCATTCTATTTTTTAGCCACTTTTCAAAGTGGAGTGCAGGTGTCAGCATTCAATGTGCGAGCAATCATTTCCATGAGATTTGACACCACGAGATTGATGGTGCAGCCAGATCCAGTAGTTTATCATCCTCTTCTTCAGATAACTCCTTGATGTGAGGTATATGCAGTGTGATCATGTACTTCTTTGTCTCTTTGCTTGAGATGCATTGTGTTGTATAGATCCCTATTTGATGTTTGATGTGGGATCTTGTTTTGTTCTTGATGTGAGATGTACTTATTGTCATGTTTTTATTGAGATCCATTTATTGTCATGTTAACGGGATACTCATGTGTTTCCATGTATGTTTGAATTGAGATCCCTTTGATGCCATGTTGGCGGGATGCTCATTATTAACATACGTGAAGTTATGTCATGCTGATAGGAGTCCTTTTTTGAATGAGATTTCCTGCAACGAGAACGTCTCTTGGAGCCACTCCTACATGAGGGCATATTCCTTGTATGATAGAGAAAACACAAGCATGTACATCATCACTCTTTCCAGCACTTAATGCAACGACCTTGATCCAAGTGGATGTTGGTGGCCACCCGCCTATCCCATTTGGACCCCCACAACTGTCTCTTTCAGTTTTTCTGTTTCCTTAATTATAGCACAGTTTACTATTTTTAGCAGTTTTTCGGGTCCTAAACTTCCGGAGCCGTTTTGAGGCCCTAAACGACGTTTTTTGGGAAATCCATCGCCAAGCGATTTTTCTGTCTAAAAATCGTCTTTTCAGTCGTAGTCCTCCGAGAGATCTTTCCAAAGGGCTATCATGCGCGTCAAATGGAGATAGTACGACCAATTCGCGACCCCGGGAAGTTGATGTACCAACTTACCCAAAAACAGGGCACACAATTTGGTGTTTCATCTTCTAGGGTTAGGTTTTGGAATGTGAAGGGTTTTCCATTGTTTCTCAACAATAAATAGGCCCTCGAGCCTCATTGTAACACAGTTTTTGGAGAACAGTTCAGAGGCATGTAGCCGACACATCTCTTCTCAGAGATAAGCTACCATCGCCCTAGCTGGGTTATTTCCATTTCTATTTGTAAGCATATTTCAGTATTTTACAGTAATGAAATGAAGTATTATTTCTGCTGCATATTTGTCTTTATGGTTATCTCTGTATTTTATTGCGTTCCTGTTTAAATTCGGATCAGTGGTATCAGAGCGGTCTGCTTTTTCTCTGTTTTTCTTTGCATGTCCCCAACGAGGTCGGGATATAAGGAGTTAGGGCTTGAATTGGTCGAACCTTTGCAAGACCAGCCTCGCAAATATCGATGACCTCCCATGGCGGATGAGAAGAAAGATGAGGGGGCAGGAGATCCTAACAGAATCTTGCTCGAAGAAGCCCTCGAGCGGCAAAGGAACACGATGATGGATAGCTTTGCGCAGATCCTTCAACGGCTACCCAGAGGCGACGCATCGGCTTCCAACAGCTACTCTGGAAATGCCACGCCATTTAAGGTACAAGTTAATTTTGAAATCCCCATCTTCGAGGGTCAAATAGACGCAGATGTCGTAGATAAATGGTTAAATCTGCTAGATGGGTATTTTTCTGTTCATGAATTTTCAAGTCGGGAAAAGATTGTTTTCGCTCTTCTCAAAGCAGCCCCCCACGTCAAGGACTGGTGGGAAACCTACTGTGAACAGAAGGATGAAAGTACAGGCTCACTGTTTTCAGCCGCACCCACTTGGAATGACTTCCGGGATGCCATCAAGGAGCAGTACTACCCTGTCAAAAGCTATGAGGACAAATACATCAAATGGACCACACTGCGGCAGGGGAGAGACCAAGATGTGCTGGAGTTCACAAACATTTTTCATACCCTTCGCACACAATTGGGTATCAAGGATTCTGAGCTGCATCTGGTACTCAAATACCGTGGCTGCCTACACAGATACATCTAGGAAGAGATGGAGTTCTTGAACATCTCCCCACTCGGCACAGCATACAGATACGCTGTCAAAATCGAGCAAAAGTTCAAACAGAAGAAGCGAGACTTTGGATCTGTAAATCCAAAGCCCAAAGGACAAAGCCAAGGCGGGGTGACCCAAGACAACCCGTCGAAGCCGCAAGAGAAGAACAACACCACGAAGCCGAAGAAGGACACAGGAAAGTGGTGTGAGTTCCACAAGAGTCCCACTCATAACACAAGTGAGTGTCGGACCAAGCAGTCGCTAGTGGCCGAGTTGAAGGCTTCCGAATCAGATGCATGTTCCGACTCTGAGTCAGAACCTGACAAGGGGAATGACAAAGGGAAGCAGATCATTGATGCGGATCCCAGCGCCACTGTTGCTACTGCCAAGATCCAGAAAAATGAGCCCGAAGATCCAGAGGAGGGGGAACGTCTTTTCCACTCACAGATGTGGGTGAAGGGTTCGCCGCTGCAATTCATTGTCGACAGTGGCAGCCAAAAGAACCTCATTTCAGCAGAGGTCGTGAAGCAGTTGGGCCTACTAACTACACCACACCCACAGCCGTACAGTATCGGTTGGCTTCACGAAGGACGAGATCTCAAAGTTCGCTAGCAGTGCTGCCTTCCCTACAGCATCAAGCCTTTCACAGACGAGGTATTGTGTGATGTTACACCTTTGGATGTTTGTGATGTACTATTAGGCCAGCCATACTTGTGGAGGCGACATGCTGTGTATGAGTCAGGGCCTCGCGCTGTCATCATATCTTTGGATAATTCATTATACAGGATACCGGAGGTAGCTCCACCTACCGCCACCTCTTTGATCACTGCTAAGAAAGGCAGCAAGCTCATCTCACAGACTAGGAAATTTATGTTCTGTCTGGTTCGCTCCCAAAGTAAAGGGAAGATCGTTGCTACATCCATGACCCCCGCGAAGGGTTCCTCCACACAGCAGCAGCAACAGAGGGATACAGTCATTACAGAACACAGGAACAACTTCTCCTTACCCGGAGGGGTACCACACAAGTTTCAGGTGGGCGACAAAGTTTGGTTACATTTGCAGAGGGAGCGCCTTACCAGAACCCATCAGAAACTCAGACCACTTCGACATGGTCCTTACACCAGTAACAAGGCTACGGGAAACAATGCTTTGAAGCACAACGTTTCTCCATTCCTTCGCTTGCACCGAGTGTTCAATGTGGACCATCGCCGACCATGCTCCCCACCATTTCTGGACACATCATAGATTGCAGAACAGCTCACCAGAGACCCAGCTCAGCAAAAGCTTCCTCATCTCAGGGAGGAACTCAACGCAATGGGGACCATTGCTTCCTAAGGGGGGAGGAATGATCCAGGTGGATGTTGGTGGCCACCCGCCTATCCCATTTGGACCCCCACAACTGTGTCTTTTAGTTTTTCTGTTTCCTTAATTATAGCACAGTTTACTATTTTTAGCAGTTTTTCGGGTCCTAAACTTCCGGAGCCGTTTTGAGGCCCTAAACGACGTTTTTTGGGAAATCCACCGCCAGCGATTTTTTTGTCTTAAAATTGCCTTTTCCATCGTAGTCCTCGGAGAGATCTTTCCAAAGGGCTATCATGCGCGTCAAATGGAGATAGTACGACCAATTCGCGACCCCGGGAAGTTGATGTACCAACTTATCCAAAAACGGGGCCCACAATTTGGCGTTTCATCTTCTAGGGTTAGGTTTTGGAATGTGAAGGGTTTTCCATTGTTTCTCAACAATAAATAGGCCCTCGAGCCTCATTGTAACACAGTTTTTGGAGAACAGTTCAGAGGCATGTAGCCGACACATCTCTTCTCAGAGATAAGCTACCATCGCCCTAGCTGGGTTATTTCCATTTCTATTTGTAAGCATATTTCAGTATTTTACAGTAATGAAATGAAGAATTATTTCCGCTGCATATTTGTCTTTATGGTTATCTCTGTATTTTATTGCGTTCCTGTTTAAATTCGGATCAGTGGTATCAGAGCAGTTTGCTTTTTCTCTGTTTTTCTTTGCATGTCCCCAACGAGGTCGGGATATAAGGAGTTAGGGCTTGAATTGGTCGAACCTTTGCAAGACCAGCCTCGCAAATCTCGACGACCTCCCATGGCAGATGAGAAGAAAGACGAGGGGGCGGGAGATCCTATCAGAATCTTGCTCGCAGAAGCCCTCGAGCGGCAAAGGAACGCGATGATGGATAGCTTTGCGCAGATCCTTCAACGGCTACCCAGAGGCGACGCATCGGCTTCCAACAGCTACTCTGGAAACGCCACACCGTTTAAGGTACAAGTTAATTTTGAAATCCCCATATTCGAGGGTCAAATAGATGCAGATGCCGTAGATAAATGGTTAAATCTGCTAGATGGGTATTTTTCTGTTCATGAATTTTCAAGTCGGGAAAAGATTGTTTTCACTCTTCTCAAAGCAGCCCCCCACGTCAAGGACTGGTGGGAAACCTACTGTGAATAGAAGGATGAAAGTACAGGCTCACTGTTTTCAGCCGCACCCACTTGGAATGACTTCCGGGATGCCATCAAGGAGCAGTACTACCCTGTCAAAAGCTATGAGGACAAATACATCAAATGGACCACACTGCGGCAGGGGCGAGACCAAGATGTGCCGGAGTTCACAAACATTTTTCATACCCTTCGCACACAATTGGGTATCAAGGATTCTGAGCTGCATCTGGTACTCAAATACCGTGGCTGCCTACATAGATACATCCAGGAAGAAATGGGGTTCTTGAACATCTCCCCACTCGGCACAGCATACCGATACGCTGTCAAAATCGAGCAAAAGTTCAAACAGAAGAAGCGAGACTTTGGATCTGTAAATCCAAAGCCCAAAGGACAAAGCCAAGGCAGGGTGACCCAAGACAACCCGTCGAAGCTGCAAGAGAAGAACAACACCACGAAGCCGAAGAAGGACACAGGAAAGTGGTGTGAGTTCCACAAGAGTCCCACTCATAACACAAGTGAGTGTCAGACCAAGCAGTCGCTAGTGGCCGAGTTGAAGGCTTCCGAATCAGATGCATGCTCCGACTCTGAGTCAGAACCTGACAAGGGGAATGACAAAGGGAAGCAGATCATTGATGCGGATCCCAGCGCCACTGTTTCTACTGCCAAGATCCAGGAAAATGAGCCCGAAGATCCAGAGGAGGGGGAACGTCTTTCCCACTCACAGATGTGGGTGAAGGGTTCGCCGCTGCAATTCATTGTCGACAGTGGCAGCCAAAAGAACCTCATTTTAGCAGAGGTCGTGAAGCGGTTGGGCCTACCAACTACACCACACCCATAGCCATATAGTATCGGTTGGCTTCACGAAGGACGAGATCTCAAAGTTCACCAGCTGTGCCGCCTTCCCTACAGCATCAAGCCTTTCACAGACGAGGTATTGTGTGATGTTACACCTCTGGATGTTTGTGATGTACTATTAGGCCAGCCATACTTGTGGAGGCGACATGCTGTGTATGAGTCAAGACCTCGCGCTATCATCATCTCTTTGGATAATTCATTATACAGGATACTAGAGGTAGCCCCACCTACCACCACCTCTTTGATCACTGCTAAGAAAGGTAGCAAGCTCATCTCACAGACTAGGAAATTTATTTTCTGTCTGGTTTGCTCCCAAAGTAAAGGGAAGATCGTTGCTACATCCATGACCCCCGCGAAGGGTTCCTCCACACAACAGCAGAAACAGAGGGATACAGTCATGACAGAACACAGTAACAACTTCTCCTTACCTGGAGGGGTACCACACAAGTTTCAGGTGGGCGACAAAGTTTGGTTACATTTGCAGAGGGAGCGCCTTACCAGAACCCATTAGAAACTCAGACCACTTCGACATGGTCCTTACACTAGTAACAAGGCTACGGGAAACAATGCTTTGAAGCACAACATTCCTCCATTCCTTCGCTTGCACTGAGTGTTCAATGTGGACCATCGCCGACCATGCTCCCCACCATTTCTGGACACATCAGAGATTGCAGAATAGCTCACCAGAGACCCAGCTCAGCAGAAGCTTCCTCATCTCAGGGAGGAACTCAACGCAATGGGGACCATTGCTTCCTAAGGGGGGAGGAATGATCAAGGTGGATGTTGGTGGCCACTCGCCTATCCCATTTGGACCCCCACAACTGTCTCTTTCAGTTTTTCTGTTTCCTTAATTATAGCACAGTTTACTATTTTTAGCAGTTTTTCGGGTCCTAAACTTCCGGAGCCGTTTTGAGGCCCGAAACAACGTTTTTTGGGAAATCCACCGCCAGCGATTTTTATGCCTAAAAATCATATTTTCCATCGTAGTCCTCAGAGAGATATTTCCAACGAGCTATCATGCGCGTCAAACGGAGATAGTACGACCAATTCGCGACCCCAGGAAGTTGATGTACCAACTTACACAAAAACGGGGCCCACAATTTGGCGTTTCATCTTCTAGGGTTAGGTTTTGGAATGTGAAGGGTTTTCCATTCTTTCTCAACAATAAATAGGCCCTCGAGCCTCATTGTAACATAGTTTTTGGAGAACAGTTCAGAGGCATGTAGCCGACACATCTCTTCTCAGAGATAAGCTACCATCGCCCTAGTTGGGTTATTTCCATTTCTATTTGTAAGCATATTTCAGTATTTTACAGTAATGAAATGAAGTATTATTTCCGCTGCATATTTGTCTTTATGGTTATCTCTGTATTTTATTGCATTCCTGTTTAAATTCGGATCAGACCTACACCATCTTGGCACCGGGGCCTGGAGACGTAGCCCCTCCTAGATGAACTCCATTATCAACATCTTGTGTTTTATGTTGCTGATTCTTGTCATGTTCCTTATTCTTTACAGAATGAATATATGTTCCTTTATGCTCTTTCAAATGCAATTCTAATCACATCATGAAAGAAAAAGATCTTGGTTAAATAATGGAGTTTAGTAAACTCGGATCAAGTTTGGTATCAAAGCGGTCTTTATGTGGATGTGAATTGCGAGCGTGAACAATGGAACATGCAACGATGGCGGATGACAAAGCGATGTACGATGCCATGCTTAGAATTTCCCAAAAGGTGGAAATAATGTATGAAGTTCTACAAAAGGAGATAGAGGAAAAGCAGTGCGTGCAACTTCAATTGCGAGCCATGGAAGAGGCCCTGGAAGAACTGAAACACAACAACCAGAGTCTTCAAGTAAATAAAGTTGAATTGAATATGCTTTTACAAGAAGAGAAAGAGGAGAAACATAGTTTTCTACAACAACTGCAAGCTAAGGATGAGGCCTTGGAAAAGCTGCAGCGAGACCCATGTGAGGTAAAAAGTAATTCTCCATATTCATGTATGTTTCTTGATGATGATTTCGTTGTCTTTGAAAATCATACCACAGGAATTGGCTCCAAATTGTTGATGAAAATGGGGTATGAAGGAAAAGGTTTGGGTATTAATAGCCAAGGCATTGTCAACACCATCAAAGTAGAGGAATTACACCGTCAGACAGGACTTGGGTATGTCAGGAAGGAAGTTGGGGAATACACCAAGGCAGCTAGCGAACCAACAACAACAGATGATGAGAATCCCTCATCAGTTATTTCCAACTTGACAATGGAAGTAAAAGGTGTTGATTCCCCTTCAGTTTCATCTTCACATATTATGATTTCTATTGGAAATGTGGAGATACGAATTATAGGTACAAACATAAGGCTCCTTACCAGGATGAGGTACAAGGAGAAAAAATAACTTGGTGTTAATAACCAAGGCATGACTCAACCATTGGAGGTTGTGCACAGACCTCGATTTGCATGCTTGGGATACATTGAATGAGAATGCTCGAAGGTGTTAGATACTTCCAAGACATCGTTAAAATTGTTTAGGAAAGAGAATGATGGGAACACATCACCATCATCCCATGGCAGTGTCCATTTCAGGGAAAGAGCTGAGGAAAGCTCTCATCGCCACATTGACACCAGAGACAACAAGGAAAGGTATAACCAGTCTCGATATTCAAATGTTCATTTCAATTATAATCATGTTGTTAATGATGAATGTAAAGCATGGCATCAAAAAACATGTACCTTTTGTGGATTACATAACCATACATTTGCTAAGTGTTGGAAAAGAATAGCAGAACAAAAGAGGATGAGGTATGAAAAACCCTCTCAACAGCAAGAAAAGAAGAAGGTAAAGCAGATCTAGGGGAAGAAGACCTATTTCAGTCATTGTGACAAGAGTAGCCATCAAAGAGCCACATGTTGGAGGCTCCATCTAGAGCAGCACTTTAAAGACAAAGCATCGGTGCATGAACCAGTTGAAAAAATCATTCGACAAGAAAAACCACCATAGGGGGATGACCCATTCACATCGATAAGTGGAAAACGGTTTCTAGATATGTTAGCTTGTCATGGTCATGCTTTTGTAAATCATTTGTTGCATTTTAAACTATAAAAGTGATGATGTGTTTTCTATCACTTGTCGCTGCAACAATGATGGCTGGAATTATTTTGTGATGCATTCTAAACTATGAAAGTGTTGTTGTGTTTCCATCACTTGTCAAAGAAACAACAGTGTTTGGAATTATTTTTGTAAATCATGTGTGTAGGTTTTAACCTTGTACAGAAATTACCTGCATACGAATTCTTAAACAAAGAAAATAAACAATGCGAGAGCATAACCCATAAAACACATATGCACAAAGATTTTTCCCTGGATCCCAAAACCGGGACTACCAGCTTGATTTTTCATTATGTTCCTTTCAATGTTACAATACATATTTATACATGCCGAAGCATCCAATACCATGGACTGAAAACCATCGCGTCCAATACCATGGACCGAAAAACCATCGCGTCCAAAAAACATGTGTGAAAATCATGCACAAAACCATAGGTGGGTCCGCCCATAAAGTGGGGTTACGGGTGCCCTTCAAACCCCCTATTAACTATGTGGAAAGAATATAACACAACCCAACAATCTCCCACTTGTTGTTTTCTTTCCACAGGGGGCCACAGGAGAGCTTAGTCATTTTTTTCAGCCCTGAGATTCCCATTGCTTCTCTACACCAAGAGAACTTCTCAGAGCTCACAGATTTTGTCAATGCATCTGCAGTATTCTTCAAAGTGTCCACCTTTACCAGCAACACCTTTCTGTCTTCTATCATATCCCTCACAAAGTGATACTGAACATCAATGTGCTTTGTCTTTGAATGATAAGCAGGGTTCTTTGCCAAGAAAATTGCACTTTGGCTGTCACAGTCTATTCTTATAGCTCCCTGTACTAACCCCATACTTGAACACAATCTCTGCAACCAAACTGCTTCCTTGCTTGCATGAGTGGCTGCCATGTATTCTGCCTCTGTAGTTGACAGTGCCACTACAGATTGTTTCTTACTCATCCAATTGACTGCACCTCCAAATAGGTTAAACACATACCCACTTGTAGATCTTCTCTGATCCAGATCTCCAGCCCAGTCTGCATCAATAAAGCCATGAATATCCAACAATTTGTCCAATCCTGGTCTTCCTTGGTAGCACAAACCATAATCACTAGTGCCACGCAAATACCTAAAAACCCGCTTCACTGCTGTCGAGTGCTCCTTCCCAGCTTTTGACATAAACCTGCTCAATACTCCCACTGCATGTTTAATTTCTGGTCTAGTACAGACCATTGCATACATCAGGCTACCCACTGCACTTGCATATGGAACACGAGACATGTCCTCTTCCTCTTCTTGTGTCTTGGGACACTGTTCAGCAGATAACCTCACACCTACAGGAATAAGAACCTTCACTGGTTTACTATCCTGCATATTAAACCTCTGCAGTATTGTCTCGACATACTTCCTCTGGTTTAACCAGAGCTTCCTGTTTGACCGATCTCTTTTAATTTCAATGCCCAAAATATATTTGCAGCACCAAGATCTTTCATGTCGAATTTGGAGGACAATTGGGTCTTCAAATCCTAGATAATTTCTTTGTCATTTCCAACCAGCAACATATCATCCACATACAAGACCAGATAAATAACACGGTCACCAATTAATTTAAAATACACACAATGATCTGCTTTGCTTCTGGTGAAGCCAAGTCCCCATATAAATGTATCCAATTTCTGATACCACATCCTTGGTGACTGTTTTAACCCATACAAAGACTTCTTTAACTTGCATACGAGTTCTTTCTTACCCTTCACTGCAAAGCCTTCAGGTTGCTTCATGTAGATTTCCTCTTCCAAATCCCCGTGAAGAAATGCTGTCTTCACATCCATCTGTTCTACCTCAAAATCAAAAGCAGCAGCAACAGATAAAAGTAATCTAATAGAAGTTACCTTGGCAACAAGAGAAAAAATATCACCAAAATCAATTCCCGGCACCTGGGAATAACCTTTTGCTACCAACCGAGCTTTGTATTTCTCCACCTTTCCTTCCGCATTTGTCTTCTTCTTGAACACCCATTTGCTGCCAATGGGTTTCCTTCCAGCCGACAACTCCACCAGATCCCAAGCCTCATTTTTGTGCAAAGATGCCATTTCATCAACCATGGCCTCTTTCCAGACTTTTCCCTCCTCTGAATCCACTACTTCCTTCACAGTTCTGGGATCATCATCAGTAACAGACAAAGCAAAAGCAGATGGACTATACCTTTCTGGTTGCCTTCTTTCTCGAACTGATCTTCTCACAGCCGGAGTTTGTGGCTCTTCATCTTCTGATTCCTCCTCTGCTGTAGAGTCTGATTCTTCCTCCTTTGGCTCAAACTCTATCTTCTTAGGTTCCTTTGGTTGGACTTCATGTTGAATAACATATTTTACCTCTCTAAACACCACATCTCGGCTGTACAAAACCTTCCGTGTGACTGGGTTCCAAAGCTTATAACCCTTTAAACCATCCTTATACCCAATAAAGATGCACTTTTCAGATTTACTATCCAACTTGGTTCGTTTCTCCTTTGGAACATGTACATATGCATCACATCCAAATACCCTTAGATGTGAAAGAGAGGGTTTCTTACCAGTCCATACTTCTTGTGGAGTCTTATCCTCCAACGCTAATGAAGGTGACCTATTGACCAGGTAACATGCAGTATCCACCGCCTCTGCCCAGAATTCCTGTCCTAACCCAGCACCACTGAGCATGCTTCTTGCCCTTTCCATCAACATCTTGTTCATTCTTTCTGCGACTCCATTTTGCTGAGGTGTATATGGAGTAGTCTTCTGTCGTGCTATACCACACTTCTTATAGAATTCTTCAAATTCCTTGCTGCAAAATTCTCCACCATTATCTGTCCTCAACACCTTTATCTTCTTCTCTGTCTGATTTTCCACCAGAGCCTTAAATTCTTTAAACCTGTCAAAGACTTCAGATTTATTCTTAAGGAAATATATCCATGTATTCCTTGAGAAGTCATCTATAAATGATACATAGTACACAGACTTACCCAGTGATGGAATCTTCACAGGTCCAAACACATCACTGTGCACAAGCTCTAATATCTGTTTCGTCCTCTTACCACCAGAGGGGAAACTCACCCGATTTTGCTTCCCATACACACAATTTTCACAGAAATCAAAATCCAGAGAGCTATCGTTCATACCTTCTACCATACCTTTACCATGAAGTATTCGAAGGCCCTTCTCTCCAATATGTCCAAGCCTTTGATGCCACAACATGGTCTTCTCTTTAGAGACCACTAGATTTTCTACTCCATTTTCAGGAACCATAGAACTATTGCACCCATTAACAACAGTGCTACCTTGCAGCTTGTACAAAGTTCCAATCCGAACTCCCCGCATCAATATCAGTGCTCCTCGAACCATCTTGTAGGTATCTTTCTCGAACACCGTCTTTACACCTGCATCATCCAACTTGCTTACAGAAATCAGATTTCTGGCCAATGCAGGAATATGTAGAACACCTGGAAGTGTTCTAACCCTTCCACCTTGCAACTTCAACTTTACTTTTCCCCGACCAATGATTCTAGCCTTCCTATCATCTCCTAAGAAGACATCACCACCATCGTATTTCTCATACTCGCAGAACCACTCTCTATGGGGAGTGAAGTGAAAGGATGCACCTGAGTCAATCAACCATGCCTCATGATCTACATGTGTACTTGAAGAAGCCAAGTACACATCCCCACCTTCATCTGAGGTGGTTTTCGCCTCTGCAGAAGGAGCATCATCAGATCCCTTTCCTTTATCAGGAGCTTTAGATTTACAATCCCTTCTGAAGTGCCCTTCCTTTCCGCATTTCCAGCACACCACCTTTGTAGGTTTTCCTGGAGATTTAGATCTCCCTCTAGATTTAGATCTCCCACTCGATGACTTATTTTTGTTTCTGTTCTGGGACCGTCCTCATACAGACAAGGCATCACCATTCTGGTTGTCCATATTTTTCCGTCTCATCTCCTCCGTCAGCAAGGCTGAGACTATTTCATCAAACTGCAAAGTAGTTGCATTGCTACCTATTGCAATAACCAGACTATCCCATGAATCTGGTAGAGAACACAACAGACTGATGCACTTATCTTCATCTGAAATTTTAATATCAACAGATAATAACTGACTTACCACAGTATCAAACGCATTCAGATGCTCTGTCACCAAGTCTCCATCTTTCATCCTCAGGTTATACAGCTTTTTCCGCAGGAATAGTTTATTCACCAGAGACTTAGATTGGTACAAAGTCCCTAAATTGACCCACAAAGCCTTTGCCGTAGCTTCCCCTGATACATTCAACAACACTGAATTTGAGACACACAATCGTATTGTGCTCTTTTCCTTCCAATCCAACTTCTTCCATTCTTCATCGGTCACTCCCGATGGTTTAGTACCCGGATCTACCACGATCCACTGATATTTATCCACCAACAGATCCTCCATCTTGAGTTTCCACAACTCAAAATTCTGACCATTGAACTTCTCAATCTCTATCTTTCCACTTCTCGCCATCTTCTTTCACCACCAGAATCGATCTCGCAGATCTCCCACTGAACAGGGTCTACCACAGGCCCGAGCGAAACCCCTCAGCAACAAAGGCGTCCCCTTGAAGCCAAAACAACTCTGATACCAAATGTAGGTTTTAACCCTGTACAGAAATTACCTGCATACGAATTCTTAAACAAAGAAAATAAACAATGCGAGAGCATAACCCATAAAACACATATGCACAGAGATTTTTCCCTGGATCCCAAAACCGGGACTACCAGCTTGATTTTTCATTATGTTCCTTTCAATGTTACAATACATATTTATACATGCCGAAGCATCCAATACCATGGACCGAAAACCATTGCGTCCAATACCATGGACCGAAAAACCATCGCGTCCAAAAAACATGTGCGAAAATCATGCACAAAACCATAGGTGGGTCCGCCCAACCTAACATATGGTCCAAAACCAAAATTTTCCGGGGCGCTGCCCCGGACCCCATAAAGTGGGGTTACGGGTGCCCTTCAAACCCCCTATTAACTACGTGGAAAGAATATAACACAACCCAACAATGTGTTGCAGTGATGACTTGTTGAAGCAACAATGATATCTTGGCCTTGTTTTCATAACTAGGGTATTGTTTCCATTTTGATGTAAACTTGACCACTGAGTATGTGTTATAAACTCGTGGCAAGTATGGGATGCTTGGGTCATTAGTTGGTCATGCGAATTAAGCATGTAATTTGAAAAACAATGTACTACAGGTTTGTAGAGGTTGCATGTGTTGACTCATCGCTTATGGCCCCAAAGGACAAAGGTGAAGGAGAAGGAAGGGTGACATATCAGATACTTGTAAGTGCAGACAAGGTACAAAAAAGTTGTAGAGTATTTTCATGCTTTTGGAGGACCAAAAGATCTTTAGTGGGGAGGATTGATCTAGGCGGCTCCAGATGCAGGCAGAAGTCCAAGAGGACTCAGAAATGGTCAAAATTCAAAGTGGTCAAAATGCTCCCAAACTAGCACCAGATCGAAGTGCTCGTCGCCCTGATTCCAACAGTGTGAACGACACTCAAATCCGAGCTCATATGAGGGAGAAAGAGCCAGCCAAAGTTTTGGTCAAAGTTGGGCAGTGGGCCAAGTTTAAGTGTCCTACAAATTCACCGTCAATTGACATGGGAACCTAGCTCCTGAAGGAGGACGAATTAGTTAGATACTTAATTTGTCTAATATCCCTTATATTAGACAAAATCAAAAGATTGGCCTATTATTGAGAAATATATATATATATATATATATATATATATATATATATATATATATATATATATATATATATATATATATATATATATATATATATATATATTAAAAGAGGTGAGCGGACAATTCCCGCCACCCCCATCGGACCCAAAACCATAACATAAAACAATTTTTTATTAAAAATGGGTCAGTGGCCATGACCCCGCTAGACCCCCGACCTCCAATCAACTGTATTACATTAATATCCAAAATGTATATGTATATTGGGGGGTGGGCCACCTTAGGTGGACCTAGCCCACACCCACCACCATACATCGCATTTAATTGTGGAGCCGGTGGGGATTGAACCCACCCGGCCCCACCGGCCGCCCCATGTGGCACCATGCCAAAACAAACCACTCAAACGGTTACGCAAAACACCAATTACATAACCATTAACCACGTAAATGGTTTTGTATTAAAACAATGCGCCCAAAAAATAAAACTACGCATATATTTTGAGGGGTTGGGATTTGATCCCCCAACCTCCCTGCCTTGAATGCTCCGACTTAACCAACGTGCCAGTGGTGCTTCTTTGATATCTCTGCCCACAAGCCACCATATAAACCTTTGTATTCATTTTCATGGGGGAGAACGAAGGTGAATTTGAACAGATCGGGGATTGTAGAATGGAACGGTGGAACCGCGAGCCAGGCCAAAGATGGAACAATGATGCAGTTCTAGGAGGCAAAATGATGGCATGCTTTTTGAGACAGAGTTTTGCAGAGAATCTTAAGATGCCAAAAAGATTCTTTAGGAGGTAAAAATTCATTTTATCAGAATGTAACCAAGTTTACAGTCATTTTTCTCATATTTTCACAGGAAATGCTTTGGAAAGGTTGGATTCACCTTTTGAGCAGCAGATTTGTAGATTCCTAGTAGAGGAGAATCTTTGGGAATCTTGAGGGAATCTTCTAGATTCCTAGGAGGCTGAAATTTCTTAGATTCGGAATGCAACCAACTCTATAGTCATTCTTCTTAGAATTTCACAAGGATCTTAAATTATGGCGAGATCAGATTTCTTATTTGAGCATCAAATCCTCAGATGACCCAGAGGAGGGAATCTTTGAGGAATCTAGGGGGAATCTAAAATATTCATGTAGCCCCTGATTTTCACTTTGTCATAATTCAGAAATTTGACAGTTGATTTTACATTATTTGACACCACGAATCTAATGGTTGAATTAGATTTTCTATTTGATCATTCCATTTTTCAGCCACTTTTCAAAGGGGAGTGCAGGTGTCAACATTCAATGTGTGAGCAGTCATTTCCATGAGATTTGACGCCACAAGATTGATGGTGCATTGAGATTCGATAGTTTATCATCCTCTTCTTCAGATAACTCCTTGATCTGAGGTATATGAAATGTGATCATGTATTAATTTGTCTCTTTGCTTGAGATGCATTGTCCTGTATAGATCCCTGATTGATGTTTGATGTGGGATCTTGTTTTTTTCTTGATGTGAGATGTACTTATTGTCATGTTTTGATTGAGATCCCTTTGTCGTCATGTTGATGGGATACTCATGTTTCGCCATGTATGTTTGAATTGAGATCCCTTTGATGCCATGTTGGTGGGATGCTCATTATTAACATGCATGAAATTATGTCATGCTGATAGGAGTCCTTTTTTGAATGAGAGTTCCTACAGCAGAACATCTCTTGGAGCCACTCCTGTGTGAGGGCATATTCCTTGTATGACAGAGAAAACAATTTCATGTGCATCATCACTCTTTCCAGCACTTAATGCAAGGACCTACACCATCTTGACACCAGGGCTTAGAGACATAGTCCCTCCTGGACGAACTCTGTTATCAATATCTTGTGTTTTATGTTGTTGATTCTTGTCATGTTCCTTATTCTTTACATAATGCATATATGTTCCTTTATGCTCTTTTAAATGCAATTCTAATCACATCATGAAATCAAAAGATCTTGGTTAAATCTAGGAGTTGAGTCAACTCGGATCAAAACCCCATGCCTGTACTTTGCCTTCTGCTCTATGTGTTCAAGCTCATCCAACTAGTAGAAACAGAGAAGGGGAAATCTAAATGAGCAAACCTATGTTAGAGGTCTTACATGATTCTCTGAAGGAACAAGATCTTTTGCTCTTAATAAGTCGGGATCCCTCTTCTGCCCCAAAAATAAATAAGTTCCTATGCGCAGTCCTCTTTTAAAAAAATAAAAATAAAAAGGCGAAAGAAGAGAAAGGCTTTATGCACAGAGAGGTGAAGCATGCAACTCCACCGGGGTACTGATTAGGCTCGCTGGTAGTGGAGCAATTCATTTGTCCCTATGTGACTCCGCTGGGGTATTGTCTAGGCTTGCTGGTAGTAGAGCAACACCAGAGATGAAAATTTATACTTTGAAATTTTTTAACTCACAAGCCAAACTACCTTTCTCGATATCGAAACAATATGATCAAGATGAAACTTGTTGTTGTGTTTGACTGAGTTGGATAAAGGTGAACCATGTATGACCATGGGGTAAGTGGGGAGGCCGAAGTAACCCGCACAACGATTCAATACTCCCTGAAAGACCAAGGCCCTATGCTATCAATGGACCAAAACAAAGAAGCTAGAGTTCAACTAGTGTGTTGCCAAGTGTTGTAGAGACTGCAACACCCTCCAAAATTTTGGCTTGCATCCAATTTCGGAGCCTCCCTTGGGTTTTTACTTGATGTTTGCAAGCACTCGGGCTCACCTCATGAGCTCGTGTTGAGTCTTTGCACCCTCCTCGCTTGACCATTCAATGGACATCCTTTTGCATGTTTGTCACAATGTCACGCTTGCAGCCATGTTCTGTTCCTGCACAAGCTCCTACTTCATGTGTACAATTTGTATTCACTATGTAAACATCTGTCGCATTCACACACGAAGTTGTATGCACTTTCACACAAGCATCGTCGAGTCACTCAATGATCTATCACAAGCATCACGCTTGTCGCTCGCACTATCGGTAATTCACATAGAGTATATGATGTCTTGATGGTTTGATGTGTCTTGTTGTTGAGTCATGTTGAGTGTGTGTTCGCAAGATCATGTAGGCACAAGTTCACTCACTCACATAGTCATTTTTCTGAAGTTATGACAATAGGATCACCCTCCAATAGCCGGACCCTCATTGAGCTGCATTATGCAGTGTCAGCACTTAGTGAACATGTATTGTTGCCCAAAATTGCATAGAGCTTGAGCTTGTCTCTCAGGCAACCTGCATTGCGCAATCCTGGAATCGACCGAACCGAGTGTCACCTAGAAAAATGCAGAAGTTTCTTAGAAAGCCATCTCGATCTACGTTGCCCACAAGTGAGTCAGCCAACCCTCCAACTGGTTAACCAGAAAGTTTGACCAAGTAGTGACCGAGGGAATCACTCCCCCAAATTTTGTGCAAAAGCTACAAACCTTGCCCACTCCGCTAACTATATAAATTACGCGAACATCTCAGACAAGCACCTTGTATCTGTCCTTGTCTCCCTAAAAAATTTGCGCAATTTTTCGAGCTAGTCATCGAGACAGCCGACCTGCTGCTCACTTGCAAAATTGTGCAGTTTTAATGAGAATTCACCCAACTGCCCAACATCTCACTTAGCACAAAAACTATGATGGGATGTCCAACAACCCAGTATTGCGCTCAGCTCAAAAACTCTGATGGGATGTCCAGCATCCCAACATCCCACTCATCGCAAAAACTACGATGGAAGGTCCAACAACCCAACATCCTGCTCAACTCAAAAAACTATGATGGGATGTCCAGTAGGATAGCCTCCTAGCATTTGTGCAATTTTCACCAGCAACACTCCTACAGGCCACTGCCAGCTCCCCTGAAAAATGCACATTTTTTCCCGACAATCCTCTTGCAGTCCTCTACTAGCTCCCCGAAGGAATTGCACAGTTTTTGCTACCAAGCGCCTTTGTTGATCGAAATGGTTCCTCCAAAAAATTTCACAGACCTACCTGCTAGATGAGCTAGATCCCGCGAACATTCACTGCTGATCCAAATTTCCCATCTCAATCTCTTAGTGGCTTCTGTGTAATTTTCAACAGCAGTGCCTAGAGCCCGCATGCTAGCTCGAAATCTACCTTGCGTAGTTTCATAGCCTTTTCCTCTCTCCCAGTCACCTACATCCAAAAGAAAATGAAAATGAATCATGGTAGACTAGGAGTTTTATGGATTTGATGTCATCTCTTCATGACTGATTGCAAATATAGGTACATAGATAAAACATGATGCGACGGTGGACAGGATGAACAAGGAGAGCACATGCAAGGATATTTTTTCGCGCACAGGTGAATGAACGATGCATGCGAGTAGATTTTCTCACAAGCAGACGATGCATGCGAGGATATTTTCTCGCAAATAAATAATGCATGCAAGGATATTTTTTCGCGAACGGAAAAACATGTGAAGCATGCCAAAGTACAAGCAAAGGAGCAACGTGCACATGAAACATAAAGAGAACACCAATACAATTGAAGATTCCGCACACCTTTCCATGCGGAGATGAAGCTATGATACACCAAGAGGACATCCATCACTCAGTAGCACTGCAACATGACATGGACACCACTAGTAGCATGAAAATACCAACACTGTTGTGTCGAGTTGTGTCATGAGTCATGTTGGCCACATCACTACTGTGGGTCATACTCATGTAAATCATTATAATGTAACATGGAAGTCCAAGAGACCCACATGTAATCTAAAGAGTCATGTCATTTGAAAAGTCATTAAATTCAAATAGTCCCGAGGGAAGTCGAATAGTCATAAGGGTCAGTTTTACGCTTGGTTATAAATACCCCTCATTTGTACATGAAAAATACTTTTCACCTTGGCTCCTCCCACATAGCCTTGAGAGTCTGTAATATTTTCTTTGAGGATCGAGCAATGGTTCCATCACCCCACATATGGGGTTAGTGATGTATGGTGTACCGATGTGTCTTGGAACTTTTGCTTAATTCAGAAGCCTGTTAATAGGCTAGCAAATTTTCACACATGTATTGCAATTTTTTCTAAGACTGATCTTGGAACACTTGTAATGCATGTTGTTTTAGCCTATGTTAAAACAATTGAACTATTTCAGTTGCTTTAATACATATGTTTATGAAAATGTGTTGTATAAGTTGTTAATGATGTCTTGCCCGTGCGGGCTGCCTCGTTGGACATCAGACAAAACATTTCCCATAAACTTGTTATAACGACCATCACACTCATGCAGACTACTTCGTTGAGTGTTAGACATGCTATTCCTTCTTATGTGTGTGACTGCCGCATCCGTGTGGAATGCTTCACCAGAACCTGCACATGTCCTGTTGTGTTGTGTGCCTATGATAGAGTTGGGACTTATCCATTTTGACTAGAGACTCACCTACACCCTCTCCCTCTATAGTGAAAGAACCTTGACACAAGTAACACTAGCACTCACCAGGTATGCAAACCTCATTTTTCGAAGACAAAGTAGAACACTCTCACGTGCTGAAAAGCAAGAGCTAAGACATATATTTAAGATAATGGAAACTGATCCATCGTATTTCATGGGACTCCTACACCAAACGGTGCGAGGTCTAGTTGGGACTTCATATCGAAGAGATCCTCTGAATGTTGGCGGGTCCAACACTGTCAACACGAAGATTATTTCGTTATCAGATACTATCTCTCCTAAGTCCTTCAATTGACCTTTTATTTGAGATGCCTTAGAGAGACATGATGATATCCCTTCATCTTTTGACAGCTTCAATTTATGAATATTAGATCAAAGTGATAAGATCTTTTCTATCGTGCATCTAGAGAAAAGTTCTCCTAAATTATCATATATCTCTTTAGATGTCGTGAGCTTGGCTACATATGAAATGAGTGGATATTTGATGGAATCCTTAAGAATATTTTCAGCTTTGAGATCCCTTTCCATGTATTCAGAAAATGCTTGTTCTTCGGTTGGATTGGAGACCTTCCCATGGACATGATCAATGACTTCATTTACTTCGAGGACAATGTATATCCTTATTTTCCATACAAGGAAGTTTGATATCCCAACCAGCTTTTGGTCTTCCTTGAAGCATGAAGGCATTTTACTAGATTGTATTATAATAAGAGGTACTTACCTCTGAATATCAAATCTTCAACTTGATGATGAACTTGCTGCTTCTTATTTCAAATATTTTGGTGAGAGAGGACTTCCTTCTATGATATCTTTGCTTCAATAGAGAGAGGATTGTTTCAATCTTCCTTAGATTTGAAGAGCTTCCACTTCCTTTGATGATGTGATGATATCTGAAGTGCTTTTAGGGTTTTGATCTTTCTTCCTACTTCCTTCTTTGATCTAGGATTTCTATGATGTAGATCTCAGTCTTCTTCCTTTGATGTGTTTCTTTGAAGATTGATCTTGTTTTGACTACATGCTTTCGATTGCCGCTTCTTTCCTTTAGCACCTAAGCTCTAATACCATGTTCAGAAATCCAAGGCATTCAAAGTTAACAATTTCTCTTCTTGATAATTGCTTGTGATACACTTTTAGTTCTTTATCTTATAGTATTTACTTCATTAGCTTATTAATGTGTTCTTTCATCAAGACAATTACCACAACACATAAAAGACAAGTGACATAATATGTAGGAATCTTCAGTCAAGGCCAAAACCTCTCACCTCTTGAGAGGAAAACCTGATCAAAATGTTTCTTCTAGATCTTGAATTGATAAGTACTGAAACCATGTCACAGACCCTTGAATCTAGTATTCTCTCAAGAATATTTTCACTAACCTTGATGCTCTGCCTCTTCCTTCCTTTTCCTTTCTTCTTGATCTAGAGTTGCTCTCTTCAGCTCCTTCTAGAGAGGCTTGGTCTCTATCCTTCTTATTGCTCCTTCTTGGATTTCCCTAGAGAATTTCAGTCTCTAAGTCTTTTCTTCGATTTATAAGAAGAATCCTTCTCTTACTACCCCAGAGGAAGCTTTTTTGCCTTAACTTCACACTCCCCAGAAGAAAATTTACTGCACTAACTTCGCACTTCCCAGAAGAAACTTCTCTATTTTAGAAGATAGTCTCCTAGAGAAACTTCACTATACCCAAAAGATAATCTCCCAGAATAAACATTGCACTTCCCCATTAAGGGAATTTTGAGGTCTAAAATGGGCCTTCTAAGGAAATTATACTATAATAGTGGAAATAGTAAAATGAGATTAGATTACATCATCAAATTTTATAGGGAAAAAAAGAAAAACTATTTTTTCAAGTCGTATTTACAACTTAACACCCTATGTGTTTACTCAAATTTCAAGAAGAAACACTCATTGGATGCAAAATTTGATTCCTCATCCAAGGATTAGCCATGTTGCATACTTTAAATGGACCCTGCTACACGAAAAATGAGAAATATATGAAAACCGTGATTACAATCACATTTTTTCATGTATTTCTCATTTTTCCTATAGTAGGGTCCATCGAAAGTATGCAATATGGGCACTCCTTGAATGAGGAATTAAATTTTTCATCCAACGAGCACTCCCACTCTAAATTTGAGTAAAAACTTAGGGAGATAAGTTGAAAATACAAGTAGAAAATGTAGTTTTATTATTTTATTATTTTTAATCTTTTTACTTTTTTACTTCAAAAATGGTGAATCATCCCCCATGGTTGACGTCATCATATTGAATCCCATTAGTTCTTATAAAGTTTATTTTGGTTGTATATTTTTCTTAGGAGGCCCATTTTAGACCTCAAAACTCCCCTAATACTTTGTTGCTCCTTCTTCGCACTCCTTTACACCCTTTCTTCGCACTTCTTTATGGAATGAATTTAGATCGAACTTCGTACTTCAAATGGAGGTCGAGTTAGGCTATTTATACACTTGTTCATTGGGTCTTGAGACCAACTTGATAGCTCGAGTTAGGCCGACATTATCTAGAGAGTTCCTTCATCATTTGTAGGCTAACTCGAAGGGGTTAGGTGAAAAGTTTTTGGATGATACTTTTACATTGATAAGATGACCTTTTACAAAGTGTAACATGACTTCAATTACATGAAAATGACTCTAACATTTTATGACTAGATGAAAAATAAATCCTAAAGACTCTCAATGGGATTCTTGCCTTAAAAGCAAAATCCCTTGCTCATGAAACCCATGAAGCAAGTCAATATACTAATTTTTCTTATTTACATCTCATTACATAAAATCATAATTACATGTCATTACGAAGAACGAACCTAGTTACACTTTTCAACAGAGATAAGCTTGACCGGCAGCGAATGTAAATACCCTTTAGGATTCTATCCTATACACTTAGCGCATGATTAGTGAAGAGCACTCTAACAAACACAATTAGTTGTAATTTTTGATGAGATTACCTGTCAAGTTGTTTTGGAATTTTTTAACTCATAATAATTTTGTTTATGCAATTAAGTCTAGTGTTACCGATATAGTCTATTATTTCTTTTAAGTTCATCATTATAAATACAATATTATAATTTTTTAAGTGCATGATATTATGAAAAAAGACAAGATTATATTGGTTGATTTTCATCAATAATCATTTTACATCTCTTGAATCACTTGATCTGAATATGTAAACTTGAAGATTTTTAACAATTTGCAAGTGAAAATTATATGTGTTTTGGGTAGAGGATCAATTTACTAAACAAATAAAACAAGCGAATTTAACCACAATTTACATCCAAATATAAAAAAATAAGCATATATGAAATACATAACACAAAATATGATAAAGGAGTTCACCCTTCTTTTGGGCTACATCTCTTGATCTACCTTCCAATGTAGGGCCTCTTTCATTAAGCTCTCAAAAGTGTGTTTAAATTATTTTACATTTCTCAAACAATAAAACTGATGTCTCCAATGGATTCAACACTATCAAAAACCCCCATCTGGGTTCTTTTTGCACCTCATTTGGCCAAAAATTGAGAAAGTTATGCCTATTACAAGTTTTTCCTAAATTCTATAGCTAGTCATCCTACAATTCAACCCAAATCTGGCTTGAGCGCCCCAAACCTAGAACTGGCATGCAAATATGGCCTACAATCCCACCCAATGGGAAAAATTGTAGGACCATTAATTCACCAACTAAGCCCACAATCTCGAAAGTTTCAGTCACATAGGTGCATACGACCACATTAGGGGCTGAGATTCTAGGGCCTAACTCCACGCCCTTTGGTTTAGATTCGCTCCTGGTCACATTAGATCCTAGTGCCCTGGGGCTAGCCCCCCAGCTCTACATTTCCATGCCCATGGTCGTATATGGGGTCATGTGACCCCGGGGTTGGTCCCCTCCAACCTTCCACTTCGGCCTTGTGCGCTAGGCTCTGACGGTAATGTGCTTGGGTGTTGTGGTCATGGGCTGGGCTAAGGCCTTGCCCCTTAGCCCCTTTTCCTGCAGTCTCATTGGGTGGTTAGGGGCTAGGGCTTAGCCTAGTCCCCTCCCCCAATGGCGCCACATATAAACCATTTATATTATTTTCACCAAATATGATAAGAAACATGAGGTAATCTAATGGTTAGGCCTGTGGTTGGTTGGTGGGAGGTCACGAGATCAACTCCCATGGGCTACTCGGCCTCCATTATAGATTTTTGAACCAACCTTCGGAGTTCACGCGGCAAACCCTAGTTGGCCCACATGGCCCTCCATTATTGGACCCAATTACACTGTCAACAACCTTAAATAATAAAAAATTTGGATCCTTGGAGAAATTAGAAAAAAATCTGAACATTAGAAATTTGATTTTTTTTACCAATCTGGCGAGGTCATGTGGTATCCTTCCACTGGACAAAATTTTCTAGTCACCTATCCTTTCTGCCAAAATTTACCTGTTCGGGAATTCGATTAGAATTTGATATCAGGAGCATCTGAGATCGGTTTTGTCTGAAACGAGCTACGTTGGATTTAGATCACCGAGATCTATGGAATCATATAGGTTTCTATCTTTGTCACACACTTTGATCCCCTAGATCACTCCTCCCCATTGGAAGATTTTGGACCTCCAAAAACTCATTTCTGACAACAGTTAGATGAGGGTATAGTTACCTCACCCTTCCAACCTCAACACATTTGGTTTTACTTGTTTTTGTCGCTTTGATCTCTTCATGAATGTACTTCACTTTTGAAGTCTTTGTGTTTTTGTTAAATATAGGACCTTGCTGCAATTCTTCAAGATGTTAAGAAAACAAATTTGCCCTTGAAGGAATCTAAAGATTCCCTCCTCGGTCTTCAATCAAAGGAAACTTATTCAATTTCAATTTCACTTCACCTTGAACATTGTAGTCATAGCGATGCTTATTATAACTAGCCTTGTTTTTTTCTCAACTCTTCACCAAATGTGATCACCATCACCAGGCACCATCCTTCTTCAAAGCCAAAGAATTATGAAACCCACAAGAAGATGTTTTGGGACCAACATTCTCTTGGTCAAATAGCCTTTGCATTTTATTTTTAACCTCTACATGCTTTAACATTGGCATCTTGCTCACACCAATGTTAAAAAATGAAGCATCTTGCCACAATTACATTTCATTTTGTTTACCTCTTTTAGGAGGATACTATTTAGACTCCTGAAACATCTCATCACATGAATTAGAAACCTCAATGAAATCAGATTTTAAACTTGCTTCATATCCTTGAAACGATTTTGGTTCCTCAACATCTTTGTGCTTGAACATTAAAATTGCAAATGTTGACTAGCATTAAAAATCCTCTTCATTTATCTAGCATTCACAAGAGATAAACTCAATTTCTTGTTATGTGCTCTAACAATGCACTCAATCCCATTCTTGAACAAATGATATTTGTTCTCATGGTGATGAAAACTATCTCTCCTATCATAAAGATATGGACTTCCTAAAACAATACCACATATATCAAGTAGAACTACATCAAGTTCAACCTCATAAAGAAAGTTTGCAGTGATTCCAAATCTAAGTATGCATTTCTTTGTCACCTACAATTTTGCATTCTCACATACCCAACCTAAAGGATAAGGTTTAGGATGAGGAATGGTTTCTAAATTCAACTTTTTCAAATGTCTTCTAAGATAATATTTGTTTGTGAACCACAATCAAACAATGTATCTATCTTGGTATGTTTTGAAATGACTCTAATGTGGAAAATATCTATTCTTGTTTTATTGATATTGAGTATCATTGAGACAATTTGAAGAACTAGTAGTTGCAATGTCCTTACCTTTCAAACCCATGGATGTGATATTTGTTTCATCTCCAGAATCAAAACCTAAATATTGTTGTGTAGTTGCAACAACCTTGTATTTCTCCTTGTTATTAAACCTTTTGGGTCTTGTTTCAAGATGAAGTTTCCAACAGTGGTGTTCATCATGGCCTTCATTAGAAAAAAATTACATGGGATATTTTCTCCTTCATTCTTAACTGGAACATTATTTTTATCTTTTCCTTTACATTTCACTTTTCCTTTTTCTCCATACTTGAATGACTTCTCACTAGTTTCTTCAGAAACATTTTCCCTCTTGCCTCTAAATGAGTTTTCTGTTCACAAACCTCATCTAGTTTTGTAGGGTTAAACATGAGAATGGTATGTCTCAAATAACTATGCAATCCTAAAATGTATTTGATCAAAATATCTTAAGAGGAAAAATGTATACGCAAAATCAAGGCTCTTTACCTAAATTCTTGAGTATAATATTGCACATTTTTCCCTTTAGATTGTCTAAGGTTTTCCCAATCCATAATAGCTTTTTGCATGTATGCTAATGGATAAAAATACCTTATTATTGCAACAAAATAATCATTCCAAGAGGATAAAACCTTACCATTTTTCTTCATTTCCTCTTTAGTTTTGGCTTCCCACTAAATAAGTGTTGTACCTTCCAATCTCAAAGAAGCAAGCTGAATTTTGGTCTTATCATCCTTGATTATTTGTATCCTGCATTAAAGTTCAATATGTTGAATCCAATTATCTAATTTCTCAGCATCTACCTCGCCATTGTACTTAGGCAATTCAAACTTAATATCAAGCTTTAGCAAAGGAGTTTTACATGTCCTTTTGGAGAATTTGGAGGTGTTTGTTTTTATGAAAGGGTAGAAGAAGTAAAAGACGAGGATGAAGATGAGGATGAGAATGATGGAGGTGAAGGTGGTGGCTTGTCACCATTCCCTCCATTCCCTTTTGGAGAATTTGGAGGTGTTCTTTTTTTTTTTGTGAAAGGGTAGAAGAAGTAGAAGATGAGGATGAATATGAGCATGAGGATGATGGAGGTGAAGGTGGTGGTTTGTCACCATTCCCTCCATTCCATTTTGGAGGCTTGTCTCCTTTTCCTCCATCTCCTTTTACAGGTTATGAGCTCTCTCCATACAAACTTTCATTTCTCTCTTCATAAAGAACCTTTACCATTTCAAACATCTTAATAAATACTTTTCTAAAAGTTCTTTCATCTTCAAACATCCGTTCAGGATCTTCTTCATGTGCCATGACTATTGAAGCTTGATGTGTGTTTGTTCTCCTTGAAACAATTTGAGATCTTGGCTCCACAAGTTCTCCTTCACCTATTTTGAGCTTCAACCCTGTAAGCATTAGAAAAACACACAAACAAATCAGAACTTCACAATACCTATTCCTCTTATACCAAAATGATTTGAATATGTAAACTTAAAGAATTTTAACAACTTGCAAGTAAAAATTATATGTTTTTTGGGTAGAGGACCAATTTAATAAACACATAAAGCAAGTGAATTTAACCATAATTTATAGCAAAATGGACACAAAATAAGCATATCTGAAACACATAACACAAAACATGATAAAGGAGTTCACCCTTCTCCTGGCCTACATCTCCTAGTCCAACTTCCTATGCAGGGCAACTTTCATTAAGTGCTCAAAAGTGTGCTTACATGCTTTTACATTGCTCAAAAATAAAAAATGATGTCTACAATGGATTCATCACTGTCAAAACTCCCCATCTAGGTTCTTTCTGCACCTCATTTGGCCAAAAATTGAGAAAGTTATACCTGTTACAAGTTTTTCCCAAATTCTATAGCCAGTCATCATACAATTCAACCCAAATCTGGCTTGAGTGGTCGGAACCGACACATAAATTTTGCCTACAATCCTACCTAATGGGTGAAATTGTAGAACCATAAATCCTCCCTTAAAGCTCCTAGTCCCAAAAATATCGGTCACGTTAGCAAATACGACTAAATTGGGGGTCGAGATTCCAGGGCCTAACTCTGCGCCCTATGGTTTAGTCATGCTCTTGGTCACATTGGGTCCTGTTGACCTAGGGCTGACCCCCTAGCATTTCACTTCCATGCCCATGGTTGTATATGGGGTCATGTGACCCCAGGGCTAGGCCCCTAGGGTTGCGCCCCTCCAACATTCTGCTTCGGTCTTGTGCACTCGGCTCTGACGGTAATGTGCTTGGGTGTGATGGCCATGGGCCAGAATAAGTCCTAACCCCTTGGCACCTCTACCTATGGTCCTAAGGGCAGGGGGCCAAGGGTTAGGGCTTATCCCAATCCCCTCCCCCAATGGCGCCACATATAAACCGTTTATATAATTTTTGCACCATAGATGATAAGAAACATGCGAGGGTCTAGTGGTTAGGCTTGTGGTTTCTTGGTGGGAGGTTATGAGATCGACTCCCATGGGATTCTCAACCTCCATAATGTTATAGACATTTTTGTGCCTTACAGCATGAAGCATGAAATGTCCATAATCTAAGGGATCCAAAGTCCCTAAACATGTTGTTCCTACCCCTAGAGGAACAAGGTCAGCAAACCACAGCACTGAATAAAAGTTCTCCACCTGAAAACACTCAAAAACAAGGCAATTCTGGATCATGTCAACTGCTCCACTGAGAATCTGCGCTGAATGTCAACTGCTCCATTGTCTACCTGCGTTGAATGTCAACTGCAAAGAAGGCTACCTGCGCTGGGCGAGTTTGGACATGTGGCACAGTCATTCCTCAAGGTGTCAATGCCCAGGAAGCTTCCAAAATGACACTTGGATCAAGGAATTCGACTGGTGATGAGTAAGAGGTTCTAGATCTCCAAGTGGAAGCAAGAACCTCCAAGTGGACTCAAGAACTGAAGAATAACTGAAGTGAGAGAGGACACTAGTCAGCTTCATGCCAGCCTCAAGCTGACTCATCCTTTCTCCAAAACTCCTATATATAGATCTCTCTCATGAGGTCTAAGGAGGCTGGAATCTTGTGAATGTAAAGAATTGCTGTTGGTTTGAGTTTAGAACTATTGGGTGATTTGCTTTGAAGGAGGGGAAGAGGAGATTTCTTTCTACTGGGAAGGTGATGCTGGATTGGGCCTCTTATGGTTGTATCACTTCCTGAACCTTACTTCTTCCATTAATAAAGCATTTGAGGTTCTTCTATATGCATGTGTCTCAATGGTGTATTGTTATACTTGTGTATTTGATTTATTCTAATCCTTGAATCGATTATGAATGTATGCTTCTTGTAGTTTCCCTCTCTTGCCATTTTGCAGGATCTTGGTGTAGCTGGGCCAGTGAAAGAGCAAGGAACTGAGGGCAAGCAGCAAAGAGATAAGATTGGATCAATCATTAGCGAAAGACATCGGTTAGTGGATCTGTTTCTCCCCTCTTTTACATCTCATAAAGAAGTCATCTCAAATAGCTTTACTTTGATTGTTGCTAAGGAACTATCACCCTTAGAGTGGGATAGGGTCATTTCATATTGGATACTTTTCCCAACAACAAATTGGCGACTCCGCTGGGGATCGTATCTTGTTGGTTGTTTGTGTTTTTGCTATTCATTTCCTAAACACAGGGAGTACCGAATCGAACTGCATTTGGATCTTTCAAATGCAAAGTAGAGGGCAGCTACTCTAGCTCAGTTTCTGGGCATGTTTATGATTTGAAGAGCTGATCCACAAGGACTCTGAACGGCTCTTAGTGATAGCTTTTCATCCTCCTTTGAATCATCCTTTAGTGTGTACTTGATTGGTAGCTTTGATTTGGCCAAAAACTGTTGATTTTTGAGCAATCTGTGACCCGGAAACCAAGAGAAACGAGAGTTTCTCTCTTCATTGCAGGCACTGTGAAGGCAGTCTGCATTTCATCGCAGGTCCCGAAGGGGCTACCTGCGCTGAATGTCAAACTGACAGTGTTTTACCTGCGCTGAAACAGTCTTGGCCTTGTGCAACTGTGGTGCCCTGTGTCTATTGCCCTGTTTTCATCCCTGTTTTTGCAGCCTGTTATCAGTCAATGTACCTATCTGAAACCATCTTTCTTTGCCACTATTCCGCCTCGGTTGTATAAAGAAACTGTATTTGTTCTTTGTGTATTTCTTACATCATTTGCAGTTTCCCATAACGAAAGTGAACTAGTCTTGCTGTGGCCTCTTAGATCTAGACCTGTGATAAGTGTCGTTCTGATCTTAAGAGTTAGTTTGTTTGCTGTTCATAGCTGATTGAGCTTTTTCTTTCATCATATGGTTTGAATTTATGTATTTCTAGTGTTGAAACAAGTAAATATTAAGGTGTCTTTTGATTTTGGACAAAAGCTTGTTTGCTTTCACTTAAAATTGAATTCAAAGTTATACAACAGCTTTCTTTTTGTAGTACACCAACATTAAGAAAGAGAAAAGAAATACCTGCATTGTGCATGTGCATTTTGACAGTTTGCATGTTGATTTAGGAAAATGTGCATTAGTGTGTGCTCTATGATCTGTGTGAAAAGATGATGTCTTTCTTTTCCCTCAGTAGTTAAGATTTTCATAAGTTGAAAAGATTGAAAAAGCTTGCTTCTCATCTTTAGACTGCATTTAGGAGTTGTACCATACATCTCGTGGTGATCCATAAAGGCAAACTGCTAAACAAGATCAACCTAAAATAAATTGAATTTACAGAACAACGCTTTGAAACATAACGCAAACACATAGAGGTCTAAGCTAGAGACGTGTTCCGGCGTCGTTAAACGTGATATCTTAGCGTTGAGTGGTTGGGTGATTCCTCCACGGTGAAGCGATAAGTATCAATACGGACTTGTGCTCCCACGTACTGTCGCGTATATATTGGGAGACCCCTATAGGAACAAAGCCTTTATCCATAGGAAGCCATGTCGGCCGCCCTAATGATCGCAATGCAGTGAACACAGCATTCACGAAGATCGACCACCCGTACCGTAAAACGTATTCTGTGGTTTTGCGAAAAGTTTGGCACACCCTCTGCCTAGAACTCCAGAGTAGTTTCTTTTGGCCTTTTTCAAACTCTATAACTGAAAAAGTCCATCCGAGCATTTGTCACTTCGGGCTCGTTAAAACATCGAAGGAGACTAGAGTCATCTTTAGCTTTTTCTCGACTCTTAAAAAGTGAAAAAGCAAGTTGTGTCTAAAGCGTCGTTATAAAATTTATTTTAAAACGGAACATAATCACCTCCTATTCTTGCATTGATCTGTAGGTTGAGAACATGGAACACACCAACCAAGGAATTCCCCATGATGGAAATCCTAGTCCTTTCTCCTCTTGGGGAGAAGTTGGTGCGCCCCACATGGCCACATTGTCGCTTCCAGGACTGACAATTGGCCTGCCAATTTGGCTATTCTCAACCAATGTAGTTCAGAACACCATGGTTCCTGAACAGTCGAGTCAACAGTTAGATCAGTCTAGAGCTGCCCACCAGCCTTCTACTTCCTATAACCCTTCCTCTAATCCTTCATCTTCGCAAGGTAGAGCCGGTAAAAGCCAAGCTCCCATGGAGAAGAAGGAGAAGAAGAAGAGAGAGAAGAAGAAGAAGGAGCCTAAGGCGACTGGGGGCAAGCAAAAGACATCTGACAAAAATCCACACACAGCACAGACCGGGCCTAAATCGCCATGTGTCATATGTAGAGGAGACCACTTCCATAGAGATTGTCCCTGTATTCCCCGGATACTAAGGGACTGGTCCCCTCGTTTGCACAGTTCGGGAGCATCAACCTCTGATAGCCATGTTGAATGCTTACCGTCAACCAGCGAAAGTGAAGGTTCAAGACAAAGAGGGGGAGCAAGATCCCCCTGCAAACTGTTTGAAGGCGATCACGCCATCCACCGTTGTCCCTTCTTAGACGAAGCGAAGAGAGTTTTGGAAGATCGTCCGGTTTCACCGTTGAGACTTCCTCCTGGATACAAAAAACTCGTGCCAAGTCCTTCGTTGGTTGAGAATACAGCTGGCCCGCTCAAGTGGTCAGCTGAAGCGTCAGTCATTGAAAATGAACCTACTGAATCCAGACCGGACAAAAGTCCAAAGGTCGAAACGGCATTTGACCCGGTTCTCCCTTCAGAAGTTTCATCTTCAAATGACACCGTCACTGAAGATTCATCTTCAAATGACACCCTCACTGAAGAGAATAAGGATGACACCATCCAGATTCTTTTCATCAACACAGACTCTGACGAGCGTCAGGGCAATGCGCCCATTCCTTTATCGCAGGAAGGAATATCGTCAGGGTCATATCCGGCCGTGTATTCGGTCCCACCACCAAGCAACCTGGTTGTGTCCTTTGATTGGAACCAACTAGGCAGACCCCGGTTGCCAGCCAGTATACCATTCAGAATCATAGTCCAAATATACAGAATGGTAATGGCTGGCACTATCATTGATGAAGGGGCATCTGTGAGTATCCTTTCCTCTGTTGCTTGGAAAGCACTGGGTTCCCCGGCGCTTTTGCCTGAGATAAGAAATCTCTCGGGTTTCGATAAAGGAACCAGTCGACCATTAGGGATCCTCCCCAATGTGCCCATTACATTGAAAGGGAAGGCCGTTCAAATGAACGTGATGGTCGTTCAAGGACCCTTGGATTATAACCTACTCCTTGGACGAGACTATATATATTGCATGGGAGAAATAGTCTCCTCACTCTTTAGAGTAATGTGTTTTCCACACGAAGGAAGAATGGTCAAGCTCGTAGACCAACTTTCATTTCCGGGATCACGCATCGCAAATAGTCACATACCAACACTGAATGGTCTATTCAATCAAGAAATGTCTCCACCCCCAGTCCTTCTTCCCGATGAGTGCGAGTGATTCGGAAAGATGGGACTGGAACCCAGGGGGAATGCATCCTGGTCTGCGTTGGGCAGAGAGAACTTTGGGTATAAGGTAGAATTTCCGCGAGAGAATATGACTAGTCCGTACCCCGTCCGTGGATGGAAGAGGGGTTGTTCTAGAATAAGATTCTTTTGTCAAAGTTACGTGTTTGACAAAGGTCATTCACCCTTGGCGGAGGGTAAGTAGAGGTAACCTTGAAACTCTGTTTTATACCTGGGGGCATGCAAACTTTTGGAGTGCAAGCAAGGGGCGACTATTTATTTTTTAAAATTTTTAGGTCCTCCCTTTAAACCTGTAGGTCTAACCCTTTAAACTCGTAGGATTAGCCGTTTCCGAACTTGCATAAAGAAAGGAGAGTGAGCATAGCTTCGGTAAGGCGCAAGCTCTATAAAAAATGGGATCTTTCAGGAGACATTCTTATCTTATGACTGGTATAATCGAGCAGTTTTAGCATAAAGTTCATGCTCGTTAAAAAATAAACGCAAGATCCGAGCAGTTTTAACGCGGTCTTCATGATCGTTAAAAAATAAATATAAGCAGTGAGCAATGTTCCCTCCAGAGTTTAAGCTCATTTTTAAATAAAAAATGAACCTATCCCGGTAAATAACCACTGTGATCGTAAATTTATCAGCCATAAAAAACCTTGGTCGTGTTTGCACCTGCCACCTCCACTTTCATTTGGCCGATCGCTCACCTCCATATGATTGTTTACCCATTTTGAGGAACAGCTGTGAAGAGTGATTTCACCTAGCCATCCTTGTGACACTGCCATGATTGGAAAATTCCAACCTGTACCTGGAATCAGTTGCTATCCCTGTTTATCACTCATTCCTCAAAAGACGAGTCTTCTTTAAGCTCTTTTCAACTGACTCGTAAAATATGAAAAGATTGCCGAGTTTTGGCCTTCCAGCTCGTTAAAAGGACCGGAAGAGCTATCCCTCCTCTAGATTTTAATCTTTTTGGACCTGAGGGATTATTGCACAAAAAGATCGAGCGCTTGTTTTGTTCGGCTCGTTAAAGATATCGAAAACTCATCCCTTTTGTATTGTTTTATACTTTTTCGGACTTAAGGGATTAGATGACGAAAAAGGAATTGTGGAGTTAACTTTATGTACCTTTTCAGACTCTCTAAAAATGAAAAGGACCGAGTTTTCCTTGTCGTTAGACTCGTTAAAATGATTAAATAGTGACAAACTTGTCTTTAGACGAGAACAAGTTTCCCTATCGCTAGGCTCGCTAAAACATAGCAATGGGCTTGCCCGAAGGGCAGGTTATAGAACAAGCATATGTTATCCTCCTCAAGCTTGACAAAAATAAAGAGGTACTGGTCAAAAATGACTGGGGAAAAATTGGGAGAACCTCAAAGATTTAATGGTAGCAAGTCGCTCTTGAACATGACACTTTTCCTCCGTACCACATCGGGTTGGGTTGTTTCATTCACCGGTCTCATCACCATGGTCTCGCCAAACCATCCACATTTGGGGTAATGCTACCGATCCATCGCATCAGTGTCGTTATATGTTCAAGAGATGTTGTTCAGAAAGAGTCAACCGTGTCCCATCCACTACCATACATCATCTTTCATCCTTTCATGACCGCCACCCTGAATCATATTTCACAGATTGTTTTCACCTCCATTAAAATCATTAGCTCCGTTCCGTGTCACTGATGTGGGATTCATTAAGGCCCTCCTTTGACGGATCTCTCCTTGTCGACATCAGCTCATTATCCAAGGAGTTGATCTAGGAACAACCCCTTCAGTACTTTGAAGCTTGCATGCCTCAATGGCAAGTTTCTCACTTCTGGCGACAGGTATACATGAATGACCTTCGACCATAAGATTTTGCGTGGTGTTCGATGCCAAGTCCTTTATTCACACCACGTGAATTGTACTGCAGTACCTTGAGGGTCATTATCATTATCGGTGATTCCTCTCGCGCTTGTTAACGGTTTACATCATTGGCCGGTAATCAAGCGATGTCTTTCCATGTTCGACTTCAGCGCAATTCTCACATGGATCGACTTTTACTTAGAGTGAAGATCGAACGAGTTTGAAGACCCCGGATCTAGTTTCATCCATCCGAGCTGCGATATATATTCAGGAAATATAAAGACATTTGACATGTACATCATTGCAGCAGATGATCATCCTACTCAAGGGATGATAATTTTCACCAAAATTATCAGTCTACCATCAGACGATCGTCTGTTCTATGTACCAAAATGAATTTATAAAGCTGAGCATGGGAATGCCCGCCTCAGCTAGATCATGAAAGCAGTATGAAAAATAATGTATTGTATTGTATCTTATTACAGGTCACCTCTCAGCGATTGAATGAACTTCGGATCCTCCTGATAAAGCATTTCACCCGATAAACGACCTCATACTTTAGGGGGCAACTGTTATAGACATTTTTGTGCCTTACAGCATGAAGCATGAAATGTCCATAATCTAAGGGATCCAAAGTCCCTAAACATGTTGTTCCTACCCCTAGAGGAACAAGGTCAGCAAACCACAGCACTGAATAAAAGTTCTCCACCTGAAAACACTCAAAAACAAGGCAATTCTGGATCATGTCAACTGCTCCACTGAGCATCTGCGCTGAATGTCAACTGCTCCACTGTCTACCTGCGTTGAATGTCAACTGCAAAGAAGGCTACCTACACTGGGCGAGTTTGGACATGTGGCATAGTCATTCCTCAAGGTGTCAATGCCCAGGAAGCTTCCAAAATGACACTTGGATCAAGGAATTCGACTGGTGATGAGTAAGAGGTTCTAGATTTCCAAGTGGAAGCAAGAACCTCCAAGTGGACTCAAGAACTGAAGAATAACTAAAGTGAGAGAGGACACTAGTCGGCTTCATGCCAGCCTCAAGCTGACTCATCCTTTCTCCAAAACTCCTATATATAGATCTCTCTCATGAGGTCTAAGGAGGCTGGAATCTTGTGAATGTAAAGAATTGCTGTTGGTTTGAGTTTAGAACTATTGGGTGATTTGCTTTGAAGGAGGTGAAGAGGAGATTTCTTTCTGCTGGGAAGGTGATGCTGGATTGGGCCTCTTATGGTTGTATCACTTCCTGAACCTTACTTCTTCCATTAATAAAGCATTTGAGGTTCTTCTATATGCATGTGTCTCAATGGTGTATTGTTATACTTGTGTATTTGATTTATTCTAATCCTTGAATCGATTATGAATGTATGCTTCTTGTAGTTTCCCTCTCTTGCCATTTTTCAGGATCTTGGTGTAGCTGGGCCAGTGAAAGAGCAAGGAACTGAGGGCAAGCAGCAAAGAGAGAAGATTGGATCAATCATTAGCGAAAGACATCGGTTAGTGGATCTCTTTCTCCCCTCTTTTACATCTCATAAAGAAGTCATCTCAAATAGCTTTACTTTGATTGTTGCTAAGGAACTATCACCCTTAGAGTGGGATAGGGTCATTTCGTATTGGATACTTTTCCCAACAACACATAATAAATTTTTGAACCAACCTTCGGAGGCCACATGGAAACCCCTGGTTGGCCCACATGTCCCTCCATTATTGGACCCAATTATGCAATCAACAACCTTAAATAATAAAAAATTCAGATCCTTGGAGAAGTTAGAGAAATTTCTGAACATTAGAAATTTGATTTTTTTGAAAAATCTCGTGAGGCCATGTGGCAGCCTACTACTAGCCCAAATTGTCCAGTCACCTGTCCTTTTTGCTAAATTTTACCTGTTTGGGAATTCGATCAAAACTCGACATCGAGAGAATCCGATATCGGTTTTGAGTGAAACGAGTTGCGTTGGATTTAGATCGCTGAGATCTATCCAATCATATAGGTTTCAAGCTCTGCCAAACACTTTGAATTTTGAGAATTAATTTGATCCCCTGAATCACTCCTCCCCATTGGAAGCTTTTGGATGTCCAAAACTGATTTTCAGTCAAAAGTTAGATGAGGGTACAGTTCCCTTACCCTTCCAACTTCAACCCATTTGGTTTTGTTCTTTTTTATCACTTTGAGCTCTTCATGAATGTACTTCATTTTTGAAGTCTTTGTCTTTCTATCAAAGATAGGAGCTTGTTGCAATTCTTCAAGATGTTCAGAAAAGAAAACTACCCTTGAAGGAATCTAAACATTCCCTCCTCAGTCTTCAATCAAAGGAAACTTATTCAATTTCATATTCACTTCACCTTGAACATTGTAGCCATAATGATGCTTAACATGTCTAGCTTTGTTCTTTACTCGACTCTTCACAAAATGTGATTGCCATTGCCATGCACCATCCTTCTTCAAATAAAAAACATTATGAAACCCACAAGAAAATGTTTTGGGACCAATGTCCTATTTTTCAAATAGCCTTTTCATTTTCTTTTTGACCTATGCATGCTTTAACACTAGCATCTTGTTCACACCAATGTTCAACAATGAAGCATCCTGCTTCAATTGCATTTCATTTTGTTTACCTCTTTTAGGAGGAAACTTTTTAGACTCCTAAAACATATTATCACATGAATTAGAAACCTAAATTCAATCAGATTTCAAACTTGATTCATATCCTTGAAAGGATTTAGGTTCCTCAACATCTTTGTGCTTGAACATAAACAATGCAAAATTCTAACTACAATTAACAATCCTATTGATTTGTCCAACATTCATGAGAGATAAATTCAATTTCTTGTTATGCACTCTAACAATGTACTTAATCCCATTCTTGAAAAAATGATATATTTTCTCATGGCGATGAAAACTATATCTCTTATAATAAAGATATGGACTTCCTAAAAGAATACCACATATATCAAGCGGAACTACATCAAGTTCAACCTCATCAAGAAAGTTTGCAGTGATTGCAAAGATTCTAAGTATGCATTTCCTTGTCACTTGCAATTTTGCATTCTCACGTACCAAACCTAAAGGATAAGGTTTAGGATGAGGAATGGTTTCTAAATTCAACTCCTTGACAATGTCTTAAGAGATAAGAATTTCTTGTGAACCATTATCAAACAGTGTATCTATCTTGGTATGTTTTGAAACGACTCTAATGTGGAAAAGTTCTATTCTTGTTTTCTCATATTAAGTATCATTGAGACAATTTGAATAAATAGTACTTGCAATGTCATTACGTTTCAAACCCATGGTTGTGATCTTTGTTTCATCTTTGGAATCAAAACCTACATATTTTTTTTAATTTTGTGGAAAAATTAAATCTTTTTGTGTAGTTGTAGCATTAATCTTGTCTTTCTCCTTGTTATTAAACTTTTTGGGTCTCATTTTGGGATGAAGTTTCCATCTATGGTCTTCATCATGGCCTTCTTTAGAAAAGTGTTTACGTGTGATATTTTCTCCTTATTTCTTAAATGCATCATTCTCTTTATCTTTTCCTTTAAATTTCCCATTTCCTTTTTCTCCATACTTGAATGACTTCTCACTAGTTTCTTCAAAAACGTTGTTCCCTCTTGCCTCTAAATGAGTTGCATGTACACAAAATTCATCTAGTTTTTCAAGGTTAAACATGAGAATGGTATGTCTCAAGTAACTATGCAATCATCCAATGTATTTGAGAAAAGTATCTTGAGAGGACAAATATATACCAAAAACCAAAGCTCTTTTCCTAAATTCTTGATTATAAGATTGCAAAATTTTCCATTTACCTTGTCTAAAGTTTTGCTAATCCATAATATCTTTTTGAAGGTATTCTAATGGATAAAAATGCCTTCTTATTGCAACAACAAAATCATTCGATGAAAATCCTTACCATGTTTCTTCATGTCCTCTTGAGTTTTGGCTTCCCACCAAATAAGTGTTGCAACTTCCAGTCTACGAGAAGCAAACCAAATTTTGGTCTCATCATCCTTAATTCTTTGTATCTTGCAATACACTTCAATCTGACAAATCTAATTATCTAATAACTCATCATCTAGCTCCCCATTGTACATAGGAAATTCAAACTTAATATCAAGCTTTAGCAAAATATTTTTACCATGTCCTTTTCGAGAATTTGGAGCTGTTTACTTTTGTGAAAGGATAGAAGAAGTAGAATATGAGGATGAGGACGATGGAGGTGAAGGTGGTGATTTGTCACCATTCCCTCCATTCCCTTTTGGAGGCTTGTCTCATTTTCCTCTATCTCCTTTTGGAGGTTTTGAGCTCTCTCAAAACAACCTTTCATTTCTCTCTTCATAAAGAACCTTTACATTTCAGACATCTCAAAAAATGGTTTTCTAAAATTTATTTAATCTTCAAACATCCCTTCAGGACCTTCTTCATGTGCCATGACTATTGCAGCTTGAGGTATGTTTTTTCTCCTTGAAACAAGTTGAGATCTTGGCTCCACAATTTCTCTTTATCCTCTTTTGATATTCAACCTTGTAAGCATCAGAAAAACACTTTCAAACAAATCATATCTTTACAATAACCTATTCCTCTGATACCAAAATAATTTGAATATGTAAACTTGAAGATTTTTAACAATTTGCAAGTGAAAATTATATGTGTTTTGGGTAGAGGATAAATTTACTAAACGAATAAAACAAATGAATTTAACTACAATTTATAGCTAAACAGAGACAAAATAAGCATATCTGAAACACATAACACAAAACATGATAAAGGAGTTCACCCTTCTCATGGGCTACATCTCATGGTCCAGCTTTGAATATAGGGCATCTTACATTAAGTGACCAAAAGTGTGTTTACATGCTTTTACATTGCTAAAACAAAAAAGTTGATGTCTCCAATGGATTTAGTACTGTAAAAAACCCCCATATGGGTTCTTTTCGCACCTCATTTGGACAAAAATTGAGAAATTTATGCCTGTGACAAGTTTTTCCCAAATTCTATAGCTAGTCATCCTACAATTTGACCCAAATATGGCTTGAGTGCCCTAAACTCGGAACCGATGCGTAAATCTAGTCTACAATCCAATCTAATGGGAGAAATTGTAATACCATTAATCCACCCACTAAGCCCCCAATCTCGAGAATTTTGGTCACGTTGGCGCATACAATTGCATTAGGGGTTGAGATTCCAGGGCCTAACTTTGCGTGCCTTGGTTTAGCTACACTCCTCATCGCATGGGGTCTCAGTGCACTGGGGATAGCCCCCTAGCTCTGTATTTTCGTGCCCGTGATTGTATATGGGGTCATGTGATCCCAGGGCTTGCCCCCTCCAACCTTTCTCTTTATTCTTATGCGTTGGGCTTCGACAGTAATGTGCTTGGGTGTGGTGGCCATGGAACAGGTTAAGGCCTAGCCCCTTAGCCCCTCCTCCTGCGGTCTCATGGGCACTGGGGTGGCCATGGGCTAGGGCTTATCCCATCCCCCACCCCTAATGGCACCACATATAAACCATTTATATATTTTTTGAACCATATATGAGAAGAAACATGCAATGGTCTAGTGGTTAGGCCTATGGTTGCTTAGTGGGAGGTTACAAGTTTGACTCCTATTGGTTGCTCGACCTCCATCATAAATTTTGAACCAAACTTCATGTTGGGGAATTCGTTTTGATTTTAAAATATTTTGTAAGATTTTTGAAGATATAAAGAAGAGGAAACAGGTAGCGGCAACAATGGTCAGGTTGCAGTGAAGACAACTGGGGCGAAATGCAGGAACAAGCAATTGCAGATGGTTGCGGAAAAGTGTTAGCATAAGACAGAGGCAACTGAGCGGATAAGACGGATGAGAGGTAGCCAAGGAAAGGAACAACCGAGTAGGAACTGGTAGTGTAAGCGGTAGAAGGAATACAAAAGGAGAAAGTTGTAAGGAGAAAGGGGTTGGTTGTGGTTTGATGGATCAGTAGCATCTAGATGTGGACAAGAAGAACCTCTGGGTTGAAGATTGAACCTGTGGCCGAGAAGCATGCTGAGTCTATCATAGGTAGTTAGATCCTGTAATTGGGTATTTCTTGTAGTTACCTGTGGCTAAGGCCAATATATTATGTATTTCTCTTCTGTTGACTTAAGATGAATGAAGATCTGGACTAGTTTCTTAGTACGATGTATGTATTTTCTTATGATATATAGAACCGCTAAAATTTTAAATATACTGCAAGACTATGTATGTGGTAGCTTCATTGTGTTGAATGATATGATGTTCTCCTAAATATACGTATGATGTTGCTTACATATTGATCATTGATATACCCTTGACACTATGGTGAACCCCTTCTTATTTCTAGTCACGACACGCCTCTAATGAGACTCCTTACCCTTTGGGTAAGGTGAATATGCTGGCGTTGTCCTAGACTACAACTACCCATTGTTGGCCCTCCGTGCCTGAACCCGGGGTCTCCCCGTGATGACACTTTTGTGCCAATAAATGGCTTCGTTGCCAGGACCTGAAGTTACAAGAATCAATTTAGAACATGGTGTCGAGGATATTCAAGAAAGAGATTAGACATTGGTGGAATAATAGAGTAGATTAGTTTATAGAAAAATAAGTTATTCAAAGGGGTCAACCGATTGCCAAAGTTAGTGGAGAAACTTTGTATGCTAAGGGTGCTAGTGACTAGTATGAGATATTTTGGTTCAAGTTCGCAGAAGACTTGTATAATTGGTTAAGAAGGAAGAAAGTGTAGAATCGATCAGAGGGAATGACGTCAGCTTGTCACAACTGGACTTCCACAGACCTTGTATCACTCTGGCAGTTAGACAAGGATTTGACAAGGGCAGTTAACTTTTAAGTACATACAGTAGTGGAGGGGTACATAGTCAAGTTTTCTGCAGAAAATTATCAATCCTTCTCAAGGGTGAAAGCGATGTTCGAGTCCAGGTTAAGAGGAAGGTTGGTGAGGGAAGTGTCATTATGGATTAAAATGTTCATGGTAGAAGAAGGGCTACTACTCTCACCTACCACGACGATGGTATCATAAAACCCCAGTACTGGGGGAAGGACATAAGGGGAGAAATATACTGGTTGGAGAAAAGAGATGTTGCTGAAGGAATGGATGTAAAAGGGTTATGGAAAGCCAAAGACGTTAGGGCATAGAGGAGACTGTTGTTAGCTAACAAGTGTGGGCAAGAGTGGTTCAGAATCTGATGAAGGGAAAAATGGGACCCCACCAAGTAGGAGCGGTGTCGGGGAACCCACAAGAGGAAGGGAGAGTAAAAGAAGATGCAAGACAAGATAAGAATGGTGATCAAAAAAGTAGGAGCCAAAATAATAAAGAGGATCCTTCCTGACAGGTTGCGGGAAGGATAGCGGAGGAACAAATGCTGAGCAGTTGTGAAGAGGAAAGGGAAGAGGAAATCAACAACATCATGAGAAGGTTATTTTCTGAAGGAGAAACATCCACAAGAAGTCAGTAGCAATATCCCCAAGGTACAGGTAGTATTCCTCCCGACCTGCCCCTGGTACTATAATAAAGAGAAATTCGTTACTAAATTAGCTAAAGAAATATGAGTACACAATATGCACGAGAAATAAGGCTAGTTTCAATACAGTAAATAACATGGGAATTAGTGGTGAATGTAATCTGAGACTGCAAGGATCTCAGCAGCCCGCAACCAAGGGATTTGTGTTATTGGTGCATACTCAAATAAACGTGGCGGGATCTTTTACCAGATACCCAGAGTTTGTGGGTAGAGGAAATGAAGATGTAGAACAACACCAGTATCTCTACGAAGCTATATGGAGAGTACGACAGACACCAGACAACTTTAAATTAGTGGAGTTCTAGACCATGCTAAGGGAGAGAGCTCTGGGTTGGTTTATAAAATGGGCGGAACATAACTATAATCCCATAGTAGATGAGATCAAGTTGGGGTTTGTGCAGGAATTTAAATTACCTCAAATTGACCAACAAGGGCTATCAGAGCTATGGGAAGTTAAGCAGAAGGAAGGAGAAACTGCTTGGGAACTAATGCAAAGATTTCAATATGCCATTTCTAAGCTGAGTTACACCCTAGATCCTACTCACCAGAGAGACTGGTTCATAAAGATGCTCTTGCCCCTTACATGGACGTCGTTGATGCAACAAAAGATCAAGAATCTCTAGGATGCTTTAGAGCAAGCGTCAAGGATAGAGACTATGGAGGTGTTTTCACATGAATATCGGGGAGGGACAGGATTGCAAGATCCATATATTATGGGCCTTCAAAATCAAATTGCCACCTTAACGGAGAAATTGAAGGATCTACAACTAGTTTTTCCAGTTAGATCCAATGTATGGTGCACACACTGCATGGTGGAGGGACATGTCACGAAATAATGTCTTAGGTTGTGGGGAATTAACCATTCAGGGGGGATTGTAGGATCATCAGGAACCCCACCAACTATAGGAGTTGCAACAGTAAGAGTGCAAGGAGCTTTCCCTAGACGAACCAATCATGAATAATGTGAAAATTGTAGGATGTATGGACATCTACCGCGGATGTGCCCAATACTATAGAAGTACTCCAACGCCACTCATAATATCTATTGTGAGTTTTGTGCATCTACAATGACCACATTGACTAGTGCAGGGCATTGGATGCTTTAGTAGAATGGCTGGATGGGTCGACTTCCAGAATCATTGAGTCCAGCAGGAGAGGATGAGGAGGAAATGGGAGAGGAGGAAGAGCGGGAGGAAGAGGTCTTATAAGGTGCTACAACTGTGACCAAGAGGGGCACATCACCAGGGAATTCCTACTCCCTAGGAGGCTGTGGTGTTCATAATGAAAAATTAATACACACGCCACAAAGGATTGCCCAAAACTCATTGCAAAGTGGGAAGAAAGGACTAGACAGAGAGGGGCTAACCTAGTTAATTTCAAACCTCATAAAGATGACAGTCTTCTTGTAACTAATATAAATATAGTCACAAGAGGGGGAAACAAGACAAGGTAAGATCAAAGTGCGGGGGACCCACCCTCGATCATTAAGGAAATGTCCCCGAAGAAATCATACAAGCCTAGGGAACTAAAAAAATATTATCACGAGGCAACTAAATTGTTTGAAGGGATGGCTGAGATAAAGGAAATCCATAAACAGAATAACCACATGCTCAAGAAATCTCATCCAATAGAAGAATGGTTTAAGTTATTTCTGTAGATCGTTGAGGATGAACACATGTTGAAAGAGTTATGCAAAATTTTAAAAGCAACATTGCTAGAGGAGGAAGGGGAAGTGGAACGACCATATGCAAACTTACTAGAAAGGAATACAAGAAGAGTACGACAAAATAAGAAGAGAAGCAGAAAGGAATTCTGAATCAATGCTCAGGTTTCGGGATTCCAAATCAAGGACACAATGCTAGACCTAGGATCGAATGTAAACATCCTTCCTAGGAAGACATGGGAGGTGATGGTGAAGTCACAACTGAAATATTCATTGATACAATTGAGAATGGTGAATCAGTAATGTATCCTACCCATTAGAGGCTTGCATAAGAAGTTGGGAAAGAGAAAGGATTCTGAAAGAAATTTGGGTACATGTATTCATACATACCCTACGTACCATTCCCCAAGCTTGGTATGTGCAAGAGGAGCTTCGTAAACAAATGTTAAATTGGGATACCATGGTGTCTTAGTTCATTAGTAGCTTCTCATTCATGGATGATGATATATGCATGACTGCGACACAACATGCAATTAAAAGAAACTTATTCACCTGAGGACAGATGGTTGAAGGTTGCGTTGATGAAAAGTTCCTACAATATATTTATGACATAGGTTCTCCAAAATATGTGGCATACAACAAGGTGGATTCAGAACCATATGAATATGGATTAGAAGAATTGAGAGATCTAACCTTTGAGGAAACCGAAGGGGAATGGGATATACAAAAAAGTACCACAGGAGGAACCACACACCTACTACCAATGAAATTGAAGAAGCAAAATATTGGAACAGAAGATAAAACCAAGATGGTGTTCGTGGGGGATTATTAGGATGAACAAATGACAAAATAAACTTTTTACTTGTTCCCAACATCAGTAGTAAATCTAAAAGGAATCAAATGAGACACAGGGGAGATGAAGATTGTTCTGAGGTTGGATGCGCATCCAGTGAAGCACGGGCTATATAGATTGAACCCTAGGGTGAAAGAAAACGTTAAGAGGTAGATCAAAAAAATGTTAGAAGTGAGGATTATATTTCGGGTAGATGAAGTGAAATGGATAAGTCTGATAGTCATACAAAACAAGAAATACATGACAAAAATCAAGTTTTGTGTTGATTATAGAAGTCTGAACAATGCATGTGTGCATGATCCCTTTCCGACACCCTTTAGTGATGAAGTCTTGGACAATGTAGCGGGAAATGAATCATATTCATTCACGGATGGATTCTTGAGCTACCATCGGGACCAAATAGCCGAAGAGGAAAAAAGGAAGACAACGTTCACCACTGAATGCGTGTCATATGCTTACGATGTAATGTCGTTAGGGTTGAAGAATGCACCTATAGTCTGCTCGAGGATTTTCATAGCTGCATTCTGAGACTACATTCATAGGTTCTTAGAAGTGTACATGGATGACTGGACAATATATAGCCTACTGAAGAAACACACAAGGTTACTAAGGGTCATGTTTGAAAGGTGTCGATAGTTGAAAATTTCCTTAAACATAAAGAAGTGCGTTTTTGCAGTTCCATTTGGAACACTGTTGGGCCACATTGTCTACAAAGACAGAATGTGTGTAGATCCAGCAAAGGTTGCGGTAATTGTCAACATGGAACCGCCACAAATTGTAAAGAAACTGAGGTCCACTCTGGGCCGTATAGGGTATTACTTGCGCTTCATTAGGAATCATGCATCAATTACAGCCCCGATGGAGAATTTACTGTAGAGGATGGAAGTATTCACTTGGATGGAGGACTATCAAGTAGCATTAGATAAATTGAAAGTGAAACTGGTAATTCCTTCAATCTTTGTCTATCCAAACTGGAACAAAACATTTGATGTACATATTGATGCTTCAGGGATCGCACTAGGAGCAGTCTTAGCATAACTAGGGGAGAGAAATATGGATCACCCGGTGTACTATGCCAGTATGAAGTTGTCAACTGCAGAAAGGAACTATACGACAACAAAGAGGGAGGCAATTGCCATGATATACTCTCTGCAGAAATTCAGGCATTCCTTGTTGGGGACGCCATTCAAGTTTTTCATAGATCATTTAGCACTAGAATATTTAGTAAAAGAACAAGTGTTAGAAGGCAGGATATGTTGATGGTTATTATTCTTCCAAGAATTCACTTTCGAGGTGGTCATAAAACCTGGAAGATTGACTGTGGGGCCGGATCATCTATCATGACTGGAGACTGGAAAGAACGAAGGGGCATTGGATGATCAAGTACCTAATGTTGACTTATTCAGAATAGAAGTAGTCCCAGATTACTTAGAAGAAATTGTTGGGCTATTGACAACAGGGAACTGCCCAGAGGGTTATACACCAACGCATAAGCGACACCTAATAGTAAGGGCAACAAACTACTAATTAATCGTAGGACATCTTTATAAGATGGGCCTAGATCAAGTCCTAAGACGCTGCATACTTTAGCACGAAAGAGAAGATGTGTTATGGGAATGTCATGTTGGGGTCACGGGAGGCCATGTAGGAGGAAAAGCCACTACAAGGAAGATACTGCATGCAAGATTATGGTGGCCAACCCTCCACAAAGATTCTAAAGTGTATCCTAAGAATTGTGATGTCTATTAGAGGGTTGGGAAGCCTTCTTGACGAGATGAACTGCCCTTGAAACCCATTCATACATTGGAGATATTCGAGAAGTGGGAAATAGATTTCATCGGACCAGTAACACCACTAGTAAGACATTCACACGCAAGATACATAATAATAGCCACTGAATATCTCACCAGATGGGCAGAGGTAGCACTCGTCTAGGATTGTACGACCAACACTCCCGCAAGGTTCATTTTCGAGAATATAATTTCAAGATTTGTCTGCCCAAAAAGCTTGACAAGTGATCAAGGAACACATTTTATAAATGAAACTGTTAAGTCTCTTCTCAGATTTTTACGATTCAACATCATAAAAGTATTCCATACCATCCACAGGCCAACGAGATTATCGAGGAATTCAATAAAATACTAGAAAAAGGTCTCATGAAAATTATATCAGCTAACAGGGACAACTAGGACAAGCGTGTACTAGCAACTCTATGAGCATACAAAACAACAATGAAAAGACTTCATAAACAAACACCATTTTAGATGGTATATGGGAAGGAAGCAGTAATGGCAACATAGTTCTTAGTACCCATCATGTTTATTTCCAAGGCAGCAAAAATGACAGATAATGTAGCATTAAGAGAAAGACTAAATGAACTAATGGAACTTGACGAATCCAGATTCTTGGTCGAATTTCACCAGTCAGTAGAGTAGAGAAGGAAAAAATCTTGGCATGACAGGCATATCAGGAAGAAGACATTCAAAGTTGGAGATCACGTATTATTATATGACAACAAGTTCCAAAAGTTCCCGGGTAAATTGCAGATGCACTGGCTGGGCCCATTCATAGTTGCAGAAATTAGAGATTCTAGAGCGGTAAGGTTGGCACAACTGGATGGAGATATGCTACAAGGTTGGGTAAACGACGCACGCTTGAAGCCCTTCCACATGCCAACGAACACAATCTCAAGTTAAGGGGGTCTTGGAAACGAGCCCACAAGTAGGTAGTAGTTAATAAAAGTTAGCCAAGTCATTTCAACATTCATTTGAAGTTTGTGTCTTTTATCATCCTTTTAGCAAGAATAAGCAAAAGTGTTAATAAGGTTGCAGAAAATTGTCATAATATTGCAATCCATTTTTCATCGGGGGGGGGGGGGGGGGGGGGGGGGGGGGGGGGGGGTTGGGGGGATAGGTAGATTTAATAGTCACTCGTAGGCACACACATTTCCAGTTCTTAAGTTACACGTAGGCAGACACTTTTTCAGTCTTAATAATCACATGTTGTATCCATCCTTTCCATTGTATGAGTAGTCATTTCCATAATAAGTAACTAATAATGCAACTGTCAAGTGGAATCGATAAAATCTTTTTCCGATAGGAACAAATTTAGTTAATAAATACCTCCATTATGGTAAAGTTAATAAGCCATGTGGCCCACTATATCCTTTCCCAATCCACGTCAGAATTGTCTGGTCCAGGTTAGACGATGACTGCAAAGCATGTTTAGGATATATGAGGAAAGTTGCCAAAGTCCAATCAAGAAACGTCGTGTCAAGCTTTGCTACTTAATTTGCAATATAATGAAGCAAGCTACAAAATTTCAAGTGCAGGTAGCAAAGAAAATCCAATTCCTCTCTGAATAATAGCAGCAGAAGCGCAGGAGTGTGAAGCCTCAGGTGATGATTGTCTATCAGAGACATAGAGAAATGGAAAAAGGAATTCTCTTAGTTCCATAGGATAAACTAGATGAGCGAATTGCGCTGTTGGAAAATCTAAATGGGAAATATGACAAGCCTACCTTAGTTGAAAATGACCTTACTAATTACTTCTAGTTTCCAAAGCTAAAAAATGGAGGTCTATACAGAAGAAATTCATAAGGAAGATGGCACTAGAACAACCAAAGTTAGGGAGGATTTCAGAGGATTGTAAAGGTCGACGCTGATCAATTTGAGAAGTTTATCGGTCTTCGACACTCAACTGGTTGCAATGTAGTGTTCCAAATTACTAGCCAGCAGAATGCATGGGGGGTCCTTATGGCTCTATAGGGAGTACCCAATTCACGTAGACGATATTCATCGTCTCACAGGGCTGTTAACCAAAGGGAATGCGGTAAACACAACATTCCAGGTAGGCACCAAAAGAGAAAAGAAGCAAGGAGAAGATGATTATTAAGCAAAATATGGAATGAAGCAAGGCAGAAGGTGAGCCAAAATTGACATGATCAACAAAATTGAGATAAGGTTCACCTACTACATCATAGCAGGTAAGACCATAAGTCACTTCGCAAGGAATGAATGCACTCTAGATGAAATTTCGGTTGCAGAGCACTGTTGTAATGGAGACGTTCTCAAATGGTCTACTTTCATATTAAACGAGCTCTTCGAAGGATGTGAAGATATCTACAGGTAGAGTACCAATTTCCTATTTGAATATATACTGATGTCTGGTGATTTCGAAATGGCGGCCACCAAGGGGGAGGGAAATTCTACAGATCAGTAAAGGACAATCGTTAGCACTCCGGTATGAGCCATGGAGAGCTTTAGGGGATCCAAGTAGTAAAGAAATTAATGAGGTAGATTTCAATGTATGGTATGAGATGATTATGATTGCAATCAGGTCGACAAAGAGGATAACCAAACCAATCCTGGATTATTTCTCCGACGAAATCTAGTTTGGAGCCTCGCATGAGCTCACTTACCTTTGACTATGGTGTGTCCATCCTGACGCTTTCAGGATGAGGCCACAATTTTTTTTTTTTACTAAAGAGGCACTCCATAGCAAGATTGGCTCATGGCCGAGGGTCGCCTACGAAATTACAGAGGGTAAGTAACAATATTTGTTCAATGGCTTGAAGCCATAGTTGCAAGAGGGAGAAGTAGGGAAAAGCAACAGAAAGAGGCCGACTGAAGATGGCATTCACCTGATGTTGCTGCAAATGGAACAAAAAATGTTTGCGATAAGGCAGCTGATCACAAACTTCGATGAGTACTCTGGTGAGGCTAACCAACCCATGCAATTTCAAGGTTCTACTATGTTTTCACCAATTATTACAACTTCGTTAGCTATGGCAATCCCCACTGGCGACGCTCGAACCCCATTCCAACCAATAGTCCTGAAACTCAAAAAGAAAAGACTAATTCGGAACCCGACCATTAAAAGGCTAAGAACCACATGGACAATTCACATTTTTTACCTTATTGATCAGGTCGAACAATCAGTCTCTACATCCCCCGTTATTAAAGAACCACCCCCCCCCCCCCCCCCCCAATACCTCTACTATCCTACCTCAGTCGCGAGAATCTTCTCCCCACATTGCCTCCACTTCCACAACCCTGTCGGAAACCCTCCCCTTTAGCACACGACTAGCAACTGTAGAAATGGAGGTCAAATCAATAGAGCAGTTTAGAGGGGCCACCTCTACCAGTGGTACCCAGCGGACCTCACTAGTCTCTCTACTTTTTGGGTCGAGCCCAATCTAGGAGAAAGGACCAATTATAACTCTTCTATAGGAGGAGGGCGAACCGTACCATCCATTGTTTGCTATAAGTTTACTGGTGGTCCCTAACCCTAATATCGTTCGTCCCACTTCCTAGTTCACCCCAAAATCACAACCAATTCATTCACCCACCTCCCATTATGAGAAATCCAATGCCAGCGACCTACCAATTCGGAAATTTTTTCCAGAACAAAGCATAACGCAAGCTGACACCTCGCAGAACTGGTCTTCTTCACAACTATTTGCATTTATTCAACAAGTGACACAAAGAGCCTAAAATATACATGATGATCTAGCCAGAGAGAATGAGTAGCAAAAACAATAGCTATAGGAGGTGACAGAGGAGAGAGATCGATAATGACAAGCAAATACAAATTTGCAGGTGTAGGTTGATTAGGTAACAGAGAAGTTATGGTCATTATGGTCGACGATCACAGATGCCAACACGAAAGCTCCAAAGGACATTATAGCCTACACATTGGTGAGTTGCTTCGATCACATCCAAGCAACATGTTCAAACCTAGTAGCAACAAATGTTGATATGAGGAAGAAGCTGGAAATAGGAAGATCAGCGCTGCTAGAACCGGTTGAAATATATACGAGAACAATAGAGGGAAAGATCAGTAAGGTATAAGCAGATGACTATGCCATAATGGATAGAGTTCACAACTAGTCGGGAAGCCTTTCATTGAATATCATTTAGCATACCCTATGAGAGAGCAACTACAGGTACTATTTTCTAGTAGCAGGGACTACATGGATTCCAACCAACTCCAACAGATTGATGAGAAAATCACCACCATTCAAGCACGGGTTGATCAGATTGAAGAAGAATAAGCGAGAACCAAAATGCTAATAAGGGATATGTGCCCACTGGTCTATCTATAGGTTCTAGCTCTGAAAGAAGTCTGCAACAGCAACGGAGAACAGTGGGGACCGTCTGTGTAGTCAAAAGCCAGTTGAATTAACGTCCAATACAACTAGATACTTCACCCAATAGGCTGACACGATCATTGTTAGATGGGAGGCTACCCTCCAAAAGTATAATGAACTCAGGCAACAAACGACCACCACTGTTCCAGAGTTGGGGTCTTAGTTTGGAAAGGAAGGGCATTAGGTGGAGGAAGGTGTATTGGGAGAATAAACCACCCTGCAAATGACGGTTGAGACAACAGGAGCATTAGCTCATCAGCTAGCAAAACTAGAGCAGCCACCGATAGGAGTACCCACTGAGGCACCAACCGGACTGGAAGAGCTTGAAATGAATTGACTCGAGGATGAGTCAAAGAATTGTGGTCGGGGCCTGTTGGGGCCTTCATTTTGATTTTAAAATATTTTGTAATATTTTTGAAGATATAAAGAAGAGGAAACGGGTGGCGATAACAAGAGTCAGGTTGCGATGAAGACAACTGGGGCAAAAGGTAGGAACAGGAAATTGCGGATGGTTGCAGCAAAGTGTCAACAAAAAGAAAAGGCAGTCGAGCGAACAAGACGGATGAGAGGCAGCCAAGGAAAGGAACAGCCGAGCGAGAACTGGCAGTGCAAACGGTAGAAGGAATACAAAAGGAGAAAGTTGTAAGGAGAAATGGGTTGGTTGTGGTTTCATGGATCAATAGCTTCTAGAAGTGGACAAATAGAACCTCTGGGTTGAAGATTTAACCAGTGGCCAAGAAGCAGGCTGAGTCTATCATAGGCAGTTAGATCCTATAATCGGGTATTTCTTGTGGTTACCTATGGCTAAGGCCAATATATTATGTATTTCTCTTCTATTGACTTAAGATGAATGAAGATCTAGGCTGGTTTCTTAGTATGATGTATGCATTTTCTTATGATATATAGATCTTCTGAAATTTTAAATATACTGCAAGACTATGTATGTGGTAGCTTCACTGCATTGAATGATATGTTGTTGTCCCGAATATACATGTTATGTTGCTTACATATTGATGGTTGATATACCCTTGACCCCATGGTGAACCCCTTCTTATTTCTGGTTGCAACATGCCTAGGGTGAGACTCCTTACCCTTTGGGTAAGGTGAAAATTCCGGCGTTGTCCTAGACTACAACGAACCATTGTTGGCCCTCCGCGCCTAAACCCAAGGTCCCCCTCGATGAAACGTTTCTGCCAACACTTACAAGGCCATGTGGAAACCCTTGATTGGCCCACATGGCCCTCCATTATTGGACCCAATTACACATTCAAGAACCTTAAATAATACAAAATCTGGATCCTTGGAGAAATTAGAAAAATTTCTTAACATTAGAAATATGTTTTTTTACTAATCTGGGGAGGCCATGTGGCAGCCTACCACTGGCCCAAGTTGTCCAGTCACCTGTCCTTTTTTTCCAAAATATAGCTTGAGCACCGAAACCCTGGAATCGGCATGCAAATCTAGCCTACAATCCTGCCCAAAGGGAAAAATTGTAGGATCATTAATCCACCCATTAAGCCCCAAGTCTCGAAAATTTTGGTCATGTTGGCACATACAACCACATTTGGGGCCAGGATTCTAGGGTCTAAATTCACGCTCTTTGGTTTAGCTACACTCCTAGTTTCATTAAGTTCCGATGACCTGGGGCTGGCCCCCTAACTCCGCATTTTTTTCACCTCATTTGGAAAAAAATTGAGAAAGGTATGCCTGTTACAAGTTTTTCCCAAATTCTATAACTATTCATCCTACAATTCGACCCAAATCTAGCTTGAGCACCCAAAACCCAGAACCGACACACAAATCTGGCCTACAATCCCACCTAATGAGTGAAATTATAGGATTGTTAATCTGCCCACTGATGAGCCCCAATTTTTGGTACAATTTGGGCTCATATTGGCCTACTTACCTTGCTCAACCATTCATCTTTTATCACTTATGCATTCATTTCTTAGTATATTCGTGTTGTTTGTAGGAAGAAGGGCAAACATTATATCTATGTGGCTAATACATGATGATTTCAGGTTTTTGGCATTAAAGAGAGAAAAATACCACGCAAAAGGAGACAAGGAGACAACAAAGGTGACATTGCGGGTTCATAGGGAGGTTGTCCACGGTCTTGATGACCTTCCTCGTGATTTTCACCTTAACTCCGAGCTCCAACAGCTCTCCCCACCGAGCTTAAAGGCAGCCAACACGTTCTACAGGATCAGCAGTTTGACTTTCAGTTGGACAACCAAGCTCCACGAATGGAGGAAGCCAGCTTGATCTTCATTTTGTATAAATATGAAGGCCGTAGCCTTTGTTAGGAGCTTTTTGAACTTTTGGACTGATATTGTAATTTCTGAGCACAGCTCGGTGTTTGTTTTTGTAAGCCAGTTTTGGCATGACATTAGACTTTTGATTATGAATAAAGGCAAGAAGATTTGGATCTAATTCTGAGCTTTTAAGGGAGTTATAGCTCTCAGGTTAGGGCCCAACCTAAGAGCAATAGATCTCCTCTTCTTGTAGTGTTATTTGCCTTTCTTTCCAGCACTTTGTTTCCTTGTTTGATATGCATTTCAAGAACACAGTCTGCTGATTTGATTTCTTTAATGAGATTGAGTAGGATTAGCTTATGGTTAAATCGCTTTCAGTTGCTTAGATCAGAATAGGAGGTGTGTAATTCACTGGAGCTCCAAGAAAAGGTTGTTAGTGCCTTCACTGCCATCTCTGTTTAGGGATTGGGGTGCAGTCTATACCAACCACCAAAAAAACGCAGTCTTTTTCCACTTTTATGCAAGCTGCAACACAGTCGTTTTAATCGTGGATCCTTCCATGCATTTTGCTCTTGAGCCATACTTCTTCATTACAATTCCATGCACGACTTTTCTTCATGATTTACATCGTTGTTCATTGGTTTAATAGCACAGGTAGCACAGGTTAATGGATTCTCGTTTTTGGTGCAAGACATAAGTAATTTGTTTTATTTACACTGCTCAATATCATTCCACTTCCTTCTTCTTCTTCTTAACCACGCCTAAATCCACCTACTCGACCTCTGTTCAGCTCGTTCACCTTCCAACTCTTCCATTGCCCACGTAGCTCCATCTTTTTGACCTTTCGTTGTTTCCATCCTTCTATTCACCAACCAACTCCGTGCACTCTCTCTCCATCTTATTTCTCTGCCCCTGAGCCATCACAAGCTCCATCTCCACCTTACCTATCCACCCATACCGCTCCATCACCTCACCATCACCCAAAACTCCCACGGTAGAACATCCTGTAGAAGTTAGCAGATTTCCTGTAGAATTCCTTAGTTTCCTGTAGGATCCCCTGCAGACATCCTGTAGAAGCCTGCAAACTTGGTTTCCGAGCACCTGAACGTTGTAGACTTCTGTGGACTGATGCTAGGGACCTTCTGGGACCTCTCCTAGCCCTCCTGACCTTTCCCAAGCTTTCTCTCCCTTCGGACCACCTCTGCACAACCAAACCCTAATAAGAAACAAAGCCATAATCACTCCATCCACTTAAGCAAAAATACAAAAACAATGTTCTTTTCAATGGAAGTAGTTTAAGTTCATGCATTTCATATCACTAGAGGTAATGGCATCATTTTTAGACATTTGCACTCTCACTATTGCATCATAGAGGTTAAATTAGTCAGATTAGGGTTTACTAGGGTTTCCATGTTTTGGTTGGCTTTCAGTTCATTTTTGCAAAGTAGATTAATTTCCTTTGAGATAGCCTTCGTCCATCATTTAGAAAGCTTCTTCTGAGAACATATAGAAGTTGGCTTAAGCCCTAGCGGACTTGTGCCAATTGACCAAGTGATAGCTGCGACAAGAGCTAGTACTTGTGCATACAGCACCGTCGCTTCCAAGTTTGTACGAACTACTGGGTTGATAAAATTAGAGATAGGAAGCCCCAGGAGTTGTAGCATTATTGCTACAATACTGGAGCCCACCACCCACTAAGCCCTGAATCCTGAAAATTTCGATCACATTGGCACATATGACCACATTGGGGTCGAGATTCCAGTGCCTAACTTTATGCCCTTTGGTTTAGCCACACTCCTGGTCGCATTAGGTCCCAGTGACCTGGGGCTGGTCCCCTAGCTCCAAATTTTTGCACCCATGGTTGTGTATGGGGTCATGTGACCTCGGGACTAGCTCCCTCTGACCTTCTGCTTCGGCCTTGTGGGTTGGGTTCCAACGATAATGTGCTTGGGTGTGGTGGTTGTGGCTTGAGATAAGGCCTTGCCCCTTGGCCCTTCTGCCTGTGGTCCCATGGGCATTTTAGTGGCCACGAGCTAGGGCTTAACTCGAGCCCCTCCCCTAATGGCATCACATATAAACCACTTATATTGTTTTTGCACCATATATGATAAGAAACATGCGACAGTCTAGTGGTTAGGCCTACGGTTTCTTGGTGGGAGATCATTAGTTTGACTCTCGTCAGCTGCTCGACCTCTATAATAAAAAAAATTTAACCAACCTTCGGAGGCCACGTGTCAACCCCTGGTTGGCTTATGTGTCCCTCCATTATTGGACCCAATTCCACAGTGAACAACCTTAAATAATAAAAATTTCGGATACTTGGAGAAATTAGAAAAAATTTTGAACATTAGAAATCTGATTTTTTTTTACCACTCTAGTGAGGCCATGTGGCACCTTGCCATTGGTCGAAATTGTGTTGTCACATGTTCTTTTTGCCAAAATTTACTTATTTGGGAATTCGATTATAACTCGATATCGGGAGCATCCTATATCAGTTTTGAGTGAAACGAGTTGCATTGGATTCAAATCACAGAGATCTATCCAATCATATAGGTTTCAATCTCTTTTGCACATTTTGAATTCTGAGCACTAATTTGATCCCCTAGATCACTTGTTTAGGCTTAATAGTTCTAGTGGTTGGGAGCATGGTTTTTTCTCTCATCTACATATGCTCCAATTATTGTAACCAGCATAGATCCATAAATATCGATCTAACATGAGTCGCGAGGAGTCAAATTTCTTCACGTGCAAACTTGTTTAGAGTGCAAAATACGATGTGTTATTTTTCATTGCTTAAATTGTATTTTTAAATGATATATAGAGTAAATATAGGACCAAATAAACATTTTAATAGGTATTCTTCCTTGATATGCACCTAGTGATATCCTTATCTCAGATCAATCTTCAAGAATACTACAGCTCCCTTCAACTGATAAAAAAAATAATCAATCTGGGGCAATGGATACCTGTTCTTAATGGTCACCTTGTTCATCTTCTTGTAATCAATGCATAATCTAAGAGTATCATCCTTCTTCATTACAAAAAACATTGCTGCACCCCAAGGATATACACTTGGCCTTATGTATCCTTTATCAATCATATTTTTAAGCTACAAATTCAGTTCCACCAACTCAAGTGTGCTCATAGCGTAAGGTGCCTTGGTGCTACTCTTGTAGTCAACTCAATAGAGAAATCCACCTATCTATGAGGAGGAAACTCTAGAATCTCTACAAGAAACACATCTTCAAACTGCTTCAATATAGGATACCTCCTAAGGATTTCACCATTATCATCCTCCTGCCCTTTTTCACTGGAAACATGCACTGCGAACAATAAACATCATTTCCTATGGTTTTGCTTAGCTTTTAGGGTTGTAAAAATCCTCACTGATGTAGGATTTGTTTTTTCCTTGCAAGACTCTCTTTTCTCCATCCTCATCCAAGCACTCAATGGCCTTCTCATAGCAATTTAACTTGGCCTTATGTATAAACAACAAATCCATACCCAAAAGCATATTATATGCACCTAAAGGAAGAAAATTAAGATTTGTTGTTGTAGGCATACTATTAAGTTGAGATGCACAAGACTTTTCCCAATCATAAACTCTTCTCTTTGTCCTTCTAGGAAACTGCACCAACCAAGATTTTGCATGCACTTCATTATTCAAATGACATTGATCCACTAGTTCAGGACTAATATAGCTATAATTTGACATTTGATCAAACAAAATAGAAACAACTCGATCTTAAAACTTACCTTCAATCTTGATAATGGATTCATGGTAGTCTTCTTTCCTATTTTCAACCATTGCATAGATCCAGGGAATGATCTAAACTACATCCCCAACTATTTGCACCTCCTAAGCACTATAGATAAGAGGCCTGACATCCTTATACATAGGAAAAACTCTCTTATGATGGTCTTCACCACAAGTCCAATACTTTAATGGTTCTTTTTCACTACCTTTATTCTACTTCTCCACAGGCTGAGACCCATGCCCCTTCTTAGTTGTGTTGGATTTCTTATGAGGAGCCATATTTTCCTTCTCACTTGCAACCTAAGATATTCCTCGCTTCTTGGGCCATTTTCCTTTAGTCTTCTCATCACCCTTCCAGTCACACTTGAACTCGGGCTTCCACTTTGACTGTTCATAACAATGCTTCAACTTCCTAATGGATTCTTCTAATGACTAAGGCTCATTAAACTCAATTCAATATTTGAGTGATAAAGGCAATCCACTGATGAACATTTCGATCTTCGCTTTCTCTTCCTTGAGATATGGCATATATATCAATAGCTCTAGAAATATGGTCGTATATTCTTCATCTGACATGGAACCTATCCCGAGCTCATATAATTCCTTGGCATTTCCATAATAATGCCTCTCAAATAGGTACTCCTTCCTGAATAGTCTTTCAAATTATTCCCAAGTCAACTTCTCTCCTTTGATGCCTCTGACATGATTGACATTTTCCCACCAGATATCTACTTTTCCTTTGAGACCTAAAATATCTATCTTGGCCTTCATATTCTCTGAGTAATCATGAAGTCTAAAAACTTTCCTCATTCCAAGTAGCCATGCTTATGCATCTTCTGATTTAGTCATCTCACCATAAAAAATAGGAGGCTAGGATTTCTTGAATTTCTCTAAAAAATACCTCCTATAATGATGCTAGCAGTGATGTCTCCTAAAGGTAGAGCTAGAATAAGGTCCATGCATACTATCCATCCTCTTAGGTGTATCCAAGAGTTGGTCACTCTTTAATGTACCATCCATGTCCATTCTATACCTTTTCTAAGATTAGCTTCCATTTGCACCATTAGTATTTTCTTCTTGTCTATCTCCATGACTAGTCCCCAACTATTCGTGCCTCTATAACTGTGAAAGCCTTTGAAGAATAAATGCATTAACCTCAAATTTCTATTCTTGAGCTTTTTTAGGCCATTCTTGGGCCTCAATCAGCCTCTCATTATCAACTTTACAACTTATGATATATGCCTTCAAACTTCTCAATGTATATACTAAATCAAGAGAGTCTCCCTCTCCATGCTGCTCAACCAATCTCTCCCATCCCATTATTTATCTTTTGGTCTACACAAGGAGTCATATGAACAGTAATTCACCATTCTTCTCTTCGTCTAGTGGTCTTCTATTTCCTATAACATACCAATGATAGATAAAACAAAAGGCATAATCAAAAGCATTACCTCAATTTATTACTAGTGAGGCTATTGCATATGCATAGGGTAATCCAGATTAATAGGATAATAACATCACAAGCACATCATGTACATGGATGTAATAAAAATAACAATAGATAGCTAACATTCATGCATGGTAAACATATAGACAACTGATATGCATGCATAAAAATCTGAATTTACCTCGAGGTCCAGTGATGTGAACCTACTCTGATAGCACTCTATAATACCTCACCCAATATTTACCCAATTTTACATACTTATCAAGGTAAACATATCAAGGTAAACATAAGCTGAGAATTACTATGAATGACCCAACTTCCAAGATTCAATTATGGAAATGGAGCCTACCTTCCAACTTGTAGAATACCTACTGCAACACTCAGGGACATATGATCACAAACTTGATAGCCTGATCCCACTGGTGGCCATCTCAGTGAGCTCAGACTACTTCTCAACTTAACTTACAACCTAGCCACATGCATGAAGGCTAGTCAGTGCGGCCATAGGGCTTTGAACGCACACACAACACGTCCTCCATGTGACTACAATCGAGATTTTCTAGTTAAGATAATGCATCTGGAGACTCTGTTCTATATTTTTAGGGCTATCCTATAGACCAATTGCCCAGAACTCCCCATAACTTTATAAACAGTCTATAGTAGGCTTCAAACTTTGTTTCCAAGTTTTAATATTGCTCAAACTTACAAAACACGTGTTAGTGATTTCTACAAACACTTGGTAAACATGGCACATGTTGGTGATGAATGCATAATTATTCACTGTTTCAGTAATTTCATTAGATGTTCATCAAGAAGGCTAATTACCATCTCAAGCTAGTTTCAAAAATCACTTACTAACTCAAGCATTCATATAATTGTTTGATAGCTTGTGAAACCATGAGAAAGATCAATAACAAGAGCACATCATATAATAAGAATTATATCATTCATGTAAAAAGCAATTAACCAGAATGAAACCATTACAAACTAGTCATATGGTCGTACATTAAACTAAAACTTGTGCTCATTGATCTCAATAAATAATAACACATAATATCATAAGCATAGTACCAACCAAGTTAGGGACTTCCACGTACCACTTGACCATATATTGGGACTAAACCAAATCTCTCTTTTAGCCCAATTAGCTCCGTGCCATATTCCAAGCATGAATTTTGGATCACATGGGATAAACCAAAACATGAAGTCCATAAGAAACCACCTCCACCCTCATACCATGGTGATTTCACCTAATACCAGGTGGAGAAATCACCAAAACCATACAAGCTTGGATGCCTCTGAATTTCTTCACCATAACCAAAGGAATTTTCCTTTCTCCACCCACTTGTAAAGAGCTTCCCAGATAAAACCATATCCACTCTCAACCCTTGGGATTTTCCTAAGACCACATCAACTAGGATCCAAAATCTATTGGTAATCCAAAGCTTAACTAAGCAGGGAACCCACTACATAATGGATATCTAGAAAATGGGATAGGAATGGCTAAACATCACTGTTAATCCAAGAAAATATCCATGCCAATGACATAAAATGACCAATAAACCAATGCATAAACCATACATCATAATCCCAACAAGATAAACCAACATTGTTACAGGGAAAAGTGTCTATGCAGAACTGCTAATCCCACTAAGGTTGGTAGCTACCTTAGAAACAAACAAAGTAAAACTACTTTCGTTTTCCTTTATGAAAGATAGATGAGAGAAGAATTAAGGAGACCAACCTCTGTCTTGCGCTTGGTTCCTTGCTCGATTCCTCTCTCTTCTGATAGTCCTTTGCTACTTGCTTTCTTGTATACTCAGCTTCACAGAGTACCTGTAGAATCAAAGCAGCATAACACTATACGAGAACATGGATCTATTATCATAAACAATCTAGGATCAGATGTAAATTGACCATACAAATACATAAAACATAAATCACACAAGAGTATGGAGGAAAACTTGAATAACTTTATTGATAATCAAGAAAGAGCCAAGAGAGTTACAACCAATCATCCTGACCCAGCATCATCCTCTCAGCAGGTGAGCCCTTTCTCACCTCATGAAAAGCTTAGATCACCCAACACTATGATGTTGCCTCAAGAAACCAACAACAATTCCTTACAAGATGCAAATTCCCAGCCTCTGGATCTCTCGGATGAGGGATCCATATATAGATGTCTGCAAGGGAGATGAGTTAGCTTGTGATTTGATTAGTGTCTTCCCTCTAATAGTTCTTGATTCCACTTGGAGATTGATGATCTCTTACTTATCCCTGGTCGAATTTAGAGAGGCAAGTGTCATAGGAGAAGTTTCTGGAAGATTCCATGCTTCTCCACCTCGCGGATTGACACTGCCATTTGTCCCTTCTCGCCCATCGCACCCCATAGAAGGGGTTTTTGAAATGCAACACACCTACTATGTGTATTTAGGTGAGATGCAACGCACTTTTCCTATGGAGCAGGTGAAATGGTCCCGTTTTGACAAGTTCTGAGCAGTTTTTCATGGAGAACTTCTAGGAGAAGTTGTAATCAGTTGACCTTGTTCTTTTAGGGGTTGGAACAACACTTTTAGGGACTTAGGAGCCCTTAGTTTATGGACATTTATGCTTGGGGTTGCAGTGCCCAAAAATGTCTATAACAGTTGCCCCCTAAAGCATGAGGTCGTTAATCTTTTTGATGTCGGGCGAAATGCTTTATCATGAGGATCCGAAGTTATTTCAAGCTGGAAGGAGACCTATAATAAGATACAATACAATACATTATCTTCATAATATTTTCATGATCTAATTGAGGCGGGCATTCCCATGCTCAACTTTATAAATTCATTTTCATGTACATAGGACAGACAATCGTCTGAGTGTAGACTGATGATTCTGGTAGAGCCATCATCCCTTAGATTGGATGATTATCTGTGCAGCAATGATGTACATTTGATGTCTTTATTTTCCTGAATATATATCGCAGCACGGATGGATGAAACTAGATCCGGGGTCTTCAATCTCGTTCGATCTTCACTCAAAGTACAAGTCGATCCATGTGAGAGATGTTCTGGAGTCGAACATGGAAATACATCGCCTCATTACCAGCTAATGATGTAAGATGTTAACAAGCACGAGAGGAATCACCGATAATGATAATGATCCTCAAGGTACTGCAGTACAATTCACGTGGTGTGAATAAGGGACTTGGCATCGAACACCACGCAAAATATTTTGGTCGAAGGCCATTGAAGTGAACCTGTAGCCGGAAGTGAGAAACTTGCCATTGAGGCATGCAAGCTTCAAAGTACTGAAATGGGTGTTCCTAGATCGAATTCATGGATAATGAGCTGATGTCGACACGAAGCGATCCGTCATAGGAGGGCCTTAATGAATCCCACATCAATGACACGGAATGGAGCAAATGATTTTAATGGAGGTGAAAACGATCTGGTGATATAAGGTTTAGGGTGGCGGTCATGAAAGAATGGAGCGTAAATGTATTGCAGCAGGTGAGACACAGGTGAATTCTCTGAGTGACTTCTCTTGAACATATTGGCGACACTGACATGATGGATTGGTAGCATTAACCCCAAATGTGGATGGTGTGATGTGACCATGGTGATGTGGCCGGTGAATGAAACAACCCAACCCGACTTGGATGCGGAGTGAAAGTGTCATGTTCAAGAGCGACTTGCTACCAACAAAGTTTCTTCTGGTTTTCTTCCCAATTTTTCCCCAGTCATTGCTGACTAGTACCTCTTTATTTTTTTCAAGCTTGAGGAGGATAACATATGCTTGTTCTATAATTTTCCCTTCGGGCAAACCCATCGCTATGTTTTAACGAGCCTATCGATAGTGAAACTCGTTCTTGTCTGTTATGGACAAGTTTGTCGCTATTAGGTTTTAACGAGTTTAACAACAAAGATAACTCGGTCCTTTTCAATTTTAGAGTGTCTGAAAAGGGACGTAAAGGAAACTCCAAAAATCCTTTTTCGTCATCTAATCCCTTAGGTCTGAAAAAGTATAAAATAATACAGAAGGGATGAATTTTCGGTACTTTTAACGAGCCGAACAAAACAAGCGCTCGATATTTTTGTGTAATAATCCCTCAGGTCCAAAAAGATTAAAATCTAGAGGGATAGCACTTCCGGTCACTTTAACGAGCTGGAGAGGCCAATGGCTCGGCAATATTTTCATATTTTTCGAGTCAGTTGAAAAGAGCTTAAAGGAGACTCGTTTTTTGAGGAACGAGTGATAAATTCGGGTAACAGCTGATTCCAGGTAAGGTTTGGAATTTCTCAATCACGAAAGTGTTACAAGGATGGCTAATAGAATCACTCTTCGCAGCTGTTCCTAAAAAGGGGTAAACAATCAAGTGGAGGTAAATGATCAGCCGATACAAAGTGGAGGTGATGATGATAACATGACCAAGGCTTCAAAGGGTGAAGTACTACATTCACGATGGTTATTTACCAGAAATTGGTTCATTTTTTAGTGAGATTAAACGTTGGGGGAAACATTTGCTCATTGCTTATGTTTATTTTTTAACGAGCATGAAGTCTGCGTTAAAACTGCTCGATTAATCCAGTTGTATAATAAGAATGTATCATATATAAAAACAACATTATTTTGAAGCTTTGCCCCACATCCTTTCTTTATGCAAGTTAGGAAATGACCAATCCTACGAGTTTAAAGGGTTAGAGGACCTACAAATTTTAAAAAAAAAATGGTCACTCTTCGCTTGCATGCCGAAAGGTTTGCATACCCCCAGGTATAGAGACATAGGGTTTCAAGGTTACCTTGCAATTTCGTAGACAAAGCATTCGTTTTGCCAAAAAGGCCTTCCTCTTTCAGGTTACCAAAGATTGTTCTATTCACATCGCAAACAAAACACTTCTTCGATGATGTCTACTGAAATAGATAAAGGAGAGTGGCATAGACGCCTCCACCCACATAACTTTGACGAAGGAATCTTATTCCACTTTAACCCCATTTTCCAATTACGGACGGGAGTGTCAGACTAGTCATATATCTCTCGCGGAAACCTATGCTATACCTAAAGTTTTCCTGCCGAAGCAGACCAGGGTGCATGCCCCTGGGTTTCAGTCATGTCCCCCGAATCACTCGCGCTCATCAGGCGAATGGACTGGGGATTGATGAGACATTCTTTGCGTGAAAAGACCATTCAGGGATGGTATATGACTATTTGCCATGCATGAACCGAGGAATGAAAGCTGTTCTACGAGCTTGACCACTCTTCCTTCATGCGGAAAACACATTACTCTAAAGAGGGATGAGACAATGGCTCCCATGCAATAAATATAGTCTCGCCCAAGGAGTAGATTATAATCCAGGGGTCCTTGGACTACCATTACATTCATGTGAACGGTTTTCCCTCTCAATGTTATGGGCACATTGGGAAGGATCCCTAACGGTCGACTGGTTCCTTTGTCAAAGCCTGTTAGATTTCTCATCTCAGGCAAAAGCGATGGCGAGCCAAGCGCTTTCCAAGCAATCGAGGAAAGGATACTCACAAAATCCCCTTCATCTATGATGGTACCGGTCATAACCATTCTATATATTTGAGTAATGATTTGGAATGGTATACTAGCCAGTAAACGGGGTCTGCCTAGTAGATTCCAGTCAAAGGAAACAACTAGGTTGCTTGGAGGTGGGACCGAATAGACGGTCGGGTACGACTCTGATGAAATTCCTTCCTGCGGTAAAGGAATGGGTAAATTGCCCCCATGTTCATCGGAGTCTGTGCTTACAAAAATAATTTGCACGGTGTCATCCTTGTTCTCTTCGGTGACTGTATCATCTGAAGATGGAACCTCTGAAGGAAAGACCGGGTCAACTGCCGCCTCGAACTTTTGACTTTTGTCTAGTATGGATTCAGATGGTTTTTATTCAGTGATAGATACTTCGGCTGACCACCTGGGCGTGTCAACCGAATTTTCAACTAGTGACGGACTCGACAAGAGTTTCTTATATCCAGGAGGAAGTCATAACGGTGAAACCGGATGATCGTCCAAAACTCTTTTAGCCTCGTCTAAGAAGGGACAACGGTGTACGGCGTGATCGCCTTCACACAGTTTACAAGGAAATTTGCTTTTTCCTTTTTGTCCAGGGGCTTCACTTTCACTAGTCGACAGTGTATTTTCAACATGATCATCAGAGGTTGATGACACCGGGTTGTGCAAACGAGGAGACCAGTCCCTTAAGATCCGAGGGATGCAAGGAAAATCTCTATGAAAGTGGTCTCCCTTGCAAATGACACATGGTGATTTAGGCCTGGTCGGTGCAGTGTGTGGATTTTCACTAGACGACGCTTGGTTACCCCTTTTCGCCTTTGGCTCCTTCTTCTTCTTCTCTTTCTTCTTCTTTTCCTTCTTCTTCTCAAGTACTTGATTTTTGGCTTTACCAGCTTTATCAAGCGAAGAGGAAGGAGGAGAGGAAGAATTGGATGAAGTAGAGGGTTGGGGGGTAATCTCGGAATCGTCTAGTTGCTGACTCGATTGTTCAGGAACCGCGGTGTTCTGAACGACAGAGGTTGAGAAAAGCCATACGGGCAAGCCTATTGTCAATCCTAGAAGCAACAATGTGGCCATATGGGGCGCACCAACATCTCCCCAAGAGGAGAAGGGACTAGGATTTCCTCTAAGGGGAACTCCTTAGTTGGTGGACTCCATTTTCCTCAACCTAAGACCAACGTAGGAAAGGTGATGATTATTTCGTTTAAAATAAATTTTAGACGCTTGACACAACTTGTTTTTTCAATTTTAAAGAGCCGAGAAAAAACAAAAGATGACTCTAGTCGCCTTCGATCTTTAATGAGCCTGAAGTGACAAGTTCTCAGATGGACCTTTTCCGTTATGGAGTCCGAAAAGGAATGAAAGGGACTGCTCTGGAAATCTAGATAGAGGGATTATCAAACCAATCGCAAAACTGCAGAATACTTTTTATGGTATTGCAGTCAATATTCCCAAATGCTGTGTTCAGTGCATTGCGATCGGTAGGGCGGCAGACACGGCTTCCTATGGATAAAGGATTAAGCCTATTGTGGTCTCCCAAAATATACTCGACGGTACGTGGGAGCACAAGTCCGTACTGGCATTTATCATCTCAAAGTGGAGGAATCACGCAACCAACAGTGAAAACAACAGTTACCAGGCTTTACGACGCCGGAATACGTCTCTCGTCTAGACTTCTAGATGTTGTGCGTTAGGTTCCTAAGCGTTGCTAGATTCATTAAATTTATTTTATAGTTGATCGTGCTTAAGAAATTTTCCTTTCAGGTTCACCGTGTGATGTAGATGTACAATTCTTAAAATGCAATCTAAGATGATAAACAGTCGTTTTATCTTCTTTGTGCAATGAAAATCCTAGCTACTAAGGAAAGAGAGATAATATTCTTTCAGCAAAGAGCATAGAGCACACACTATATGCACTGTCCTAAATCAAACCAATCAAACAGTCTAAATGAAAATGCACATGCATGTATTTGTTTTCAACCTTCTTAATATGTGAATGATAAAAAGAAAGCAAATGCGCAAATCTGAATTATTTTTCAAAGCGACAATTACTAACAAGTTTCTTTTCAAAATCAAAATGAAGACAATGACAACACTTTGCGATTTGGAAATGAAAACTTGCTTTCGCCACTAGAAAAACTACTAATTCAGATCGAATACAATAGTAACAGGGTAATCAACTATCAAGAACAATCAAATTATCTTCTATGACTGAAAACGACACTTGCGACACTTTCAAATCAAGAAACGACAGTACAATTACATTACTTTTTTGTAAAGGAGAACTGAAAATGACTCAAAAAATACATAAAAACATTTACAGTTCTTTGCACAATGGAGGCGGAATAATAGTAAGGAAAGGGGTTTCAAATAGAGGTGTACTGACTATAGGAAATGTTATCTCAAAATCAGACCCTGGAAGGTTGCAGACCAGGAAGACTTCAAGTAACTATTTCAAACCGACTTTAGGCTGAGGCTTAGCCTCCTCAACCTGAGAGGGCTCTCTCAAAGGTTGATGATTTTGATCAAGATTAGATGGCTAACTCTATGAAACAAGTGAAAAATATGAATGGTTGAACATGATCAGTAAACATCCATTTCAGCTAAACTAAAAGAGGGCCAGATGTCAAAGAACGAGGAAAAGCCAGCACGCATGTAATATGGAGTTAGAGTCATAGTCGATTTAGATCTCTAAAAAAACTCCAGTCAGCACCTTGTTGTATTTATTAGTTAGTTAAATGGTTGATAGGTGTCATTAGAAGTAGTTTTCGAATTCCCCTCATGCTGGAGGAGGAATCTCGATCAGTTAGAATAAGAGCTCTATATATAGCTGAAACAGCAATGTAATTGGGGTTGGAAAACTTTATAACAGAGCATAGTATTTGGCTTTTGTAAAGACTCACTTTCAGTAATATAATTTTGATTTTACTCCTCAGGATTCATGAAGGATTTCTTATATTCAGAATGTGTGATGTTGTCCTTTCCTTAGTTTTGTTTATAGTGGTATGGATTTATAATCACTCAGAATTCACTGAATGTGCTCTGATTTCCTGTATGCATCTATAAACTGTGTGGTTCCATATGAGTGTATGTTCTGAATATTCAAATGCTGAATGCCCTGACTTCCATGTAAGGTCAATATCTTTGGTTATATTGAAGTGTTGTTGACTCCATAGGCCCAATGGATACTAGTTTAATGTATTTCCAGCATTCATATTTGTCACAGTTGTTCTACAAGAGTTAGCCATCTTATTTTTAATCAAAATCATTATTACACCCAGAGAGAGCCCTCTCAGGTTGAGGAGGCTAAGCCTCAGCCTAAAGTAGGTTTGAAATAGTTACTTAGAATCAACCTGACCAGCAGCCTATCAGGGTCTGATTTTGAGATAACATTTTGGTGCGTCTGCCGGGAGCCTGAAGATTACTCATTCCCGAAATCATGAAGCTGAACTTCTGAAGGTAGCAGGAGCTCAGAAGGTTTTCGAGGCTGTATTCTACCTTGGTGACTCTATACAATCTTAAAGTGAAAAAGGTGGCTTCGAGAGGAAGATATACAAGGAGTAATCCTGACCCAAATCCACCTACTCCTGTGGATAATCCGAACACCATGTCAAGGAGCAGGCAAAGATTTCCTGCTACACCAGGTACTTCATCTGTATCAAAATCTCTGTTCCCTAAATTTTCTAGAAGTCCTGAAGATAAAATTGTTGATGATAAAATTCATGAGGTATTTTTGAGGTCTGAGAACGAAGAAGAGCTTATTGGAATTATTTTAGATTTACAAAAAAGAGGCATTGATACTTCATCTTTAGTGTCACAAAAGGATAAGGAAGAGTTTTGGGAGGTTGTTACTTCAGAATTATTATTAGAGGAAGAAGATTTGAATCAACTCAAAGAACTTGATCCTTTTGAAGTTTTGCTCAAGTCCAAAACTGGTTTACCTCTCCCAAATTGGAGTTCCTTTGTCAGTGGTTTGCAAAGTCCAAATAGTCCTTTTCGTACCAATACTTTATCTTCTGCCTCTGCTAGTCCAAATAGTCCTCATACACTATCTCATACTAGTCCTGGTTCCACTGGTCATACAATACCTGTTGTTACTGCTCCTCCATTCATTATGGCTATACCTGCTAGGTATGCTCCTCTAGCTCTCCCTGCTGTTTTACATGATCTTCCTAGCAAATATGCTGCCAGAATTCCAACATGGGGAGGAGATGAAGATATTACAGCAGAGGAACACATGGATAGGTTCAATGATTTTGTTGACAGGGAAGAAGTGGATGATGAAGATGTAAAACTAAGATTGTTTGCTCAAACTTTCATTGGGGAAGTCAGAAAATGGTTTAAAGCCCTTAGAGTCGGAAGCATTCATAGTTGGGTAGAATTTGAAGACAGCTTTCTAAGGAAATGGGGAAACAGAACCAACCCTGTCCAAGCCCTTACTGAATACAACAATCTTAGGAGAGCTCCAGAGGAAACTGTCCAAAACTTTTCTAAGAGGTTTAATAAAATATACAATTCTATTCCAGCTCATTCGAAACCTCCTGGAGCTTTGGCACAGTTGAGATATGCTGAATCATTTGATTCAGATTTTTCTCTTTTACTCAGAGAAAGGGAGTCTGCCTCTCTTGCTGACATGCAAAATGATGCAATTAAAGTGGAGGTGAACATGCTTGCTGCTAAGAAATCAAAGATGGCAAAGACTAAGCTAAAGGAAGAAGAGAAGCCTTCTACCTCTGCTCAAGAAGACAAGTTTGAAACAATGATGAAAACCATGGAGAAATTGATGGACCGACTAGCTCTTGGGAATGCTTCTGCTCCTCCAGCACAGCAAGGACCTCAATTCAGGAACCCTCAGTTTAGAAGACCTCAGAATCAGCAAAGGCCAAGAGACAACAGAAATCAGCAAGCAGATCCTCCAGTGAGACCTCCCTTCCAACAAAATTTGGTAGATGAAGAGGAAGAAGATGAACCTGAAGTCCCTGAGGAATCAATCCATTGTTTTGATGAAGAAATGTCAGGAATTTTCTTGACTAAGGAGGAACATGATGAGTCCAGCATGATGAAATCAGGAGAAGAGCCTTCAGATTTTTTAAAGGGCTATCAGCACGCTATTTTTGAGATGCAAAAGCAGTATAATCTAAGGAATAGAGATGTCCCTATTACATCAAACAAAGCACAGCCCAAGAAGAATATCTCAAAGACAGTTGAAGATAAAAAGGAAAAATCAAAGGCGGTTGAAGGTAAGGATGATTCTCCTCTTGTCAAAAAGGATATTCAAATTCTTCCTCCTCCTAAAGAAATTGACAAGACTACTTCTGTTTTTAATCTTGAGAATGAGATTGCAAAAATTAAGATATCAGTCCCTTTTAATGAAATTCTCAAGGTAGATAAATACAGAAGCAAAATTGTGGAGATGCTTAATTCACAACCAGGAGTGGCTGATATCCTAAATGTACAAGAAGATAATCCTATTATCTGTTTGGGTCCAAGACTAGAGGATGAACAAAATGAAGAGTTTCCCCCTTTTTACATAAGCATTAGCATTCATGAGATGACTCTACATAATGCTATGTTAGACTCGGGGGCATCACATAATCTCATGCCTAAGGTAATCATGGAAAGACTGGGGTTAGAGGTAACTAGGCCATATAAGGATTTATTTTCCTTTGATTCAAAAAGAGTCCATTGCATTGGTTTGATAAAAGATGTTGTTGTGGGGCTCACACAAATTCCAGCAAAAACAACTGTTATGGACATTGTTGTTGCAGACATTCCACCAAAGTTTGGGATGCTTCTTTCAAGGTCATGGGCAGCAAAAATCAAGGGCACAATGCAGATGGATCTTACATATGCTACCATCCCAGTGTTTGGGGAACAAAGGAGGTTGGATCGCGAAACAAGGATGGCCTACATGGTAAGTAGCAAAGACAAGCCTCAGAATTTTCCTATTTACTCATGTGATACTGGTCTTGGATCAGCTATCCTTTTCAATGAATCAGTTGGAAAAGAATCACAAGATGAACCTGCAGAAAATCAGTGTCAAGATGGCCAGCAAGGAGATGAAAGAGACATCATGGGCTGCTGGTCATTATACTTTGATGGATCAGCAGGAAAAGAAGGGGCAGGAGCTGGGATTTGGATCACTAGTCCAACTGAAGAAAGTAAGTTTCTCTCATACAAATTAAACTTTGATTGTACCAACAATATGGCTGAGTACGAATCTCTGGTTTTAGGTTTGGAAACCTTGATAAAGTTGAAAGCTAAAAACATTGTTGTTTGTGGAGATTCTAAATTGGTAATTAAACAAGTAGAAGGTACATATCAAACTAAGGATGCAAGGATGAGAGCATACAGAAATTTAGTGTTGGAGATGTTGGAAAAATTTCAATCCTATTCCTTCAGCATCAAAACTAGAGATCAAAACTCTATTGCAGATTCTCTTGCTGTTTTAGCCAGTCTCTTTATTATTCCTAAGCATTATTCGGAAAGCTATGAAGTGGAGGTTCGCCATAGACCAGTCATACCGGATAATATCACAAATTGGCAAGTTTTTGAGGATGATCAGCAGGTAAGGAACTTCATTGAATTAAAAGAAGAGTTTGAGCACAATCAGATAGATCAGCAGAATATGTTAATAGAGTCAAAGGAAAGTTCTGAAGTTTTACAGTTACAAAATAACTTAATCCCTAAAGGCCTCATTCCTCTTGAAAAATTATTTGATCAAAATGATGTGTGCAAAGCACCAAGACTACAAGCTAATGAAGAGGAAGTAGAAAACTGCAATTTAGGTGACTCGGTTGTGCCTAAAATAGTCAAGATTTCCAAATTCCTTTCACCTGATATGAAGACTAAATATATTGAGATGATGAAAAGATTCATTGATGTTTTTGCATGGAGCTATGCTGACTTGAAACAATACGACTCTTCAATCATACAGCATACCATTCCTATTAAGCAGAATGAAAAGCCTTTTAAGCAGAAGCTAAGAAGAATTAATCCTCTTCTAATGCCACTGATTGAAAAAGAAGTGAAAAAACTCTTTGATGCTAAAATTATTGTTCCAATCAGATTTTCAAATTGGCTTGCTAACTTGGTACCAGTCAGAAAAAAGAATGGAGAGATCAGAATTTGTATAGACTTCAGGAACTTAAACAAGGCTTCATTGAAAGATAATTACCCCCTCCCCAAAATGGATTTCATTCTGCAAAACATTGTTGGTTCACAAAGGATGTCTATGCTTGATGGTTTCTCTGTGTACAATCAGATTCTTGTTCACCCAGATGATAAGGAGAAAACAACTTTCACTACACCATGGGGAACATTCATGTATGCAAAGATGCCCTTTGGCCTCATGAACACAGGAGCCACTTTCCAGAGAGCAATGGATATTGCTTTTGCTGAAGAGAAGGAAAAATCAGTGGTATTTTATCTTGATGATATCACAGTTTTTTCAAAAAGGGAAGAAGACCACTTAAAGCACCTTGAAAGGGTCCTACTGAAGTGTAGGAGGTTTGGTATTTCTCTAAATCCAACCAAAAGTATTTTTGCTCTAACTTCTGGAAAACTGCTTGGTCATATTATCTCTGAAGAAGGAATTAGGATTGATCCTAATAGAGTTAGTGCAATTCAAAAATTGGATTTACCAAGGAGTAAGAAGGAGGTTCAATCCTTTCTTGGGAAAGTTAACTTTGTTAGAAGATTCATTCCTAATTTTGCTGAAGTTTTCAAGAACATAACAAAGATGTTAAAGAAAGGAGCAGATTTTAAATGGACAGTTGAAGCAAAGAAATCTTTTGAAGAGATCAAGAAGGCACTTACTCAAGCACCAGTACTCATCAACCCGGATTTTACCAAGGAGTTCCTTATCTTTACATTCGCTTCTGAAGACACAATTGCTGGAGTTTTATTGCAAAAGGGAAGTCAAGGTACTGAACAACCCATTTCTTTCTTTAGCAAGACATTGGCCAATGCTGAATTGAAATATAATATTTTAGAGAAACAAGCCTATGCATTGGTGAAAGCAATTAAGGATTTCAGAATCTATGTTTTGCACTCTCACATTGTTGCATACGTCCCAAATGTTGTTATTAAAGATATTCTTACACAAGCTGATCCAGATGGAAAAAGGGGAAAGTGGATAGCAAAACTGCTGGAGTATGACATTGAAATCAAACCCATAAAGTTGGTAAAGGGTCAAGGCCTAGCCAAATTGTTGACTCAATCAAATTTGGACTGTATTGATATTAATTTAAGCACAGAAATCTCAGATATTTATGAAAATGAAGAGGAATTGGTCCAAATAAACGAGAAATTCTTGATCTCAGAATGGTACAAGGATATAGCATTTGTTTTGCAGCATAATAGAGCTCCTGATAATCTTTCAAAATCCAAAGCTCGGTTTACCAAATTGAAATCTCTCAGATATTTTGTGTATGACCAAAATTTGTTTTGGAAAGATGCAGGAGGAATATTATTAAACTGCCTCATTGAAGAAGAAGCTAATAAAGTAATTGATGAGTTTCATAAAGGGGATTGTGGAGGACATCACTATTGGAAAGCCACTGCAAACAAGGTCTTGAGAGCTGGCTATTTTTGGCCAACTATGTTTAGAGATATCTATAAAAAGATAGCCACATGCCATGAATGTCAAGTGTTTGAAGGAAAGAGAAAGCTTATGCAAATGCCCTTGGTTCCTATTTATGTTGAAGCACCTTTCCAGCAGTGGGGATTAGACTTTATAGGGGAAATCCATCCTCCTTCATCAGGATAGCATCGCTGGATTCTCACAGCCACCGATTACTTTACAAAATGGATAGAAGCAATACCTACAAGGCAAGCAAATGATTCAGTGATTATTTCTTTCTTAGAAAACAATATATTATCAAGATTTGGTTGCCCAATCAAGATCATTACAAACAATGCTCAAGCTTTCAAGTCCAAAAGGTTAATTAATTGTTGTCATCATTATCACATCTCCCTTGGACATTCTACTGCTTATTATCCACAGGGAAATGGTTTGGCTGAGTCATCAAACAAGAGTCTTGTGAGAATCATTAAGAAGCTGCTGCAAGAAAATAAAAAAGCTTGGCATTTGAAACTGAAATATGCTTTGTGGGCTGACCGGATTTGCACAAAGAGGTCCATTGGAACATCACCATATGAACTAGTATATGGTGCAGAGGCTATATTTCCCACATCCCTCGGAGTACCAGTAATGAAGTTGATTCAAGGACTAGAAGAGGAACCAAATGCTATACAACGAAGGATCAACCAGCTAATAACTTTACAAGAGAAAAGAAATGAGGTGTTTGACAGTCATCAACAAAGCTAGAACAGGATCAAGAGAGCATTTGATAAAAAGATCAAAGAAGTTACATTCCAGATTCATGATAAAGTCTTGAAATGGGAAGCCAGAATTGAAGAGAAAGGTAAACATGGTAAATTTGAAAATTTATGGAAAGGGCCATATCAAATTTATGCTTTCCATGGGAATAACACCTACATTCTACAAGAGATTGATGGGACACCATATGCTGGAGGACCTGTTAATGGCAGGTTCCTAAAGCATTACAATTGATTGAATCTCTGCCAAGTTTCTCACAAGCATTGTATATAACTGTTTTATTAGTTTTTCTTTGTTGCAAATAAATGACAAGCTGAACAGGAAGCTCAAGCCCGAGGTGAAGGCTCACAAAGCTAGAAAGGAATGCTTGTCAACTCTATCTATGTTTTCATAAATTGGACAAAGCACTGGACCTACGAGTTCTTAGTGTACTACAGGAGCACACTATCCCAAGTGGAGCCACTGTTATCACTTAGAACTAAAAATTAATACATGTAATTTTCTATCCTAGCCCGATGACAAAGGTCTGTGCTAGTTTAATTTCAAATTTTCATTTTTAATTTTCTTCCCGTAGGATTTGGAGTTTTTAAAAGAGTTCTTAACTCAAGTTGTTCTCAACTCCCATTGGTTCCCCTCTACCCATCATTGTTCTATAGCCACCTCTTGTCTTATGTGAGTCACCGTGCCTTTTCGTGATTTCGCAGCGCTATTCCAATTCGCCAATTTCATAGCGCAATCATAACTAAGCAGTTTCGCAGCGCTTCATGATTAGGCAGTTTCGCAGCGCATCATTAAAATTCAAAACTAACAGCGCTGCGAAATCATGGATTCGTACATTCCACAGCGAATCTTTGCTAAAATGTCAAGTCTGTTAGGTGAGTCATCAGCCATGTCTTCTCATGTCAGCTCATATACCATTCTTATCACATTTTAACGCTCATTGCCACTATCACCACCACTAGATCTGTTGATATGCACAAGTTATTATTCCCAAGAAATTTTACCGTGCATAAACCATAATGATGGCCGTAAGTCCTGCATGAATAACAAAATCTACAAGATTATATCTTGAAAGGTTTTAAACGGAAGAGTTTAAAATTCAAGCGAGGCTGAAAGTTCAAGCGAGGCTGAAAGTTCAAGCGAGGCTGATATTCAAGCGAGGCTGAAAATTCAAGTGAGGTTGAATCACAATTCCAACCGGAGCTGGTAGTCTTTGTGTGCGAAGATTTGAAAGAATCAATGGAGAAAAAAGAGCACAGATCCGGTAAACCTCTAAGGATTGAACCTGAAGGTCTGGATATAGCGCTGAGAAATGAAGAGGTGAAGAAAGCGTTTAAAAAGGCCGGGTGCTGGAACTTTTGCAAAAAGTTACAAGGAGGACATGCACAGGTAACTAAGGAATTCGCACTTAACTTCACTGGTTTGAATTCAAAGGTAGCCATGTTAGAAGTGAAGGTTTCTCCAGAAGTGATATCTGCTGTGACAGAGATCCCAAGAGGACAAGAGGAATGGTTCAAAAATTTTAAATTTGACATGAATCATTGCAAAGAGTTTTTGAAGGATGATTATGTAAATGAAGATTTAAGCAAGGCAGTGCCCAGGAATTATGTCAAAGAACATTATGCTCTCTTACTCACCTGCATACAGAAATATTTGACTTGTGAAGGAAGGTATAATAAGTTTATTCTTACCATTTCAAACTACTTTTGCATTTCACCGGGAAAGTCTCCATAGACTTACCTTTTTACCTGTTTCGTAGTTTGAGTAAGATGTGTGATAAGGTACAGCTGAGGAAAGAGGACTGTGAAACCTCTTTGTTTCATCATGGTTTGATTAAACTACTGGTTTTAGATGGGCTCCAGAAGATAGACAGGGATTGGAATTCATTCATTTTTATGGCTGGCTTCAAAAGCCAGACTGGCCTCACTCCCCAACCTGCCAGGGATTTTACAATAGCTGAGCTCCAAATAGAAGCAAGAGCTAAAAGAATTACAAAGTCACAAGTAAAATCACAAGTAAGAAAACCAGTGAAGCCACTGAAGCCACTCATCATCCAAGATCAAGCTCAGCAATCAACTAAGGAAAAGGCTCAGGGTAAAAAGACTGTACCTGAAACAAGCACATCTGAAGCAGTCTCAAGGGTAAGAACAAGAAGTCAAATAAATAAGGAAAAAGGTAAAGCTATAGCAGTTGAAGAAAGCCCAGTGTCCAAGGCAAGTTTAAATGATTTATTGCAGGCTATTGAATTTGAGCAGTCTATACCAGTTCAAGTCGAATTGATGCAGTCAGAACAAGAAAACACCAAGAAATCCAAGGCCTCAAAAAGGTTTAGATTTGATGTGCCAGCTGAAGAGTTCGTTTTTAAACCAAGAAGACCTATGACAAGGAGATTCCAGCAAGTACAGGAAGCACTGCCAGGAACAGAGAAAACAGGGGAAGAGATACAAAAAGACACGGGCAAAACAGTCATTGCATCTCAAGAAGATAATATAGCAGCCATACAGAGACAATTAGAATCAGCTAAATATGAAATTGCCAAATTAAAGAAAGCCACTAGAAAACATGCAGCTATCCATGCAAAGTATTATAAAACTTTATGGGAAGGAAATGCTGTTGTAGAAGCTCAGCTGAATTCAGTGGTTGATGGCCATTCACAATTTCACACGTGGACAGTACCAGCAATCAAAGAAGCCAAATACATAAGAAGGATCAATATGCATTTGAGAGCTGGGAATAAGGCTATGAGGAAACAAATTGAAGATCTGAAGGCACAGTTAAATCAGCTATCTGCTAAATAAGTTTTCATTTCAAGTAAGATTTTGTTTTAAAGTTTTGACAAATTTGCTTGATTTTATCTTTCTGAGGAAATATAAATTCCTATTCAACACGTGGGAAGTATAAAGGAGTTTTGGCAATCAAATACTCGACTAATAAGGTTCTCGGGTTAAAAGCAAGTTTTTTTGAATAATTCAGCAGTTTCGTAGCGCGCTACGAAACTGCTGTAGGTGATGATTTTAACGCAAATCAAGCAGTTTGAATTATAAGCGGGAATTTTGAAAGGAAAGTTTGAAAGGCATACAAGGCATCATCTGAAGCTATCCAACAGTCAATTAGGTCAAGACAGGTGGACGCTTAAAAAGGTTTAATCCTCAAATCCAATTTTTGCCGTAAAGTGAACACCTTTACCACAGTTCAGGGTATATCAAACGGTTTGCCTGCACATATGTTCATGGGAAAAGCTTACAGCGCATCAAGGATGTGGCAGTCTTCTACATTTTGGATAATTAAAGGCTAAAGGTCATACTTCTGTGCATTCGAATATTTTGGGGAAAACTGAAGCCGAGAAGCAAGGGTAATCTCCTAATATTTCTGAGCAGTTAAAAAGATTTAGCATCCAAGGTCAACATGGAGCATTAAACACCCATCTCATCTAAACTAAAAGAGGGCCAGATGTCAAAGAACGAGGAAAAGCCAGCACACATGTAATATGGAGTTAGAGTCATAGTTGATTTAGATCTCTAAAAAAACTCCAGTCAGCACCTTGTTGTATTTATTAGTTAGTTAAATGGTTGATAGGTGTCATTAGAAGTAGTTTTCGAATTCCCCTCATGCTGGAGGAGGAATCTCGATCAGTTAGAATAAGAGCTCTATATCTAGCTGAAACAGCAACGTAATTGGGGTTGGAAAACTTTATAACAGAGCATAGTATTTGGCTTTTGTAAAGACTCACTTTCAGTAATATAATTTTGATTTTACTCCTCAGGATTCATGAAGGATTTCTTATATTCAGAATGTGTGATGTTGTCCTTTCCTTAGTTTTGTTTACAGTGGTATGGATTTATAATCACTCAGAATTCACTGAATGTGCTCTGATTTCCTGTATGCATCTATAAACTGTGTGGTTCCATATGAGTGTATGTTCTGAATATTCAAATGCTGAATGCCCTGACTTCCATGTAAGGTCAAGATCTTTGGTTATATTGAAGTGTTGTTGACTCCATAGGCCCAATGGATACTAGTTTAATGTATTTCCAGCATTCATATTTGTCACAGTTGTTCTACAAGAGTTAGCCATCTTATTGTTAATCAAAATCATTATTACACCCAGAGAGAGCCCTCTCAGGTTGAGGAGGCTAAGCCTCAGCCTAAATTAGGTTTGAAATAGTTACTTAGAATCAACCTGACCAGCAGCCTATCAGGGTCTGATTTTGAGATAACAGGAAACAAAACTCTTGAATAGATCTGAAAAGAGTGAACACAGAAACCAAAATTTAGGAACAATGCCTAGTCTGATCAACGCACCTGTAACACAGTGAAACTGAAATGCAACGCACCTACTACACTCGGGAAGTGTGCTGAATTTGAGATTCATAGAAAAGAGAGTGCGTTGGACCAGGGACAAGACTTTGATTAGGTTCCGGGTCACAGTTTGTAGTTCAGTTCAGGGATTTTGGCCGAGCAAGCGGTAATCAGTAAATCAATCATAGGTGTAGATCTAAGGAGGTTACTAGAGCAACCACGAGGGCAATTAGAAAGCTTGTAAATCAATTGTTTAATTTATAAACAAAACCCGGAGATTGAATGAAGCAGCATTGATCTACTTTGCACTTGCATAGCAAATGCAGTTCGAAGGCTAGCTAGCTTGACTTCAGGCTCTGTCTGTAAGTTTATAAAGTAAACAAATGTATATAAACAATCAATCTATTCGCTCCCCAGCGGAGTCACAATTTTGTTACAGGGAAAAGTGTCTATGCAGAACTGCTAATTCCACTAAGGCTGGTAGCTACCTTAGAAACAAACATAGTAAAACTACTTTCGTTTTCCTTTATGAAAGATAGATGAGAGAAGAATTAAGGAGACCAACCTCTGTCTTGCGCTTGGTTCCTTGCTCAATTCCTCTCTCTTCTGATCGTCCTTTGCTACTTGCTTTCTTGTATACCCAGCTTCACAGAGTACCTGTAGAATCAAAGCAGCATAACACTATACGAGAACATGGATCTATTATCATAAACAATCTAGGATCAGATGTAAATTGACCATACAAATACATAAAATATAAATCACACAAGAGTATGGAGGAAAACTTGAATATCTTTATTGATAATCAAGAAAGAGCCAAGAGAGTTACAACCAATCGTTCTGACCTAGCATCATCCTCTCAGCAAGTGAGCCCTTCTTCACCTCATGAAAAGATTAGATCACCCAACACTATGATGTTGCCTCAAGAAACCATCAGCAATTCCTTACAAGATGCAAAATTCCAGCCTCTTGATCTCTAGGATGAGGGATCCATATATAGATGTCTGCAAGGGAGATGAGTCAACTTGTGATTTGATTAGAGTCTTCCCTCTGATAGTTCTTGATTCCACTTGGAGATTGATGATCTCTTACTCATCCCTGGTCGAATTCAGAGAGGCAAGTGTCACAGGAGAAGTTTTTGGAAGATTCCATGCTTCTCCACCTCGCGGATTGACACTGCCATTTGTCCCTTCTCGCCCATCGCACCCCATAGAATGGATTTTTGAAATGAAACGCACCTACTGTGTGTATTTAGGTGAGATGCAATGCACTTTGCCTATGGAGCAGGTGAAATGGTCCAGTTTTGACCTGTTTTGAGCAGTTTTTCATGGAGAACTTCTGGGAGAAGCTGTAATCAGTTGACCTTGTTCTTTTAGGGGTTGGAACAACACTTTTAGGGACTTAGGAGCCCTTAGTTTATGGACATTTATGCTTGGGGTTGCAGTGCCCAAATATGTCTATAACAAACATGCACACTATTACCTGCAAAAATTGTCTCGTTTGTTGCTCTTTTCTTTGCTCTTTTCTGCCCTTGCTTACTGCTACCCTAGTCATCTTCTTGGATGCCACTCGAAATGTTACACAAAATATTGTCAGCATGACTATTTGCAGTCAATGTGAGTCTATCACCACTCATACTGTCCTCCTTTGCAAGTCTCAAACCTCAGCTCTTCATGTCAAGCTTTAAAAATGAGAGAAAGTCCTTGAAAATCAATAAAGCTCTGGTTCCGCACTTTCTCTTACCATTGCTTGTGGTCCCGCACCCCTTGGTCATGTTAACTGCAGACCTGCCTACTCTGTCTCTAAAGGAGTAGGTGCGGACCCCTGTGAAAGTAAAAAAGGCACAAGTTTATTCTTAAAAACTCACTTGTGGTTAATTTTGGATGCTTCTAGAAGGAATCTTGATGTGGATGGTTCGCTCCTAGGTGGTTCATGCATCCCATAACTAAAGGAGCTAATCCCTTGATGAGAGGAGCTTATCCCTTTGAAGGAGGGCTTTATCCCTTTAAAGGTGGACCTAGTAACTTCCCTCCATTGCACTATAAATTAAGGCATTGGGCTGGTTGCTAGGGAGGTTAAAAAAGCTGAACTTTTTTTAGGGTAAATGCTGTTGGAATTGAGACTTCCTAGTTAAGATTGAGAGGAGAGATTACATACCTTTTGGCTTCATTAGGAAGAGAGTGAAACTTGTCAAAGTAAAGGAGATTCTTGCTGGACCCTGGGAGGAGCTTGTACAGCATCAAGGCACCAAGGTTGTAAAGTTCTTCTTTGATTAAAGTTAATACAATCAGATTCATTTTTCTCAATAAGTTGTCTTCTATGATTTATTTCATGAATTCCTTGATCATCATGATAAATATGCTTTATTATATTGGCTTTTCAGATGCTATTTGATGTGTGTGCCTGTTTGTGTTTGCAAATTCTTTAAAAGGGAGCTCATTTGGATCAACGGAGCGTGGCTTCCACAAACTAGCACTGGACCCGAGGTAGGCCTAAAACATCTACTAGCCTTTATTTATAAATTGCATATTTAGAGAAAGATAGAATTTGTTTGGTTTGCTTGTTGCTAGATATCCATAGATACTAGGGAGGTCGGTCTTGTCCGCAAGAACGACTTATCCGGCCGAAAAAATGGCGACTCAACTAAGGACTTGAATTTTTGGTTTTTGCCTTTGCTTTTACATTGACTTGAGAAACTGTGTCTCTGTTTCTGGTTTTTAACTTGTTGAGTGTGGGATTGGGTAGGTTCTATAGATCTTGAATTATTATTTTTTTCGTGCTTTTGAAAGAGGACCGTACCCTCCGTTTGTAACACAGTGCGGACATCCCCGCACTTTTGCTTTACATACAGAGTGGTACTGCACCTAGGTATACTGGGAGCCTGCGGACCCTGTCAAAATTCTGAAAAACTTAAAATTTTCTCATTTAGTCAACTTAGGATTTGTTTATGTGTTTTTAGCCTCTACCCAGATTTGCACATGTCTTGTCAGAAACTTTTCTTAGGTTAATTTCATTGGCATTTAGGTTCTAGGTGAAATTTCTAGAAGCTTTGTGTGCCTAGCTTGATTTTCATTTTGTCTTTGTAGTAACTCAGAGCTTAGAAGCCTTAGAAACCTCAGATCACCCTGGTTTTTGCTGGTCTTCTTATGAGTCTGACCATTTTGTAAAATCTACCTTCGTTGAGGAATCCATTTTGTTTTTCTCTTTGCGAAGCTTCGAAAGAACTTGTGTTGAATGTTTTGATTTTAATTTTTAAAAAAGAAAACAAAAAGCTGGTTGTTTTTTGATTAATTTGTGATTCTCGACAAATTAGTCCTTAGTTTGCTCATAACTAAGTAAAACATCCTTGAAAAGAAATCTTGTAAGCTTTTACTTCAATTAGCTTTTTAGAATTTATAGATCTCAAGATTAGATTTTTCAATAGTTTTGAGTGTTTATAAAAATTAAAATATATATATATATATATATATATATATATATATATATATATATATATATATATATATATCTTTTGAAAAAGTTTGTTTTTGTAGTATTTGAGTGTTTGAAAAGAAACGGAAATTTTCGTGAGCATAACTAGCTGTCTCGTTTTGAGTGTATTGGAAAAAACAAAAAGTTCTTCTTTTGATTTGATTGTTAAGGAAAGATTTGTTTTTTCAAGCATTTTCATTCTCAACTCTTTCTTTAGCTAGAAATTCATTGAAGAAAAAGGATTGTTAATCATCTTAAGTGCATTTTTAGTGATTTGGAGTCGAGTCTTCACACCATAAAGTTTCATCTCCACACCTTTTGACTTAAGAAAAAACCAATAAAAATAACGCTTAAAGTAAAATCTATCTAATAATCTTTTTATTTCTAGGGCTCTTTATCACCAACATAGCTTAGGCTAGTATCTTGGAGTAGGGAGCAATTAACTCTCCAAGATAGTAAAACAAACAAGTAGTTGTATCATGCGGTAGGAGATAAATTCCAATTGTTGCATCTATGCTCTAGGAAGCTCCTCTTATAGGAGTCAAGCACGATATCGTGTTCGAACCAGTGGGGTAATCAATCCTTCCTCATTGGGAACGATACAAGATATACACGTATTAAAAACGGTAAACCTCGGATTAACCATTGTCGAGGAGCCTGCGGTCACTTGTTGGTAAACCTTGGATTGTGTCAAGGAGCCTTCAAGGGGATTGAGCTTGCTACTTTGCCCTTGGGTGTATATCGGATCACAGACTGTTCCCCCAGGTATATTTTTTTTCGTTGGTAACCATAGTGACCATATTCTATAGGATTCTTTCCTAAGGTGACGGTGGAGGGAAGATCCCACTATACCTGGAGCAGACGTCGATTAGACTCACTTGGATTTTCTGGGGGGTTCTCTTCACTCGAGACTGTTTAGTGGAGAATCTTGTGCCAATATATTCATTAATCAGGTTGCAGGGGTAACTGTTCCAACCGAAATTTCTATATTGAATTCTGCGACGTTGGATTTCATCACCAACTAGTGTTTTTGGTACGGAAAGTTACTGTTTGTGTGTGGTTTGACCTCCTAGATTCTTTAGGCGTGTGATTCAAAATTGTTTGGTTCTTTAGAGACTTTAGGTGGTTTTCATTGAGATTTTTCTTTGTTTGCGTGTGAAGTAGTTAAAATATTTAATCGTGGCTGAATTACCGAGGAAGTCCCGTAGACTTCGGGGCCAACCTCCTAAGTTTTCACCGAGCCAACTTGAAGGGCTACGAGCCCTTGTAACTCCTAGTGATAGTAGAGTTGGGTCATGTGAAGAAGGAGAGTCTTCTTTAGTTATACATCCTGATTATCAAGTGCAAGCACCAGAGTATATTTTAGAACCTGTTTCTTTTTCCGAAGTTACTGGTAGTTTTTCTTCTACTAGTGAATTAGCCAAGGAACCTGAAATATCTGAACCTGAAACTGAACCTGCTGCTACTCCAACATCAGGATTTGCCTCTCCAACTTCTAGTGGTCCTAGTTCACCCAGGGTAAAAAGAGTCATTACCCAAAATCTTCCTTCTAGACTTATTTCTATTGAAGAACTTGTTACTCCGAAAGAAGGTATACCTATCCCTAAAAATCAACCAGCTATAGAACTTAGGGAGCGTGAATCAATCTTAGTTTTTCACCACCTCGCATTCCTTTTCATCCAACACCTAGGGGTTATTATCCTCCTTTGAATATGTCGAGACAGTCGTCCATGTTTTCTCAATCTCCAGAAACCTTTTTATATGGCGGTCCTTCTGTTCCCTCTTGGTATCAGTCTCTTACTAGTACTTTTTCGGGAGCATCTCCTCAACCTATTGAACAAGGGTTATTAACAGGTAATAACGGAACTAAGTCGTTGAGTGTAGAAGATATTCTTATGATGTCAGGTACCATTCCAAATCCGCAACCCCAAGGTGGCCAGTTACCGCCTGGGGGCAGCCTCAAGGTCCTCAATTATCGCCTGGGGGGCAACCTCGAGGTACCCAATTACCACCTCGGGGGCAACCTCAAGGACAATACATACTTACGAGACAGTACATTCCTCAAGGTCAACCCCAAACTCAGTATGTACCTCAAGGTCAACTCCAGTATCAATATGTACCTCAAGGTCAACCCTGTATTAGTACGTGACTCAAGGTTATCAACCTCAAGGTCAGTACCCAACACAAGGTTTCCAACCACCTTCCAGTCAATCATTTGTCCAAGGAACTGGAAATGTACCTTTGAATTATCAACCCTATCCTCAACCCAGTTATGGTCCTTAATATGTTCAACCTGCTATGGGTCCATACCCCAAAATGAACTTAGTGTGGGATCCATCTCAATCCCAAAAGATCTTGCAATCGAATGTGCAGTTCTCATCTCAATCTGGACAACCCTTGGTTTCTGGTTCAACCCAGCAACCTGTCCAACCTACTATTCAAACTTCTGCACCTTCTGTAGTTTCTCAGTCTGGGCCTAGTTTTCCTCGAACTCCGCCTCAAAAGACTGCTACAACATCTGTTCAATCTACCCCACCTACTTCTGGAGTATCGACAGCTCCAGTTTCTACTGTTTCTGTATCAACTCCTCAAGCATATTTACCTCAGTCTGGACCCACAATTCAGACTTTGGTTCAAATGCCTGTAGGACAACTTAGTCCAAGTACGGTTGTCACAAGTCAACCTCAATTTACTTATCAACCATACCAGGGACAATACCAATTCAGTCCTGCTGTGCAAAACCCAGTCTATTAGTATCAACCGTACCCTGGATATACTTATCAACAACCTCAATAACCCCAGTACGGTCCGGTTAATCCTGGTTTTCCGTGAGGATATAATATCCCAAATGCAATTCCAATTCCTAGTTATCCTGGATATCCTCCTCCTGGGGCTGGTCTCATGACCCAGGGTTTTAGAGACCCTAATAGTCAGTTATCGTTCATTGCAACTTTGGACTTGCCTGACTTGTCATGCCTTACGAACGATCCAATTAATTATCTTCTGTTTTGGCCGCCAATGCCGAATAAGTTGCCTAGTGATATTCCTAAGTTTGAAGGTAAATCAGGAGAGGACCCGTCGAACCATGTGATGACTTATCACCTCTGGTGTGCATCTAACTCCATTTCAGATGATTCAATTCATTTACGGCTTTTTCAACGCACTCTAATTGGTCTTGCGGCCAAGTGGTACATTGAGTTACCGCGAGCCACTTTTTATAACTTTAGTCAGTTAGCTACTTCGTTTTTAACTCATTTTCAGTTTCCAGTCAGATATGACAATGGCACAAAATTATTAACTTCATTAAAACAGTCAATGCCCACTTACATTTCAGATCACATTCATGAATGGAGGCATCGACGGCGTTTAGTGAAAGTTTTTATTCCAGATCAGATCTTAGCAGAATGGTTTGTCAAATATTTATTACCAAAAATCACTAAGGATGTAGCTAAGGTAGGAGTCATTACTGAAGAGCAAGTAATTGCTCAAGCTCAGTACCTTGACCTAGTTTATACACAGTCAGGTACGTTACACGAGAAAATCCTCGACCTTCCTAAAAAAAATCAAATAACTGCAGCTCCTTCAGGGTCTCATGCCGTTGATGGTATGATTGGTACAGTTAATACCAAAAGTAAGAAGAAATCTTCCAAGAATTCTTCTCCTATCATAACTTTACCAGATTCCCCGACAGGAGATTCTTCCGCGGAAATTTCTGCTGATATTCATGTTGTAGAGTCATCTACAGCCAAATAAAAATCCGGCGGTAAAAAGAAAGGGAAGAAGAAAAATAAAATAGATAGAAATTCGAAAGAGAAACCAGAAAAAACGGAATCTACTGATGAGAAACGCAAACCTCGTTATCCTTGTCTCATTTGTGATGAAGAGCATTTTACAAGAGACTGCCCTCATCGCGCTGAGGTTGCGAAAATCATCAAAGGTTCTCAAACGCCTGCTATTTTGAAAGATCCTTTTCCTAGTCAAGAAAGTAAGATGATAGGTTCTTCCTCAAATTCCTCAGAAGAACCCATAATGATGATGTCCCATGTTAGGATTGCGACACGATCGCAAGATTATGGAAGTAAAAATCCTATTGGTGGTAAGGAAGCAGAATCTTCTAGTTCGAACCCATCAACTTCAATTCTCGGTTCCGATCCACTACAGATCGAGAAACCTAACCCAGACTTAGTAATCAAACCGCCCGCCAAGGGTATACTTCGAAAGTCAGCTTTCTATCCACATGCGAGAGCTGCTCAGAACTATAACATTGTTGAAGATTTGGCTATTTCACCTTCAGCAATGTCGACTTTGGAGGTGCTGCAATCATGTCCAGTGCTGCGTAAATTGATATTGTCGGCTATAGGAGTTGTTGATATTCAGGACTCGAACCTTATAATTTTCGACCTAGAAAATAGTACACCTCGCTTACCTCATCAAATGGCTTTCCAAATTCCAGTGTTAGTCAAAAATAGACCTTGCTATAGGACTGTGATTGATGAGGGAGCCTCAACATGTATTATGTCGATCCAATATTGAAGATCGCTTGGTTCTCCTACGCTTAATCAATCCCCGATGATTCTAAAGGCCTTTGATGGCTGTGGGTTCCATCCTTTTGGCATTCTACAGGATTTACCTATAGGGGTTGAAGGAAAAATTGTTAATCTAGATGTGGAGGTGGTTGATGCCCCTCTAGATTACAACCTTCTCTTGGGTCGTAGTTGGTCTTACGCTATGACTGTTGTTGTTTAATCGATCTTTCAGCTTATAAAGTTTCCTCATAATGGAAAGATCATAACTATAGACCAGCTAACTTACTTTTCATCCGACCCAACCTCTTTTGAAAGTATCCAACATGTCGGCAAAACAACTATCCCTTATAAGGATGTTGGAGTAGGACTAGTTAAACATTTTGGTTTACTGGGAACTTTTTCCTTTCCTCCTCCAAACGTATCGCCTTCTACTGCAACCATTCATATGATTTCATCAGACACTATTGTTTATGATGATCCTTGGATCGTACCTTCCGAATCCAAGATAGATTCATTAGGTGATGCTATGCCTTTGAATCCAGTCATTTTCCGACCCTTCTTCAACCGAAATTGACTTAATGAATGTGGTCCATGAAGAATCACTTTCAACATCAAACTCAGATTCAACAACTTTTTCCGAACTTGTTCACACTGATGAGAAAATTCGTGAAATCTTGTCTGGTGATGATTTACCATGGGAACATCTTCATCATAGATCTTCGTTTTTACATGAGATTGATCACTTTGAAAATGATTTTTCATCTATTTTTACAACTGATTATGTCAAGGAACCTCAGAATCCAATGAAAAATACTGATTCTGAGTTAAATTTGGGAAATATTTCTCGAACTATTCCTATTGACATTTCAGTTAAGCCTGGAATTGTTGAAAACATTCATATAGGTGCCTCTTGTACGGAAGATGAAATTCAAACATATAAGGCCCTATTTCAAGAATTATGTGACGTGTTTGCCTGGTCATATGAGGAAATGCTAGGAATTGACCCAGAAATTGTTGTTCATGAAATCTAAACTTACCCGGATGCTAAACCCGTCTGGCAACGTTTGCGTCAGATTCACTCGCGAAAAGTTGCTGCTATTAAAGCATAAGTTGAAAAATTACTTAAAGCAGGTTTCATTTATCCAATTCCCTTAACGGATTGGGTATCAAATATTGTTACTGTTAACAAAAAGCAAGGAACAATAAGAATATGTATGATTATAGGGATATTAATCGAGCCTGTCCAAAAGACAATTACCCAACTCCCTATATCGATCAAATCATTGATGATTGTGCCGGCAATGAAATATTCTCCTCATGGATGGTTTTTCCGGATACAATCAAATAAATATTCTACCTGCTGATCAACCAAAAATGGCTTTCGCTTGTCCATGGGGGACATTTGCTTATTTCAAATTACCTTTTGGGCTCAAGAACTCCGGTGCAACTTTTCAAAGAGCCATGTCTTACACATTTCATGACATCAAGCACATTGTGCAACCCTATCTCGATGATTTACCTGCTCATTCATTACATCGAGCCGATCATCTCATCCATCTACAAGCAATCTTTATGAGGTTTAGGCATTATCGAATTAGGTTGAATCCACACAAGTGTGTTTTCTGTATAGAAATGGGTCGGTTACTGGGGTTTGTTGTTTCGAAAGTCGGCATTCGCGTCGATCCCTCGAAGGTTGAAGCTATTGTCAAATTGCTTCCTCCTTCAAGTCTTCGCCAACTCCAAAGTTTGCAAGGGAAATGAAACTTTTTATGTCGATTCATTCCTAACTACGCCGAGATCACAAAGGGTTTTACCGGATTGTTGAAATAGAATACTCCATTCTTTTGGGATGAGATAGCTAACAAGTCTTTTGATGCACTAAAACACGCGTTGACCTATGCACCGTTATTGCATCCTCCCAACTACAACCAGGACTACTTCTTATATGTCGCTGCCTCGCATTCCACGATCGGAATGGTGTTAGTTCAGGAAGATGAATTCGGTAGTGAACATGTGATATATTACCTTAGTCGAACCTTAAACCCAATTGAGGTAAAATATTCACATGTGGAGAAATTGGCCCTGGCAGCTGTTCAAGTTGTCCAACGTTTTCGTCATTACATTTTACTACGCAAAACTATAGTAATTTTCAATTGCAACCCTATGATCTATATTTTGACCAAACAATTTCTAGGGGCAAGTACTCCAAATGGATTGTGATCCTGCAGGAGTTTGACTTGGAATTTGAAAAATCTAAGTCAAAGAAATCTTTAGTTTTTTTGGAGTTAATGTGTGACTTCCCACGTGCTGACACTGATACTGTGGCGGAAGAGCCCATTGCGGACGAATCCTTGTTTCTAATCAACACTTTAGATCAATGGTACGGGGATATCATAGTGTATCTCTAAACCCAATCCTTTCGGCCTAAAATTTCAAGATCAGAGCGTCGAAAAATACGATTCCAATCCCAACAATACAAAATTATTGGAGATACACTTTATCGTCGTGGGGCGGACTCTATTTTCCAACGTTGTTTAACTCATGAGGAAGCTGAAAGGGTTCTAAATTACTGTCACTCTGGAGCGTGTGGCGGTCATATGTTTGGGTTTGCCACAGCCCAAAAGATATTGCGCGCTGGCTATTTCTAGCCGTCTTTGTTTAAAGATTGTATTAACGCGGTCCGAAAATGCCACAATTGCCAAATTTTTGATCGAAAGATGCGCCCTCCACCTGCTCCTCTCCACCCTATAATTGCCATCGGTCCTTTTGCGAAATGGGGTATCAATTTTATTACATGTAACCCTCACTCGGCCGGGGGGCATCCGTATATTATCCTTGCGGTAGATTATGTTACCAAGTGGGCCGAGGTGATGCCTACATTTGAGGCAGACGGCAAAACTGCTGCGATTTTCATGTTCAATCATATAATTGCTAGGTTTGGTGTTCCACAAGTGATTATCACTGATCATGGGCGTCATTTTCGAAATATTATGATGACTGAACTAACAGACCAACTTGGCCTACGTCACGACAGTTCAACTCCATATTAGCCATAGGCTAATGGTCTGGTTGAAGCCATCAACAAAGTTATAGTCATCATGATCCGACGAATCATTGGGATTCATAGGTCGAATTGGCATAACATGCTATTTTCAGCGCTTTGGGCGTATTGAACCTGAGTAGAAACGTCAACCGGTTTCACTCCTTTCCAACTAGTTTACGGTTTGGAAGCTGTGTTACCCATTGAATGCAAAATCCCGTCATTGCAAATGGCCATAGAATTACTTCCAGCCACTTCCGAAGAGGAAAAACGTATGTTGTACTTGGCTCAGCTAGATGAGAATCGGCGTGATGCTGCACTAGCAATCGAAGCTCATGCCAAACGTATTAAAGCTCAGTATGATCGAAATCTTACACCTCGTAATTTTTCGGAAGGAGACCTAGTCTTACTGTATGATCAAGAAAATGATAAATTAGGCACTGGAAAATTCGTACCCATGTGGCATGGTCCTTATGTTGTTAAGCGAAAGCTGGCAAAAAGGGCCTATGAATTGGTAGACTTTGACGGGGTCTCTTTAGGTAAGCCTAGAAATGGTCTTTACCTGAAGAGATATTATGCTTAAATATGGGTGTGGAGATTTTAGTTAGGTTAGTTTTCTTTCTAGCTTGTGTGTTTTAGATTAAAAAGTGTGCTTAGTTTAGAGAGTGTTTTTATCATTATTCCTGCTTATCTTGATTTTACTCTTGATATTGCAGATGTCGACGTCTCTCCAAACATACATTGGTTTTGTTGATGGTGCTTGTCGTAATACACATAATATTTCTTCCGCAACTTGGGTCATCTATTCGCCCTCTGATGAATTGGTATCTATGCATGGGGTAAGCCTCGGTCAAACAACGAACAACATTGCAGAGTATAGTGCAGTGATCAAGTTATTATCTGAATCCACCTCATTTGGGATTCGGTGTTTGATTTTGAGGTTAGATTCTGAACTCGTTGTGTTATAGCTTAATAGAGTATATGCCATTAGAAATCCAGTATTATTGAGATTATTTTTGAGAGTTCATCTCTTGGAACGTGAATTTGACTATATTGAATATCAGCATATTCCAAAATATTTAAATACATTAGCAGATGCAATTGCTTCTCGAATGTTAAGTAGATATTTGCAATAATCATACAAGTAAATTTAAAAACATTCCATAATATGTTTTACAAGATAAGCCGGTAATAGTGATATAGCATAGCATAGAAGTGTGTCTAATATACATCGTCTTCGGTCATAGGTTGAAAAACACCTTATGATCAACAAAATGATAGTACAAAAAGTAAAAATGTCATATGAGTCTACAACAGGCGATCATCCTATCACTGGTGATGATCACGATAAGAAACCACTGTACGAGCCACCCTACAAAGGAACCTCCTGAAAGGTCCTGGGACCCCAATCACATAGCGCTGTAGCCGAAGAGAAATGTCATCTATGCTAGTCTCTGGAATGTATGCTGTCAAACGCTCTAGATGGTTTTCCAATTCGGCTAGGGCCTCTGTAGATTCATTTTGTGGGGCTGGTGCTGCTGCAGCTGGTTGTTTCCTCTCATAGGGCCGGAGAGTGGCTAGTCGTCGTGGACCTACATCTGCATTTGAAACTTTTTACTATCAATTTTTGGATGATTTAAAAAAAAAAAATTAAATTAGAAAATGTTGAAAATGATTTTACCTGAGTCATCCCATTTCTCTCTTGGTAGAAGAGCCATGTCTGGGTCACCACGATAATCCATCCCAGCATAAGGAAAATCCTGAATAGCAAAAACTTGGTTCTCCAACCAATGAAAATACTCAGGAGGAAATCGAACAACTTCTGAACCCTCCTCAGGATGATGGGCCATAACTGCAACCCAACGCATCAGTTTGGGATCTCGGGGAAGTCCAACTCCAACGGAAAGGTGCTGTGGGACCAGCATTGGGACCCTCTCTAGATCAAAGCTCACAACTAAAGCACTGTATCCAAAGTTCTTCAGTTGTCTGTTCTTTGCTCTAGTCAGTTGGCCTTTTACATTAGCCAACACAACCTCGCACCAGTTGAAGATGGTGCCTCGAAAGTAGTCTACTGCCATCCACATTTGGGATCCAGTGGCCACATGTAGTGTTGCACTTCCACAGAGCCTGGTAACAGTAAATGCAATCACTTTGAGTTCAAGATGGGAGATGGTTTTGATATCAATCCCTTTGTCTCTAGTTTGGTCATTACAAAACTCTAGCCAGAGGCTATCGACAGACTGGCCACCTGGCCTAGTCCCGAATAGAGTCAATTGTTCACCTCTCTTAGGTAAACCAGTCAAAAAGTAAATGCCTTCTGGCTCCATTTCGAGCTGGTGGGCACCAATAAAGAAACACTGGTCCTGTATATTCCACCTGTCTACCAGCTGTTATCACCCAGGTTGTTCCCTTTGACTCTAAGGGAATACGGCCGGGGTAACCACTAACCAATCTTTGGATTACAGCTTCTAGCCAAACTGTGATCAGAGAGGGCTCTCTCTTTAATATTTATCTCTGTTTTGTACTGATTTTAGGCTAGATATAAGTTCAGGTTTGTTTAAGGTTTTGGTCGGATGATAATTTCAGTCAAGGTGCTTATGCATTCTCCAAAGTGTTCTAGTCCATTGGGCTATGGAGTCAGTGGTCCTTTAGTTATTTTGAGGTGCTGAGTGATTTGCTGTAGTGATGCTGCAGAGCCAGATTAGTGTCTGAGAACAACGTTTATAATAGTGATTAAGTGGAGTGTATCCAGTTACTGCAAGGCAGTGAAGAATCTTGCAGTGAACTGCTAAAGAAACACAAGGGGAATATTGTCCTAGAAGCAATTAAGAATTTCTAGGTAGTATTCATACTTATAGAATCAATATAGACATGAGCAATTAAGAATTCATGTGCATAGTAATCCTGAAGACAAACGTTTACAGTAGTAAAAATTGAGTACAAGGTGTAGCAAAACAAGTCCTGCACTATTCTTTCTTTTTACTGCTAGCTTAGTATAAGATGAGTATGATTTTGACAAACATAAGTAAAACAAGAACAGAGTTTGGATAAAACTTGTTATTTCATCAGACAGCACAGGAATTCTGCATCAGCACATGGAGCATCATCCAGACATCAAATATTTCAGGAAATCACTGAGCTCATCCAGCCCTTTGTATTAGATAATTCTGAAAGTGTACAATACATTTGTCTCATAGAGAAAATTACCAACCCCTTATGAGTTACTCAGGGGAGTATATATACAAAATTTACATCAAAACATCAGCGAATGAGTTAATATCTCATTTATGATATGCTAATCTCTGGAATGCAGTAGCTGAAGGAGTGAATGCTGCAGTAATTCCTTAATGCCTCAGCTGTCAAAATAGTCAGAAGATATTTGGACTTTATGGCTATTAGAGTCGGCTGGAGATGTGCTGTCTGAAACTTGGATAGCTGTCATTGTCTATGTGATGAGTCACTTTTTTAGCTGCTTTGACTGCTGACATTTGTCATGTTATTTGTCTTGTAGTGACCTGGAGCTGGCAGTGGCCGAATGACTGAAGCTACCGTGGCAAAATCTGAAGCATAAATTGCCACCAATCCTCCTTAGGCATTTGATGTCTGCGCATCTTTATCAATGTTTCCTCGGCCTCTGTATGTCTATAAAGATTGGGAGGGGTTTCAAACAGGTGATTCACTTCATTCCCAATGAAGAACAGGCCTTCAAGTTTGTCATATAAGCTCTGCCCTGTGGGAGGCCCTGCTTGTTCAGATGAACTGCCAGATGCAATAATCTGATTTTCAATAGTGGTTGCCATTCTGTTGGCCATTTGATCTGGAGAGATCAGTTTTCCTGCACCACTTAGTAAGTTGGGCAGGCCTTTTGCTTGCAGCACTCCCATTTTAACTTTGTATTCCTCCACATCTGCTTGCATCTCATAGTACTTCCTCTCCACTGTTTGTATATAGTTCCTGAGAGTTAGTACCTTCTTGGCAGAGAGAACAGCCTCTGTTCTATTGGGAATGCCCATAGCTGCCAATTCCTCCCTTTCTTGCCTGTTCAGGAAGTCTATCATTCTTTTTTCCTGCTCTGCTCTGTTCCCTAGCACTCTCTTGGCCTTCTGAATTTCTGCTTGAGCTTGACCCATTAAATCCATCTGCTCATGCATTATTTTTATTGACCTCCATTGTTGCTTGATGGATTGGCCAATTTTGGCCCATAGGATTCTCTTTATGTCGGCCATAGCAGTCTCCAGATTCAGCTCTTTCTCTAAGGCCTTTATCTTTTCTTTTTGGGCCTTTATTTCTCTGCCCTGTTCTGCTACAGTCACTTTGGACTTGTCATACTTGGCGTCCAGTTCTGCCAACTTCTCCTTGGCCTTCTTTATTTCGTCTGCCTGGAGCTCCATTGCTTTGACGGCCTTGGTCAATTCCTCTACACTTGGGCTGGCATCTGGAGCTGCTGCTGTTGTTGAAGTAGTTGGAGGAGCTTGGGAAGTGGATTCTGCCTGTTTATCTTGTAATGCTCCTTCCAGCTCTCTCTCCAATTCCCTGATCCTCTGGTCTTGCTGCATTAGGAGGTCCAGTTGGTCCTCAGCCTGTTTTTGCTTTTGAAGTTCTGCCGTTTGAGGGTGCTCTGTGGGCTGCAGCTTCAATCTTTTCTTCAAGGCATTGAGGTCATCATCTTTCTTCTTCATAAGGGCCTTCACACCCTTTGGATCACTAGGATCATGTCCTAGATCAATGATGATCTCCTCCAGAGACTTTATTCTATTGTCTTTGGCCAGAGAAGACATTCTCTCAAAGTCCAACTGGGTATTGGTGTTTTTGAGGGACTCTTTCAGCTCATGTGCCATGGTGGCCTTCTCCACCAAGGTTGCATAGACCATCTCCCCAGCTTGCTTATGGAGTTCAATCTGGTCCATGGGATGTATATCTCTGGCTAGGACCTCCACCCTTGTCTTTACAAAATCTGCAACTGTCTTAGGCTACGGCCCTTTGGGCTTAAAGTGGCTGAGGAGCAATTTTTCTTCCTGAATGTCATATACCGACATTAGCCTTTCTTGCTGGGCTGGTGTTGCATCTATGAATTGCTTGTAGACCTCAGCCCTTAGCAGCTCATTCTGAGCTTTTATTTGTTTGAAAGAAGCCTTGGTGCTCTTGGGCTTCTTGCTTTGTTGGGAAGAAGAGGACACCTCCAAACCGAGCTATAAAGTTTGCTCCTGCTGAAAGGAGCTTGTACCTGTATGTTGACTGCCCTCCCTGTCTTTTCTTGCACTGTCCAAGACATCTTCAATAATGTCTTCTACCTCTGGGGAGTCTGCTCTTTGCCTTTTGGCTTCTGGCTGGTGGGAGGATCCACTGAGAGGAGTGGACTCTTCTCTATCTCTTTTTGTCCCCCTTTCCTCATGTGCTGGGGTCTGTAAAATTGGAGCAGTTACTGGCTCAGTTTGTGGGGGTGGAATTTGCAGTGCTGGAGCTGCTGGTAGCTCAGTTTGTGGAAGGACAGTTTGCCCTTGCTGCTGTTCTTGTTGCTGCTCACCTGAAGGGGCAGACTTTTCTTTCGTTGTTTGTTCTTCTGCACCCATTATCCCTTTGCCTTTATCTAACACTGGTGCTACTGTGGAAGATGCCTTTATTACTGGTGCAGTCCTTGGGGCTGAGGCAGGGAAAATTTTAAGAACCCCCCCTAAATTTATAAATATAATAAATGGGCGAATCTCCATGGTATATAGGAAAAATGGAAGGCGATTTTATCAATAATATAATATGTATATATAATTTTTTGGCGAATCTCTCACCAGGCATGGCGAATATTTTAATCAATTATAAAATCTTGTAAGATCTTGGCGAGTCTTTTACTAAATAATAAAACTTTGTAAAGTCCTAGTGAATCTTAGCATAGGCTACATGCTAGTTTAATTTCCCCATTTAAATAGGCTACATTCTAGGGGAATACCATGGGTCAATACCATGTGCCATTTTGGTGAATACCATGGGTCAATACCATGTGCCATTTTTATTTTTATTAATTCTAATATTAGGGTTAATAATGGTTTTTTGCATGGTATTGATAACAATCTAGTCCATGGTATTTGTCCCATAGTATTTTGGCCATAGGTTTCACCTAAATATAACCCATTTTTTGAGTGTTCGTAAATATAAGGTGACTTATGGAGTAAATAAAAAAATGTTTCATTTGTTTACCATACCTCTCGTTTATTTATTTTTATTAATTTACCATACCTCTTTTACAAATATGGTATTTGGCCCATAAGATTCACTTAAATAAAACCTCTTTCTTGAGCCTTCATAAATAGAACGAGGGTTATGGACTAAATATAAAAAGAGGTTTTATTTATTTACGATACGTCTAGTTTATTTATATTTTTATTTATTTACCATACCTTTTGAGTAAGTATAAAAAGACGTTTTATTTATTTACCATACCTCCACTTTACTTATATTTTTATTTGTTTACACCCTTACATGTATATAAGGTGACTTATGGAGTAAATATAAAAAATGTTTTATTTATTTACCATACCTCTCATTTATTTATATTTTTATTAATTTACTATACCTCTTTTATAAATATGGTACTTGGCCCATAGGATTCACTTAAATAAAACCTATTCTTGAAAATGGGCGAATGGATTCATTTAAATAAAACCTATTCTTGAAAATGGGCGAATGGAAGGTTGTAAGTCCTAATTTCAAGGGCTAAATTTACCTTTTTTACCCTCTCCCTTAAAATAAGGTGGGCTATTTGAGGTGATTTGTAAAAATGTACTATGATACAAAATATTCGCCCACTAAAAATTTAAAACCCCTTAATTTCGCCAAAGGGCGAACATTCGCCCCTAAAATTATCCTTGGGCTGAGGTCCCTTCTCCCACTGAATAAGGCGGTCTGAAAGGTACCTGCTGCACATAGTCTAGGTCAATAGTTTTTTCAAGCTCCTTCACATTCTTTAGCATTGTCTCTTCCTCAGTTAGATTTTCAACTAGAGTATCTATCTGCCATTCTTGCAGGTTGGCATATTTTTCAATGTGTGGGTACTGGCAATGTTAATGCCTATAAGCCTATACTTGTTTCTCCTAACAGTGATGAAACCTTCAGGGTCATAATGGACCCACCAAAAACTATAGGACAGCTTGTATTTATCCTTAAGGATTAGGTCTGCATCTTCCCACCCTTCTTTCTTGTTCATGATGAAGGGGCCCAACTGGTGTTTGAACTTGAGGTGGGCCTTCTTTTTGGCGCTGTGGAAATGGGTGAGGTCGGACTGAATCAACTTCCTGTAATACTCCAAGGCAAATAACCTCATAGGTACATATTTTGGGAGCCTGTATGGACAGAGCTCACAGCCATAGATCCTAATGACAGTATGGTTCTCATATAGGTACCAGTCACCTATTTTATATTTTTTGGAAAGCTGCAGAGCTTTCTTTATCTCATTTGATATTCTAGGAGGAGGGGACCTCATCAACAGGCAAGAGACTGGGTATACAAATTGGTCAACAAATTCACAGTAGGTGTAGGGTGAATTTGTGACTTTGTGATAGACAGAGGTCCAGAAGATGACAGATCTTCTTTCCCCTCTGTGATCCAGCTTTTTGATGTAGCATGGGAAGGCTTCAGAATGATAGTACATGAACAGGTGGTAAATATAGGCCGAGTACTTGAATACCCCCTGTCTGTCCACTCTGCTCAACTGATCATGAATCTTGTTAGCTATGAACTTAGCAAAGTTATATTTGCGGGCAGGGGGTTGGCGTGGGCTGTAAGCAGATAGCAATACCAGCATTTTTTTATCCACATGCTCATTGTTTTTGTATCCCAACACATAGTCAATCATGTCCAGTAAAAGCCTACCTACATCATTGAAATGGACATCCAGGTAGGGAGGTGGCCCTGTAGGCTGGCACTCAGGTCTCATGAATGTCCTGGTGACCTTTTGAATTTCCTCACTGGTCATCTTGGCACCAGTGTCCAGCAAATAGTTCATGGAAAATGGGATTAGCAGCTCTGTCTGATCAAAATGTAACATTTTGTTGATGGACTCAGCATTAATGTAGAAAAGGATCCTCCCAGATGGAGTGCTAATAGCTCTGTGTTGCACATCATAGTTTTCAGCACATAGGTGAATGATTTCAGGGAAGACATTTACAGCTGGGAGACAATAGTATGGTAGGTTTGACTCCCATATCCCATGTGTACCATCACCATCCTTATAGTCCTCTCTTAATTGACAGAAGGTCTGCAAGAAGTCCCTGTAACCCTCAAAGTCTTCAATAAGATAGTCCTTGTCAGCAAATGCCAAGGCCTCCAGCTCTTTATTTGGTGGATTTAATGGAGCTACACTGAGGGATGAGGATGCAGAAGCAGCCATTGTAAAACTTGATTTTGAAATAAGGTGATGGCAATGGTTTGCAAAGTTCTTTAAGAGCTTAAGTAATAGGCCAAATGTAGACCAAGTCTGAAGTGTTTTTCTCAGTGGAAAATGCAAGCTGGTTTCTGTAGTTTGTTGCAAATTCACAGGGATGTGAATTGCTAAGGGTAAGTTGCAGAGGGTATGAGGTTTCCTTTGGTAGAAATTGCAGCTGGCCTGTACTCGGCAAAAGGGAACAATGTCGAGCACCTCGAGGACAATTTTATGGTTCTGGCCCGCGGAACGACTGTTTTAATGTCAATTTTTAGTTCTGGGGGCAATGCAAGTTACTTTAGCTGACTCTTGGTTAGCAGATAGAGCTAGACTGTGGATTTTGACCAGTCTTCAATGGTGAATTTACAGAGAAATGGAATGCATGGGCAAAATGGGGAAATCTGGTGAAATACCTGGAAAAACGTTTGACAGGCCTGCGGGCCGAACTGTGCAGGCTCAATGTAGCTGAATTCTTGACTTGTAGCGGTCTGAATCTTGAATTTGATGGCTGGAAACGAATTTTCGCGGCAGCTGGTTGACAACGGCTACGTCGTTTGTGCGTGAAAATGACCACAAACGGCTAATTTAGTCGTTTATAACGACAAATTTGGAAAAAACATGCTATTGGCGCTTTTCCGCCGATGACGTCAGCATGACATCATGGTGGGGCCCGGGTACGGAGGTGATGTGGCCGCTGAGGTGTAGGCCAGGGTGGCAGGACACGGTGGCGGGTAGATGCGGTGGCAGGGCTACGTGGAGGGCCACGGGACGCGGGGGCGGGTGGAAGCGACATGACGTCAGGCTGACGTGAGGGTGACGTGCGCCGGATGGGTGGTAATGGGGAGGCGGTAAGCGGGTTCCCCGCACCACCTTTGGGCCAAAGGCAGTATCGGGGAGGGGGCTCCGAACAACCTCACCGCCTGCCACGCATCCCTGTACGGGGCGAAAAACCATTTTCCCCCGACGCTAAAGGTCGGCAGATCCGGGCCCAAGAATACCCGCCCACCGTTAGATCATGGGTGGCGGAAGATCGACGGCTGGCGGGCCCTCCGACGGATCGTGCAAGTTGGGGGGACCCGCTGGCCTATTAAAATATTAAATTAAATATTTTCGGGCGGAGAACCTTAGGGTTAGGGGTTTTTGCACCTGTTTTGGGGATTTTTGGGTTTTTCAAGGGTTTTATAAGGGAAAAGAGGTTTTTAGGAGTGGGTTTAGCAAGGGGAAAGGGGTTTTCTGTGTTTTTCGAGCAGAGGGAAGGTGAGGGCTTAGGGGAAAGGTTGTTGCTCATAACCATAGGTTAGAGCAGCCCCAAGACAGGGTTGACCACAGCCCTTGGTGGACTGAAGCCTCCCTAAACAACTTATTTAGCTATAGTGCCAAGGGGAGGGATATTTATACAATGTTTGGGGTTTATACACCATGGTGTTATAATAATAGGGAAAGGGTAACATAGGGGAATTATACGATAGAGTTAGGGGTTAATATGGATGAAAAAGGGTGGATGAAGGGAGATACCACTAAGTTTGTTTGAAAATAACTTATCTTAGGGAGTAGAGAAAAATGAAAAGATTTTTAGACAAGAAATGTGGCTTTTAAAGGACTAAGAACCACCATAAAACCATCAATTCTTCCATGAATCTCAACTGATGATAGGATGCTAGTAATGAATGGGAAGAGGGGAAGAAGGGAGGTTAGACATGCTTCTTTGCTTTGCTGCCACCTGATAGAGAAGAACACCTTCTCAGTTCATTGATTTTGCTTTGTGAACAAGGCTAACACACATGCAATTTGTAAGAAATGACATTTCTGCAACCTCATCTGCCTACCCATCTATTTGCCTAGCATTTTTTGTTTCTTCTTGGAGGGTGCACTTGGACTTGCAGACCCTTATTTGCCTTTTCTTTTCTCTGGCTTTTCTCCTTTTGATTTTCTATGTAATTCTGCCCTTATTGCTTCGAAGGTCCCAGATTAAGCAGTTGGGAGCCTTACTTCTCTACCTAAGCTACTTGTCTGCCAAGATTGAACAGTTTGGACAGACTTCTTTCTCTATTCTACAACTGAAAATTTAAAACATGGCATGATCCAGATTAGGCTGTTGGACCATCCATCAAAATTTAGACAACACAGATTGTTTTCTCTTGGAAATATGTGATCTTTGTATGATCAAAGCAGAGCATATTTGGAACTTTTCATTGTCAATCATGAAATATGAAACCTATTGGTATAGGTAGCTAACAGTGGCTCCACATGGGGATGGTTTTTCATTTGAAAGACCAAGAACAGCACGTCAGAATGCCTTGGCCCTTGACTGCTTTTACCAAACTTGAAGTATGCTGCTTTGAAATGCAAAAATTGAGCACTTTCCTTCTTAGTAGATCTCTGAATCTATTTATCTTTTGCTGATAGTTGATATAACTTGAGAAACTGCATTTTTACATTTTCACATAAATTAATATATACTCTTGAATATGTACAATGGAAACTCAGGCTGCACTTATGGGTGATAGTCAAAATAGTGCTTCAGCATCCTGCCATTCACAGGGCCTTCATCCAAATTAGTTTCATTAAGAATTTGAAGGAAATAAGTGTTGTTTCCTTGTACTGCTTGGACAGCAAATGGTCCTCTCCAAAGGGACTCAAATTTTCCATGTTTCCCTTTATCTTCCCTTCTTGAATCCCATTTGAGGACTTTGTCTCCAACATTAAAGTCTTCTGCCTTAGTTCTTCTGTCAAAGGCCTTCTTTAGCTTTTCTTGTAACACTTGAACTCTGCTGTACACTTGATCTCTAGTTTGCTGTAAACATATTATTTGATTGATCCTTCTTTGCATATCATTTGGTTCAGCTTGGCTTTCTTGAAGAAGTTTCATAACAGGCACCCCTAGTGATGAAGGAAATTTAGCTTCTAATCCATAAACTAACTCATATGGGCTGGTCCCAATTGATCTCTTGGTTGTTAGTCTATCTGCCCATAAGGCATTAACCAGCTTCTTATGCTAGTTCTTCTTATTTTCTTCCAGCACCTTCTTTATGATGTTTACTAGGCTTTTATTTGATGATTCAGTAAGGCCATTTCCTTGGGGATAATATGCAGTAGAATGACCCAAGGTAATATGAAATTTGTGGCAGAAGTTGACCATCTTCTTGGATCTGAAAGCAACAACATTGTCTGTTATTATCTTGTTGGGGCGGCCAAATCTAGACAGTATGTTATTCTCCAAGAACTGAATAATTGTTGAATCATTTGCCTGTCTACATGGGATGGCCTCAACCCATTTGGTAAAGTAGTCTGTGGCTGTGAGGATCCATCTATGTTGGCCTGAAGATGAGGGATGAATTTCTCCAATGAAATCCAAGCCCCATTGCTGAAAAGGTCTTTCTGTTGCAATAGGCCTCAAGGGAAGTGGCAGCAACTTTCTTTTTCCCTCAAATATTTGACATTTATGGCATGAGGTAGTAAAATTCTTAACATCAGAGAACAAAGTGGGCCAATAGTAACCAGCCCTGAGTATTTTATCCACAATGGACTTCCAATATAAGTGTCCACCACAGTCACCTGCATGAAATTCTTCCTTGATCTTGTTAGTCTCATTTTCAATCAAGCAGTTCAATAAGATACCCTCATGGTTTTTCCAAAACAAATTGCCATTCATAACACAGAATCTTGAGGCTTTCATTTTCACAAACCTACACTTAGTTCTGGACAGTCCTGGGGGAGCACACAGGTTTTGTAACACATAACAGATATCAGAATACCAGGGGGATTGTTCAAAGGCTACATTGATCTTTGGAGTCGCCAGCTTCGGTTCACTGTCCAGTAGATTGATGTCCAAGGCTTGGAAATTTGTTTCAGACATTAATTTGGCCAAGCCCTGCCCTTTTATCAGTTTTGTAGGTTTTATTTCAATATCAAATTCCAAAATGTTGGCAATCCATTTTCCTCTTCTACCTTCCAAGTTCTCTTGGGTAAGTATGTCTTTCACAATTGGGCTTGGTACATAGGCTATAACATGGGAGTACAGGATGTAGATCCTAAAGTCTTTAATAGCTTTGACCAAGGCATATGCTTGCTTTTCCATGATCTGGTATTTCAGGGGTGCATCTCTAAGAGCTTTACTAAAGAAAGCAATGGGTTTCTCATTTCCTTGGTCATCTTTCTGTAATAAAACAACGACAATTGTGTGTTGGGAGGCAAAGGAAAATATGATAAATTCCCTATCAAATTGTGGATTTGTTAGAACTGGGGTTTGGGTGAGGGCCACCTTTATTCCTTCAAATGCTTGACTTGCTTCTACTGACCATTTTACCTTTGAATCCTTTTTAAGCATATTATTGAGTAACCTACTTAATTCGGCCAGATTTGGGATAAATCTCCTTAGAAAGTTGATTTTCCCCAAGAAGGCTTGTAATTCCTTCACATTTCTTGGATGAGGCATTTGTAAGATGGCCTGGATTCGGTCTGGATCAATCCTAATTCCATCTTTAGAGATGATGTGACCTAACAGTTTACCTTCCTCCAAACCAAACAGGGATTTTTTAGGATTTAAGGAAATCCCATATTTCCTACAAGTTATGAATATCTGTCTCAAATGTTTCAAATGTTCTTGGTCAGATTTGGAAAAAGGTGTGAGGTCATCTAGATAAATGACAAGGAATTCATGAATCTCTTTGGCAAAAGCAATATCCATTGCTCTTTGGAATGTGGCCCCTGCATTTTTCAACCCAAAAGGCATTTTAACATATTTGAAGGTTCCCCATGGGGTTGTAAATGCTGTTTTGTCCTGATCATCAGGATGTACTAAGATCTGGTTGAAACCTGAGAATCCATCAAGTAGAGAAATTCTTGAGGCCCCCACTACTCTCTGCAAGATGTGATCCATCTTAGGTAAGGGGTAATTATCTTTTAAGGAAACTTGATTCAAGTTCCTTAGGTCAACACAAAGCCTTATCTCACCGATTTTCTTTCTTGTAGGGACTAAGTTTGAAATCCAATCAGAAAATCTGATTGGTGCTATGATGCCTGCCTTAAACATTTTCTGTACTTCTTGTTCCATTGCTGGGAGAAGCATAGGATTAATTCTCCTAAGTTTTTGTTTAAAGGGTTTTTGATTTGGTTTGAGAGGGATGGTGTGTTGAATTACAGAGGTGTCATAGGATTTTAAATCCTCATAACTCCAGGCAAAGACATCCTGGAACTCCTTAAAAAGGTCAATGTATTTAGGCTTTTGATCAGGGGGTAAAGCAGCAGACAGCTTTATGATTTTGGGTTGTTCAGCAGTCCCAATGTTGCACTCTTCTATGGCAGTGTTGAGGGGCTGCATTTTTGGTTTGCTGGGAACATCATTGGAATCAAAAATGTCTTCTAGAGGGGCTAAGCCAGTGGGAAGAAAATTGTCCTTTAATTGTATAACTTCAGCTTCATCATCAGCTGTCTCTTCACAATCAATTTGTTGAATTTCTAGTATGTTGTCTTTGTTAAAAATTGTAGGATGTAGCATTTGGTTAGCTGTTTTAGGTGATATTGCTTTGCTATTCTGTTGATCCTGTATTTGTGATTGACTTGCTCTTTCAAGTATTTGTGATTGACTTGCTCTATCATTGTCAATACTTAGTCCTGAAAATTCTTGCTACAATGTCAAGAAGTTGTTTATTTGCATGTCATCATCAAACACTTGCCAATCCTTAACATTGTTTGGGGCAGATGGTCTGTGTTTTATCTCAGCTGTAAAGCAATGGTGGGGCTCAAAAGGTAGCTTGCAGGTACTTGCAAATGTGGCCAAGCTATGAGCATGAAGGTTCTGAGTCCTAGGAATTTTGGTAATCTGAAATTCAGTAAACGAATTTAATAATTCAGCAGCAGCAGACCTATAGGACCTCAGTCTTTTGTCATTGGTGACAAAATTACCCTTGACTTGTTGGATAACTAGGTCTGAATCTCCTAGGATTGAAACTTTTATAGCTTGTAGGGACTTTACTAGCTTGAGACCTAGTAAAAGAGCCTCATATTCAGCCATGTTGTTAGTGCATCTGAAGTTCAATCTGTAAGCTCTGCCCTCTGCATGACTGTTTTGTTTATTATGTATCCAGACTCCAGCTCCTGCCCCTAACTTGTTGATTGACCCATCAAACTCCATGAACCATAGGATCTGTTGGTCTAGGGGAGACTTAACAACTTCTCCGTGGTCAGGAACTGTGAGCTGAAGTTCTGGTTTTGTATTTTGTTCATCCTTTAGAATAGTCTCATCACTTGTTTGGATCAGCTTTACTTCTAGGACAGTAGTATTTTGTTCACTATAGCCCTGCTCTTGTTTTGATGTCTTGGTTTCATCATTATTTGTTAGACCTGAACTGTCATTGAAGAGAATGTATGAATCTATATCAGAATGGACAGCATATATGGGAAAGTTTTGAGGTTTCTCTTCACTGCTGACCATATATTTCATGAGGGATTCTCTATATAGTCTCTTGGGTTGACCAAAGACTGTGATTGTGGCATATGACATGTCTAACTGTAAGGAACCTTGGAGTTTAGCCCCCCATGATCTTGATAACAGCATCCCATACTTGGGTGGGATATCAGCAACTACAACATCCATTAGGATTGTTTTGTTTGGGTATTGGACAAGGGATACACACAAGTCCTTTATCAAGCCTAAACATTTGACTTGGCTGGAGTCAAATGAGAATAGGTCCTTATATGGTCTCGTAATGTCTAGATTCAACCTCTCCATCACTGATTTAGGCATAAGGTTATGAGAAGCACCTGAATCAAACATTGCATTGTGTAGTATTTTGTCATGCACATGTAAACTAACATAGAAAGGTAGGATCCCTGTGACTACTATTTTTCCATCAACCTCTGGACCAAACAGCAGTTCTGGGGTGTCATCCAACACATTGACATTATCTTTACTCTGAGTGAGTTGAAGGGATTTCTTGATCTGTTGTTTATAAATGTCATGTTTGGCTAATTCTGAGAGAGGAATGGCCACTTTCAGTTTGCCAATTTCAGTTTCCAAGTCAAAAGGTTTTTCAGTTTGAAACTTAGTGTTGTTGGCAGCAACTTTTTCTTTGTTCCCTAAGTTTTCTTCTTGATCCTTGTCTTGATCTTGGGGCTTATGTTTGTCATTCATCTTTTGAGGATGATCAGTTGGTTTAGGCTGCAAAGAAGGGACAGCCAGTGGCTCATGTGTTGAGGGAATTTGTTCAGTAATTTCTTCAACAGTTACCTCTTTTGTAAGTGGGTCAGTTGTGTTGATTGGTTCTGTGACTATGGCTTTTTTAGGCTGCAGCCTATCCTTTGGTTTCTCAGGCTGTGTTATATTTACAGTTCTGCTCCTTAATTTGTATTGTTTATGAACTTCATAAACAGCTGTGTCATAGCCTTGTTTGAAGTCAAATGACTCACCTGATTTGGTTTGGAACTGCTCAATTTCATCATCATTTTGATCCTCTTGACTAAGAAAAACTTGATGCCCATCATTCAAGCCCATCAGGTTGATGTGGGTATCATCTTCTTGCTCATTTGAAGTAGATGTTTCAGCATAGTTTTCTTGAAATGGAGGTCTGATTTCTGGATCAGCATTGGCCTTGCCAACGTTTGGGTTTGGATTTCTCCTAAAATTGGGATTCCTGATAGGGTTGTTTTGTGGTGCTTCCCATGATGCTTTTCTCTCAACTGATTCCACCCTATCACCCAACCTCTTCATACCATTAAGTATCGCATCAAGTTTTTGATCAAAGGCTGAAGGTTCTTCTTTGTATATGTTTCTCTTTTCTAGTCTTGCCCTGTTTCTTTTAGCAATCAGGTTTGCTTCCACTGTGACAGCAACCTTTTGGGCTTCTTGGAGAGTTTCAGGTGCCCTTTCCTTCAACTGATATGCCATGTCAGGATCAAATCCATCAGGGAATTTGTACAGGGCCAAATCAGGGGGAGGTCTTAAGTTTTGTGGTATTGCATTGTATACATTGTTGAATCTAGCACAATACTCCAGAACGGTCTCTTGAGGACCCCTCTTGATTGTGTCATATTCACCAAGTATGTGCAGGGGATCTTTCTTCTTCTCCCATCTATTAGTAAATGCTTGATAAAGCTCATCAGGGGTTGTGATAGTGTTTGCAGCAAGTGACCTGAACCAGGTTCTAACATCACCTGTCAGGCTTTGGACAAAAATTCTCATCCTCACACTGTCATCATCTATTTCATAGTTTTCAAAGTGATCTTGCATCCTCTTAGCATGTTGGATGGCAGAGTAAGGGCCAGTGGAGTCAAAGTATGTGATTTTGGTTTGGTAATCCTGAGGTAAGGCTGCAGGATTAGCAGGTAACTGTAAGGGTGCATATCTGTTTGCCATATTTACAGGGTTTAAAGGATTAACAGGGGCAGCTGGGATAATAGGAACAGTGGGTACCATAGGGGTAATAGGTAAGGGTGAACCTAGAGTGTTGGTCAAGGGGATATGTGCAGTGGATGAAGATGTGAGAGGAGGACTTTGAGATGTGGATGGTGAACTAGGCGAACTAGGGGTAGACCGGAAAAGGACCTTGCATGGAGTAGAGATGAGGCTGGGATGATCTGAATCTGAGGTTAAATCAGCAGGCTGCTCCTGCCTTTGCTGCCTCCTAATGTTTCTAGGGATAGTATTTGGATTATCAACAATGATGGGTGGATTAGGGTCAGGATTTGCCCTAGTATGCCGTGGATTTTTCTTGGGAGCCAGCTTCTAACTGTTTTTAGGATTTTATAGGAAGTTTTTATATCTGCAAGGACTGGATAAAGATTTTGGAATGGCTATATATATTTCAAAGCTGAGATGAAGATTCACTGAAAAAGCTCTTCCCTAAAGCTGTCAATGTGACACAGAAACAGTTTTGAAGGCCTCCTGACTGATTTCAGGCTTGATTTGTAGCTTTGAGAGATGTATAGAAATTGGAAAATCCTAAGAAGTCCCCAGCGGAGTTGCCATTTATGTTATCACCTAGGTTGTTCCCTTTGACTCTAAGGGAATACGGCCGGGGTAACCACTAACCAATCTTTGGATTACAGCTTCTAGCCAAACTGTGATCAGAGAGGGCTCTCTCTTTAATATTTATCTCTGTTTTGTACTGATTTTAGGCTAGCTATAAGTTCAGGTTTGTTTAAGGTTTTGGTTGGATGATAATTTCAGTCAAGGTGCTTATGCATTCTCCAAAGTGTTCTAGTCCATTGGACTATGGAGTCAGTGGTCCTTTAGTTATTTTGAGGTGCTGAGTGATTTGCTGTAGTGATGCTGCAGAGCCAGATTAGTGTCTGAGAACAACGTTTATAATAGTGATTAAGTGGAGTGTATCCAGTTACTGCAAGGCAGTGAAGAATCTTGCAGTGAACTGCTAAAGAAACATAAGGGGAATATTGTCCTGGAAGCAATTAAGAATTTCTAGGTAGTATTCATACTTATAGAATCAATATAGACATGAGCAATTAAGAATTCATGTGCATAGTAATCCTGAAGACAAACATTTACAGTAGTAAAAATTGAGTACAAGGTGTAGCAAAACAAGTCCTGCACTATTCTTTCTTTTTACTGCTAGCTTAGTATAAGATGAGTATGATTTTGACAAACATAAGTAAAACAAGAACAGAGTTTGGAGAAAACTTGTTATTTCATTAGACAACACAGGAATTCTGCATCAGCACATGGAGCATCATCCAGACATCAAATATTTCAGGAAATCACTGAGCTCATCCAGCCCTTTGTATTAGATAATTCTGAAAGTGTACAATACATTTGTCTCATAGAGAAAATTACCAACCCCTTATGAGTTACTCAGGGGAGTATATATACAAAATTTACATCAAAATATCAGCGAATGAGTTAATATCTCATTTATGATATGCTAATCTCTGGAATGCAGTAGATGAAGGAGTGAATGCTGCAGTAATTCCTTAATGCCTCAGCTGTCAAAATAGTCAGAAGATATTTGGACTTTATGGCTGTTAGAGTCGGCTGGAGATGTGCTGTCTGAAACTTGGATAGCTGTCATTGTCTATGTGATGAGTCACTTTTTTAGCTGCTTTGACTGCTGACATTTGTCATGTTATTTGTCTTGTAGTGACCTGGAGCTGGCAGTGGTTGAATGACTGAAGCTACCGTGGCAAAATCTAAAGCATAAATTGCCACCAATCCTCCTTAGGCATTTGATGTCTGTGCATCTTTATAAATGTTTCCTCGGCCTCTGTATGTCTATAAAGATTGGGAGGGGTTTCAAACAGGTGATTCACTTCATTCCCAATGAAGAACAGGCCTTCAAGTTTGTCATATAAGCTCTGCCCTGTGGGAGGCCCTGCTTGTTCAGATGAACTGCCAGATGCAATAATCTGATTTTCAATAGTGGTTGCCATTCTGTTGGCCATTTGATCTGGAGAGATCAGTTTTCCTGCACCACTTAGTAAGCTGGGCAGGCCTTTTGCTTGCAGCACTCCCATTTTAACTTTGTATTCCTCCACATCTGCTTGCATCTCATAGTACTTCCTCTCCACTGTTTGTATATAGTTCCTGAGAGTTAGTACCTTCTTGGCAGAGAGAACAGCCTCTGTTCTGTTGGGAATGCCTATAGCTGCCAATTCCTCCCTTTCTTGCCTGTTCAGGAAGTCTATCATTCTGTTTGCCTGCTCTGCTCTGTTCCCTAGCACTGTCTTGGCCTTCTGAATTTCTGCTTGAGCTTGACCCATTAAATCCATCTGCTCATGCATTATTTTTATTGACCTCCATTGTTGCTTGATGGATTGGCCAATTTTGGCCCATAGGATTCTCTTTATGTCGGCCATAGCAGTCTCCAGATTCAGCTCTTTCTCTAAGGCCTTTATCTTTTCTTTTTGGGCCTTTATTTCTCTGCCCTGTTCTGCTACAGTCACTTTGGACTTGTCATACTTGGCGTCCAGTTCTGCCAACTTCTCCTTGGCCTTCTTTATTTCGTCTGCCTGGAGCTCCATTGCTTTGACGGCCTTGGTCAATTCCTCTACACTTGGGCTGGCATCTGGAGCTGCTGCTGTTGTTGAAGTAGTTGGAGGAGCTTGGGAAGTGGATTATGCCTGTTTATCTTGTAATGATCCTTCCAGCTCTCTCTCCAATTCCCTGATCCTCTGGTCTTGCTGCATTAGGAGGTCCAGTTGGTCCTCAGCCTGTTTTTGCTTTTGAAGTTCTGCTGTTTGAGGGTGCTCTGTGGGCTGCAGCTTCAATCTTTTCTTCAAGGCATTGAGGTCATCATCTTTCTTCTTCATAAGGGCCTTCACACCCTTTGGATCACTAGGATCATGTCCTAGATCAATGATGATCTCCTCCAGAGACTTTATTCTATTGTCTTTGGCTAGAGAGGACATTCTCTCAAAGTCCAACTGGGTATTGGTGTTTTTGAGGGACTCTTTCAGCTCATGTGCCATGGTGGCCTTCTCCACCAAGGTTGCATAGACCATCTCCCCAGCTTGCTTATGGAGTTCAATCTGGTCCATGGGATGTATATCTCTGGCTAGGACCTCCACCCTTGTCTTTACAAAATCTGCAACTGTCTTAGGCTGCGGCCCTTTGGGCTTAAAGTGGCTGAGGAGCAATTTTTCTTCCTGAATGTCATATACCGACATTAGCCTTTCTTGCTGGGCTGGTGTTGCATCTATGAATTGCTTGTAGACCTCAGCCCTTAGCAGCTCATTCTGAGCTTTTATTTGTTTGAAAGAAGCCTTGGTGCTCTTGGGCTTCTTGCTTTGTTGGGAAGAAGAGGACACCTCCAAACCGAGCTGTAAAGTTTGCTCCTGCTGAAAGGAGCTTGTACCTGTATGCTGACTGCCCTCCCTGTCTTTTCTTGCACTGTCCAAGACATCTTCAGTAGTGTCTTCTACCTCTGGGGAGTCTGCTCTTTGCCTTTTGGCTTCTGGCTGGTGGGAGGATCCACTGAGAGGAGTGGACTCTTCTCTATCTCTTTTTGTCCCCCTTTCCTCATGTGCTGGGGTCTGTAAAATTGGAGCAGTTACTGGCTCAGTTTGTGGGGGTGGAATTTGCAGTGCTGGAGCTGCTGGTAGCTCAGTTTGTGGAAGGACAGTTTGCCCTTGCTGCTGTTCTTGTTGCTGCTCTTGCTGCTGCTCACCTGAAGGGGCAGAATTTTCTTTCATTGTTTGTTCTTCTGCACCCATTATCCCTTTGCCTTTATCTAACACTGGTACTACTGTGGAAGATGCCTTTATTACTGGTGCAGTCCTTGGGGCTGAGGTCCCTTCTCCCACTGAATAAGGCGTTCTGAAAGGTACCTGCTGCACATAGTCTAGGTCAATAGTTTTTTCAAGCTCCTTCACATTCTTTAGCATTGTCTCTTCCTCAGTTAGATTTTCAACTAGAGTATCCATCTGCCATTCTTGCAGGTTGGCATATTTTTCAATGTGTGGGTACTGGCAATGCTTAATGCCTATAAGCCTATACTTGTTTCTCCTAGCATTGATGAAACCTTCAGGGTCATAATGGACCCACCGAAAACTATAGGACAGCTTGTATTTATCCTTAAGGATTAGGTCTGCATCTTCCCACCCTTCTTTCTTGTTCATGATGAAGGGGCCCAACTGGTGTTTGAACTTGAGGTGGGCCTTCTTTTTGGTGCTGTGGAAATGGGTGAGGTCAGACTGAATCAACTGCCTGTAATACTCCAAGGCAAATAACCTCATAGGTACATATTTTGGGAGCCTGTATGGATAGAGCTCACAGCCATAGATCCTAATGACAGTATGGTTCTCATATAGGTACCAGTCACCTATTTTATATTTTTTGGAAAGCTGCAGAGCTTTCTTTATCTCATTTGATATTCTGGGAGGAGGGGACCTCATCAACAGGCAAGAGACTGGGTATACAAATTGGTCAACAAATTCACAGTAGGTGTAGGGTGAATTTGTGACTTTGTGATAGACAGAGGTCCAGAAGATGACAAATCTTCTTTCCCCTCTGTGATCCAGCTTTTTGATGTATCATGGGAAGGCTTCAGAATGATAATACATGAACAGGTGGTAAATATAGGCAGAGTACTTGAAGACCCCCTGTCTGTCCACTCTGCTCAACTGATCATGAATCTTGTTAGCTATGAACTTAGCAAAGTTATATTTGCGGGTAGGGGGTTGGCATGGGCTGTAAGCAGATAGCAATACCAGCATTGTTTTATCCACATGCTCACTGTTTTTGTATCCCAACACATAGGCAATCATGTCCAGTAAAAGCCTGCCTACATCATTGAAATGGACATCCAGGTAGGGAGGTGGCCCTGTAGGCTGGCACTCAGGTCTCATGAATGTCCTGGTGACCTTTTGAATTTCCTCACTGGTCATCTTGGCACCAGTGTCCAGCAAATAGTTCATGGAAAATGGGATTAGCAGCTCTGTCTGACCAAAATGTAACATTTTGTTGATGGACTCGGCATTAATGTAGAAAAGGATCCTCCCAGATGGAGTGCTAATAGCTCTGTGCTGCACATCATAGTTTTCAGCACATAGGTGAATGATTTCAGGGAAGACATTTATAGCTGGGAGACAATAGTATGGTAGGTTTGACTCCCATATCCCATGTGTACCATCACAATCCTTATAGTCCTCTCTTAATTGACAGAAGGTCTGCAAGAAGTCCCTGTTACCCTCAAAGTCTTCAATAAGATAGTCCTTGTCAGCAAATGCCAAGGCCTCCAGCTCTTTATTTGGTGGATTTAATGGAGCTACACTGAGGGATGAGGATGCAGAAGCAGCCATTGTAAAACTTGATTTTGAAATAAGGTGATGGCAATGGTTTGCAAAGTTCTTTAAGAGCTTAAGTAATAGGCCAAATGTAGACCAAGTCTGAAGTGTTTTTCTCAGTGGAAAATGCAAGCTGGTTTCTGTAGTTTGTTGCAAATTCACATTGATGTGAATTGCTAAGGGTAAGTTGCAGAGGGTATGAGGTTTCCTTTGGTAGAAATTGCAGTTGGCCTGTACTCGGCAAAAGGGAACAATGCCGAGCACATCGAGGACAATTTTATGGTTCTGGCCCGCGGAACGACTGTTTTAATGTCAATTTTTAGTTCTGGGGGCAATGCAAGTTACTTTAGCTGACTCTTGGTTAGCAGACCGAGCTAGACTGTGGATTTTGACCAGTCTTTAATGGTGAATTTATAGAGAAATGGAATGCATGGGCAAAATGGGGAAATCTGGTGAAATACCTGGAAAAACGTTTGACAGGCCTGCGGGCCGAACTGTGCAGGCTCAATGTAGTTGAATTCTTGACTTGTAGCGGTCTGAATCTTGAATTTGATGGCTGGAAATGAATTTTCGCGGAAGCTGGTTGACAACGGCTACGTCGTTTGTGCGTGAAAATGACCACAAACGGCTAATTTAGTCGTTTATAACGACAAATTTGGAAAAAACATGCTATTGGCGCTTTTCCGCCGATGACGTCAGCATGACGTCATGGTGGGGCCCGGGTATGGAGGTGACGTGGCTGCTGAGGTGTAGGCCAGGGTGGCAGGACACGGTGGCGGGTAGATGCGGTGGCAGGGCTACGTGGAGGGCCACGGGACGCGGGGGCGGGCGGAAGCGACATGACGTCAGGCTGACGTGAGGGTGACGTGCGTCGGATGGGTGGTAATGGGGAGGCGGTAAGCGGGTTCCCCGCACCACCTTTGGGCCAAAGGCGGTATCAGGGAGGGGGCTCCGAACAACCCCACCGCCTACCACGCGTCCCTGTACGGGGCGGAAAACCATTTTCCCCGGACGCTAAAGGTCGGCAGATCTGGGCCCAAGAATACCCGCCCACCGTTAGATCATGGGTGGCGGAAGATCGATGGCTGGTGGGCCCTCCGACGGATCGTGCAAGTTGGGGGGACCCGGTGGCCTATTAAAATATTAAATTAAATATTTTCGGGCGGAGAACCTTAGGGTTAGGGGTTTTTGCACCTGTTTTGGGGATTTTTGGGTTTTTCAAGGGTTTTATAAGGGAAAAGAGGTTTTTAGGAGTGGGTTTAGCAGGGGGAAAGGGGTTTTCTGTGTTTTTTGAGCAGAGGGAAGGTGAGGGCTTAGGGGAAAGGTTGTTGCTCATAACCAGAGGTTAGAGCAGCCCCAAGACAGGGTTGACCACAACCCCTGGTGGACTGAAGCCTCCCTAAACAACTTATTTAGCTATAGTGCCAAGGGGAGGGATATTTATACAATGTTTGGGGTTTATACACCATGGTGTTATAATAATAGGGAAAGGGTAACATAGGGGAATTATACGATAGAGTTAGGGGTTAATATGGATGAAAAAGGGTGGATGAAGGGAGATACCACTAAGTTTGTTTGAAAATAACTTAGCTTAGGGAGTAGAGCAAAATGAAAAGATTTTTAGACAAGAAATGTGGCTTTTAAAGGACTAAGAACCACCATAAAACCATCAATTCTTCCATGAATCTCAACTGATGATAGGATGCTAGTAATGAATGGGAAGAGGGGAAGAAGGGAGGTTATACATGCTTCTTTGCTTTGCTGCCACCTGATAGAGAAGAACACCTTCTCAGTTCATTGATTTTTCTTTGTGAACAAGGCTAACACACATGCAATTTGTAAGAAATGACATTTCTGCAACCTCATCTGCCTACCCATCTATTTGCCTAGCATTTTTTGTTTCTTCTTGGAGGGTGCACTTGGACTTGCAGACCCTTATTTGCCTTTTCTTTTCTCTGGCTTTTCTCCTTTTGATTTTCTATGTAATTCTGCCCTTATTGCTTCGAAGGTCCCAGATTAAGCAGTTGGGAGCCTTACTTCTCTACCTAAGCTACTTGTCTGCCAAGATTGAACAGTTTGGACAAACTTCTTTCTCTATTCTACAACTGAAAATTTAAAACATGGCATGATCCAGATTAGGCTGTTGGACCATCCATCAAAATTTAGACAACACAGATTGTTTTCTCTTGGAAATATGTGATCTTTGTATGATCAAAGCAGAGCATATTTGGAACTTTTCATTGTCAATCATGAAATATGAAACCTATTGGTATAGGTAGCTAACACCAGCCACTACAAAAAGTCCACCTGGGCCCTCATGCCAGGTATGGCCCAGAATTTGAATAAACCGCATGCCTTCAATGCATCAATCGAAGGTTGATTATGAATCGCGGCGAGATCCACATCCTCATGCTCCCGTTCCCGCCAGTCAAGCATGATGTATACCCTACATTCAATAAAAAGGCGGATTAAAACATTTAAAATCAAAATTTTTGGGTGGAATTTGAAAAATTTAAGTTTGAAAACCTTTGCTGCGGGGACCGCACCCTCTATGTTAGAGACAGTGCGTAGGTCCGCACTCTGCCTTAACGGCAGGTGTGGTCCCCTGACTTTTTCCTTTTATGAAAAAGTTGGGGTCCGCAGGTTTCCTATACCGCACCTGCGGACCCCCGTATGCAGGTTTTTAACCTAAATATTTTCTAAAAATCAAAATAAAACCATAAAAACAAATTTCAAACGGATGAAAATCAAGAGTAAGATGATGTGGATTACCTGGAGGTGAAGGTGTTCGATTCCGACGGACGGATTTTCCGCAATCTTCATGGTAAATTTCTTACCAAAAGCTCTCTTTTCTCACTATGAAGCCAAATGGTAAAAATAAATTTACAAAAGCCCTTTTTATAAGTTTTTTTGAATAAATGAATTTTTAATTCGTTTAGTTTTCACTTTAAAGAGGTAACTTTTGGAGCATTTTTATCTATTTTAAACAGGTATGAGTAATGTTTGAGTTTTTGTGCAGGATAACGGATTTTTCAGGCAAAATTGATCATTTTTGACAAAAAACATTAGAGTCACCTTTAAGCTCTTTTCGGACTCCTAAAATATGAAAAGACTGCCGAGTTTTTCTTTTTAAGCTCGTTAAAACAAGAACTAAAAAGACGGTCCACTTACAGCCCTTTTCTGACCGTAAAAACATGAAAAGATGTCGTTTCAAATTCGATATTGGTTATAAAACGACGTGTCATTGGTCGCTTCTTTACTTTTTCGGATTAGAGACATTAATTATGAAAAGTACTCCTTGGTCGTAATGGTCAAGCGGTTCTCTCAAGTATTATTTTATACTTTTTCGGGCTTGGGAGACACAAATTTACGAAAAAGGACAACCATGGAGTTTTCTTAAGTTTTTTCAGACTCCCTAAAATTGAAAAACGCCGAGTTTCTCCTATACTGGACTCGTTAAAACTTAACAGTAAAGGACCTATCCAATTACAAACAGGTACATACCACTCCTTCTTAGGGTTCGAATTTAAACTAAGTTGGACTCATCCGAAGGATGAGCTTATAATCAAGCAAATGCTATCCTCCTCAAGCTTGTCAAAAATAAAGAGGTACTTGCCAGAAATGGAGGGGGAAAAGAGGGGAAAATGAACCTGTTTGTCATACTTTGTGTCTCAGAAAAACATTTAACCACTCTTGAACACGACACTTTTTGTTCACCTGGGTTGGGAAATCCTTTGCCTAACAGTTAATCAAACCATATTGAAAGTCTTCAGCCGGTTTTTGGGTATTAATTTTGGGTCAATTGTCACCAAACCATCTGTTGTGTCGTTATGTGTTCAAGAGGTCAGTGCAAATAAACCATTCATCTGCAAAATATCTGTCATCCATCTTGACCATCCCTGAGTCAGTCCTTGCAACTATATTTCTTCAAACTTGATCTACGATTTCGTGTTTTGGGCTTGCCTACGACGGATCACTTTCTATCGACTTCAGCTCATTATCTAGAAAGATGATCTAGAAATCGTCAGTACCTTGGGATCTGCATGCCTCAATGGCAGGTTTCTCGCCTTCGACAATAGGTTGCATCATTGACCTTCGATCAAAGGATTCCATGACATTTTCGACATCAACACATCTATTTACATCTCATGGATTGTACTGAGTACTTTGAGAGCCATTGACATTACTAGTGGTTTCTCTCACACTTGTTAACAGTTTACATCATTGACTGGTAATCAAGTGGTTTCTACCATGTTCGACTTCGACACATTCATTCACATGGATAGAATCGTACTATTTCAGGAAGTAGAAATCAAGACCCTGGATCTAGTTTCCACCATCCAGGCTGCGAGGAATTTTGTATTCATTATACAATAGACTATTCATAAACAGATGGCTACGTCTATACTGTGTCTACATGTGTCTATACTTGTGATGTATTACAAGATCATTCCTACATCATAGCAGTTTAGTTAGTTTTCTAGTCAGCTTTGATCTGAGTATGGGAATGCCTACCTCACCAATGATATGATCTCATATATATATATATTTTGTATTGAATGTTTTTACAAGTTCCAACCGGGCTCTCCACAAGATGATCCTCGAAATGTTAAAGTACTTCACTCTTCTTAGATGATAAATGAAATCCTCATCTACTATAGACTTCGCACTTTAGGGGGCAATCTGTTACACAAAATATTGTCACCATGACTATTTGCAGTCAATGTGAATCTATCACCACTCATACTGTCCTCCTTTGCTAGTCTCAAACCTCAGCTCTTCATATCAAGCTTTAAAAAAGAGAGAAAGTCCTTGAAAATCAATAAAGCTCTGGTTCTGCACTTTCTCTTACTATTACCTGCGGTCCCGCACCCCTTGGTCATGTTACCTACGAACATGCCCGCTCTGTCTCTAAAGGAGTGGGTGCGGACCCCTGTGAAAGTCAAAAAGGCTCAAGTTTATTCTTAAAAACTCACTTGTGGTTAATTCTGGATACTTCTAGAAGGAATCTTGACGTGGATGGTTCGCTCCTAGGTGGTTCATGCATCCCATAACTAAAGGAGCTAATCCCTTGATGAGAGGAGCTTATCCCTTTGAAGGAGGGCTTTATCCCTTTGAAGGTGGACTTAGTAACTTCCCTCCATTGCACTATAAATTAAGGCATTGGGTTGGTTGCTAGGGAGGTTAAAAAATCTGAACATTTCTGAGGGTAAATGCTGTTGGAATTGAGACTTCCTAGTTAAGCTTGAGAGGAGAGATTACATACCTTTTGGCTTCATTGGGAAGAGAATGAAACTTGTCAAAGTAGAGGAGATTCTTGTTGGACCCTGGGAGGAGCTTGTACAACATCAAGGCACCAAGGTTGTAAAGTTCTTCTTTGATTAAGGTTAATACAATCAGATTCATTTTTCTCAATAAGTTGTCTTCTATGATTTATTTCATGAATTCCTTGATCGTCATGACAAATGTACTTTATTATATTGGATTTTCAGATGCTATTTGGTGTGTGTGCCTGTTTGTGTTTGAAAATTCTTTAAAAGGGAGCTCATTTGGATCAACAGAACGTGGCTTCCACAAACTAGCACTGGACCCAAGGTAGGCCTAAAACATCTACTAGCCTTTATTTATAAATTTTATATTTAGAGAAAGATAGAATTTGTTTGGTTTGCTTGTCGCTAGATATCCATAGATACTAGGGAGGTCGATCTTGTCCACAAGAACGACTTATCTGGCCGACACGAACTCCTCTTATGTTTCTTGTTTTCCTTGCTTATTCCTCATGTTTAAGAACTCTCTCTAAGTGATCTATGTCTCTTGTTGTAGTGTTCTCTTCTCTTTCCCTCCCTTTTTTCCCAAAAGAGAATGCTTGAATGATGTCTCTTCAATTTCTTTTATTTTCCTTTCCTTTTCCTTTTCATGCATATTATTTTTCTATTTTTCACCTTTTCTTGTCTCTTCCTCTTCCCCACTTGATGAAGTGGAATTTATTTCAGTTTCTTTTATTTATTTTTCACTTTTCCACATGTTCTTACTAGCCTGTAATAAATAATTTTCTATTTATTATCTTTTGCCTCTTTCCAATTCCAATGCCCACTTCCGTAGCAACTAAATAAATAACTGACCACAAGTGGATCACAATGTAATGTTTTTCCCCTCATTCAACTTGGAATATGTGCCGCATGACCTTGGTTTTATTTATTTACATGGAAACTTAACCCAAGGTTGCTACATCATGGTTCATCCTTCACTCAGAGAGATTATTCCTAAATTCAATTCTTACACCAACAATGCCATAAATCCATCAAGGAAATAGGTGGTGAAATCAATACAGTTGCTTTGGTTTACAAGAAACTCCTCCTACCTAGACTTCTAAATCCATCTCCACTTCCCTCAGCCAATCAATATTTTACATTTCCATATTATTTATATGAATTATAATTCATAGCAATATTTACAAGAGTGGTGACAAAATGTATATTTCATATCCAACCCCCTTAGAGGAACACCATCCTCAATGTTCTATACCTGAGCATAGAATTCATTGTGAGATTTATATACAAAATTCCTTTTTAAATTTAAATTTACATTTACATTTTCTTATCAAGCAAACAAAAATGGGTATGATACCCTCATCTGATCATCCATTTCTCAAGTGGCTTCATCTAGTCCAAAGTGCTTCCACTTCACCTTGACCTGCTCAAGTACTTGATTCCATAGTGTAATCTACCTTAGATCCAAAATGGTTGGTGGCTCTGTTTGGAATTCTCCCCTAGATTCCACATGTATCACATAACAATCAACAACATGATTAGCATAATTTACATACTTTTTAAGCAAGGAAAGATGCAATACATCATGTGCGTTCATTGTGGGTGGCAAGGATAATCTCTAGGCAACTCTTGCCACTCTCTTGATAATTTGAAATGGTCCACAAAATTTGGGTGTTAGATTTGCACAAGACCCAATTTTTGGTGAAATTTTCTTTGGCTTGATGCGAAAGTAAACATGTTCCCCTACTTGGAACTCCTTATGCATTATCTATTGATCAACATGGCTCTTTTTCCTGTATTGAGTTGCTTTTAAATTCTACCTTATATCAACTATTTCTTATTCCATTTCCTTCAACATATCAAGTCCAATTACCATATCCTTTGAATCATTCTAACTGATGGGTGTGTTACATTTCCTACCATACATATCCTTAAGGAGACTCATTTTCACTGATTCTTAGTAACCATTGTTGTAGGAAAACTCTACCAAAGGAAGAAACTCTTCAAACCTCTTACAATTATGCATAATATACATTCTGAGCATGTCTTCTAAAAGTCTATTAACTCTTTAAGTTTTCCCATCTGTTTGAGGATGACACATGGTATTGAAAGGTAAATTTATCCCAAAAACAATGAACAATGCTTTCCAAAACTTTGAAATAATTTTTTCATTCTGATCTAAGATGATCTTGTTGGGTATACCATGTAATATAAATATTTCCTTCATAAAAAATTCAGCGCATATTGTTTTCCTTGTAAGTGGATTTAATATTTATAAAATTAACTACTTTTCTTTGGTTATCCACCGCCACCATTCTGGCATCATGATTCCCAAATTTCCTTGGTAGTCTAGTTATAAAATCCATAGAAATAACTTCCCACTTCCATTCAAGAATGGGGATTGGCTATAAAAATTCTATTGGGTGTCTACATTCCAAATTTACTTGCTAGAACTCAAAGCATCAAGCAATATATTCAGCCACATCCTTTTTCATACCTAGTTAATAATATAACTCTTTTATGGTTGTCATCATATTTTGGTAAGCATGATGACCACAATATGGTAGTTTATGATATTCATCTAAGATGAGCTTCTTCAAGTCGCATAGACAAGTTATGTACCACCTTCATTTGAACTTTAATAGTCCATCTTCTATGAGGAAGTAGTTCTTACTCAATGTTCCCTCTAACTCTTGTTATGAACACTCTTTTATTTGCAAGTAATACTCATCCTACTACATTGCCCCTTTAAAATTTTCTTTAATGTCAATTTCACAAGTATTGATCGTTGTCTAAATTCTTTTTGAAATAACCTAAATTCTAAGTACTCACTTTCTTCATGATTCAAGGATGATCCTTCAATATATTTAATTGGTGTAGTAACTTTATTTGGTGGAATGTTGGAAAATATTAATAGTATTTCTCTTTATCACAACATTCAGTCACCAAAAAAATGGGATCTAATAAGCAATAGTTAGGTAACTTGTAAGTTAATATGTACCTTGATATGGAAAATATATAAATGGTTGAGTTTTTTCTTGATATATCTAATATTCGAGTCCTTTGAGGTCTAAAACTTTAGCTTGTAATACTCTAATATTCCTTTTCTACAATTCCACAGTTGTGAATGAAATTTGATGTATTAAGGGAAATTTATTGCAACTTTCCCAAAAATTATGGATTTTTGGCCTCTTCTCAAAGAAAAACTTACATAGTGTGCCACCTATCTAATTATTCAAATATAATTTTGAAATTTCTCTCTAAGGTACTTCTGTATTTCTCCTAAATTTATTAAATATTTCACAGTATGAAAATCTCGGAAAAGAAATATAGAAAAATATCAAGTTGACTTGTTTAAAATTTATTTTAGCAATGTTCATAAACCCTAACTTACACAAGGTATAAATTTGAAGGTATAACAAAACAAATTTTGAAATTGAACTAGATGTTCCCCAGGATTTCTACTTAATATGATCAAAATTTCACTTTCTGAAACCAATGAAGAAAAAAATTATCGTGCAAATTCCAAATTGACCTGTTTGAAAATAATTTTAGGAGCAATTAGGAACTCAAAATTCCTTAGATCATATATCCAAAATTATATCAAACCAAGATCTTAAATTTGAAATATATGTTCACAAATATTTTGAATCAATGTGGTTCAATTGTTGCCGGGAAAATTTCCCTAAGGAAAGTGTTGAAAGCCTCAACAGAGCAGGGTAAGATAATCAACAAAGAACAATCAAACAAGCATGCCAAACATATAGATTATTAACGTTGGATTTGGAGACATAACTCGAGGTCCTACATTTGAAGATGTTCTCATAGGTTCCAAGCCTTCTACTTTCTCCAAGATGTGTAGATCTACAAATCAATCACAAAAGAATATACATAATAGATAATTCAATGTGCATACATAAGAATATGTTAGATCATAATATATAAACATATAGACTATCATGCATAAGATTAGAACATATATCGGGACCAAGAAATGAGATTCTTTATTGATTAACAACAATAAGTATAGGAATGATACAACCTGATCCAGGCCAAAGACACCGACAAAGCCTTCCTCCAGATCCGTCCAGCCCAAGCCATGAAGACAACCTCTCTAATAAGTGCAAGAAGATGCTAGATAAGGATACTGAGCATCTCTGCAAAGGAAACTGAGGTTTCCTAGAGACTGGGAGTGGAGGAGACACAAGAAAAGCATACTTGATCTGGTAGAAACCGAGTATGATGTCAATATCCTTATTCTCTTGTTGTAATTAGGCCTAGCCAAGGGGTGTATATATACCACCTCAAATTGGTTATTTCAATTAGGCCATGGTCTCCTGTAGGCAGGCTCTCGGTAAAACCTATTAACCACACCCAAAAAATAACATTTTTTATTTTTTCATATTGTAAAATGTATACGCGGGTATAATATTATGGGACCTATGTATGTACGCATTTTTGTATAGGTAGAGTCGTGTATGTATTTTGAAATACTATTTTTTACTATAAATTCAAGTCTGCACAGGAAAAGAGACTTCCCAGGGCCATAAAAGAGCATTAGATCTACATGAGCGTTGAATGGACACAAATAAAAGTTATAGTGAAAATTTCAAACTAACTTGTTTGAGGCTAATTTCAGGAGCATTTAGGATCCCTAACATCCTTGGAGCATGTCTCTGAAAATATAGTAAACAAAGATCTAATTTTGAACTAGAATTTTACTAAGATTTTGAATTTATGTGGTCCAGTTTTCACTATTTGGAACCTCGCAGGAAAAAAGTTATAGTGAAAATGTTGAACTAACCTATTTAAAGTAGCAAAAACCTAGAATTGTGAGCTTTGATACTAAGTGTTATGAATTGTGTACCTTACAAATGATAAGAAACCAATAATTATAGTCATGTTTTAGGGGAAAACCTTTTTTTACAATTAATAGAATGTACAAGAAAATATTTGATGATCCTAAGACTAGGTCTCCTTAGTGTGTGTGTGTGTGGGAGACAAAGGATATAGGAGTAAAATGGGACTAGAAAAGGCTCTAGACTACATAACAATATAAAAATAGAATTGTAATCAATCCCCCTCTGGGGACTAATAAGGTGTTTTAGGATTAATATAGGCGTTATACAAGGGTTAACATATTTTATATATCCTAATATCAATGCTTCAGGTGATCATGTTTTTTTTAACAAAAATGAATGAAATAAGACAAGTATGCTTGCAAAACTTCATAAAAAAAATAATGTGTAGAGAATGGCTAAAAGAAGCTTGCTTCTACTTCTACAACACTCTTGTTACAACTCCTTGTATAAGTTTGTTGCAACTCCATCAAATTGAGGCAAGCTCGGTAGAATTGTTTTGGGATACTAATGTTGAAGTTTGATCGGATGCTTTATGACAATCCATAGCTTGCATTTGAGGTAAATGAAAATGTTAATGACAAACAAAGGTATGTAGTGAAAAAATAGAAGTGTCCTTTAGTTTAACTGATATCAAGGGATTGGGTTGCAAGAGGACTTGCAACACTTTTGGCTAGGCTCTAGAAATGGCATCTTTTTATACCATATTTCCCATGCTTTTAGCCCTTCCTTACTTACTTGAACCTTGTATTAAACAATTATTGTGTGGGATTTAAACTTAACGTGTTTCCATTACATTCATTTAATGTTTGACGTGAATTTATTATAAAATATTAGAAAATACCATATTTTCATTTATCTTTGAGTTTATTTGTAGAGACGATGTGACAAACAAGTTGTTGTGCAGGTTGTGATATTTTCATAGGATGTATTTTGGCCATGGTTGCAACATGGGTGCTATGATATGATTCCTGCAACATGGATACCCCAACACAACCACATACCCACGCAAAAGCTACAACACTAGAAGCCTTGATCCATTGGAAGTACGAGTCAACGCCATAATTTTGAGCCATGTTGTTACATATTTTTACTACTTCGTATAAAACTTATGGATCCACATAACGGTAATGTTAATCCAAGAAAATCAAAGATATGGAGATCATTTTGAAAATACAAGAAAAAATATTGGTTCGAGTGTTCAACTAAGAATCTTGGAATTCTTAGGAAAATAATTTTGGAGTCATTTATTAATTTATTATCGTTAGAAAATTATCTTAGACTTATACATTAATTGTTAATTGTTAGCGAGGATTATGGAAACTATTTGTTAGTTAGGAAATTATTGTAACCATTATGGATTTATTAAATCCACAAATAGGTTTATTTAGATATTTTTTTATTTCTAGATTCTATTTAATGTATGCATAAAAGAGAGAACTATGTCCATTGTTTGGAGAAGTCTCTTAGAGCAATGTCCAAATGATAACGAAATAAGTTATAATTATTAAAATTCAATTTTAAATGTAGTTTATAATTTCCATAATGTATGATTTAATTGATCAATCTAATCTACCTTTGCATATTTATGTAATACTAATTTATATTTATTAGCTTAGTTAATTTAATTAATTTATGTTGTCAATTTAAGAAGTGTTGATATGTAATCATATTAGCACTATGTTCTTTGGAAGCAAGGTCCACTCAAATAGAACATAGTTTTGTGTAGGTTAGATAGCTTATTTGTCTTTTTGTATAAGTTATTTATGTAATTATCTATTCATGTAAGATTTATTTTATTCCATAGTTAGTTCCTTGTTATGTGATTAGATTATTCATGTAAAATTGTGTTTTTTTATTTGCGCAATTAATTATCCATGCCAAATCTAATTTATTTATTTATTTCTAATGATTTCATTTCAGATCAGGTTGCGTTCATCTATGTTGTTGAATAAATGTGCTCGATGCATTGATTACATTTTTTGTGTGAGTAAATAAAAGGGTCATCTTGAAATAGAGTAGTATTTTATTTATTTGTGCCTATGTGATTTATTTCGTGCCTTTGTGATTTTCTCTACCTGTGTTAGGGGGTTACAACATTAACCTTCCTAACCTCATTAGGTATAAGTTTAAAATTTCCGTTCTTGTAAAATTAGGTTAGCATTTCTACCTATGTTGGGGTAGCAATGGTAAACTTCATAAGCTCACTAGGTAGAAGTATGTTATTTCAATATTCAAGTGTGATATTCAATTTCCTGCAAGTGTGTTTATCTTCTTGCAAGTATCTGTAGTCATCTTACCTTAAAATTTGTAGAACCTTTCCAAGCTTTTGAACTATCTATACTCCCTCTACAAAATTAATCATTGATACTACAACCATAAAAAAAACTAGTGGAATTAGGGTGTGTAGCTTGCATATACAATGCATAATAATTATCAAGTTCCATATGAGCCACGGGTTGACAATTAAATAAATAGTATTCAGCTTCTCTTTTTGAGAAATTAGAAAGGTAAATAAAAGGCATGTTAGCTTCTAAGCATGGGAAATTTATTACTTGGGATAAACTTCATGGAAAAGGATTTTAGGGCCCCTCTATTTGTTACCTATGTCAATAAATAGAATAGAAAATGAACATCTCCTAAACACCTATCCATTTGCATTAGCCTGATGGGATGAAGAAGCTTCCCTATTTAGACAAAGGATAGAAATAAAGTGAGATTTACTGACACCATAGCCAAGTGAAAACCATTGTCTTTCAATCACCTTATTATCAATAGAGTGTGGAAAATTTTAACTAGATTCCTCCTTTGGGAAATTTGGAAATAAAATAACTGGCGCATCCTTAAAAATGTTTCCCAAAAGATGAAGTTTTGTGTGGAGAAAAATAAAAATCAATATAAAGGAATCCATACTCATCACCCCATGAACTAATCACGATTGGAAATAGAATGACCAAGATAATTTAATCATAAAATTCCTTGAGTTGCACACTTCTAATTCTTTGAAGACACTTTAGTCAAGTTCGTTAACTATCACAATTCTTGATCATTAGGAACTAGCCCCTCCAAACTTTATTAAGCTCAACTTTAATAGTACACCAGAGGAAAAACTTGGCCTGCGAATCTTTAAGGGATTTTTTAGGGACCGTATAGGAAACATCATTCAAATATTTGTTAGGGATTTAGGAATTAAAAGCAACAACATAACAGAGCTCTTTTCCTTATAACTTGGTCCTCAAGTCGAAATTCATGAGATTAATGGTGAAGGGAGATTCACAACTAATCATCAAATTATTGAGAAAGTTTTAGTAAGGATCTTCACCATCTAAAATCTCCAATACTTCACAAATAGAAAGTGGGTTGGTTCAATTAAGGAGCCTAATATCCCAAATTCCCATCACTATACCCTCACATCCCTGAAGATTTGAGAAAAAACTAGTTGACTACCTAGCTAATGAATGGATTAATTATGACCCTATACCCCTCAACATACATTGGTGCTCAAATGCCTAGAATCTAATAAAATAAAAATTCTTAGCCTTTTCATAGCAAGATTGAGAATATTTGTATGGTGTGTCACTTAGAAAACCTCACGCAATTATGATCTTTAGTTTTCATTGGCCCTACGCTCACACATCGAAACCTGGACATGTGGCATTTAATTACACTATAATCTACATGTACTAAACATAAGTATTAACAAAGGATATGCATGGTTTAATGCTTTCATTATTGTTGTTTCCTCTTAGATTTCATTATGATTATAAGTTTTCCTCATTTCCTCACACATCTATAGTGTTTCTTAACATGGTTTCTAGTTGCACTTGCAAAAATGAATATGATTCATTGGCTCACCCTTCACTACCCTTGGAATTTTGCATAAATAAAAATCATTGAACCACTTTGGTATATTTTCTTGTTTTTGATTTCTTCTTGGTCTCTTCATTTCTAGTCTAATACAATCATCCTAACTCCTTAGTCTCTTCCTTCTCGTTCCTTTGGCGAGTTTATATTATTGATCGACTCCTCACATTTACTTTGCATCTAGTTTTGGGAAAATCTAGACTATTTCTTATACTTCTATGGTTGCTTCCCCTTGGGAGCATTAGCTTGTCATCCTAGTCTCTTCCCTCCTAATGATTTAGAGGGTCAACTGTATTTATTGGATTCTTGTGTTCACATTGCACCTATCTCTATGAACGTTTAGTTTCTCCATCAATCTTTAGTGGTTCTTTACCCTTTGGTCGCACTGCCTCTTTACTCCCACTATGTGTCTACCTAAAACCATGCCTTGTATTACAATTGATAAGGGTCATTGTTTTTAGCACAGGCATCGGGTCATTCATGAATTTGAGCACAACTAAATGCAAAGAAATAGGTAACAATATATTGGGAACAAACTCCTAGGAATGAAATCAATGTCATAGAAACAAAAACCAAGGTGTACAGATAATTCATTTAGGTTGAGGAGATAGAAGAATATGTGGGACAAAGGGAACTTGACACTCGTACAAATCAAGGTCGGTACAACAAATATCTCTAAATAGTCTCCTTTTACTAGAAAGTAAAGAGAGTTATGGGAAATGTTTTGGTGAAGAGAAGTGAAGTTCAATAAGAGATTCTGTTTCGCATTGATGCCCTCTAACTGCAATAAAAATCTGGACAACAAGGTGTCTCTGTTGGCTAAAAAGTTTGCAAACATGTATTTCTGAGACTTTGAGAAAAAAGTAGAAAATTCGAATACACATCAAGTGAACTTTCCCTTAAGTTAGCAAGTTCAGATTTAATTTTTTGGTTTTACTTTCATTCAATAATAAACTTGTTAATTAAACTAGATATAAATATAGCCATAATAATAATTCTCTACCTAGTAAAATATGTGTGAACTTATTTCACTATTTTTGACCATATAATAATACGAGCAAAAACATCATATATGTGTCACTAATTTATTTTTGTGAGCTTATTTCACCATTTTTGACAATATATTAATACGAACAAAAACTTTATAATGGGGTCACTGATTTAATTTTCCCAATCATAGACCAATAAACAAGTATAGCAAACTTAAAAAAAAGAGACCCTATTAATTATTATTATATTAAAACGTCTTTTTAATTATTATTATATTAAAATGTATTTTTTTTAAAGAATAACTCCACGTTCCAACTCGTGTCCACTTCCACTTGGGAAATTTGGACATTGACTAAATTAGCATCCTCGTGAAGAGAAAACTTTCAATCTATGGTTTGTATTAGGTAAGGAATAGTGCACCCTTTCATAAATAATAAAAAACAAAAAATATAAATATAAATTAAAAATATGGGTTGTATTAGGTAGGGAAGAAAGTGACCCATTTTATAAATAATAAAAAACAAAAATTAGAAATATAAATTATAAAGAGGATTGCTCTTTAAGAAACAATAAAATATATAAGAAATATATTATAGCTGGGATGTATTATTTATAGTTATAAAAGAGTTTTAAAGAGCTGTAAGAAAGATAAAAGAGATTTTGATTAAGTTCTATTTACATTAGCTAAGGAGAAACTTTACCTTTTCCTAAATAATGACAAACAAAAATAAGATTATAAAGAGGGTTTTTTTAACCTAATAAAATATATAATAAATAAATATAAAATAGGGTTATGATGTATTATTAATTGTATTGAGAGTGTTGGATGTGGAGCCTGATTATCTTCTGTATTCAAAGGTTTTAGCTGGATGTGCACCCCAGGAACACTGTACACCCTTCCACCCAGGGGGGACTTGTCCCTCCCACGAGGGTCTGGGGGGGCTAATCCCTCCTGGCTGAGGGATTCGGGGGCCAACAGTCCCTTGGTGGAGGTTTGGGGTAGCGCCCCCAAACCTAAAAATAGATGTAAAATTTCTTTGTAAAAGTCTAGTAATTTCTAGTCAATCTGGGTCGTTCATTAGGCGGATGATTTGACGATAGAAGTTATGTTTAATTTAGGGTTTTCTGCCCTAGAAGGCAACCCCCTCACTATATATGAGGGAATTGTATTGCATCTATGTATCTCTATATTCTGAGTGAGAAAGAGGGAGGAGATTGAGAGCGAAGAGGGTGTTACAGTGGATCTGCTGTAGGTTGTATCTCTTCAGTTTGTTGGATAATAATAAAAGGAAAGACTGGTTGTTTCTCCATGGACGTAGCCCAAACTAGGTGAGCCACGTATATCTGTGTCTCTCTTGTTTTATGCATTTTTTATGTTTATATTTTTGCAATATTTTATGTGTTCCATTGCTCTGTAATATATAATTTTCTAACAACTAGTATCAGAGTTGAAGGTCTATTTGGCTGATAAACTCGCTGGAGAGAAGGGTTCCTGGTTCGAGTGGGAGAAATGGCAGAAGATGGTAGGTTTAGGATCAAAAAATTCAACGACGAAAACTACCAGCTATGGAAGATGAAGATGGAAGATTATCTGTATCAGAGATATCTGTACATACCATTGAGTAGAAAGACAAAGAAGGCGACGAGTATGACAGACACAGAATGGGATATTCTCGACAGAAAGGCACTTGGAATAATACATGTGTGCCTAGCAGTGTCAGTAGCATTTAATATTTCAAAGGAAGCGACAATAGAAGGTTTAAGGTCGGCACTGGCCAAACTATATGAAAAACCCTCGGCCTCAAATAAGGTATTTTTTATGAAGCGTTTATTTAATATGAAGATGTCAGAAGGTGGATTTGTTGCAGACCATTTAAATGATTTTAATATAGTTACAAGTCAGTTAAGTTTTGTAGGGGTAAAGTTTGATGATGAAGTTAGGGCTCTGTTATTTCTGTGCTCATTGCTAGAAAGTTGGAATGGCTTAGTTATGGCCATTAGTAACTTTGTCTCTAGATCTAGTGCTTTAAAGTTTGATGATGTTGTCGGTACAATCCTTAGCGAGGAGATGCGACGGAAAATCTCCGGTGAGACATCAGGAAATGCTTTAACTGCAGAGATTAGGGGAAGAAAAATGGAATAACCCAGGATATCATAGTAAGTCAAGAAAAGGTAGATCCAAGTCCAGATCGGGGATAGTGTGATGGAAATGCAGGAAGAAGGGACACCTGAAGAAAGATTGCAAGTCTTGGAAGTGAAAAGAAGGAGATGTGCAGCAAGAAACTAATCATGAAGCAAATGTAACAGGTGATGTGTTGCAAGATGCTTTGATTCTTTCATTAGAAAATAGTATTGATGCCTGAGTGGCAGATTCAGGGGCTTCATTCCATGCCACACCTGATAAGAAATATTTTCATGACTATGTTCAAGGAGATTTTGGACAAGTTAAGGTTCTTGTAAAACAACAGAATGAAAACCAATGGCTACCAAAGGAGGTAAGACATGTTCCAGATCTAAGGAAAAATTTGATTTCAACGAGGCAGTTAGGTGGTGAAGGTTGTGTGACAAGTTTTACAGATATTTCTTGGAAGGTCACCAAAATAGCCCTAGTAATAGCAAAAGGCAAAAAGGTTGGTACATTGTATTTATGCAATGGTATTTCTAACTCTATTAATGCTTTAACTTCCAAAGGAGCAGATGCAACTTATGGCATCATAGGCTCGGACACATGAGTGAGAAGGGGATGAAGATTCTTCACTCAAGGAATTTGTTTCCGGGTTTGAAGAATGTTGATTTGGACTTCTGTGAGAATTGTGTTTATGGAAAATAGAAGAGAGTCAGATTCCTTAGAGTTGGGAGAGAAAAGAAGATAAAAATATTAAAGCTTGTGCATACATATGTATGGGGACCTGCTCAGGTATCATCTCTTGGTGGCTTTCGTTATTATATTACTTTTATTGATGATGCAACTAGAAAAACCTGGATTTATTGTATTCGAAATAAATCTGATGTATTTGATATTTTCAAGAAATGGAAAGCTTTCGTTGAAAATGAGATAAGAAAAAGGTTGAATTGTCTCAGATCAGACAATGGAGGTGAATATTGCAGCAAAGAGTTTGATAGGTACTATTCAGATAATGGAATTCGTAGAGAGAAGAAAGTTCTAGGAACACGACAAGAAAATAGTGTGTCAGAAAGGATGAACAGGACAATCATGGAGGGTGCAAGGTGCATGAGATTGCATACAGGATTGCCTTTACAATTTTGGGCAGAAGCTGTAGATACTATTGTTTTTCTAATAAATAGAGGGCCTTCAAGTTCCTTGGATGGTGGTATTCCAAAGGAGGCATGGACAGGTAAAAAGGTAAGCTACTCATTTTTAAAGACTTTTGGTTGTGAAACCTTTGTCCTCATTAACAAAGAAAATAGAACAAAGCTTGAGGCAAAATCAAAGAAATGTACCTTTATTGGATATGGTGTTAATGATTTTGGTTATCGCTTATATGATTATGAAAATCAAAAAATCATTAGGAGCAGAGATGTAATATTCAATGAAAAGGTCTTGTATAAGAATCAGTTGCAGGAAAAGAAACAGGAAAAAGAAAACAGAGAATACACAGTGCTTGACTATATCACAGGAAAAGTGATGGTGCCTGAAAATCATAATGATCAACAACCAGAACAACAAAAACAACAACAACAAGCACTTCAAACACCTGAAAGTGGTGTTAGAAGATCTACCAAGATAAGTAGACCCCTGAACGATACTCTCCTTCATTATATTATGTATTGTTGACTGATTCTGGTGAACCAGAATGTTACGAAGAAGCAGTGCAGGTAGAAACCAGGAAGAAGTGGGAGCAAGCCATGAAAGAAGAGATGGACTCCTTAGCACATAACCAGACTTGGGACTTAGTTAGGTTGCCTGTAGGTAAAACAACATTGTAGAATAAATGGGTTTACAAGTTGAAGGAAGAAGATGGAGGTAGAAAAAGGTATAAAACTAGACTTGTGGTGAAAGGGTTTGCATAGAAAAAGGGTATAGACTTTGATGAGACATTTTCTCCTATTGTGAAAATGACATCAATCAAAACTATTCTAAGCCTAGCAGCAGGTAAAGATTTGCATCTTGAGCAGTTATATGTAAAGACAACCTTTCTCCATGGGGATTTGGAGGAAGAGATATATATGTAGCATCCACAAGGATATGAGGTAAAAGGGAAGGAGAAACTAGTGTGCAGGTTGAAGAAGAGCTTGTATGGCTTAAAACAGACTCCAAGGCAATGGTATCTAAAATTTGACAGGTTTATGTCTGAACAAGGTTATACTAGATGTCACTCTGACCATTGTGTTTATCTCAAAAGGAAAAATGATGGCAGCTATATTATATTGTTATTGTATGTAGATGACATGCTTGTTGCAGGTTCTAACATGCAGGAAATAAATGTTCTCAAAAGGAAATTGGCAAACTCATTTTCAATGAAGGATTTGGGCGCTACAAAACAAATCCTTGGTATGAGAATAACTAGAGACAGGAAGAATCGCAAATTAACATTGTCTCAAAGTGAGTATATAGAAAAGGTGTTGAAAAGGTTTAATATGCAGAATGAAAAACCAGTCAGTATACCTTTGGATAGCCATTTCAAATTGAGTAAGGAGGTGTGTCCGAAGACTCGGGAAGAAATGGCTCATATGTCTAAAGTTCCATGTGCATCAACAGCTGGAAGTTTAATGTATGCAATGGTCTGCACAAGGCCTGATATTGCACATGCAGTGGGAGTTGTAAGCAGGAACATGAACAATCCAATAAAAGAACATTGGATGGCAGTGAAATGGATTCTCAAGTATTTGAGAGGCACCACAAATCAAGCATTAGGCTCTACAGGGATATGCCGATGCAGATATGGTAGGTGATAGACATAACAGGAGAAGCACTACATGATATGTATTTACTGTAGGTGGAACAACTGTCAGTTGGGTTTCAAAAATACAAAGTGTTGTTGCACTTTCAACAACATAAGCAGAGTATGTTGGTGCTACAGAGGCTAGTAAAGAAATGATTTGGTTACAAAGGTTATTGGATGAATTGGGTAAGAAGAAGGAGTTGGGCAGGTTATACAGTGACAGCTAGAGTGCCATACATCTTGCAAAGAACTCTGCAGTTCATTCCAAGACTAAACATATACAACTCAAATACCATTTCATATGGTCAGCATTGGAAGATGGACAGTTGAAGCTGGAAAAGATACACACCTGCCAGAATCCTGAAGATATGTTAACAAAAGTTCTAACCAGGGAGAAACTGAGAAAATGCTCAGTTTCAATTGGTCTTCAAGTATGATGAAGAAGATGATAAATAGCCAGGTCCAAAGTGGAGCCATTGTCTATAAAATGAAGGAGCAGTGGAGTTGCTATAATCAATCTCCAAGTGGGAGATTGTTGGGTGTGGAGCCTGATTATCTTCTGTATTCAAAGGTTTTAACTAGATGTATACCCCAGGAAGACTGTACACCCCTCCACATGGGGGGGTGCGGGGGGACTTGTCCCCCCCGCGGGGGTCCGGGGGGGCTAATCCCTCTCGGCTAGAGGGTTTGGGGGCCAGCAGTTCCCCAGAGGGGGTTCAGGGGCAGCGCCCTTGAAGCTAAAACTAGATGTAAAATTGCCTTGTAAAAGTCTAGTAATTTCTAGTCAGTCTGGGTTGTTCATTAGGTGGATGATCTGACGGTAGAAGTTATTTTTAATTTAGGGTTTTTTGCTCTAAAAGGCAACCCCCTCAGTATATATGAGGGAATTGTATTGCGTCTATGTATTCTGAGTGAGGAAGAGAGAGGAGACTGAGAGCGAAGAGGGTGTCACAGCAGATCTGCTATAAGTTGCATCTCTTCAGTTTGCTGGATAATAATAAAAGGAAGGATTGGCTATTTCTCCGTGGACGTAGCCCAAACTGGGTGAACCACGTATATATGTGTCTCTCTTGTTTTATGCATTTTCTGTGTTTATATTTCTGCAATATTTTATGTGTTCCATTATTCTGTAATATATAATTTTCTAACAGAGAGGTGTTATGGGTAGATGTTAAGCGTAAATGTTTAACATTTAACATTTAACAAATTTAATCTAATATAAATGTGAGTCAGATGTTATGGTATATGTTAAGGGTAAATGTTTAGCATTTAGCATTTAACAAATTTAATCTAATATCAATGCGAGTCTAGTATTGGCGTAGATGTCTAAGTGTAAATGTTTAAAATTTAATATAAACATTTAAAATTTATACGTCAGCTAAATTAAAAAAAATAAAACATTAAATGTAATAAACAAAAAGTGAAAGCTAGTTTGGGGTAGCTCAATAGGCAATGGTCCTATAAATGAAGTCTCACCAGAAGTCTTGGGTTCAAATCTTGTGTTATCCCCCAGGGAAGAAGTTGGACATGACAAAGATGTAATCCTACCAAGGTTGCAAAAAAAATAAACAAAAAGTTAAAAGAAATATAAAGTTGGATACTTAAAGTTAATACATTCTTTAAGTAAATAAAGTAATATTTATAATAATATGACATGATTCTTAACCATGGATATTCACCTCCACTTTTTTGTGAACTTATTAACATTTAAATAGTATTTGTTACAATACCATGACTTATCAATACCACATGCCCAAAAAACATAACTTAATATTTTACAACCAATTGAATTTTTTTAATTTAGATACTTTCTTAAACACAATATAATGGGGGGGGGAGGGGGGGGGGAGATATGGGGGAACAGAAAGAGAGGGAGGTGGGAGAGAGAGGAAGGGAGAGAAAGAAGGATAGAGGGAGAGAGATAGATATGGAGTTTGAGAGGGAGAGAGAGGGAGGAAAGAATAAATACATAGAGAGATCGAGGTTGAGAGAGAGAGGGAGTAATAAGGGAGAGATGGGGAGAGAGGAGAGGAGGGAAGAGAGAGAGAGAGAGAGACACAAAGATGAAGGGGAGAGAGAAGAGGAGAGAGGGAGTGAAATAATGAAAAAGTGAGAGGGATGGTGGAGAGGGAGAGCGATGAGTGGGTGAGAGATAAAGGGAGGTGGGAGAGAGAAGGAGACAGAGAGAGATGGAGCTGAAAGGGGGAGAGAGGGAGGGAAGAAGAAAGACATAGAGGGAGAAAGGTGGAGAGAGAGGGAGTGAAAGGGAAGAGATGGAGAGACAGTGAGGGAGAGAGGAGAGTGGAAGGAAAGAGAGAGAGGAGAGGGGGGGAGAGAGGGAGAGAGGGGAAGAGAGAGAGACAGAGGGAGAGGAAGAGGGAGAGGAAGAGGGAGGGATAGAGAGATAGATATAAAAAGAGTGTGTGTATGTTTGGGGGTGAGATAGAGAGAGGGAAAAAGAAAAAGACACATGGATACAAATATAGATATTACATAGTATTATATAATCATCCTTGATCCATCCTAACCCGAAATCTATCAAGCGCTGATAGGGATAAAATTTCTCTAGGTGCAAACTTTAACAATGTAAACTTTGAAACGGGAACTACAAACTCAAAACAAGAACTCTGGCAAAAAAACCCCGAAAAAACGTCAAAAACACTGCTAAAAATGAAAAGTGTGTATACTAGAACGATGATTTTTGTTTTTTAGGGTCAATTTTGAACATGTTTTAAAAATGGCAGTGAAAACAAAATTTTCATGCAAAATACAGCTTGAAAATGAAAAAATGATGATACTGGAACAATGATTTTTTTTTTAGGGTCAATCTTCAAAATTTTAAAAAAATACTAGTAAAACCAAATTTTTATGTGCCAAACAAAGTTGTTTATGAGGAAAAAAACACATTAATGTTTTTGGTAGAATATCATTTTTCTTTCCTAAGTATAAATTCAACATGTTCTCAACCATACCATGCTAGATACAAAAGAAATTGAAATTTTTTCAACTATAAAATTAAAAAGCCATGACATTATGAACAAATTACATCACTAAATGAATTCAAAAGTCATTATTTATATATTGAATAAAACATACATTATATCTCTAATTTAATATTGCATTGTAGATATTTTAAGCAATAAAAATTATCATAATTAAGACATATAATCCAACAACATAAAAATGCCTCATAACTTCTCATTTAACACCATATGGAAATCATAAATTTTATTTCAAGATATGATGCATACATCAGCTATATAAACTGTCTTAAACAATTATTCAAAATCACTCATATTTTCTTGCACACCATCAAAATTCACATCTTCAGATGAGTGACTGGATGTTGACGAAGATGTTCCATATTCTTCTCTTTCATTAACTAGTGCCCCATCTGAGTCCACATGCATGCCCATTGCTTCAGGTTTCAAAATTCTTCTAGATCTACAACTGGTTTCAGCAGACTCCCATCTCAACAATATTCCTTCTGGTAACAACCTTTTCAGAATCTCTATCGTCTTGAAGCGAAGAGTTCCTCTCTTTGTTAAATTGAAGTCATAAACAAGTATGTCAACATCCTCCAATTTTAATATGTCTGCGTGGTGGCGATTTATATTTGTACCCTTTATTTTTTCTCTTTCTGCCATTTTTTTTGTCAACTACCATCTCTGGCTTATACACACCATTGAATGGGTGTGTATTTGTGGCATACCAATGTATTTCAATACTTGTAACATCATCATTTTCTGTAAATAACTTTATAACTTTAGCAACCCAGAATGGATAGCCATTGGGATCTCCATCTGCTAGCAGTGTGATCATGCAACCCTCCTTAACATCTTGTACTAAACCCCTGTAAAGGTCTTCCATGGCTTCACATTATGCATGAGATCTTTTGGAACCAATATACATCTCTCTTTCCTCTGCCTGTGAAGAATTAATAATACCTTGAGGTTGTTGTTGTTTAATAATGTTTATTTCCTCATGTTCATTCGACACATTTTGTGGCCAAATAAATGGATTTTTCAAAGGTATATCTTCATTTGTTGTTGTTAAAATGATATCACTTTGATCATTGAAAAATGACTCCCACCAAATTAAATCAGCAATGTCAAAGTACTCATATGTATATCTAATACATTTTTTAATTTCTTCTAGGAAATCAGAATAATTTATATCTCTATTTTGTCTGCGTGCATTATGAACTTCACCAACTGATTGTAATAACAATATTTTTGATGCAAATATTGGATGATCTGGAATGAACTTCAAAAATTGCAAACCCGATGACGGTGCCCATTCTACAGTGGTTGAATACTTCTTGCCCCATATTAATGCTTTCCCATCAATTTTTTTGATACGAAATTGATGTTGGAAGCTAATTTTATTAAGTTGTTCAATGCATTTCCCCTCACCATATGATCCCAGAATAAACCTTCGCATGTCAACAGTTTCTTCCAACACATCAAAAGTAGGCTTTGGAATGTATGATTTCTTAATACATTCAATTAGTGATGGCAAGCTCCCAACTTCCTTCCTCCTCAATGTGACTGAAAAAAAACTGAACATATGATCAATATGGTCATGAGTGTGCCCAAAAAGAAGGAAACCAACCTTTACCTTTTGAAAAATTCTCAATTCAACAAGCATGTTTAGATATCCAAAAACAACCTGATTTTTGTTTTCACAGCAAGTGTTGTCCAATTGTAGATATAAAACTTCAGGAAGATTAGACCAATGATAAAGCACATCATGAATTATGGTTATGGTCAGATTTGCATCATTATGAATATTTGGAGCTGTGAAGTACACCCTTGGCAACATTTTCCCATTGAAGACCATACAACCGACCAAGTAAAACTAAATAAAATTTTCCTCCTGTAAATTTTTGGGTGTGTGAACAAAATGTGGTAAAAGTGTTTTCTTCTGGTCCATACCATCAATTATCAAACCCAAATATTTATTCAGATTATCATAACACTTCTTTTGATGCTTTTACAACTTCTTCCTTTCGTTTGTTTGTTGTTCGCGATGCTCCTGAAGTTCTTTGACAATTGAATCTACACAACATAAAAGAAAGTAATTAAGAAATATGTTTTCATAGTTGATGACTATACAATTTTAAAAGTTAAAGTTATGAATGCTTACCTCTTTCTAACCCTTCACATTTGTCCCTTTTTGATTTAAGAGAAGCACATGTACTACAAATACCCATCCTCATCTTATTAGGAATACGCACATTGTTGAATTATTTCTTCCATACCTTCACAGAATATTGATATGTAATAAACCAGCCATGTCCCTCAGCACCTTCTGCATATTCTTTGTATAAGTTTTAGATTTCTCGTCTTGAAAAATCATCTGGAATATGTATTGTCTCTCTATATGGCATACCCTCTCCATGCTTTGAAAAGAAATATTTCATCCATGACATTGCAGTATTTGATAATGGCCCAAACTTTCTTTTATGACGTACTTTTGAATAAAATGTGGGATCCTTTCCCAAATTTTCTTGAATTTTCGAGAGACGAAAATTCCCAGTTGAATGAAAGATTTTGAAAGCTTTTCTACAGATAAATAAAGTCCTAATATGATAATCATAACCTGACAATGTAGATTGCATGCACCCAACTAAATATGAAGTTTGCATGCTTTTATTCATTGACAAATATCTCTTCCTACACTCTAATGCAAATTTGAAATCCATATGTTTCAAGCAATCTTTTTGGCAACATTCACTTGAAATGAGAGCGCTGATAGAACTTCTTCTCATCAGATATTCTGCTCTACCCCTTCTATAACTAGAACAACTTGCATTGATACAAAAAGGTTTGCTCCTACTCCTTGATACAATATTTATTGGCAACATCTCCATCATTGGATCATCATTTGTATAAGGATTTTCATCATCATTAAGAGGAAAGTTATCCACACTATGATTAATTGTGTTTTTCAAATATTGACTTGGAGGATATTCTTCATCTTCCCCTTCTTCAGTGCTACTGTCATAGTCCTTAGAATTCATACTGAACGGAAAATTTGACTCGATGTTTAATGTATATTCTACCTCATGTGCATTTTCAGTGCAGCTCTCATAGTCCATAGAATTAGGACTACGTCGAAAATGTGACAGTTTACTTATTGAAGAGGCTACGTCCTGTCCTTTGTCATTGCTACCTTTATACTCATTAGAATTAGGACTAAGTGCATCATCCTGTCCTTCATCACTGCTGCTCTCATAGTCCTTAGAATTAGGACTAAGAGGACACTATGACACTCCATTCTTTTGAAATTCATCATCATGCTCTTCATCACTGTTGCTCTCATAGTCCTTAGAATTAGGACTAAGTGGACACTGTGACACTCCAATCTTTTGAAATTCATCATCCCGCTCTTCATCACTGCTGCTCTCATAGTCCTTAGAATTAGGACTAACTGGACACCGTGACACTCCATACTTTTGAAATTCATCATCATGCTCTTCATCACTACTGCTGTCATAGTCCTTAGAATTACGACTAAGTCAACACTTTGACACTCCATTCTTTTGAAATTCGTTATCACACTCTTCATCACTACTACTCTCATAGTCCTTAGAATTAGGACTAAGTGGACACCGTGACACTCCATTCTTTTGAAATTCGCCATCATGCTCTTCAACCCTGATGCTCTCATAGTCCTGAGAATTAGGGCTAAGTGGACACCATGACACTCCATTCTTTTGAACTTCACCATCATGCTCTTCATCACTGTTGCTCTCATAGTCCTCAGAATTAGGACTAAATGGACACCATGACATTCCATTCTTTTGAAATTCGCCATTATGCTCTTCAACACTGTTGCTCTCATAGTCCTCAGAATTAGGACTAAGTGGACATGGTGACACTCCATTCTTTTGAACTTCACCATCATGCTCTTCATCAATGTTGCTCTCATAGTCCTTAGAATTAGGACTAAGTGGAGATCGTGACACTCCATTCTTTTGAACTTCACCATCATGTTCTTCATCATTGTTGCTCTCATAGTCCTTAGAATTAAGACTAAGTGGACACCGTGACACTCCATTCTTTTGAAATTTGTCATCAAGTTGATCATCACTGCTGCTTTCATAGTCCTTAGAATTATGACTAAGTGGAATATGTGACTCTTTATTTATTTGAAATTCTCCATCCCCTCTTTCATCAGTGCTGCTCTCATAGTCCTTAGGATCAGGACTAAGTTGAAGAATTGACTTTCTATTCATAGTGGAAGAATTCCCGCTATATTCATCAATATGAATAGAGTTGTTACGCAATGAAGATATTGATGGTGTATAAATCGAAACTTCGCTATCAGGACAATCCATCCCTTTTAAATAGAAGATGTTGAATGATACGAATGGAGAGTCTCTTAAAGATATTATATAGCTTAAAGAATGAAATTTTCCCTCCAAAAAGTTAGATTTATTTCCTTTCATAATTTTATTCTACAATTTATTGAAAAATGTAAACTAAATTTTTTTATGAAATAAATCATTAAAGTTAAAATTGTAAACTACAACTTCTACATTAATTATTTTAATAGTTAAAGTATATAATATTTACTAAACAATTGAATGTTCTTTTTAATTTTTATAATACATTCTAAAACAAATTAATCCCACATTCACCCCGTTGTAAAACAATTCTATAATATTCGCTTTATCATATTTTCCTTCGTCGCCATAAAAAAATTAACATGTTAAATTTTTTTAAAACAAATTATTCCACATTAACCATACGGTAAAACATCTCCGTAATTTCACCTATAAACGAAATTCCATTATCACTATCACTCACATCACATCAAGGTTTTCTGGAGTTCGTTGAAAGACTTATGAATTTGTAGAGCAGCTACATTGCTATCAACAACATATTCAATGAAGAATTCTCGCAATTGAAAGGTAAGTTAAATTTTTTTCCTTGAAAATTTTCATATTAAACTAGTTTAATGAATTAGGTTTTTTTTTAAATAATACTTTTTCTGAGCCAAATTAACCAATACGTCCGTCATGAGCATGGTGGGCCCGACAAAACTCATGATGGCAGCCCACCCCGTGGCACCTCGGTGGCCCACCCAGGGTGGCGCAGGGTGGGCGGAGAGGGCGGGCAAGGCTGTGGCGCCCAGGGTGGTGCAGGGTGGGCGGAGAGGGCGGGCGGGATTGTGGCGCCCAGGGTGGGCGGAGAGGGCGGGCGGGGCTGCGGCACCCACCCCGGCGGCCCGCCCACCCCCCACGGGGGTTGGGCGATTCTCAGAATTTCCCAACCCACACGGTAGGCCGGTGGGCCGCTGCAGCTCTACCCGCCCCAACACCCCCTCTCAGCCTACCCGCTCCCCCACCCTCACACACCGCCCCCCGACACACCCCCCACCCACTCTCTCCCTCAGCGCGCACCCCACCCCACATACCCCCTGCCCCACACTACCCACCGCACCTACTTCCCCAATCCCTCATGCCCAACCCACCCCCTCATAGACTAGCCTGCCCCCTTTCCCCCCTACCCTCACACACCGCCCTTTCCCACACCCCCTACCCCAGGCGCCCCCTCCCCCACACGTCACACCCCACCCGCACCCCCCTATGCCCCTCACCCCATCTGCCTGGCCACCCCAGCCGCCACATCGCCCACACCCCACCCAACCTTACCCCACTCGCCCCGCCCCCCACACTCCCCACTCGCCCCGCCCCCCACACTCTCCACTGCGCCCGCCTCCCCACCCCCTCACGCCCCACCTGCCCCCTCACACACCACCCCGCCGCACCTCCCACCCCGTCCTACCTCCTACCCCACCCGCGCCCCCAACCCCTCACACCCCACCCGCCCACCTCCACCACCCGCCTTCCCCACCCACCCTCACACTCCCCCGTCACCCAGACGCCCACCCCCTCCTGCGCGCCCTCACACCCTGCTCACTCTCTCATACGCGTGCCCCACCTGTCCACCCCGCCCTCAGCCACCCTCTCACCCGACCACCCTACCCCTCCCCCTCCCGTCCACCCCTTCCTGCCCTTGCCCGCCCGCCCCACCTGCCCTTGCCTGCCTGCCCGCCCCACTCCTTTTCCTAACCCCTCACACCTGCCTAACCCCTGCCGCCCACCCTCACACCTCGTCCACCCTTCTGCCCCTGCCCTCACCCACCCACGCTGCCCCTGCCCTCACCCAACCTCCCTCGCCCGCACAACCCCTGCTCACCCAACCCACCCTGCGCCACCTCGGCAGCCTGTCCGGCTGGCCGCGCAGTGGTTGGGTGATTCCGGGAATTGCCCAACCATCGCACGGCCACGAGGGTGCAGCCCCACCCCGCGCCACCTTAGCAGCCCGCCCACCGGCAACGGGGGTTGGGCGATTCCGGACCGTTGGGGTGGTGCGGGGTGCACTAATTGCCCAACCCTTGTGCGGGCGGGTGGGTCGCCAGGGTGGTGCGGGGTGGGTGTCGCAGCCCCATTAGCTCGCCCGACCACCCTGCCCGCCGACCGCCCAACTCGCCCGCCCGCGCGCCCTCTTGCCTGCCCCTCCCTCGCCCACCCGCGCCGCTCGCCTCAGCCTGCGCCGCTCGCCTCAGCCCGCCTCGCCCCGTCTGCCCTCACCTGGCCGCCCTTACCTGCCCCGCCTGCCCAACCGTCCCTACCCGCACCAGCTACCTACCCACCCGCCCTCACCCACCATCCCCGTCTGCCCTCACTCACCCCTGCCTGCCCCACCCACCCCTCTCGCCCTCCCCGCCCTCACTGGCCCCTCCCGCTTGCCCACCCCGCCCAACCTCACCCGCCCTGCCTGCTCGCCCGCTTGCTTGCCCACCCTCACTCACCCACCTCGCTCGCCCTCACCCGCCCCGCCTGCCCTCGCTCACCCCCCGATCCTGCCCACCATCACCCACCCCGTTTGCCCAGCTCACCCTCACCCGCCTGCCCTCACCCACGCACCCCGCCCGCCCTTCCTGCTCTCACTCGCCTGGCCCGCCCTCTCGCCCTAACTAGCCCTGCCCTCCCTCATCCACCCGCCCGCGCCTGCCCTCGCTCGTCCTCCTGCCCGCCCACCTTGCCAGCCTACCCAGCTTGCACTCCCTCACCCGCCCTCCCGTCCGCCCACCCACCCGCCTGCCCATCGGGGGTGGTTGGGCAATTCTGAGAATCGCCTAGCCACCCTCGAGGGGCGGGCGGGCCGCCTAGGTGGTGTGGTGTGGAGCTGCTGCAACCCCATCCTACGCCACCATGGCGGCCTGCCCGTCCGCCTGCAGAGGTTGCACGATTCTCAAAATCGCCCACCACTCCATGGATAGATGGGGTGGTGTCAGTGTGCTTCTATCTTTTCTTAGTGTTAATATTTTTTTAATTCCAATTATCTGATTATACAAATAAAAAATTTATGATATATTTTCGTTGTTAATTTAAGTTAATATGTTTTCGTTACTTACTGATTTATATGTTTCTATTTTTAAAATGGCATCAAAGAAGATTTATTTGAATCTTTCTGGACCAAAGATTCTTAAAGGTGCAGCTTCAAAAAACATTGGTGAACGAACTCCACCTCAGCTCATGGCTACAAATTTTTCAAGTGCCTCAAATGATAAGAAGATGATTTCAGACTAGAAGAATTCAAAAGAGGTGAAATTTCCATTAAGAATCTGGTATGTGAAAGAAAGAAAAAGCCAAAATGTGAATATATATCTATATATTGATATACCGAATGATAATGGAATTTATGAGGTGATGAGAAGAGTCATAGATATGTGTTCGGTACCGGACACTGAATTCGTTTACATACTTACAAAAACTCCCAAATCACATGAAATGATTAAATACCGACTATCATATTCATTGTATGGCACGAGATAGGTATCTACAAAGTTGTGTAAACAAATCTTAAATGAGATGAAACAAAACATCGTAAGTATTGTTATATATATTTGTATTTTGCGTTCTTGAAAGTGTCTCGCCATATTTTTTTAACTTTGTTTTTATTGACATATGATATTTTGTTTGGCAGAATTTTGTTGAAAGTTGTTCAATTAGGTTGGAAGGCATTCATTTCATAGAGCATGACATCATGAAAGTTGTCAACAGTTTTTCCTCAGTGTCAGAAGAAGATATGGAAAACAAGCAAAATGTAATAATTGATGATGCTACAAAACTACATCCAAAGGATCAGAAAAAAAGGCCTCTAGTGTATAAATCTAGCAAAGGTAGGCAAGTTACTTTTGAGGACGATGAAGTTGAGACTGAAAGTGAATCATATGTTGTCGTTACTAAAGATAACATTGGAATTGAGAAGAGTCGTAAAAGACCAAAAGTAACAATGCCCAAGAATAAATCTGTTGAGAATGTTATGACGAAGAAAAGTAAAGTTGAAGATTTTGAAGTAGTCATTACCAACAGTCAAGAACCTAGTGAAACTTCAAAAGAAAGCAGAGAAATCATTACACCAGGAGCTGATTTAGAGGATGTCATTATCAAAACAAAACAAAATGACATTTGAAAGAATTTGACAAAGAAAAGCTTAATTGATGATGGTCGTACATTTCAGCTTAATGTCAGACAAACCTATAAGGCAAGTGAAGGACAATGTCAATATCAAGTCAGAAAGCCACATCATCTGCATGTTCACAACTTGAAGACATTGATGAGGTACAATCCATATGCTCATGTGGTTAGTTATGTGCTTCTTGTTGATCCACTTCAAGTTCCCAACAAAGAAGCATTTGATAAGTCAAAATGTTTTGAATACAATTATTATGTGCTTGGGGGGAACCATTCTGTAGAAGCTCAAAGACAATTGATGGAGGAATATCCTAATAATCCACGTTTTGAAACAATGAAATGTATCATTTATGTTGGTTTATCAGATACAGAAGCAAAGTTAGTGGCATGGGATCATAATTCAAATAACGAATATAGTATGTCTATGACTTTCATCTAAAGGGTTATATTTATTTATAATGAATTTCAAGAAAATGTGGTGGGAATAGGATAAACGTTACTGCAGATTTCCGAAAGGAATGTTGTATGGAAATAGGCTATCAAATTGAAGAGAAAACCAATTCAAAAGGTGGAAAAGGAAAGAAAATTAGTGATTTATTCAGAGGCATTGATAACATTTTCCAATTGGCATTTAGAACCGGAGATGTTTGGAAGTTTATTGATGAGATTTTTAGCATGTGGGAAAACATTGGCATTAAAACCCAGAAGGTCAAAAAGTCTAAGCCATTGATATGTAGCATCAGTAAATCAACTCTTGAAATGAAATAGATTCTAGACGATATGACTATCACACCTTGGAGAGCAATGCAAGGAGTAAAAAATGAAAAAATTGTCAAAACAATATTATCTCGTGTGAGGTCAGGGGAATTATCATCGGAGGAAATGTTTGAAGAATTTCAAAAGTAAGTTTGTTGAATTATTTTTATTTATTTCTATATTATAATTCTCTTTTAATTAAAACATGTTGTTCTTGGTAGTATTTGTTATACATCTCATTATATTAACTTCTTGTTACTTTATCTATGCAGTCACAAAGTTTACATGAAAATTCAAGAACAAATGGTTAGATTGTTGAATGAAGATAGTTGGGATGATGTTGTATGCAACTATCTAGATTCAAGTTCTACATCAACATTAAAAGCTTTTTATCTTGCATTTACAAAGGTATTTTGATTTATACATTCATTTTTATCCATCTGTGTACTATTTTTAATTTATAACTTACACCTATATTTGTTTATTTTATAAAAGATGAAGAAAGATGATAATGGAGCACCAGATAGTTTCAAAACCTTTATTGAAAAAATAAAGATCGAAAGACTGAGGAAGCAACGTATTAAGAATATTGAACTTGATCCAACTCTTACTCATTTCATTTGGAATGGGCTAGACACTATTCAATATCAAGTAATACAAGGCGACTGTGAAAACATTGCTAAACTCATACCTAAAAGGAATTATGCCCTAGTTATTGCAGATATTCCCCATGGTTTCAATATTTCAAACATTGACTATGATAGTGACCCTTATACTTATCAAGCTCTTAGTAAACTGGTTGCGGGATTTGTAGAAGTCACGCCATCACCATTATGGAGATTTGTGACATTTCATTTAGACACACAATTGGCAATGATATTGTCAAGCTTCAAGGGGAAAAAAATTCAAGGATACAGCTTACATGGCAAGACGTTTAAAATTTATATTTGATCAACGTTTAAAAATTCATTTATGTACAAGTTAATTAAACTTTTACTATTTCATGTTACAAGCAAAAGTCAAATCTTCTTAACCGTGAAGATCAACAATTTATAAATGATTTTAAGTTCATTCATATTGATAGTTGGACAAAAGATGATAGCTATATGTCTATGATTTTTAATTGGGTAGACGGAAAGAGTCATAGCCAAACACTGACTTATGATGCTGTTGTGAGAAAACTAACATATAAAGAAAAAGAAGCAAAAGGAGAGATAGTTAACATCTATCAAAAACCATAGTTATTGATTAACTATCTTATAGCCATATGTTTAAATGAAGAAGATTGGGTTCTAGATTTATTTTCTGGCTCAGGTAAGTTTTATTATATAGAATTGAATTTCAATATGTTATTTTTTAATTAATATGTCATTGTACTAATTTACTTCATTATTTTTTTGTGTTTGATAATTAGGTACAACACTAGCATGTTTCCTTCAAAAAAGAAGAAATTTCGTTGCAATTGAAAAAGATCCAATACAGCGCAATTTCATTTAGCAAAGAATTAATGCTTTTCAATTTATTCGAGATGCAATGTAAGAAATTGGGTTGAAGAAAGGGGATTTTAGTAAATCACGTGTGGCAAAAAAGGCAAAGGAACCCCAACCACCATTACATGGAATGTTTAGAAAGACATACATTGGGAGATTCGCAGACATCAAAGATCCATTAAAAGAGGAAAATGAGCAAAAAGAAATAGAAAATATTGTGGAAGAAGACAATGATGAAACTCTAGAGGACGAAGAGTTTGGATTACGTGACATTGTTGATTAAATTTAAGTTATGCTTGGAAATCAAGCTCGTTTTTTTGTAACTATTAAGTAGTTATACTTGTAATGTTTTGACTTTAACATTTTATGAGAAGAATAAACACTCAATTAAGGTTGTTATGCGTTCAATATTTGTAATATGTGATTTTCACATTAATTTTTAAGTTATTATTATTTTTTGAAAAAAATTATTATTATTGTTTTTTTGAAATGAAATTCATTAAAAAAAACCTATTATTTAACCATTTTTTGTTAAAATTTTCGTATAAAAATTGTGAATTTGATATGTCAATTCTAGCAAAAAATTATCAAAACGTGTAGTTTTTTAGTTATATTTATGTTAAAAATGGTTATTTTTATGCCAATTGTTTAAAAATATTGTTTTTTAAAAGCAATTATTTCATGTGGATTGAAAAATTAATTAAAGATGTATAAATATGTAGAATATTGAAAATTCAAAATATTGACCTTTAATTTAAAAATGCAAAACAATAAAAACCTCACTACAAAAAAATTAAAATTAAAATAAAAACAAGAAAATATGAAGAAAACAACCACTTCAAAAATTATTAAATTTACAAAATAATTATTTACATTTCATACATTAGAAAATAAAAAATAAATAAATAAAAAGCCTTTTAAAAAAAGGGTCTGATGTAGAATTACCACATTTTTAAATCAGCATCAAAAACACGACCATTCTAAAATGCAATGTACGTAAAAAAAATTATAGTGCCAAAAACTATGCTCTAAAAAACACGTGTGCTCTGCATCACCACTTTTCAAAATCGGATCACTTTTTTGCTATCTCTACAAAACGGGTAACAGTATGAGTTCCCGTTTCAAAGTTTACATTGTTCTTTTTTTTAGTGCAAAAGTTGACGAAAGGTTTACATTCGAGAGAATTGATCCTTCTCGGCTCTTGATAGATCTACGATTAAGATGGATTTAAGTTGGTAATTATATAATAGTTTTAAAAGTAGTAAAAAGATAAAATAGATTTGATTAAGTTGTATTTATAAAAATTGAAAATGTAAAATGCATAGCTTAATAAAAAATTAATATTGTAAGTAAAAATCAAATAGAAATAGAATTTTACACTTGTGAATATGATAATTTTTTAATTAAATTGAAAAGTAAGAAAGGCATGACAAATTTTGAGTAAATTTCAATTCTCCATCTTAATTATTATTAAAAATTCATTGATATGCAGTAAAACTTAAATTCCTATTACCCATTTAAATTATTAATAATTAATTTGAACTAACCTACCACCCATTTAAATTATTAATGATTAATTTGAATTAAATCAAAATTTCAGAAATACTGTTCTAAAATAAACATATACATTGAAATTCAAATCGCTACTATCCACTTAATAAATACTAATAATTAAATTAGATTAGATTAAAATTTTAGAAATCCTATTACAAAATAAACAAGTCGTAAATATTTAAATGATCTATTTTTAACCAGTTGAAGCAAATATAAATATGCTCCATCAAAATTTTGAAGTTTAGTTACTCTACCAAACATCTTTATGCCGGTTATAGATTCCAGAAATATCTTATATCTTTATGCCTGTTATAGATTCTAGAAATATCTTATAATCCAATGGATAGTAGAGAAGTTAATTGTAATGTCTCCAAATTCTTACAATCAAATTAAATAAGTTCAACAACACACACTGTCATAATTGTACAAGTGGAATGGAACCAAGTCCTTCCCGGATGGTTTCCTATCTTGAAGGGGACGTTAATAAGATTCGCTTCTTTGACTTTGTATGCTTTGGGAATTATTTAAAAATAAAATGTTGTAGCTAGAAGGGTTTGGGTGTCTCACCGTTCAACCAACCTGGCCCTTCTGCATGTGCATGTAGTAAAGAAGAAAACTCCTCGGATTTGACACTGTAATGCAAGGCACTGACACGGGTGGTAGCTGGCACTAGATTCGCAGTTCTCATGTGCCTACCTAGATGGTCAATGTTATCATTTCTAGAACATGTGCAAATTATATGAAGGTTTAGCCTTTGGTTGTGTATGAAATTTCCACCCATTTGTGAGAAACTACAAGAAGGCTGGAAAAGTAAGAGGAGACCAGGAAATGACGAAATTTCTATAATAGTTTGTCAATGAAAGGATTGTCTACCCATTTCCAATATTAGTTACAAAGCCTATGCAATTCATGAGTGGGAAATTTCATAAATATTTTGACACTTCAGATGTGATAACTAAAGGCACAAGACTTTGAAAATTCAAAGAATTGTGTGTAATCCTCTTATAATCTCTAAAAATCACCGATCACATGCTTTTTAATCGCTAGTTACTCTTATAATTTCTAAACTTCAGTCCACAAATGGATATTCATAGAGGAATTAAAAAATCAACTTGAACTCCAAAAAAATAAATAATACACTACTTTAAAATGACTATTCAGATAAAGAATGGAAGTAAATATTTAGCCAAGAGAATGCAAAGAGTATCAAACATGCCTTTTGTTGAAAAAATAGGGCTTTTCCATAGTGTCTTTAGTGTGCTCGTCTTAAAGGCATGGAAATAAATAGAGAACTTGTCCTAGTGCCATCTATAAAACAATAATACTCGCCATAAAAAAATGAAAAACTCAGTGTTAAGAATCGGCTATAAAGGATTTCGGTTGTTGGAAATGTAAAGGAGGAAAGATACAAATTAAAACAAAAATTCATACACACAAAACACATGAACGGCTCCTCTTCAATTGACCACACAAATTTGGCTTGATTACAATAAACCCAATGAGGGGTATTTATACTTTTTTAACTTTTGACTCAATTAATTCTGAACATGAAAACACTTACTAAATTTGATCTTTTCAAATATAAGATTGAACTCGAACTAATACTCACTTGATTCAAATTAACTCACACTAAAACCAGTTGACTCAAAATCTAAATTTGGACTACTCCGCATGTGGGAGTAATTATCTATTTTTAAAAATCCCCCTTATTTACAACTGCTAAACTAAGACATGACTGATGAAAACTCAAACATGTTTGTTGGTCTAAGTTTTAGCTACACTTACAACACCTAAATTTCCTCTATGAAGCTCAAATACTTCTTTTGTTAATGGCTTAGTGAATATATCGGCCAATTAATCACTCGATTTACAAGGCTTTAAATAAACTTCTCCATAGCTCTAAAGATCCCTAATAAAAAGATATCTTATATCAATATGTATTCTCTTTTGATGAAACACACTATGCTTGGATAATGCAATGGCTAAGGTGTTGCCACAATAAATCGTGGTTGATCCTTCTTGTTTCTGCTTAAGTCCATCCAAAACTCTTGGTAACCATACTTCTTGACATGTTGCTACATATTTTGCTTCCACTAATGAAAGTGTCACAATAGGCCACTTCTTAGATGTCCATGATATCACACTTGAACCAAAATGAAACACATAACTAGAAGTGATTTTCCTATCATCCAAACTTGCTGCAAAATCACTATCAATGTATCCAACAAAATCTCTCTTCTTTGTGCTTGCATAAAATATGCCACAATCTATAGTTCTTGCTATGCATCTCAAAATCCTTTTGACAAATTTCTAATGTGAGTATTTTGGAGACCCAATAAATATATAAATAAAACTAACTCCATGCATAATATTTGGTCTAGTAGTTGTGAGATACACAAGGTTGCTAACCAATCGTCTGAAAAGAGTTGGGTTGACATCTGATCCTTCATCATCCTTAACTTTGTACTTGTCACTATTGGTGCAAGAGCATGTTTACAATTTTTCATTTTGAATCTTTTCAACAATTCTTTAGTATTTATTTTGACAAATAATAATCTCTTTCTGTGATTGCTCAACTTCTATGCCAAGAAAATATTTTATAACACCAAATATTTTTCATTTCAAATTCTTTCTTCATTGTTGCTTTAAACTCGTCTAGTTCAAGATTACCAGTATAAATCATATCATCCCCATACAAACAAACAATCAAAATTTGGCCATACTCATTTACCTTTGTGTACAAATTTGGTTCAATGCTGCTTATGCAAAATACATTCTTGATCATGTAACTTCCAATGCTAATAGACTAGGTTCTTGGCGCTTGTTTGAGTCCATAAAGTGTTTTCTTCAATCTGTAAACTTTGTTTTTTTTACCTTCAACTTCATAGTGTGGGGGTTGTTGCACATAGATTTTTCCTTCCAAAATACCATTCAAGAAAGTTGATTACACATCCATCTGATACACTTTCCACTTATTTTGAGTTTTTGTTGTCAAGAGTGCTATTACCATATCCAATCTTGCTACTGGAGCAAGGGTTTCTCCAAAGCCTATCCCTAGTTGCTGCAAGAACCCTTTTACTATAAACCTTGTTTTAAATCTGTCAATTTCTCTTTTTTCATTCAACTTTGTCTTATACACCCATTTCACAACAATGAGATTTTTATCTTTTGGTAAATCAACCAAATCCCAAGTATCATTCTTTTCTATAGATTCTATTTCTTTATATATAACTTGCACCCAATTCTCATCTTTGATAACTTTTTCATAAGATGAAGGTTGAAAAAACAACAACGCAAAATTTGAACTAACATCCAAATCATCAGAAATATTTCAAGCATAATTCTCATTTTTCTCTTACCATTGCTTGATTCATCACCTGATTGATACCTGAGATTAATTTGATTTGTTGATATGTTTGAAGATCCCCTGTTATTTTTGCTTCTCATTTTTTGCAACATCCTCTTCTTCCATGAGTGGTACTCTTGCATCAACGATTTTATCTACACTCCCATTCCATGACTCTTGTTCTTTGAACACAACATCTCTATTGATTATAGTGAGTCTTAGTAATAGGGTTATACAATTTATATGTTTTTTATTGCTCACTATAACCAATAAATATGAAATTTTCACTTTTATCATCTAACTTACCTCTTAGCTCTTTAGTTACATGTGCATAAGCTATACTTCCAAACAATCTGATATTAGACACGCTACAAGGCATACCCGATCATGCTTCTTGTGGAATTCTGTTCAACACACTCTTTGTAATAAATATATTTATCACATAAACAATGCATGCAACTCCTTTCACCAAGTACTCGTTTGACAAGTTTCTTCTTTTCAACTTGCTTCTTTCCATGTTCATAATTGTTTGGTTCTTTCTCTCTACTACACCATTCTGCAACAGTGTGTATTTGTTTGTGAACTGCCTTCTGATTCCATATTGTTTGTAGTATACATGAAATCCCTTCGAATCATATTTTCCACCACGATCTAATCTCAATACCTTGATCTGACGATCACTCTCATTCTCTACTAAGGCTTTGAATTATTTGAACTTTACAAAAGTTTCAGAGTTCTGTGTTAGAAAATAAACCCTCGTCTTTTCGCTGAAATCATCAATACATGTGAGGAAGTAATAATTTTTTTCAATCGATTGTGTCTGTATAGATCCACACGAGTATGTATGAACCAACTCTAGTGGTCTCTTTGCTCTGTATGCAACTCCTTTAAAAAAAAATTCATGGTGTTTTTTTCCCAAGATACAACACTCACAAGCACTAGAGAGTTCTTTGATGGGAGGTAATCTTGTAACCATCTGTTTTTGCTGCAACAATGTTAAACCAGAGAAATGCAAATGTCCAAACATAAAGTGCCATAACCAGTAATCATCAAAACATGCAATTGTAAAAGAACTAACTTGATTTTTGTAATTCATGATGAGAGGGAAGAGTTTGTTCCTCATCATTTGCACCTTTGTTATTAGAATAAATTAAAGAGACAATGAGATTGAGGATATGCAACCTTAGCCTCCTAAGCCTATGAACTTGAGCTCACTGACACCCAAATATTGTACTTGATTTTCCCTTTGAAAATGTGTAGAGATAGACAAAGTGAAAGGGATAAGAATCAGGCCCATGAGATTTTGGAATAACGGCGAAGGGTGCATTGTTAAGGCACTCGATGCGAAAGGTCACTGGTTTCTCCCATAAGTACCAACTTACCAAAAACAAAAAACAAAAATTAAGAGAAAATGGAAGGTTTTGACAACTCGCTCACCATAAATTGCATTGTTTTCATTTCAAATTTAATAATTTTTATTTTTTTTTAACTTTCCATATCTAATTTTTTTTTTTTTAACTTTCCATATCTAAAAAATAATTCTATTTCCTGCCAACAATAACTATTTCAACTTTAAACCTTTCCTATGATAAGGATTGAGAAAAATGAAAGTGGACACACATGAAGGCAAACAAAGTCACAGCACGATCTCTCCTTTTGTTAAGCATATTGACTGCAAACTGTAGAAAAGAGAATAATCGGTTTTCTTTTACGTTACAAATACATAGTGGAGAGTGCATGATGGACAACTACAAACAACCTATATACTTTTCTCTGATAAAACAATAATACAGACCTTGAAAATAGAAAAGCTAGTGTTTAGAATTGCACTTACAAGAATTACCCTATTTTGGCATTGAACGCTAATAGTAGGTAAAAACGAAGAAACATAAAACATGTGGACAGAGTCATCTACCAAGGGACGCTAGTTTTATGAGTCGAGTCCTCAAACTAAAAAGTAGATCAAATTAGGTTTACTCCAATAAAGACAAGGACCAATAATACATTCTTAAAATAATTACTTCAATAATACACTCTTAAAATTGAGGAAGGAGTGTGGAGAATTGCCCTTAAAAGAATCCTCTGGGTTTTCACATCGAACGCTGATAACTGATAAGGACCGAGTCATACAATTTAGAAAATAAAAATAAAAAGTCAACTCAGCCTAATTAGATTGTAAAATGTTAAAGCATTTGGAAATTTGATAAATAAATGATAATCAATTATTTTACGAGCTACTACTATCATAGAATTTCTAACTGTTCATGTCATCTACATTCAAAATAACAATGACTTAACACAAATGAAATTACCAAACCTTAACTGTTAGCATCCTCTAAACAATTGATTATTCATTGTTTCTCACTTGTTGTGGGGGACAACAATCGTCCATGTAAGGAATATAATATTCGTGAAAAGTCATAAGAAAGATGAACATGAATGAAACCAGATACAATGTTGTTGCGTACATCTACCTTCGGTAATAGGGCCGTGCCTACGAAACGTAACACTTAAAAGAAATTGTGAAAAGCAATGGGATTGTGGGTCGATCATGAAGTTGTTACCTGTAGTCATGAATATGCAGTTAAAGCCAATCGTTGGAGGCTTCTGGACAGAATAATATCGCCTGTGGTAGTAGCTTACCTGAAGAAAAGGGCTTATGACAAGTGGTTCGCCGTTCAAGAAACATCTCTAACTTGCAGTGGCTCGGGCTAATTGCAATGCGAACAAATTTTAAAGAAGAAACTTCAACAAAACAAAAAATGCAAATAGTGACCATTAGACTGTGGGACGTACTCTCACTAAGCACGAAAGAAAATATGTTAGCAGATTTCATAAAATTATAGAGCAGAGGACAATGTACATGGAGAATGGGCGTAAAGTACCGTGCATATCTGCAATGCAGAGGTTCCGATGGAAATAATGGTGGCGTGTAAGACCACTTGTTGCATGTCTGTCAGTGTGGAAACAATCAAAAAAAAAAAAACTTGGCTTGTCTTTACCGTAATTACAGACTAACCATTTTAATTGTAGTTCTCTATTTTGATAATACCGCAGTACATATAGTGGATCTTCCTTTTACAACATATAAATGAACAATTCGAGTGGTTCTTTTTTTACAACACATAAATGAACGACTCTTGGATGACACAAATGACAAGACCTTTTTGGTATATACAGGGGTCTAAAAAGTCACATGATGATCAGGGCCTACATAACAATAATAATATAAGGGCAGAAAATTAAAAATTGTGGGTTTCTATGAAGTACAATAATAAAAATATGAGGGATACGCTAGTATTATAGGGACCTAACGAGGGGATCTAGTACATCTATAGCTCCACCCCACAACTCATTTGAGGAATCTAGAGTTACTAAAACTCCACTAACAATTAGTTTAGGGAATCCAAAGCTTATAAGTCCCCACACTCAATAACACCATAGGAATCTATAAGTCTAAGCTTCTCCACCCACTTTGCTCATCAGGAATCTAGAACCTAGTGCCTACACCTATCTCCTACAGGAATCTAGAACACACTAGTAGTTCCACCTTATGGACACCATGGGAATCCATATATTTGGTCTCCACCTGTAATTCAAAAGATCAAGAGTTCAGAGCATCACTATGGCTCCACTTGAAGCACACAGGAGTTGAGAGCGCTTTCTCCACCTGTACTCTTCAACAGTAATTATTTTTTCCTTTTTTTTTTTCAGCCTATCCTTGCATTTTGGCCAACACTCCTCTTCCTGAGGTTCTCTTCTTGTCTCTACAGACCCTATTTTATTTTTAAATCTTTGTCCACCCCCTCGGTGGCTCCCCTTGCTGAACTATTTTTCCCCCAAAATTCTCTATCCCATGGTGTGTTTGACCGAGGTTGTTCTAACATGGTGATGGTGTCAGTGGTCCTGCCTCTTCAACTCCATATACCACCATAATTTTGAGTGTGTCCTTGTGCCTTTTTTCATAGTGACAACCCACGTAGGATGATTAGCATATGCTTATCGTCTCTCCCTTCTTGGCAATGGGTCTCATTCGCAGGCTTTAATGCATGACAATACTACCTATGGGGTTTTTAATTTAGAAAAGTACTTAGGTTGGTTAGATTGTAGGCCACGACTTCTAAATCAATCCTCCCCCTTCTCCTCCACATACTCTGAATCATTATCCCTCTCAAGCCAATCATCATTTCTATTTTTACTATTTATATAAATTTACATTGGTTTTACATGAAGATGCTTGTAACAATATTTACAAAAGGGTGGCAATGGGGTTGCTACATTACTATAATTGTGGGGTTCTCATGAGTTTACGAAGTTGCTACAGAACTAGTCATGTTACCATAGAACACATGTTATTGAATATCCTAGTTCATATCTAAAGGGTGATCTTTTATTATTGATGAAATTGAAAATAATCATATATTATTGAGATTTTTCCTTTGAGCTAATGGTTTGATATTCCAGTGCTTGTAAATATATACCCATGGACCATTACAACTCATGCTATTTTTTTATTGTAAGTGATAGAGATCCCATTTTTTATCCCAAGGCATTGCATTCAAGCCCATTCTTTCCTTGAAGCCATCAACAAACATCAAAATCTTATAATTTAATAGCATGTAAACAATCCATTGAATCAGTCTTATGAAAATAAAGTATGGTACCCATATTGTCCAAATCATTTAATGGCACAACAAATAAAGAATATAAATATGCAAAAGAAATTAATGGGTCATCATCCAAGAGTTGAATCCCACTTCAAATTCATAACTATAGCAACAAATCTAGGCACTTTATCCACTACTATGTATTTGCATGTCTTGGGCAATCAAATTCACCCTAGCTTCCAAGAAATTGATGCATGAAAATGTAGGGATAATTTGTATTTGTGGTTAAAGGCATTTATTTATCCATTAATAAGAAGGTTGTGCTCCCCATTAAGATTGCAACTACTCTAGGGACTTTCAACCAATCATGTAACTGATTTAAGGAGCATTGCTTGAATCTAGGATAGGATTTAGTTACAAATTTGGTTCATTAAATTTAACAAGAAGAATACCATAGACTCTATAAAAAGTGGGATAATCACTTGTATGAGGTGGATCAACATAATAGAAGTTGGACTTGTAGAATAAAATAGTCTTCAAAAATATTTTTTTCCATTCTGTATTTTTCTTAATGTAATTCAAGTTTGGTGCTCTCGCAAATCCCATCATCCTATTTTCTAGAGGGGGCCCACTCTAGAGAATTGGGATTGTGGATCTTTTGGTAGCTATTTTTTTTTTAGATTGTAGGTTTATGTCAATTTTAAAATCTTAACCATTTACTTTCTACAATTTCATTTCGTGTTCAACATTCATGATTTCTATTGTTTAAATTGATAAAAACTGAGTTTATTACCTAAATGGCTCTCCAGGTGAGATACCTGGAGAGTGTATAAACACTCATACACACACTCTATTCAATCAGGAGAACAACCTAGTACATATAGGCTTTCACACTAATAGGATGGTTTCAACCACTCCCTAGATATTAGGATCTGAGATCTAAGATTAGAGTCTCAATCCTATCATCATCATAACAATAATCTAAGTTTAGCTTTCTCCATTAATTCCAACACCCCCCTTAATGGAGAAAGGGCACTGAACAATAACATATGCCTGCTGGTCTAGTCTCAGCTAGGCTTACAATTAAAACATAAAAAAAAACTTGGTAACAGAGTTTTCATCTTAGTCTTCTTGCTTGAGAGTCCATACTTGTTCATCTTGAATCGAGGCTTCATCTTCACTTTCCTCGCCATGAGGTAGTGATGTATCTTCACCTCATTTCTTCCCCAGTGATGGAAAGCTTGAATTCTTATTCTCGCCCTTCTCAAGATTATCCTAGGCTAGATAGGAGAATTTTCCCTTTCACTATTCCCTGTGTCAACCATCTGAACGTTCTCTCCAGCTTTGTCTTCTTCTGCCAAGTCTTTGCAATCAACTTCATGTGGCTTGTCCAATTTATCTTCAACACTTTGTTCCTCTTCACACCCTTCCTGAAGATCAGCTCATGTGTCTTCAATCTCAGGATGTTGCACAACATACTGTGCCTCTTGATTCTCGTGGTCATCAACAGAACCACATTGTTTTTCTGAAATTTCTTCTAACTCGAGCATACTACTCATGCTAATGCCTCCAAATGCCCACATGGGAAAATCATCATCATCAAAATCAAAAATATCTAAAAATATAGACATGTTGCTAAAGTCCAGCTTATCTCACTTTATCTTGCTTCAAGATTTCTTTTCGACTCCACACGGTCCTCTAACGAGCTCCAACAACCTCGTTACCACGTAGGTGAGAAACTTCTCCCTTTGGAAGCTCTTCAACTGTAGAACCTTGTAGACTGTGGATTTTGTGCCACGCAAGTCTTAGTGCCCTCGGCTCTGGCGACAAGCAACAAAACGACCTCTCACACGCTGGAAACACTATCGGTATCTAATTCTGATGTATGTAATTAGAAATAACACATATTTCTAAAAATGGGTTCAAATCAGCGAGAACTTTCGCATTTTTTATTGTGGCATATAATCACTGGTCCAATCTGCAGATTTCATTCACCCCTTAGCTTCTTGTTTTAGCGCAACAAGGATATGGTCGATCACACACAAGAGAGACTGTATGGCTAGTATGACTCTACGCACAATGGAAGATACCTTGAGATCAATGTCGGTATGGCTCTGCACGCAACGATATGGTCAACGTATGAAAGGAGTATTGTAAGGACCTGCGGTCCTTGACACAACCGCCGATGAGAAGTGCGACAGCTCGACTTGGTGAACAAGCAGTTGGATGAAGAAATGCGAGCTCTGACTTAATATGCATGGAGACATATGTTATAAGACACATAAGGAAGGTTGAGCGAGAGTTTATATGGCGTGGGGAAGCATTGGAATACACCCATGGCCGACTTACATGATTGTGGCAACTTAGGAAAAGCTTGTTGGCTGACCAACAATAACCAAAGGCGAACAGACATGTATGTGGGCGTTTGGCAAGTCGGCTTGGGCAGCGTGACTTTCCCAACCATTGGTATAAGTAAATGGTGCGATGAAGGCTTGAAAACATCAATTCGAATGCACTCATTCGTGGAGCAAGGAGAAGTGCGAGTTAAGAATTGAAGCCGCAACAAATAGGAGAGGCGCAGCTCTATGTGCCCATCCTTGGGCAAGGCCCCACAGAGATAACGCACGGGTCTTGGTTCTTGGGTGAGGGCATAGGAAAAGGTGCCCACCGTTCGAACGAAGGCGTGAGAAGGTAGGTACCCGGGATTTGGTAAAGGCGTGCACGGGTTCTTGGGTGATTCGAGTGAGCGCCCGCCCGTCGTGTAAGGCTAAACGTGAAGGTGGAGAAGGGGACGTGGGTGAGGTCACCTGCCCACATGCGGAAGTAAACGAAGGGTGACTTGGGTGAGGTCGCCCGCCCGTCATGCAAAGGGTGAACGAGTGACTCGGGTGAGGTCGCCCGCCCATCGTACAAGGTGAATGAAGTTCGGTTGAGGAGTGCGGTTGGTCGTCCGATGTGAGGACGCACCCACCCAACTCGGGCAAGAAACTTGGTTGGCACACGAAGGTGTGACCTTGATGTAAAATTGGCTAAGTATGAAACTTGGTGTCTCCAAGTATACTTGTAAAGCATTGTAACTGTTGTAAAGTTGTATAATATATATTTTGGGTAGACTCATTGTTCAGGGAGTTGCCCCTCCCTTTATACTATGCAATCGTGTTCTTCATTTATAATTGTTGATGATAATGAATGTGTATGGGTGTTCATTGGTATAAAGGAAACATTAATAATACTTGGTTGCGAAACACAAACTAAGTAGGATAAGTGGTTAGGCGTAGTCCACGAACATAAGTATTGGTGAAAAGAAAGTGTTCGGTGGTGCCACACCTCGCCAAGAGCAGTTGAAAGACTACCGTCGGCCTGGGGGCGTGACAAGTATGGTCTTGAACCCTGCAGATGGTTGGGATGCACAATGGTTTGTTGGCCTTGAGCTACTTCGTCCCCCACCTAAGAAATACAAATGAATGGTAGTGCAGTCATTGTATAGATACTCAAATTTATTCAATAGGTCAACGCCCAATCTATCAATAGTTCCATCCTTTAATTCAGTTCCTTCACGTAACGTCTGAGGAGACTGGTAGTACAAATTTCATGGCCTCTACCATGGCTTCCACCACAGCCCCAGCTCTGGAGTTCTCACACCCTTGTGTGATCTCCGCGATAGTCCGTAGATCAATGACCTCCACCACGACAGTGAAAAAAATGATGTTTCTCTAGTGATTTGTTACCACGGCCTTTACCACAGCCTTCCTTCACACCGCCATGCTGGATTACTGTTACAAAAAAATATCGTCACCATGATTATTTGCAGTCGGTATGAGTCTATCATCACTTGTACTGTCCTACTAAGCAAGTCTCAGACCTCAGCTCTTCAAATCAAGCTTTGGAAATGAGAGAAAGACATTAAAAATCAATGTAACTCTGGTTCCGCACTTTCTCTCATGGTCACCTGTGGTCCCGCACCTTCTGTGTACAAAAGCTGCGGACCTACCCGCTCTGTCCCTAACGGTGTAGGTGCGGACCCCTGTGAAAGTCAAAAGGCGCAAGTTTTATCTTGAAAAACTCACTTTGGGTTAATTCTAGAGGTTTCTAGAATGAATTTTGACGTGGATTGTTCGCTCTGAGATGGTTCATGCATCCCAAAAGAGAAGGAGCTAATCCATTGATGAGAGGAGCTATCCCTTTGAAGGAGGGCTTTATCCCTTTGAAGGAGGACCTAGTAACCTCCCTCCATTGCACTATAAATATAGGCATTGGGCTGGTTGCTAAGGAGTTTAGAAGCTGAACATTTTTGAGGGTAAATGCTGGTGAAATCGAGACTTCCTAGTTGAGCTTAAGAGGAGAGATCACACATCTTTTTGGCTTCATTGGGGAGTGAGTGAAACTTGTCAAAGTAGAGGAGACTTCTTGCTGGACCCTGGGAGGAGCTTGTACAGCGTCAAGGCAAAGGTTGTAAAGTTCTTCTTCTTTTGAATTAATACAATGAAACTCATTTTTCTCAACAAGTATCTTATGTTATTTGTTTCATGGACTCCTTGACTTTCATGTTAAATATGTTTTATGCAAATGGCTTTTCAGGTGCTATTTAATTTGTTTGCCTTGTTTGTGTTTGCAAATTCACGAAAAGGAGCTCATTTGGATCAAAGAAGCGAGGGCCTCCACAAGCTTGCGTTGGACCTAAGGTAGGCCCTAAAAACGCTTGTTTGCTATTGTTTATCGAAGCATATTTAGAGAAAGATAGTGTCTGGTTGGTTTGCTTGTCATTAGGTCTTCTTTAGATTCTAGGAAGGTCTATCTTGTCCGCAAGATCGACTTATTCCGTGTGACAAAATGGCGACTCCACTGGGGACTTGATTGTTTTCCTTGTTTTTACTTTGACCTGAGAAACTCTATTTTTGTTTTTGTTTTTGGCTTGTTGTGTGTAAAATTGGGTAGAGTTTGTAGATCCAGGGTTATTTTTCATTTTTCATAGCTTTGGGAGAGGACCGCACCCTAGCTGTTTGACACAGTGCGTACTTACTCGCAGCTTGGCTTTTAGCACAGAGCGGGACCACACCTGTGCCAAATGTGGGCCTGCGGACCCTGTCAAAATTTTGAAAACCCTAAGATTTCCTCTGTTAGTTAGCTTAGTTTGTCTTTAGAAATTGTTATCCACTGCCCAGACCTACATATAACTTGTCAGAAGCTTTCCTTGGATTGATTTCGTTAGTATTAGGGTTTTAGGTGAAATTCCTAGGAGTTTTGCTTGTTGGGTTTGTTTTTCATTTTGGTGGTGTAGTGGCTCTGAGCTTAGAGGCTGTAGGGACTTCAAATCACCTTAGTGTCTACCAGCTTTCTTATGAGTCTGACCATTTATGAAATCTCCCCTTGTTTGAGGAATCCGCTTTGAGTTTTCTCTTTACAAAACTTCGAAAACCTTGTGTTTGAAAGTTTGGATTTTCATTTTCAAAAAGAAAACAAAATTGGTTGTTCTTGACTGATTTGTGATTCTGCATATATTAGTCCTTAGCTTGCATCTAGCTGAGTAAAACATCCTTAAAAAAGACTTTTAGTAGGCTTTGACTTCAAATAGGTTTTCATAATTTGTAGATCTCAAAGTTAGTCATTTTCATTAGTTTTGAGTGTTTTATTAAAAAATATAAAAAATATCTTTTGAAAACAAAAAGTTTGTTTTTTGTGGTGATTGAATGTTTTGAAACGAAAAAGGGAAATTTTTGTGAAATAACTAGTTGTCTCGTTTGAGTGCTTTGGAAAGGAAAAGCTCTTCTTTTAATTTGTTTTATTGAGAAAGATTTGTGTTTACAAAGTATTTTCATTCTCAAACTCTTTCTTAGTTTAGAAGTTCATCGAAGAGAAAAAGATTGTTTAGATCATCTTAGGTGCATTTTTAGTGATTTTGAGTCGAGTCTTCATACCACGAGTTTCATCTCCGCACCTTTGGACTTAAACAAAAACCACTAAAATTAACGCTTAAAGTAAAATTCACCTAGTAACATTTTTATTTCTAGGGCTCTGATACACCAACTTAGCTTAGGCTAGTGTCTTGGAGTAGGAGAGTAATTAACTCTCCAAGACAGTAAAAACAAACAAGTAGCTGTATCTTGTGGTAGGGAAGAAATCCAATTGTTGCATTTATGCTCTGGGAAAGCTCCTCTTAAAGGAGAAGCACGAGATCGTGTCTGAACCAGTGTGGGAATCAATCCTTCCTCATTGGGAACGACGCCAGATATTCACGTATTAAAAACGATAAACCTCAGATTAACCATTGTCGAGGAGCCTGGGGTCACTTGTTGGTAAACCTTGGATTATGTCAAGGAGCATTCAAGGGGATTGAGCTTGCTACTCTGCCCTTGCGTGCGTATCGGATCGTAGACTATTCCCCCAGGTGTATTTGTCTCAGTTGGTAACCTTAGTGGCCATATTCTTTAGGACTCTTCCTAAGGTGACAGTGGTGGGAAGATCCCATTGTACCTGGAGCAGACGTCGGCTAGACTCACTTGGATTTTCTGGGGGGTTCACTTCACTCGAGATGGTTAAGTGGAGGAACTTGTGCCAGTCTATTCATTAAGCAGGTTGCTGGGGTAACTGTTCCAACCGCCATTTCTGTACTGAACTCTGCGACGTTGGATTTCATCACCAACTAGTGTTTTCGGTCCGGAAAGTTATTGTTTGTGTGTGTTTGATCTCCTAGATTCTTTAGGCGTGTGATTCAAATTTGTTTGGTTCTTTAGAGACTTTAGGTGCTTTTTATTGAGATTTTACTTTGTTTGCGTGTGAAGTAGTTAAAAGTCTTTAACTGTGGCTGAATTACCAAGACAGTCCCGTAGACTTCGGGGCCAGTCTCCTGAGATTATAAACGTGGCTGAGTTACTGAGGAAGTCCTGTAGACTTTGGGGCCAACCTCCTGAGGAAGTACCGAGCCAACTTGAAGGCTTAAAAGTCCTCGTAACTCCTAGAGACAGTAGAGTTGGGTCACCTGAGGAAGGAGAATCTTCTTTGATAGTACATCCTGATTTTCAAACGCCAGTAGCAGAGTATAATCCACAGTCAGTGTCTGTCTCCGAAATCGCTGGTAGCTTTTCATCTACTAGTGATATAGGTGAATAACCCAAAATATCTGAGCCTGAAAGTGAATTTGCTGCTACTCCGACATCGGGGTTTGTTTCTCAAACTTTTAGTGGTCCTGGTTCACTTAGGGTAGAAAGAGTAATCACTCAAGATCTTCCTTCTGGACTTATTGCTATTGAAGAACTTGCTCCGGAAGAAGAAGTAGGCATCCCTATCCCTAAAAATCAACCTGTTATTGAACTAAGGGAGCATGAATCAATTTTTTACAGTCCACCTAGGAGCAGTTCTTGGTATCTTTCTTTGACTAATTATTTAGAAAACTCAGGGTTAAGTTTTTCACCACCTCGTGCTCCTTATCACTCAACACCTAGAGGTTTTTATACTCCCGTAAATATGTCAGGACAGTCGTCCATGTTTACTCAATCGCTCGAATCCTTTTTGTACGGCGGTCCATCTGTTCCCTCTGGGTATCAGTCTCTTTCTGGTACTTTTTTGGGAGCATCTCCTTAACCCATTGAGCAAGGGTTACTAACTGGAAGCAATGGTACAAAGCCGTTGAGTGTAGAAGACATTCTTATGATGTCAGGTTCTATTCCCAATCCTCAACCTCAAGGTGGCTAGTTACCGCCTAGGGGGCAGCCTCAATTAACGCCTAGGGGGCAACCTCAAGGTACACAATTTGCATCTGGGGGGCAACCTCAAGGATAGTACATACCTACGGGATAGTACATTCCTCAAGGTCAACCCCAGACTCAATATGTACCCCAAGGTCAACCCTAGTATCAATTTATACCTCAAGGTCAACCCCAGTATCAGTATGTGCCTCAAGGGTATCAACCCCAAGGTCAATACTCGAACCAAGGTTTCCAACCACCCCAAGGTCAAACATATGTTCAAGGAACGGGAAATGTACCTTTCAATTATCAATCCTACCCTAAACCCGGTTATGGTCCTCAATATTCTCAACCAATTATGGGTCAGTACCCCGGAATGAATATAGTGTGGGATCCATCGCAAACCCAACAGGTGTTGCAGCCAAGTGTACAGTTGTCATCTCAAACTGGACAACCCCTAGTTTCTGGTACACCCTAGCAACCAGTCCAGTATAACATTCAAACTTCTGTACCTTCGCTAGTTTCTCAGCCTGGGCCCAGTACACCTTGCACTCCGCCTCAAACGACTGCTACAACTGCGCAACATCTGTTCAATCTACCCCACCTACTTCTGGAGTATCGACAGCTCCGATTTCTACTGTTCCTGTATCTACTCCTCAGACATCTTTACCACCGTCTGGATCTACGATTCAAACTTCGGTTCAGATGCCTGTAGGACAACCTGGTTTAAGTACAGTTGTCACAAGTCAACCACAATTCACCTATCAACCGTACCAGGGACAGTACCAATTCGGTCCTACTGTCCAGAAGCCAGTTTATCAGTATCAACTGTATCCTGGGTACACTTATCAACAATCTCAACAACCCCAGTACGGTCCAGTTAATCCTGGTTTTCCAGGAGGATACAATATCCCGAACGTGATTCCTATTCCTAGTTATCCTGGATATCCTCCTCCTGGGGCTGGTCTCATGACCCAGAGTTTTAGGGATCCTAATCGGCAGTTGTCGTTTATCGCAACTTTGGAATTACCTGACTTGTCGCGCCTAACGAACGATCCAATTAATTATCTTCCATTTTGGCCGCCAATGCCGAATAAGTTGCCCAGTGACATTCCCAAGTTCGAAGGTAAATCAGGAGAGGACCCGTCGAACCATGTGATGACTTACCACCTCAAGTGTGCGTCTAACTCCATCACAGATGCTTCAATCCGTATTAGACTTTTCCAGCGCACTCTAATTGGTCTCGCGGCCAAATGGTACATTGAGTTACCGTGAGGTACTTTTTATAATTTTAGTCAATTAGCTACCTCGTTTTTAACTCATTTTCAGTTGCCAATCCGATATGACAATGGCACGGAATTGTTAACTTCGGTGAAACAATCGACATCCACTTACATTTCAGATCATATTCATGAGTGGAGACGTCGACGTCGTTTAGTGAAGGTATTTATTCTGGATCAGATCTTGGCTGAGTGCTTTGTAAAATCTTTGTTGCCAAATATCACTGAAGATGTTGCTAAAGCCGACGTTGTTACTGAGGAGCAAGTGATTGCTCAAGCACAGTACCTTGACTTGGTCTATACTCAATTAGGTACGTTACATGAAAAAATCCCCGATCTTCCCAAGAAAAATCAAATCGCTGCAGCTCCTTCAGGATCTCATGCCGTTGATGGTATGATTGGCACGATTAACACTAAAAGTAAGAAGAAGTCTTCCAAGAATTCTTCCCCTATCATAACCTTGCCTGACTCCCCGACAGGAGATTCTTCTGCAGATATTTCTGCCGATATTCACGTTGTAGAGTCATCTACAGCCAAATCAAAATCCGGTGGGAAGAAGAAAGGAAAGAAGAAGAATAAAACAGACAAAAGTTCAAAGGAGAAACCTAAAAAGGCGGAATCCAATGATGAAAAGCGTAAACCTCATTATCCTTGTCTCATTTGTGACGATTAACATTTTATAAGAGACTGCCCTCATCGTGCAGAGGTTGCGAAAATTGTCAAGGGTTCCCAAACTCCTGTTGTTTTGAAAGATCCTTTTCCAGCTCAAGACAACAAGATGATAGGTTCATCCTCGAGTGCCAATGAAGAACCCATATTGATGATGTCCCATGTTAGGATTGCGACTTGATCGCAAGATTATGGTAGTAAGAGTCCTGTTGATGGTAAAGAAGCAGAATCTTCTCATTATAATCCATCAACCTCAGCTCTCGGTTCCGATCCACTACAGATCGAGAAACCTAATCCAGACTTGGTAATCAAACCGCCCGCCAAGGGTATACTTCGAAAGTTAGATTTCAATCGACATGTGAGAGCGGCTCAGAATTATAACATTGTTGAGGATTTAGCTGTTTCACCCTCAGCAATGTCGGCTTTGGAAGTGCTGCAATCATGCCCAGCACAACATAAATTACTTTTGTCGGCTATAGGAGATGTTGATGTTCAGGACCCGAACCTAATAATTTTCGATCTAGAAAATAGTACACCGCGTTTGCCTCATCAAATGGCTTTCCAGATTACAGTGATAGTAAAAAACAGGCCTATTCATCGGACTGTAATTGATGAGGGAGCCTCAATGTGTATTATGTCGATACAGTGTTGGAGATCGCTTGGTTCTCCTTCGCTAAATCAATCCCCGACGATTCTAAAGGCCTTTGATGGTCGTGGGTTTCATCCTTTTGGCATTCTACAGGATTTGCCTATAGGGGTTGAAGGAAAAATCGTTAGTCTAGATGTGGAGGTGGTTGAGGCCCCTCTAGACTACAACCTTCTCTTGGGTCAAAGTTGGTCTTACGCTATGACAGCAGTAGTTTCATCGGTCTTTCGAGTAATAAAGTTTCCACACAATGGAAAGATCGTAACAATAGACCAACTGGCTTACTTTCCATCCGACCCAGCCTCTTCGAAGAGTATTCAGCATGTTGGTAAAACGACTATCCCATATAAGGATGTTGGAGTAGGATTAGTTAAATATTCCGGTTTACTGGGAACTTTTCCTTTTCCTCCAATCAACGCATCATCTTCATTTGCAACCATTCATATGATTACATCAGACACCATTATTTATGATGATCCTTGGATCGTCCCTTCTGAATCTGAGATAGACTCATTTGGCAATTCCATGCCTTTGAGCCCATATGAAATTGCCTATGAAGCCATGCAGTCATTTGCCGACCCGTGTTCAACCGAAAAATGACTTAATGAATGTGGTACGTGAGGAATCACTTTTCACATCAACCTCAGATTTAACTACGTTTTCTGAACTTGTTCACTCTGATGAGCAAATTCGTGAAATCCTATGTGTATATGATTTACCATGGGAAGACCTCCATCACAGATCTTCGTTTTTACCTGAGGATGATCGTTTTGAAAATGATTTCTCATCAATTTTTACAACTAAATATGTCAAGGAACCTCAGAATCCAATGAAACATCTTGATTCAGAGTTAAATTTGGGAAACATCTCTCGAACTATTCCTATTGACATTTCGGTTAAGCCCGAAATTGTTGAGAACATTCATATAGGTGCCTCGTGTACAGATGACGAAATTCAATTATATAAGGTCCTATTTCAAGAATTCTGTGACGTGTTTGCTTGGTCCTATGAGGAAATGCCAGGAATTGATCCTCAAAGGGCAATGTCTTATGCGTTTCATGACATCAAGCAAATTGTGCAACCGTATCTCGATGATTTGCCTGCTCATTCATTACATCAAGCTGATCACCTTGTCCATTTACGAGCAATCTTTATGAGGTGTAGGCATTATCATATCCGATTGAACCCACACAAATGTGTCTTCTGTATAGAAACGGGTCGATTGTTGGGGTTTGTAGTTTCGAAAGCCGGCATTCGCGTTGATCCCTCAAAGGTCAAAGCTATCATCAAATTGCCTCCTCCTTCGAGTCTTCACCAACTCCAAAGTTTGCAGGGGAAAGCAAACTTTTTATGTCGATTCATTCCTAACTACGCCGAGGTTACAAAGGGTTTTACCCGGTTGTTGAAGCAAAACACTCCATTCTATGAGATAGCTCAGAAATCTTTTGATGCACTCAAACACGCGTTGACCCATGCACCGTTGTTACATCCTCCCAACTACAACCAGGATTACTTCTTGTATCTCGCCGCCTCTCATTCCACCATTGAAATGGTCTTATTTCAGGAAGATGAATTCGCAACGGAACATGTGATATATTACCTCAGTCGAACCTTAAATCCCACTGAGCTAAAATACTCACATGTGGAGAAATTGGCATTGGCAGCCGTTCAAGCTATCCAATGTTTTCGTCACTACATTCTACTATGTAAAACTACGGTAATTTTGGATTGCAACCCTGTTGGAGAGGTAAATCCCCTCTACGGATAGAGGCGATCCCTACTAGCCCAGCAAGGGTCTAGCAACAATCACACAATGCTGCTATGCATGTTCCTAATTACAATTAAACAAGAGGTAAAGAGCACCTACTTGGATTCCCGCGCTGTCGTTTGACGAAGAGATGCTGCCTTCGCTCCTTCGCTTCGACCGGTCACAATCCTCCGCGATCCCCGCGAATAGACACCTGCACACACGAAGAGGAAACAAACGCAAGCGTGAAATCTAGTAAAAGCAACCATACATCGGTCAGAAAAGATGTAATTCACATTCAACCATTGCATGTACAAATGAGAATGGAACAATAGTAGCAGCCATCTATTATTAATCAAGACAGAGAAGAGTACAACCAAATGTTCTGATGTCGGTATCCTTCTCAGGAGGGGCCAGTCAGAAAGCGTCTCAAGCATTCACCTTTGGAAATGATTCTCCCAAGATAAGGAACTCTCTCTCACGCAAGCAACACAAAACAACCTTCCCTAAGCTATCAATCACTTCCACACTTAGCACACCAAATACCTATAGTAGCAGTAATCTGAGCACTATAAGCTCTATACAATCCAAGCTATTCCCCCAAAAACTAGCTGCTCATGGTAATGGTGGAAGTTTATATAGGAGAAGGAGCCTCCTAAAAGGGTGGAAGGATGAGCTTATCCTTGAGGGAAGTGGTTGCAAAGAGTCGAACAGACATGCCATAGAAGGGAATCGATACTCACAAAGCTAACAACCAAACCTGGAGTGATCTGGAACGCTGGCTGTTGGAACAAATTCGCCCAAACAGGATCAGCGCGGATTATAAGGCAACTGACGCGCTGACGTCGCGCCTCAATAACTGGGAAAGTCATGTCAGCGCGACCCAATACAAAGGAGCGGTGCACTGGCTCACAAAATACGACCAGCGCGGAAAAGTGATGTGCTTCCGCGCTGGCAGCGCACTGAAAACATTAAGAACCGCCGGTCAGTGCGGATATTTTAGAAACAGACACGCTGATGAGGAAAACTTTGGAAAAGTGGGTTTTGGGCCAGTTCAGAAGGCATGAACTTGATTATTGTGAATTCTTGACACAGTAGGGTGACTGACAGGGAGACAGTGACAAATTACTGTGTAACAGATGCCCCCTAAAGCATGAAGACCGAGAGAGTGGGAGGGGTGAAATTCTTTACAACGCTTTTCCGAACTGGAACACCATCAAGAAGGACCGAATATCTCTGATAATCAAGTACATGCAGTCTAGGCATGGGCGCAGCCATCCGAAAGACATGTGAAAAGGTCTGTGGAATGGACGCAGCCACCCAGCTAAAGAGACCAAAATAATGATAGGGTATGCAGCCATCCATGAAGACTCAGGCATGGGCGCAGCCATCCATCAACGAGTCATGTAATGATCATCCACAAAATCGCAACCTGGACCATAACAGACAGAGATCCAGGGTCTTGCGTTCCGTCCCGACCCGAACAAAGTACAAGTCCAAGCATGCGAATACATGAGCTGAAGTCGAACATGCATGAACATCGTCTGATTACCAGTCAATGATGAAAACTGTTAACAGACGCGAGAGGTACCACCAATAATGACAATGGCCCTCAAGGTACTAAAGGTACAATCCGTAGCATGTGAATCAATGAGCTGGTGTCGAACACCCACGGAATCATTCGATCAGAGGCCAATGATGAAAACCTCGCGTCGAACACGAAGAACCTGCCATTGAGGCATGCAGGCTCCAAGGCACCTGAAGGGAGTCTCTAAGTCAGCTTCCTGGATAATGAGCTGAAGTCGACAGGAAGTGACCTTGATCGAAGGTGGGCCATAATGATTCCCACATCATCGACGCGAGACAGAGGTCAAAATAATTCGTGTGAGACAGCAGATGAGGTTGTACTATTGCAGAGGTCAACTTCTCTTGAACATATCGGCGGCACTATAACGGATTTGGCAGTATTTGACATCGAATGAGCGGAGGGTATGGTGATGATGGCAACGAGCAGATGAGAGGTCAAATAGTATAACCCAAACCCACGGGGGCTAGTGAAAAACAAGATGAGACGGGCCCACCCAGACACGAAGCAGAAGAGTGCCATGTTCAAGAGTGACATACTGCCGACACGACTATGATTATAGTTCCATTTCCCCACCATTTCTGGCAGGTACCCCGGTTATTTTTGGATGACAAGCTTGACGGGGATAACATATGCTTGAAGAGTGTCATTTCGACAATGTCTGATGTCATCAAATGTTTAACGAGCCTGACAAAGGAAAAACTCGGCGTCTTTTCTTGTTTAGAGAGTCTGAAAAGACAGTGGAAAAGGAGACTCCAAGGGGGTCCTTTTTCGTACAGTTGTGTCTCTCGAGCCCGAAAAAGTATAAAACAATGCTCGAAAGAACCGCCCGACCATTATGATCGAGGAGTACTTTTCGTAAATAGTGCTTTCGACCCGAAAAAGTAAAAAAGTGGTTGGAAACACATCGTTTTAGAGCCAATAACGAGTGCGAAACGACAAACACCCGGCAATCTTTTTTAAATTATACGGTCGAAAAAAGAGCTTAAAATGACCGCCTCTCGTTCCTTTTAACAAGTCGAGAGGGAACCCGGCAATCTTTTCATCTTTAAACGGTCGGAAAAGAGCTGAAAGCAGACCTCCATTTTTATTCTCTTTAACGAGTCAAAAAGGGAAAAATACTCGGCAATCTTTTCACATTTTACAAGTCAGAAAAGAGCTTAAAGGAGACTCGTCCTAGAGGAACGAGTGGTATAAAGGGTAGCAACTAGTTCCGGCAATGGTGGAACTGTTCAAAACATGTAACGGTTAAGAGGCTGGCTAATAAAACCACTCATCGCTGCGGTTCCTCAAGAAAGGATAAACAACCAAGTGAGAGCATATGATCGGCCTAAGAGATGGTAGCAATGGAATGAAACAACCAAGGCTCATCTAGCAGAATTCAGCAGATAAAAATGGCAATCACGAGATGTAAATCGGGTATGGGTTCATTTTTACACAAGCTTGAACCGTGGAGAACTCTGCTTGGATTCGGTTTCATGTTTACACAAGCTTGAAACGAAAAACTATGCTTGTTATAAGTTCGCATGCCCCCAGCATAATAATGCAAATCGAGGTACATGCCCCCCAAGCTTCATTGCATTCGACAAAGTGGATGGAATGAAGGTTCACTTTCGAGATCTTGGAAAGACTCGACTGGGATTTTACGAGATCTTAATCAAAAGACTCGATTTGGAAAGGGAGTTGTTTCATTTTTTTAATGAGGTTGACACAGTAAAAGAACTATCCTCATAACCCTTGTTCCATGTTTTAACGAGCTTGACACAAGATCAGGAACTATGCTCGAACACCTAATTGCATTTTTTAAGGAGCTTGACACAGGAAAGCGAACTATGCTCCGACCAGACCCAGTTTCATTTTTTAAGGAGCTTGACACCGGAAAAGAACTATGCTCCACTCCTTGTTTCATTTTTTAACGAGGTCGACACAAGATCAGAACTATCCTCGGACTAAGCCTAGTTTCATTTTTTAAGGAGCTTGACACCGGAAAGGAACTATGCTCTGTACACTTTGTTTCATTTTTTAACGAGCTTGACACAAGACAAGGAACTGTGCTCCCAACAGGCTTCATCATAATGAACGGGAAGTGGAGGCCCCCAAGAAAGTGGCTCCGGAGGGGAGGCCAACATCTTGGAAATCAGGACCTAATGCCCCCAGGACCCTATGGACGATGGTGTCATCACTGGGTACGGGCACGGGGTGGGCGGCCACGTAGTTGATTTGCGGCGAGGCAGATGCAACTTGTGGATGAAAGCCAGGAGGGAAGGACAATTGTGCCGGAGGGGCTTGTGGACGAACGAACAATAATTGATCGATCGTCACTATTCTTCCATCGTGTGGAAAGCAAACCACACGGAAAAGTGAAGAAACAAGGGCTCCCATGGCATACACATAGTCACGACCAAGGAGAAGACTGAAGTCTAAAGAACCTTGGGTAACCGAGACGTCTATATAGACGGTCTTGCCTCCCAAAGTAATAGGGAACTTCGGGAGGATCCCTAATGGCTGACTCGTTCCTCCATCAAACGCGGTGAGATGCGGTGCGACAGGTAGAAGCGATGGGGAACCCAAAGCTCGCCAAGTAGTAACGGGCATGAGACTAACCGATGCTCCTTCGTCTAACACAGTGCTGGGCAGCGCCTTATTGCAAGCATAGGCGGTGACCCAGAAAGGCACGTGGGATGGAAGGGGAGGGGTAGTCAAACGACTCCAGTCAAAGGAAATGACCGAACTACTTGGTGGGGGAACCATATGGTTGCCCCCCTGCTCGGAAAGAACCGACTCTGAATTCTCTGGAGAGGTTTCAGGAGAACCTTTATCAAGCTCGGGAGAATCTGAGGAGACGAGAAGAACATGAGAATTTTGCTCTTCCGAAACAGAGTGAGCGAGCGGCGAACTCGAGTCAACACTCTGTCCGACCGATGACTGGTCTGGGACAGGCTGGGAACAGCCGGTTTCAGGAAGAGGGGGCTGTACAAGAGAAGAATCTGAAGTAATCTCTTGGTCAGCAGGGACGCGATCTGCAGTCGCAGAAAGACTTTGATAACCAGCGGGAAATGGATTCGGAGGAGCAGCAAGACTTTCCAACACAGCAGAGGCTTTATCCATGAGTGGACAAAGGTGAAGGGGATGTTTGCCTTCATAAAGTCGACAGGGGATTCGAAGCTTCCCTTTCTCTTTACCATTCCCAACTGATGAGGTAGCATCGCCATGATCATCAGTGGACAATGAATGGCGGACCGGATCGTGAGACCAAACTTCTAATACCCTGGGAATGCCAGGACAATCACGAAGTAGATGGTCCTCCTTGCATAATCGACAAGGAAACTTGACCTTCCGCGGAGGAGCAGAAGGTGACCCGACTTCAGGTATACTGGAGGGGATAGCTGGACTTGAGGGGGGGACTGTGTGTGTAGGCTCTCCCTTAGGGGACTTCTTCTTCTTGGTCTTCTTCTTCTTCTTCTTAGCCACCTGGTTATGCGAATCGAGACTTTCACCAGGCGAAGTATAAGAGGACGACGTAGAAGTAGGCGTCAAAGGGGATAGATCCACCTTATGATCAACATGACGTTGTTCAGGTGGAGGGACTGATGGACTAACAGCCGATACGGTAGGGACCAAAGAGGTTGAAAACAACCACACAGGCAACCCGACAGTTAACCCTGGTAGGGACAACGTCGCCATATACGGAGCACCAACATTCCCAAGAGGAGGGAATTGTCCTGGATTCCCATCAGAGGGGGAACCTGGGTTAGTGAATCCCGGAAAAGTTGCCATAGCAAACGAAAACGAAACCTACTCAAGCTAACGCACACAAGATCTAACCAGGTGATGTTATCGTGGCCGAATAAATTTTAAGACACAAGAACCAAACTTGACCTTTTCATGTTTCAAGAGTCGAGAAAAGGACGAAAAGATGACTCCAGTCTCCTTCGAATGTTTAATGAGCACGAAGTGACAAGACGCTCACAGGCACCTTTTCATTTAGGGAGTCCGAAAAGGATCAAAAGTGACTGCTCTGGAGACTCTAGGTAAAGGGTTTACCAAGCGACCCGTAAAACTGCTTATACACCTTAGCAATCGTATGAGAGCCAAGGACTTTCCGTACTGCAGTCAATCTTCCCGAATGCTGTGTTCGGTGCGTTACGGTTCACAAGGCGGCAGACTCGGCTTCCTATGGATAAAGGATAAAAGCCTAGTGGGGTCTCCCTATATACGCGACGGTACGTGGGAGCACAGTCCGTGTTAGACCACTATCGAGTCACAGAAGGAGGAATCACCCAACCATAATGTGAAACAACAGTGACTATGTTTAAAGACGCCAGAACACGTCTCTAACCTAGACCTCTAGATATTTGCGTTTAGTTCCAATGCGTTTTTAGAGTCATTCGGTTCATTTTATAGTTGATCTTGAGATTAAGTTTCGATTTCAGGTCTTATCGTATGTTCTCTCACAATTACCTAGATGCAAACTACATGCCAAAGAATTTCATTTTGTTCGATGAATTCTAGCTATGAGAGAGTAAAGAATTTTGATCAAACAAAACAAATACCAGCAAACAAGCAACTTAATGCAGCTACAAGCGAGGAAAGGAAACTTTTTCTTTTGAAAATGCAAATCAACGAAATGTTCTTTTCCTTTTCAATTTTCAAAAGCAAAGCTACTAGTTTGATTTTCTTTCAATGGCACAAAGAATCTAAGTGAATTTGGAGGAACCGGAACACCAAGCAAATCACTTAATGAAAGCACACAAAGTTCCCAAAAAACCCAACAAAGATTTTCAAATCAAAAGGAAAACTAAGTTCTGCACGAGCTATGTGATCTAAGCTCGGCAAGACAAGCAAGGATTGCAAGCAAAGAGGAAGCGAAAACCACTTGGAAACACAACCCAAAACACTTCAACAATCACTGAACAAGTGCATAAACAAATCTGAAGTTGGCTGGTCAAACAAGCAAACAAGATCCCTAAGGAAGGCTTGACACGCACACGGCCACTAGATGCCCTAGGGCTAGAGTGTGAAATCAATGGAGAAAAGCAAATACCCGAAGGATGAGAGTTACAACCAGTCAATTAGAGACTCAACACAATCCAGCAACTGTAAAGGTGATGGCAAAAACACAAACCAAGCAGTGAAAGAAAAGAGGAAGGTATTTGCAAAATCAAAAAGATGAGCAAAACGAAACCCTGTGGAACAAGACTTCGCAAGCCAGCAGCTCAGAGTTCAAATAGTGAAAAACAAGCCACAAACCAAGTGGAGAGAAGAGGGGAAAGCTAAAGGAAAAGGTTCAGGAGGCTGATCTGGACAAAATCAGGTTTTACAGGATCAACGCGGGTGGCCTTCAGCAACTTAGCGCTGACAGGAGGTGTCCCGTAGCAACTTTGCGACGTCAGCGCGGAAATACACGGATAAAGCGCGCTGTCTCAGAAAAACGAGGTCAGCGCGACTATTAATCACACAGACGCGATGACAAGGAGGACAAAGAAGCAAGTGTGCGACGTCAGCGCGGAAGCACACGGATAAAGCGCGTTGTCTCTGAAAACGAGGTCAGCGCGGCTATTGATGGTACAGGCGCGATGACAAGGACAACACAAAAGAAGGGACGCGACGTCAGCGCGTCTGTTTTGAATTAAAGCGCGCTGAGGGTAAAAAGCCAGTAAAACAAAACGAAAACTTCCCAAACCAAAGGTAAAGACCTTTTAACAGTTGAAACACTTCCCAGATGCACCCAGAAAGTTTACAAACAGAGAAACAATCCCAAAATCTCGACAAGAGATAACAATCAAATTCAAACACACAAGTGGACTCAAGAGACAAAAAGGCTGATCCCTAGTGGAGTTGCCAAATTGTTGGAGAGGTAAATCCCCTCTACGGATAGAGGCGATCCCTACTAGCCCAGCAAGGGTCTAGCAACAATCACACAATGCTGCTATGCATGTTCCTAATTACAATTAAACAAGAGGTAAAGAGCACCTACTTGGATTCCCGCGCTGTCGTTTGACGAAGAGATGCTGCCTTCGCTCCTTCGCTTCGACCGGTCACAATCCTCTGCGATCCCCGCGAATAGACACCTGCACACACGAAGAGGAAACAAACGCAAGCGTGAAATCTAGTAAAAGCAACCATACATCGGTCAGAAAAGATGTAATTCACATTCAACCATTGCATGTACAAATGAGAATGGAACAATAGTAGCAGTCATCTATTATTAATCAAGACAGAGAAGAGTACAACCAAATGTTCTGACGTCGGTATCCTTCTCAGGAGGGGCCAGTCAGCAAGCGTCTCAAGCATTCACCTTTGGAAATGATTCTCCCAAGATAAGGAACTCTCTCTCACACAAGCAACACAAAACAACCTTCCCTAAGCTATCAATCACTTCCACACTTAGCACACCAAATACCTATAGTAGCAGTAATCTGAGCACTATAAGCTCTATACAATCCAAGCTATTCCCCAAAAACTAGCTGCTCATGGTAATGGTGGAAGTTTATATAGGAGAAGGAGCCTCCTAAAAGGGTGGAAGGATGAGCTTATCCTTGAGGGAAGTGGTTACAAAGAGTCGAACAGACATGCCATAGAAGGGAGTCGATACTCACAAAGCTAACAACCAAACCTGGAGTGATCTGGAAGGCTGGCTGTTGGAACAAATTCGCCCAAACAGGATCAGCGCGGATTATAAGGCAACTGACGCGCTGACGTCGCGCCTCAATAACTGGGAAAGTCACGTCAGCGCGACCCAATACAAAGGAGCGGTGCGCTGGCTCACAAAATGCGACCAGCGCGGAAAAGTGATGTGCTTCCGCGCTGGCAGCGCACTGAAAACATTAAGAACCGCCGGTCAGCGCGGATATTTTAGAAACAGACGCGCTGATGAGGAAAACTTTGGAAAAGTGGGTTTTGGGCCAGTTCAGAAGGCATGAACTTGATTATTGTGAATTCTTGACACAGTAGGGTGACTGACAGGGAGACAGTGACAAATTACTGTGTAACAAAGCCTATGATCTAAATTTTGACCAAGCAATTGCTAGGGGGCAAGTACTCTAAATGGATCGTTATCATGCAAGAGTTCGACTTGGAATTTGAGAAATCTAAGTCTAAGAAATCTTTAGTTTTTGTGGAGTTAATGTGTGACTTCCCGCGTGCTGACACAGAAACTGTGGCGGAGGAGCCCATTGCGAACGAATCCTTGTTTCTAATCAGCACTTTAGATCCGTGGTATGGGGATCCTTGTTTATCTCTAGACCCAATCCTTTCGGCCAGAAATTTCAAGGTCAGAACGTCGGAAAATTCGATTCCAGTCCCAACAATTCAGAATTATTGGAGATACTCTTTATCGCCGTGGGGCGAACTCTGTTTTTCGACGTTGCTTAACTCACGAGGAAGCTGACAGGGTTCTAAATGACTGTTACTCTGGAGCGTGTGGCGGTCATATGTCTGGGTTTGCCACAGCCCAAAAGATATTATGCGCTGGCTACTTCTGGCCGTCTTTATTTAAAGATTGTATTACGGCGGTCCGAAAATGCCACAACTACCAGATTTTTGATTGTAAGATGCGCGCTCCACCTGCTCCTCTCCACCCTATAATGGCTGTTGGTCTTTTTTCTAAATGGGGTATCGATTTTATTACATGTAACCCTCACTCGGCCGGGGGGCATGCGTATATCATCCTTGCGGTATATTATTTTACTAAGTGGGCCGAGGCGATGCCTACATTCGAGGCAGACGTCAAGACAGCTGCAATTTTCGTGTTCAATCATATAATTGCTAGGTTTGGTGTCCCACAAGCGATAATCATTGATCATGGGCGTCATTTTTGAAAGGTTATGATGACCGAACTTACAGGCCAGCTTGGTTTACGTCACGATAGCTCAACCCGTTATTATCCACAAGCGAATGGTCTGGTTGAATCCATCAACAAAGTTTTAGTTATCATGATCCGACGAATCATTGGGATTCATCGGTCGAATTGGCACAGCATGCTATTTTCAGCGCTCTGGGCATACCGAACTTCAGTAAAAACATCAACAAGGTTCACCCCTTTCCAACTAGTCTATGGTTTGGAAGCCGTGTTACCCATTGAATGCGAAATCCCGTCACTGCAAATGGCCATCGAATTACTTCCAGCCACTTCCAAAGAGGAAAAGCGTTTGTTATACTTGGCTCAATTAGATGAGAATCGACGTGATGTTGCATTGGCGATCGAGACTCACGCAAAACACATGAAAGCTCAGTATGATCGAAATGTGACCCCTCGAAATTTTTCGGAAGGAGATCTAGTCTTAGTTTATGATCAAGCTAATGATAAATTAGGCGCTGGAAAATTCGTTCCTATGTGGCATGGTCCCTATGTTGTCAAGCGAAAGCTAGCCAAAGGGGCTTATGAATTGGTAGACTTTGATGGGGACTCTTTGGGTAAACCCAGAAATGGCCTTTACTTGAAGAGGTATTATGCTTAAAAGGATGGGTATGGAGATTTAGTTAGGATAGTTTTTTCTTTCTAGCTAGTGTGTTTTAGTTTAAACAGTGTGGTTAGCTTAGAGAGTGTTTTTTCGTCATTATTCCTGCTTATCTTGGTTTTACTCTTGATATTGCAGATGTCGATGCCTCTCCAAACATACATTGGTTTCGCTGATGGTGCTTGTCGTAATACATGGAACATCTCTTCCGCAGCTTGGGTTATCTATTCACCCTCTGACGAGTTAGTATCTATGCATGGGGTAAGCCTCGGTCAAACAACAAACAACATTGTCGAGTATAGTGCAGTGATTGAGTTATTGTCTGAATCTATTTCATTTGGGATTCAGAGTTTGATAGTGAGGTTAGATTCTGAACTCGTTGTATTACAGCTTAATGAAATCCAGTGTTATTAAGATTGTTTTTGAGAGTGCGTCTCTTGGAATATGAATTTGATTACATTGAATATCAGCATATTCCGAGATCTTTAAATACATTAGCAGATGCAATTGCTTCTCGAATGTTAAATAGACATTTGCAATAATCATACATGTAAATTTAAAACCATTCCATAACATGATTTACAAAGATAAGCTGGTAATAGTGATATATATATATATATATATATATATATATATATATATATATATAGGAGTGTGTCAAAAATACATCGTCTTCAATCATAGGTTGAAAAACACCTTATGATCGGCAAAAATAATAAGTACAAAAAAAAAAAATGTCACATGTGCCCACAATAGGCAATCATCCTATCACTGGTGATGATCTCTATAAGAAACCACTACACGGGCCACCTTGCAAAGGAACCTCCTAAAAGGTCCCAGGGCTCCAATCACATAGCGCTGAAGTCGACGAGGAATGTCATCTATAGTGGTCTCAGGAATATCTCCTGTCAAGCGCTCGAGATGACCCTCCAACTCGGCCAAAACCTCTGCCGATTCGTCCTGCGGAGCTGGAGCGGGTGCAACTGGTTGCCTCCTCTCGAAAGGCTGGAGAACAGTTGGTCGCTGTGGACCCACATCTGCATTTTAAAATTTTTACTATCAGTTTTGAGACGATGGAAAAATAAGAAAAAAAATTAAATAGAAAAAATGTTGAAAAGGATTTTACCTGACTCGTCCCCCTGCTCTGCTGGTGGAAGAACCATGTCTGGGTCACCACGAAAATCTATCCCAGCGTAAGGGAAGTCCTGAATGGAAAAGACCTGGTTTTCCAACCATTGGAAATACTCAGGTTTGAACCGAGCAACCTCTGTCCTCTCGTCCCGGTGACGGGCCATGACTGCGACCCATCGCATCAGTTTGGGCTCTCGAGGAAGCCCAGCTCCAACAGTAAGGTGCTGCGGGATCAGCATAGGAACCATCTCTAGGCCAAAACTCACGACTAAAGCCCCATAACCAAAGGTCTTTAGTCATCCGGTTCTTGGCCCTGGTCAGTTGGCCTTTCACATTGGCCAACACAGCATCGCACCAGTTGAAGATGGTGCCTCGAAAGCAATCAACTTCCATACACATCTGGGATCCGATGGCAATATGTAATGCGGTAGCTCCGCAAAGTCTGGTGACAGCGAATGCAATCACCATGAGCTCAGGACAAGATATCGTCTTTATGTCTATCCCTTTATCTCTAGCCTAGCTGTTGCAGTACTCTAGCCGGAGGCTATCGACAGATTGGCCACCTAGCCTAGTCCCGTGCAGAGTCAAGTATTCGCCTCTCTTAGGCAAACCAGTCAAGAAATATATGTCCACCGGCTCGATTTCGAGCTTTTGGCCACCAATGAAGAAGCACTGGTCTTGTATGCTCCATCTGTCAACCAGCCACTGTAAGAAATCCACCTGAGCCCTCATGCCAGGAATTGCCCATAATTTGTACAATCCGCACGCCCTCAAAGCATCAAGTGAAGGCTTATGATTCCATGCGGCAGCATCCACGTCCTCATGCTCTCGTTCACGCCAATCTAGCATGATGTACTCTCTGCATCAAGTATAAAGACAAATTGAAATGCTAGAAAATATTTTGTGTGGTCCATTTTTGAGAATTTTTGGGTTCAAAACCCTTGCGGCGGGGTACACACCCTCCAGGTTAGACACAGTGCATGGAACCTCACTTTGTCTACACGGAAGGTGCGGACCCCGAGCGTTTTCCCAATGGAGAAAAAGTCGGGGTCCGCAGGCCCGCAATGGTAAACCTGCGGGCCCCTACGCGCGGGTTTTGCGCCTAAAAACCCTCCCAAAAATGAAAACAAAGGACTAAAACAAAAAATTAAACGGTTGAAAATGAAGAGTGGGATGATGTGGATTACCTGGAGAAGACGGCGTTCGATTCCGACGGTTGGATTTTCCGCAATCTTCACGGGAAGTTTTCTGAGCAAAAGCATTATTTTCTCACTCAAACTCAAACGGTGAAAATGAATTGACAAAGGCCCTTTTTATAAGTTTTTTGAGTAAATAAATTGCAAATTTGTTTATATTTCACTTTGAAAAGGTATTTTGCGACATTTTTATCCATTTCAAACAGGTATGAGTAATGTTTGTGTTTTTGTGCAGAATAACGGATTATTCGGGTGAAATCTATCTTTTTCGACGAAAAAACAAGTAGAGACACCTTTAAGCTCTTTTCTGACTCCTAAAACATGAAAAGATTGCCGAGTGTTTCTTTTAGACTCGTTAAAATAGAATTAGAAGACGGTCCACTTATAGCTCTTTTCCGACCGTAAAAACATGAAAAGATTGTCGGATTTTTGTCGTTTCAAATTCGATATTGGTTATAAAACGAAGTGTCATTGATCGCTTTTTTACTTTTTCGGGTCAAAGGCACTAATGACGAAAAGTACTCCTTGGTCGTAGAAGATCAAGCGGTTCTCTCAAGTATTATTTTATACTTTTTCGGGCTTGGGAGACACAAATTTACGAAAAAGGTCAACCCTGGAGTCTTCTTAAGTTTTTTCAGACTCTCTAAAATTGAAAAACGCCGAGTTTCTCCTATACTGGACTTGTTAAAATTTCACAGTAAAGGACCTGTTCAATTACAAACGGGAACTATCCACTCCTTCTTAGGGTTCGAATTTAAACTAAGTTGGACTCATCCGAAGGATGAGCTTATAATCAAGCAAATGTTATCCTCCTCAAGCTTGTCAAAAATAAAGAGGTACTTGCCAGAAATGGTGGGGGAAAAGAGAGAAAAATGAGCCTGTTTGTCATACTTTGTAACCACTCTTGAACACGACACTTTCATTCACTTGGGTTGGGAAATCCTTTGCCTAACAGTTGATCAAACCACATTAAAGGTTTTCAGCCAGTTTCTGGGTATTAACTTTGGGTCAATTGTCACCAAACCATCTGTCGTGTCGTTATGTGTTCAAGAGGTCACTGCCAATAAGCCATTCATTTGAAAAATATATGTCATCCATCTTGACCATCCTTGAGTCAGTCCTTGCAACTAAATTTCTTCAACTTGATCTATGATTTCATGTTGTGGGCTTGTCTACGACGGATCGCTTTCTATCGACATCAGCTCATTATCTAGAAAGATGATCTAGAAATCGTCAGTACCTTGAGATCTGCATGCCTCAATGGCAGGCTTATCGCCTTTGACGACAGTTTACGTCATTGACTTTCGATCAAAGGATTCCGTGACATGTTCGACATCAACACATTTATTCGCATCTCATGGATTGTACTGGGTACTTTGAGAGCCATTGACATCATTGGTGGTTTCTCTCACATTTGTTAACAGTTTACATCATTGACTGGTAATCAAGTGGTTTCTACCATGTTCGACATCAACACATTCATTCGCATGGATAGAATCGTACTATTTCGGGAAGTAGAAATGAAGACCCTGGATCTAGTTTCCACAATCCAGGTTGCGAGGAATTTTGTATTCATTATATAATGGACTATTCATAAACAGATGGCTGCGTCCATACTATGTTCACATGAGTCTATACTTGTGATGTTTTACAAGATCATTCCTGTATCAGAACAGTAGTTAGTTTCTAGTTAGATTTTATCTGAGTATGGGAATGCCTACCTCAGCGATGATATGATCTCATATATATATTTTGCATTGAATCTTTTTACAGGTTCCAACCAGGTTCTCCACAAGATGATCCTCGAAATGATAAAGTACTTCACTCTTCCTAAATGATAAGAAATCCTCATCTACTACAGACTTCGCACTTTAGGGGGCAATTTGTTACACAAAAATATCATCACCATGATTATTTGCAGTCGGTATGAGTCTATCATCACTTGTATTGTCCTCCTAAGCAAGTCTCAGACCTCAGCTCTTCAAATCAAGCTTTGGAAATGAGAGAAAGACATTAAAAATCAATGTAACTCTGGTTCCGCACTTTCTCTCATGGTCACCTGCGGTCCCGCACCTTCTGTGTACAAAAGCTGCGGACCTACCTGCTCTGTCCCTAACGGTGTAGGTGCGGACCCCTGTGAAAGTCAAAAGGCGCAAGTTTTATCTTAAAAAACTCACTTTGGGTTAATTCTAGAGGTTTCTAGAAGGAATTTTGACGTGGATTGTTCGCTCTGAGGTGGTTCATGCATCCCAAAAGAGAAGGAGCTAATCCCTTGATGAGAGGAGCTATCCCTTTGAAGGAGGGCTTTATCCCTTTGAAGGAGGACCTAGTAACCTCCCTCCATTGCACTGTAAATACAAGCATTGGGTTGGTTGCTAAGGAGGTTAGAATCTGAACATTTTTGAGGGTAAATGCTGGTGAATTCAAGACTTCCTAGTTGAGCTTAAGAGGAGAGATCACACATCTTTTTGGCTTCATTGGGGAGTGAGTGAAACTTGTCAAAGTAGAGGAGGCTTCTTGTTGGACCCTGGGAGGAGCTTGTACAGCGTCAAGGCAAAGGTTGTAAAGTTCTTCTTCTTTTGAATTAATACAATGAAACTCATTTTTCTCAACAAGTATCTTATGTTATTTGTTTCATGGACTCCTTGACTTTCATGTTAAATATGTTTTATTCAATTGGCTTTTCAGGTGCTATTTAATTTGTTTGCCTTGTTTGTGTTTGCAGATTCGCGAAAAGGAGCTCATTTGGATCAAAGGAGCGAGGGCATCCACAAGCTTGCGTTGGACCTAAGGTAGGCCCTAAAAACACTTGCTTGCTATTGTTTATCAAAGCATATTTAGAGAAAGATAGTGTCTGGTTGGTTTGCTTGTCATTAGGTCTTCTTTAGATTCTAGGAAGGTCCATCTTGTCCGCAAGATCGACTTATTCCGTGTGACAATTACCACAGCCTTCAAGGATGTTCTTCAAATCGACAACTCATCACAACATCCACTATGGAATGCATTGCCTCGTCAACATGGACTGTATTCAAATAAAAAATTTCCAGAGTTTAAAAAAAAAGTCGATTCACCAGGTTTTCTTCGCAACCATACTTACGTTGCGGGTCAGCAATCAACAACCCTCACCACACCAGCGATTAGCCAAGATTACTCGTCTCTGGGTCTTTTTTTTTTAATTGTGATGCCCGCAAATCAAAGCTCATGCAGTGAATCAAGTCGTTCGCCTCTCAACCAGCAGATTACGCAGGAGCAAGGCACCTTTACTCTATCGGCCTCCTCCAATTAACAACACGCCAGTCCAATCAGTGGCTGCCTCCACAATTTTTATGATGAAACCCACGTCGGCGATCCTCCACGAAAGGTCTCTGCAGATGTTCCTCCATGGTGATCCTCCACGGTAGACCTCCACGAAGCGACCTCCGTGCAAATCTCAGCACTTCTTCCCGTGGCCTTCACATGACAATCCGTAGCGATACTAAGAGGCTCTCAGTTGTTTGTCAAAGCACACAGGCTTTTCAAACAACACGCAAGCTTCTTGCAGGTCTCAGGCATCTAATCCCATGTAGACGGCAACCCACCTTGCACCAATGTCGGTGCGATTGTACACCAAAGATTCGCAAAGGTCTTCACAACTGTACACGACAGACCTAATACTTACAACGATTTCGTGTTAGTCGCGCCTTTCAAATCCTCCACTCAGCGTACAGGTCCCTCCGTTCTATAGCTCTGACACCATGATAAAAATTGAGTTTATTACCTAAATGGCTCTCTAGGTGAGATACCTGGAGAGTGTATAAACACTCATACAGACACTCTATTCAATCAGGAGAACAACCTAGTACATATAGGCTTTCACACTAACAGGATGGTTTCAACCACTTCCCAGATATTAGGATCTGAGGTCTAAGATTTGAGTCTCAATCCTATCATCATCATAACAATAATCTAAGATTAGCTTTCTCCATTAATTCCAACATAAATATTAAAAAAAAAAAGCGTTAAACCCTTCCAAACCTCACAAGCAGTTGATACTTTCAAATATTGAACGAGATGTCGACCACTTGAGATTTTTCCTTTTAGTGGAATGGTTTTCATCTAGTGGGTATAGCAGAATCGTCATGAAGCTAGACTCTAAAGAATCAAGTCCCTATAGTTTTAGATGTGTGTGTTTACCTATTCATAAGTATGGTGTGTCTTTTATTTATGTAACAGAAGATTTCTTTCATAGATTAGAAACATATTAGGATTGTCTAATTAACTAAATAAAATTTTTATTCTTGCATTTATTATACATGAGACCTCACAAGCTTATTAGCTTCTAGTTGATAATTTGATAATAATTTATTTAATCACTCTTGTTTCCAATTATAGGGTAATTAATACCTCATCGCACTTAGTAATTCTAACTGTGAAAATTCACAATCTTGTCTCTTAGGATTGAAACCATATTTCTATAAAGAAATCCCTAACTAATGAAGGGGCAGTAAAGAAACCATAACATTATGATTTTAAGTAGAAGAATATTGATTTCCATTAATAAAGGGATCAATATGCTTCTTTCTCAATGAATGAGACTTTCTTGCCATTTTTTCTAATAAAATGAGTATGGGCATTTATAAATAGATTTCAACAAAAAAAAAATTGTAACCCAAACTTACTCAAAAGGAAAACATGCAACCAATACAAATATGAAAAAGAGAAAAACTTTTATACTTCAAACTAATCTTTATTTCATTTTAAATTTGTTTTTTTAATAATATATCATTTTTATATTTTTTTATTAATAACGCTAATTAAAAAACAGACAAACAAATATCACATGTATTTAAATGATGAAAATTCAAACTAATTTATTAGAGTAAAATAATTGATTATAATACTAATTTGAAACCCATTCTTTAACATGGATGACTTGTTTTTCTTTTTATTTTAATTTCTCACATTTATGAAAAACTCATTGTTAAAATTATCACTTAATTTAAAAAATAAAAAAGATTCTATAAGATATATAAGATATATGTAAAATTAATGATAAAGAAATTAGGTATTCTTATCCATGATTTGGAATCCATTTTTTTTTCAATGTAACTAATCTAACGATATGTTTTGAATATATAAATTATAATTTTTGTTTATATTCAAATTAGAATTTTGTATATAAAAACGAAAATAAATCAAATACTTTTAATATTATATTTATTTCCATGGTTGGGTTTTTTTCAAAATTATATATAATTAAAAATTAAAATTTATAATAATGAGAGTACAAATATTTATTTTAATTTCGAAATATATTAATTTTTAAATATATTAATTTTTATTTTAATATTATATTTGTTTTTATTATTGTGTTTTTTTCAAAATTATATATAATTAAAAATTAAAAATTATAATAATGAGAATAAATATATTTATTTAATTTCTAAATATATTAATATGTTATAAAAGATAATTTTATACTTCATAAAAAAATTCTCATCCCAAAAATTAAACTATAATTTTTTTTATGTAAAAATTAATAATAAAAAAATAAATTATTGTAAAATTATTTTAATTTTGATAATAAAATGTTCGCATCTAATTCTTAATTTTTAAATAATTATATTAAAAACTCCACAGTTAAGCGCGCTTGAGCCAGAGGAGATGTGGGAAGTGACCATTGATGCATCTAATTCTTAATTTTTAAATAATTATATTAAAAACTCCACAGTTAAGCGCGCTTGAGCCAGAGGAGATGTGGGAAGTGACCATTGATGCTATGTGATTCATTTAACTAGTTTCAATCCCACTTCTTCACCCCTGCATCACCCGATGCAATGAGTGCTAAGTGAACAATTCAAAAATCATGAGAAATCAGTTTCGACTACCTCTCATGGAAATGGTCATAGGTTAATGACTTATTTAACGCAGTTGAATCCCAAAAACGATATTTGATATAATATATGTTTTTAAATAATTTATAAATAATAAAAAGTATATTTTATACCATCACAATGATAAAAAACATGATCATTTTCCATATGTGATACTGATCAAAGCAATTATCATCTTCCATATGTACTTTAACATAATTAGCATAATAAATTAGCATCATTATTCTCATAAAATATCATGATGGATAATTGTTAAATGAAAAATATTTTAAAATTTGACATATTTATTTATAAAATGATTTATTATAGATTTTTCATATTATAATCAATTTGATTTTATAACTATATATCAAGTCACAATCTTTGACTTCCAATTTGAATAATAAATAGAAAAAAAAACACTATTAATATTCTTCAAAATTCCCCGAAAAAATTATACCCATTACCATTTTCATAACACAATTATCTAATTTAATTAATTGAATAATTACTTAATTATTTATGTATAAAATATCTTTTTTTATAGCTTTAGTATATTATGTTTTTTTGCTTTGAAAGTTATAGAAATTTAAGTTATATTTTGAAAAAATCTGACACGGATTTTTGTAAATCTAAGTAAAAGCTATCAAATTTCATAATTTTAGGTGTTCTAAACGTTTTTGATGGTGCCGAATCTTTTTCCACCATCACAAATATGATTCAAACAGTCTCTACAAGATTTTTTGAATTTTTTCTAAGGAGATTCCGACCACTTTTCCTTGTGCCAGTGCAGATGCTACATGTAAGAGACTCGACGTCACCTTGTTGACATTGAACTGGATGTTACCTTGGTAAAAGTAAAATTAGCATCAAACTGATGAAACTAGAAATTACCCTGCAAGATTAAAAACTCGACATTATTTTAGTAAAATTAGACATTATTTTCTTGGAAGATTAAAAACTATTTTTTTGGTTTATATATCTACATGCTTGAGGTGATGGTATCTATTTGGATAAGTTTGTTATAAGGCATCTTTTATATTTAGATTTGCAAAAGCAATTACTATCCCTTTGATAAATTTTGTAGAAGGGTAGGAATGCAAGTCAATACAAAATGAAAGTAGTGGTTTTCTATAAAAAAGAAAACATAACCAACATAAGTTCTACTTTGAAGGCAATGTTATGGAAGAAGTTGCAGATTGCAAGTACCGCAGAATTGATTTCAACAAAAGTCTGGGATTGGCTGTAAAAAGAAAAGAACTATGGGTTTCAAAATATGTGTAGAGAGACAGAGTTATGGAACTAGAAAACTACTCAAACTCTTTTTGGGCTTCTAGTGATTAAGATGATTCTCTATGGTTGTGAATTGTGGGCCAGTAGTGCATCCGACATGCATTGGAAATAAATTGAGAAAATTCAGAAGCTTCTTGATTACAACAAATTCAAAATTAAAAACTGCAGTTCCTTATGCTATCTTGTTGAGTGAAGTGGGGGTTGCTCCTATTGAAACAATTGTTATGGTGCTAGTCATAAGGTATTTAAACAAACAAATGGAAAAGAGCAGATGACCTAAGGTTGTCTTTAATGACATATTGTGCAAAAAAAAGAAGACTTGATGCAACAAAATAACAAATGGTTTAGTAAATTGGGTATTTGCTTGAACACGTGCCCCATAAACAATAAAGAGATAAAAAAAAATTGTTATGGATAAGTTCCATAAACTTATTTAGGTTAAGGAGCTAGGGAGAAAGAAAAAGTACTATAGAGGCCAATATTTTTTGGAGAGCCAAAATTCTTATTGCTCAACTAATTCTCATCAACTTGATTGTGAAACAGCGCTTGGAAAAGGTCAAAAGAAGTGTGGGAGGAAAAAGTATGTATTTTTTGTTCTTTAGGAAAAGTGGAAATTGAAAAGCATTTCATTTTAAAATGAGAAACCTTCAAAGACAACAAGGAAAGTTTAGAATGAGAGACCTTCAAAGACAACAAGGAAAGTTATACAAACAACTATGTCTTGGGATAATCTATTTAGCTAGGGATTTGTCGAGACGTGGGAGCATTTATTGTGAGAAAAAAAAACCGAATACATCAACGAGATGAAAAACAATTTGTCCCTTACCCTCTAAAATAAAATGAAGAGAAAATTATAAAATAGACTTATTCTTTTCAAATAAGTAAAATATCAATACAAAAAGTTTCTTGTTTTAGCTTGGAATTGACACATTTTTTTTTGTTAGTAATGTATTTCTAACGTGTAATTGAAAAAATTGTGGTGTGGTGTGAGTTATATGTTAGAGACTATTTCTGTTTTAGAATTGTTCATAATAATGGTTACAGATTAAATCCACGCCCCCTGAATTGTATATTTTGGATTAAATCCATATACGGAATGAAAAATTCATAGCCTGACAAAGACAAATAAGTGCAGACAAACAATCCTGGCATGAAAGTGAAATTTCCATAAACAATAAAAGATTCTGCACTCCACTCATGACATTTCCATAAACAATAAAAGATTCTACACTCCACTACTCCTGTTACAAGTTTAAAAAGCAAAAATTGAAGACTTAGAGTCGTTCCGTTGGCACTACTCCTGTTACAAGTTTGAAAAGCAAAAAATTGAAGACTTAGAGTCGTTCCGTTGGCACTACTCCTGTTACAAGTTTGAAAAGCAAAAAATTGAAGACTTAGAGTCGTTCCATCCACACGGAAGCGAGGTTGCCTAAACCTGCCCCGTCGCTTGCATTTATCACCCATAAAAGAATCCCACCAGGAAACTTGATTTAGCAAAAGCAGGAGGCGGCCGGGCAATACTTTGTTAAGGTTTCAGGGTTTCCGATAGATATCCGCGGTCAAAGCAAAAGCCATGGAGAGAGGGGAAGAGGAGCTCCAGTTACTCGGCATTGAGGAAGAGGTCTTCAATACCCTTCTCTGCTCCTCCCGCCGTGACCTAGTGCGCACTCTCACTTTCACGCTGCTTCTCCCTCTGTCTTTTGCAACTCTGGTGCTATGCCTGATACCCGGCCCTCTGGTGCTTTATAAATCCAATCAAGGGCCTCTAGGGCTCAACAAATTGAATCGAGTCTTTCAACGGGTTGAACCGGTCGACTTCCTCCCCGGCAATCGGACGCTGCAGATAATAACCTTGGTATCCACGGGCTTTCAACAGCTCGGGACGACGAACGTTGTGTTTGAATTTTGGCTGTTGTCGACTGCGGCGGTGATGTACACGGCAGCCTCCATTTACATAGCCAAAGGAGTTTCCTTTCCAAATACTGAGGCCGTCGTTCCAAGGTTTTGGAAGCACCTGGCAGTAACTCTCTTCTGGTTTTTTACAGTCGTCTTGGTCCATACCACGGTCTACATGTTGGCCTTCTTTCTGGTTATGTACAGCGTGGGATTCGATAAATATTTGCATTCAAGAGAGTTTCTTTTCAATTCAATTCCGATACTCACCTTCTTCTTCTGTGTGCTTGTGTATGTAAACCTGATTGGGTACCTGGTCCACGTTATATCTGCGTTACAGGAGCAATATTACAGCTCAACTGCCACGGAAAAAACGAAGCACGTCATCAAAGAAAAACGGACAGCTCTCTTGTCGCTCGTTATGTTTTACTTCATATTTAGCCAAGGCGCTGGACTTTTTTGGCATGGAATCGCCGAGCTGCAGAGGACCGTGCCTGCGGCATTCCTTGCTGGGTTGCTGTCTTTAGTTATCTTCGGGATGCTGGTAACGCAGACCGAGGTGTAGTTTGTCTGCAAATGATACTTCCCATTTGGAAGTTTATAAGGTGGGCGGCCATGGGCCTCCGATGTAGCTGTAGCCTGTGCATAAACAATAAAATTCAGACCACAGGGTTAAGGTATGCATGTGACGTATTCAATAGAAGGATGGGGATTCTTTGCCCTTGCCAGCTTTGAAAACACGCTGAACAAACGCCGAATAAATATAAGAAACAGCCATCATTATGTAGTCATGTATTGTTGATATATCCTAAGATACATAAAGTGTAATTCTAGACAAAATAGACATTTTTGTTTGTTTATACAGAAAGAAAATTTTCTTATCTCGTTAATGCAAGGTAACCTAGATTAAATTGGAGGCCATGTTTTTACTGTTCTAAACACAATTGCATTTTATGCCTTATGTACATGATAATTGCAAGTAATAATATTACATAATGATTGTCAGAATCTTAACACTATAGTGGTATATTTTATGGTTTATGAATATTTTTATTTTTTATTTTGTTAATGCAAAGTAACGGATTAAATTGGAGGTCATATTTTTACGGATCTAAAGACAATCGCATTTTAGGTCTTATTAGACCCTGCCTGGGACAATTAGCCATCGAAAGAGCGTTGAAGGGGTATTAATCTTTTGTTTGACAAAAATATTTATGGGCATCACAACTTTAACCAAAGTTTTAATATTAGAAAATAATATAAAATTTATTATGTAATTTTATTGGTCAATAAGATTTGGAGTTTTATGGTAATACTCACAAGTCCCAATGCACTTTATTTTACAATATATTTAATTTTGCAGGTAATTGCAAACTTTGGATATTTGTATTTTACTTTGCCATATCTTAAGTTTGAGTCCATGCATCTAATTGCACACTTTGCATATCTTGATTTTGGCTGGCTAACAGGTATTGTAATCTTTGGATAAAACAACTAAACTGTTTTATACAAATTTAAAAATAACAAAGTTAAAATAATACATAAAAAGGACATAATAATCTCTTAAATGTTGGATCGAGTAAGTTAAAAAAAACCACAATATAAAAAAATACATAATAATTTCTTAAATTTTATTGTCACTGTCACTTCCACGGAACTGCTTCCACAATGTTGAAAGCTAGTTAGCTTTCTGTTTTACTTCCACGTTGTTGTTGGCACCGCTTCCAGAATGTTGGAAGTTAGTTAGCTATCTGTTTTATCTCTAGATTGTTTTTGGCACCTGGCTCGCATTATTGATGCCACTAAAAACTCTAAAACCATTTCTTCTTGTAATCAAGGTCTCAAGCTTCCCATTTAGATGGGGCTTTGCAACTGAAGGAATACCGCTTTGCAAACTAAAGGTATGCCGCTGCTGTAGACGGAAGATATTATTTTACATATATCTTCCCATTTAGACGTGTTGAAATGATAATTTCAACTGCAGTGCCAAAATCGTCTTGGGATTTGTTAGTTCTTTCTTTCCCTTTGCAATGCGATTTGATCGCTATCACACTTTAACCCATTGCACCCGTATGTATCATGTTTTGCACCGTTTGCAATTTCGCAATGCGATCTGATCGCAAATCGCAAATCACATCCACGCCCTATTGCCCTTTGTTACGCCCTGTGTTTTCTGCCGATTGCGATTCTGTGATGCTATCCGATCGCAAATCGCAAATCGCACCCATATGTTTGTGCTCCACTTTTCTTCTTCTGCCGACACGACGTTGTGATGTGATCCGATCGCAAATCGCATATCTCACTTTCTTCAAACAAATCTCAGTGAAACAATAAATGAAAAATTTACTGTGGTTGGTAAACTTTGGTAAAAGCCTTTAATTTTATTGTTTTTTATTTTCACAAAGTATGACAGTAAAAATGTAATGTCCTGTTTTATTGATTATTGAACATAGAAATGTATGTGTAGATGCAGTAGCGCGATGTGACAGAGTTCTCCTTTTGTAAGACACAACAGTGTATTTTCAGCAAAGACAGAGCATTTTTGTTTTAAAATGCACAGCAGTGCAGTGACAGAGTAATTTCCCAGGGAGACAGTGAAGTTTTTTTTACTGCATTTGAAGCAATTCAATTGGTGTAATCCCTATGATAGAGGAAGAATCTTTTGTAATAGTCAGTCTTATAAATGAATACAAGTTTCTTTTGTGTGTGTTAAACTCTGTGCTCTGGAAACAAATTTTTAGTTCCGCTGTGGTAAAAATAGAGGATCATTCTCTGTTCTGTTCAGTTTCATTTTTGTTTGGAATCAACAGAAATTCTCAACAAGACGTTGTTGCTGGATCAGTTTGTTGCTGCTGCAAACAAACTGAAGGTATGCGTTTACATATATTCAGTTTTCTTTTACATATATCTTCCCATTTAAAGGTTGTTGGATTACTTTGCTACTGCTGCAAACTGAACATATATGCTCTTACATATATGGATAATTTACTGGATCTCTAAATGAATCAACAACAACAACAATAGGTTGAGGACAAAGGTATAGATATAGAGATATTTTCCAGATTTTAAAATGATGAATTGATAGTTTATGGCCTAATACAGATACCTAGAGATGCCTTCATCTAACATTCTCTTTCAACGACTATTACACAGAAATATTTAACAGAACACAGATGTTTTCGATGGGAGGTTTTCAATGATATTATGTACTGTTGTTACATAGAAATACTTCAAAAAGAGGGGCGTTGTTGATGATGCCATGTCCCAGAAGTCGACAACCATATCCTTCAACGGGTTGTCAATACAGTACCCTATATTAATAGCTTCCAAAATGAGGCAATGGCATCAGCAGGATCCTTCTAAAAGAGGCGTTTCCATAAAATTTCAATTACTTGTTATCTTTCACACAAAATTCATGAATGATATATGTTATATAACAAATATGGATGAAATAGGGAGACAAATTTAACCTGAAGGAGAGATTTAACCTGAAGTTTCTTGGCTCTGTAGTAGGGGCATGGCCAACCGGACTTTGTACATAGCGTTGAGATTTTACAATTTAGTAATAGTAAGCACTAATGCTTTGTGAGCCGAAATACCTGACTCGGAAGAGAAAGGTAGGGTGTAAAATTTAAATCCATGGTTCTAATTCAAATTTTATTGTTTTCTATTAGTGAAGTTCTCCATGACTTTATCCATTGTCCATGACTTTATCAGGTGATTGAAATTGCTACTACTGAGGTTGTGTATGATTTTATCTGGTGAAGTCTTACAGACCGATTGCTCAAATTTCCCTATCAAAATTTTTAGAAACAAAGTAAAATAAATTACTGCTCAAATTATGTCTTGATCATTTTTTTTCAAGACACAGTAAAATAATTTTTTTTCAGAAGCATAGTAAAATAAAGTGAATTAAGATGGATATTTAGCTGAATAAGTTTAGAAAATAATTTACGTGCCCTTCCTTCAAGTTGGCTTCCGCATCTTGGTAATTGCCCTAGTTTCAATTTGCTCTTCATCCGGCATAGATGTTAATCCCCATTCTCATCCCAATGACGAATAGATATGGATGGCGTTTTGGATGGGGTTTGCCTGATGAGATTTATGTCCATCTGTAATCATAACCTGTTAGGATATTTCGACACATAGGAAATAGTTAAGTACAACTTGGTCTAGTATAGAGTTAGGTAAAGTGTGTTTCTTTACCGTTGTACATTTTGTAACTTACAATCCGATGGTCACGATATGTAGTGATCCGACGGTTCATTCTCTCCTCGGTATTACCGACACTTGATCCGTGGCTTGACACCCGATTGGTCATGGAGGGTCATTTGTAGGGTAATCCGTGCACGAGAGAAACATATGTAAATTTTCATTCTTTTATTAATAAATTGCCTGAAGTGGCCGCGTTGGCTCAGGCCGTGGAATGTTTCCCTGTTTGAGGGTTTTAACCACGTCAAAATACTAGTGTATTGATCTGCGATCTGGTTGTGAGTGGTGTCCTTTTGGTGTTCTGTCTGAGGAACTTACCCTGTAAATTCCTACATGGTATCAAAGCTATTTGAGGGCCGCGTCTGTTGGTGATCCAAATCTGAAGCCGGTAGAACTGCATCCGACTGCCGTTTCCTAGATCTGTTGTTTCTGACTGCTTTCGGGCCGAGTGAACTGCTCTATTGTGTTGGGAGCATCTGTTCCAGTGAGGAACCCCTTTCGTTTCATGCGAAAAGGTTTCAGGTAGCCCTAGCTGCTTCATTTTTAAGATCTAGAGGTATACATTGTTTATTTGCAGTTTACTGTTATTTTCTCTCTGTTTATTTCAGTTTCGGTTTATTTAGCCTTTTTATTACCGGATCTATACCTTTCATTTCTGTGTATGCTCTTTGCCCTGCGACTCTGTGCGATCTGGGCAAATCAGAAACAGAAAGGAAGGATTTTTCTCATGCGTATGCTCTTTTCCCTGCGCCTTAGGGTGATCTCGAAAAATCAGAAACATTGAGGAAAATATTTAGTTTCCGGCCAAAGTTAACTTTGAGCCGCAAGGTTCATTTTTGAAAATATTTAGTTTTTCGGCTAAAGCTAACTTCGAGCCATAAGGTTCGTTTTCTTTGCATGTCCATGTTGGGTTTTGTGGTTTTTGTTTTGTAGGGAAAAAGAGCTTTCTCAAAGCAAGCACGCAACCCAAAGCACCCCCCCCCCCCCCTCTCTCTCTCTCAAATTTTTTGTATAGATCAATTGGTTCAAAGCTATTTTAAGAGAGTAGAGGTCTTGGGTTCAAGTCTCCATTTTTTGGGGGCGGATTTTTTCATTTCCGCACATTCCTGCACTTCGTCGGCAACTTCAACAACTTTGTTTTTCAAAAAGCCATAACTTCTTCATCCGGAAGCCGTTTTCAGAGCCGTTTTTTTTAAACCAGCCTAATTTTTCGAGATCTATCCATTGGAACACTTATTTTCAGCATCTTTAGCTTCAGTTTCCATTGAAATGGAAAGTCAATACCAAGTTACCCTTGACAACACCAACTACTTCCAATGGTTGGCTTACATTGAGGATTTACTTAGAAGTAAAGGTCTCTACAGAATAGCCTTAGGCCAAGAGAAGAAACCGAAGGATGAAGATAAGGCTGCTAAATGGGAAAATAGGCAAGATCAAGCACGTGGATTGATAGGGATGTCTATTTCTCCAGATCTTAGATTCCATATTGCAGAAATTGATACTCCTGATGAAGCAATGAAACAAATCAATAAATTTTTTGGGATTAAAAATGAAATTAGAGCCCATCAACTTGAAAATGAGTTGCTTACATTGGACCCTAATAATTTTTCTTGCATTGAAGATTTCTTGTCCAAGTTAAAGACCCTTAGATATCTTTTGGAAGGTGTTAAAGTTAAGAAAGAAGATAGTAACCTTATCTATTCCATTCTTACAAAGTTGGGACCAGCCTACTCTGTGTTTGTTTCCACCTTCCATTCTACAAGAGAAGCCTTCATTTCTCAAGGAACAGACTACAAGCCCCCTTCCTTTGACTCTTTTTGTGATTCTTTAATAAGAGAACAAGAAAAACTCTTACACCTTGGTCTTCTTAATCTTGGAAACTCTTCCAAGAAAGCGTTAGCCGCCCAGCAGCAACCAAATTCAAAGAATCCTAAGAAGTCATATCCTAAAAAGAATGGTCCTAAACCAAACAAGGGTCCTAAGCAATTTCAGCCCCAAAATGAAAAATCATTTCAACAAAATGATAAGACAAATAAAATCAAAGGGAAGAAGACTGATAGACATTGCAATTTTTGTAATCGAGATGGCCACTTAGAATCAAAATGCTTTAAGAAGATGGAAGCCTTGGAAGCAGCAATGAAGAAGCATAACATCCATTTGGGGCAATCTTCAACTTCAACTTCATCTTCAGGAATGGCACTTTCTGCATGTGGTTGTCAAGCATCTCGGTCTGGCTATGCATTAAATGCATCTTCTTCTTCTTCTTCTCATTCTCATGAGTGGCTCATTGATTCTGGAGCTTCTTATCACATGGCCAAAAACAAAGCCATGTTTTCTTCTTTAAATGATTGTAACACCAAAAATATATATGTTGGTGATGATAGATCTCTTAATGTTGTAGGGACTGGAACTGTTCATCTAGACAATGGTCGGTTTAATGATGTATTATGTGTTCCAACCTTGTCCTGCAACCTTCTATCTGTATATCAGATAACTCATTCAGGTGAAGGTAAAATCGTTGAATTTTCACCTCATGATGTTGTAATCAAGGACTTAAAAGATCCTAAACAGATTTTGGCTACTGGCATTGTTGATGATTCTACAAGGTTGTATAAGTTTCACAACTTTGGGTCATCAAATCTTCCCTCAATATTTGTTGCTCATAACGATGAAGTGAGCAAACTTTGGCATGAGCAATTTGGTCACTTAAACTATCGCTCCCTTTAGCATCTATGTAAAGAAAATATGGTGACAGGTCTTCCTATGGTATCTTGCAAATATGGTGTTTGTTCCGGATGTGTACTCGGAAAACATCATTGGGACAGTTTTGAAAAACATGCCTCTTGGCACGCCTCAGCCCCTTTACAACTTGTGCATAGTGATTTATGTGGTCCACTTCCAGTTGTGTCATTCTCTGGCTGCAAGTATTTCTTAACTTTCATTGATGATTTCTCCAGACGCACTTGGGTATACTTCTTAAAACTCAAGAGTGAAGTATTTAACACTTTTTTGGCCTTCAAGGCCTTTGTTGAAAAACAATCTGGACATCAAATCCTTAAGTTAAGATCTGATAATGGCGGAGAATATGTTAAAAACACATTCATCAACTATTGCACTGAGAATGGAATTCAAATGCAACATATTGTTCCATATACTCCACAACAAAATGGTGTAGCTGAAAGGAAGAATCGCACCTTAAAGGAAATGGCTAATTATATGCTACAATCTAAAGGACTTGGTCTTAGTTTTTGGGCAGAAGCAATTAACTGTGCAAATTACATAATAAATCGCACTCCTACTAAGGCTTTAAAGAATATCACTCCAGAAGAAGCATGGAGCTCAATCAAACCAGATGTAAGTCACTTTCGTGTTTTTGGAAGTGAAGCGTGGGCCCATATTCCAGATGAAAAGCATAAAGCTTTAGAACCTAAGAGTGAAAAATGTACTTTTGTTGGATATTCTGAAGATGTCAAAGGCTATAGACTTATTCCATTTAAGTCCAAAAATGTTATCATTAGAAGAGATGTAAAATTTGATGAAAATATATCGGCCTGCGAGCCTAGTCCGGCGGATGTGCCACCTCTCCCTATCTCTTCTACCTTTGAAAACATTTCTTCTTCAGATGATGAAAGTGAGGATGACAATCTTCCCCCACCATCTCAGGATCCTCCTTCAGCTCCTGAGCTTCCAAAAAGGGTTCGTGCTACTCGCGATGCAGCAGGTGATCTTGCCGGTGATCCTACAGATCAGCGACGCACACGTTCTCAGTTCGAGAGAGCCTCTTCTTTATTGGCTCAAGCTCTAGTAAATTATGATCCTGACACCTTTTCAGAAGCTTCAGGCCATCCAGATTGGGAAGCAGCTATGAATGAAGAATATCATTCATTATTGGCAAACGATACATGGGATCTTGTTCCTCTACCAAAGGGACGAAAACTTGTTAGATGCAAATGGGTTTACAGAACCAAGTATGGACCAGATGGGAAAGTTGATAAACATAAAGCTCGTCTTGCTGCTAAAGGTTTTTCACAGGTTGAAGGCATTGACTACACTGAAACCTTCTCCCCTGTTGCCAAAATGAACTCTATCCGCCTTGTTCTTTCCCTTGTTGCCTCTTTCAAATGGGAAGTCCATCAGATGGATGTTAAATCTGCCTTCTTGCATGGGGACTTGCATGAAGAAATCTATATGTAACAACCCATTTGCTTCATACAAACAGACTCCAGCCTTGTATGTCGACTTAAGAAATCCCTTTATGTTCTCAAGCAAGCTCCTCGGGCTTGGTATGCCAAAATGGATAGCTTTCTTTTAGAATCTGGCTTTTCTAGGTGTCATTCTGACAATACTGTCTACACCAAGAAAGTGGGCAACTCTCTTATCATCCTTGTTCTTTATGTTGATGATCTTATCCTTACTGGAAGTGATCCCAACCTTATAAACCATGTGAAGTCTAGCCTTAAAAGGAAATTTGAAATGACAGACTTAGGACACTTACACTATTTTCTCGGTCTTCAAGTCTTGCAATCCAAGGAGGGTATTTCCCTTTCCCAGTCCAAGTATGCTTGTGATATTCTACGTCATTTTCACATGGAAGACTGTAAGCCATCCCCTTCATCCTTTCAGTCTGGAGTCAAACTTTCAGTCACTTGTACTTCTCCTGAAGTTGATGCTACCTTATACCGTCAACTTGTAGGAAAACTTTTGTATCTAACCCATACTCGTCCTGACCTTTCCTTTGTTGTTGGCCTTGTTGCTCGGTTCATGCAAAACCCCCGTGAAAGTCATCGGAAAGCAGCTAAAAGAATACTTCGTTATGTTCGAGGTACAGTTCAGTTTGGGATTCATTACAGTAGCGAAGCATCTCCTGTATTGGTTGGTTTCACTGATTCCGATTGGGCTGGTGACCCTGATGATCGGAAGTCTACTGCCGGTTATGTGTTCACTCTTGGTTCAGGACCTATTACATGGGCTTGCAAGAAACAAGGTGCCATTTCTCTTTCATCAGCAGAAGCAGAGTATCGTGGTGCCGTAGAAGCTAGTAAGGAAGCCTTGTGGCTTCGTCAGATCTTGTCAGAGTTTGGCTTTGAGCAGCAGCATCCGAATACACTTTGGTGTGATAATCAAAGAGCCATTCAGCTATGCAAAGATCCAGTCCAACATCAGCGCAGCAAACACATTGAACTGCACATGCACTTCATCAGAAAGCTCATTCATGACCATGTTCTTGAAGTGCAATATTGTTCAACAGATGATCAAGTTGCAGACATCTTCACAAAGGCTTTCACAGAGGCGAAGTTCACTAAACTTTGATCTATGGTTGGAGTTCAGGAAGTTGTCACTAAGGGGGGATAGGCTCTAGTGCCTCCTTCCTTCTCCTATTGTGTCATATTTGTAAATCCTTCAATCCTATCCCAAGTTGTTCTTAAGGGGGGATGTTAGGATATTCCGACACATAGGAAATAGTTAAGTACAACTTGGTCTAGTATAGAGTTAGGTATAGAGTTAGGTAAAGTGTGTTTCTTTACTGTTGTACATTTGTTAACTTACAATCTGACGGTCACGATATGTAGTGATCCGACGGTTCATTCTCTCCTCGGTATTACCGACACTTGATCCGTGGCTTGACACCCGATTGGTCCATGAATTCTATTTAAAGCGCATGGAGGGTCATTTGTAGGGTAATCCGTGCATGAGAGAAACATATGTAAATTTTCATTCTTTTATTAATAAATTGCCTAAAGTGGCCGCGTTGGCTCAGGCCGTGGACTGTTTCCCTCTTTGAGGGTTTTAACCACGTCAAAATATTGGTGTATTGATCTGCGATCTGGTTGTGAGCGGTGTCCTTTTGGTGTTCTGTCTGAGGAACTTACCCTGTAAATTCCTACATAACCCTCCTCAACTGGGCAACCCTCTTCAACTAAGCAAACTGTAGGTCTGGTTCTATCAACTATTGATAAAAAAAGGTTTAAAAATAGCTTCTACTTCACAATAAATAAGTTCCCTTTATAGAAGTGTCATTTAGACTTTATGCACAGAGCCTATGTCAACCAACTAGTTCTAACACAATCCTTTATTTCCAGCCATCATAGACAACTTACACTTCTTACAAGGAAGAACCAGGAAGAATTCAATGCATTTCGAAGGGCTCGAGAATGATTATGTTTAGTGTATCTCTAGAAGAGACAATGAATGAGAAGAGAGCTTCCAGGATTCAGATCATAGGTTTTGAGTTTCCCTCTGTCTCTGGTTTGCAGCACCTTTTTCTTCAACGACAGTTACGAATTTCAATCCTAAAAGCAAAGGCTTCACACATGGCTTGTGAAAACAAGCCTTGTACAAAAACATTTGCTTCACACATGGCTTGTGAGAACAAGCCTCATATGAGAAAATGTTGCTAGGATCAATTTCACTTTGGTAGCAGTGGACATGCTCAGCCTGTAAACTTGCTTTCAATTTTGAAAGCACCCATCACAAATTTGAAATCACGTCGCTGTAGGCATGCACCCACCAACGCAAAGAAAGAGAAATGTGATGTTGTTTTCTCAATATCATAATAATTGATCACCATTTTGAGCCACTAAATCATCTTTGACAGACTAGACTTGAACCTGTAATATGTAATCCTAAAATGGCCTAATGCAATGCGTTGGTGGAGCTGCTACAATGGCCTAATGCGTCGGTGGAGCAGCATCAGTGCAATCATAACCCCTTTGCTTTCAGTAAATCAATACTGCCTAAACTATACTTAGGAAAATAACTATGTTGTTTAGGGGTTCGGGGGATCATGGAATGAGAGATACGTGGTTCGGGGACTCATGGCTTGAGAGATATGCGGCTATCCTACATGTCATTTTGTAGATTGTAATTGTTTTTTAATTAAATAGAAAATTTGAAATGATTCCTTTAATTTTTTTTTTTAATTTGCAACTGTCACACACCCTGCAACATATTAAATGTCACACGCATGTATTACATGTATCTCTTGTCATGACATTCTTGATAGCTCGTAGTAGTGATTCCTCCATCTATCTATGGTTATTAATCTCCTTGTATCTTTGTATCTTGTTCTTTCTCACATTATTTCGAAGTGAAATCACCCTTTAGCCCTATTGTTCATGCATATAAAATGTAGGCTGGGGAGGTCTATGTTTGTGCTATTTCTATTTCTAATTGTGATACGGGTTTATACGGACTCATATTTACATAAGTACGTTTCATATGCTAAACCAAGAAACTAAGGTCTCAATTTTTTCTCCTAGCTTTTAATGTGAAAAAACCAGGTAAGAAAGAATAAAGAAAATAAAATGTTTGGAGTGGTAAATTGAAAAGTGTGAACTTGATTCCTTTTCCAATTCCATAGCCTTCCTCGTCTCCCTAATCCGGCGAGCAGTAGAGAAGGTGACAAATTCTCCAAAGAGGGTGTTCGTTGGGTAATCCCATGTTATGGGAGAGGGTCTCTTGAAAGGTAGAATCCATTCATGTTATAGGAAGGGCTTGTTATAGACATTTTTGTGCCTTACAGCTATAAGCATGAAATGTCCATAATATAAGGGATCCAAAGTCCCTAAACATGTTGTTCCTACCCCTAGAGGAACAAGGCTAACAAACCACAACAATTCACAGAAGTTCTCCACCAGAAACTGCTCAAAAACAAGTCAATTCAGGATCAATTCAGTGGCTCCACTAGCTGTCTGCGCTGAATGTCAAAGCCAACACTAGCTGTCTGCGCTGAATGTCAAAGCCAACACTGGCTACCTGCGCTGAGCGAGAATTGCCAAATGGCAAGTTCATTCCAAGAGGTGTCAAGACCCAGGAAGCTTCCAGAATCTTCCTCAATGACACTTGCCTCAGTGAATTCGACTGGTGATGAGTAAGAGGTTCCTAATCTCCAAGTGGAAGCAAGAACCTCCAAGTGGAATCAAGAACTGACAGAGGGAGAGGACACTAGTCAGATCTCAAGCTGACTCATCCTCTCTCCAAACATCTATATATGGATCTCTCCTCCATGAGATCTAAGGGCTGGAATTTTGTTATTGCAAAGAATTGTTGTTGGTTTGAGATTGGAATCATTGGGTGCTTAATGCTTTGAAGGGGGTGAAGATAGGAATTCCATTTGCTGGGAAGGAGATGCTGGATTGGAGCCCTCTGGGTTGTATCTCTTCCTGAACCTTGTTATTCATCAATAAAGCTATCTTGGTTTCTCCTATATACTGATGTATCTTTGATGTATGGTTGCATTAGTATGTTTAGTTTATTTCTAATCCTGAACTAGTTATGAATATGAATCCATGTCTTGTGTAGCGTTCTCTTCTTGTGATCTTGCAGAAACCTCCTGAAGCGGGGCGAGCGAGAAGGCAAGTAGCTGGGAACTCTCCAAGAGAAGAGAAACCGGATCGAGGGACAAATGGAAGACACCGGTTAGTCCATCCATCTCTCTTCATTCTTAATTCATAAAGGAAGAATACTAGAATAGCTGTCTCTATTTGTTGCTAAGGCACTGTCACACCTTAGGTAGATAGGATCGTCTTGCATAGGCATTTTTCCCCACAACAAATTAGTGACTCCGCTGGGGAGATCTGTTTAGTCATTTTATTTGTGTTTCTATCATTGTTTGTTTCATAGACTCGACAGCAACAATCGAATTGCATCTGCTATTCCCAGATGCAAAGTAGACAGTTGCTGCTTTGATCCAATCACTGGACTTGTCTATGATCTAAACAATGGACTCACAAATGATTTGATGATCCTTTTTGATAGATCTTAGTACCCCCTCAAAGCATCCCTTTGATTGCACCTTGCTTGTTGCTTTTATTTGGCCTGAAACAGTAGATTAAATAGCAATCTGTGACCCAGAACCAGTGAGAAACTCTCGTTTCTCCTTTAGCGCGACCCCTGTGAAGAGGTTCTGCATTTCAACGCAGGTCCCGTGAAGGCTACCTGCGCTGAATGTCAAAACCCCTGTGTTGAGGTTGCGCTGAACCAGTTAGGCCTTGTGCAGCTGGGGTTCTCTGCTCTGTTTTTCCTTGTTTTGATCTCTCATTTTTGCAGCCTGTAACCAGCATAGGTACCAGTCTGATAACTCCTTTTCTCTGCTTAAATTCCGCCTCCTTTTGTACAAAAAGACTGTGAGTGTTTTTATGTGTTTGTGGCGTCATTTGCAATTTTCCTTTACAAGAGTGAAATAATCATCCTGTAGCCCTTGATTCAGATCTGTTGATTGTGATCTTAGGAGAGAGTTCATTGGATGTTTACAGTTGATTATACATTTACTTTTTCTTGTGGTTTGAGTTTGTCTCTTTTAAGTGTCGAAACAAGTGTTCATTTCGAAAGTCGTAAAGTGTTGTATTCCCTTCTACCCTTTCTGATTTCGAAAAAGTAAACTTGTTTGTATTTGTCATTTAAAAACAAATTCAAAGTTGTACAAAAAGCTTTCTTTGTAGGCATCAATACTAAGAAAGCGGAAAACAAACACCTGCATTGTGCATTTGCATCTTGATAGTTTGCATATTTGATTTAGGAAAAGTGCATTAGAGTGTGTTGATTGCTCTTTGAGAAAAGATGGTGTCTTTCTTTTCCCTTAGTAGCTAGGATTTTCAAAGCTGAAAAGATATAAAGCTTGCTTATCATCTTTATACTGCATTTAGGAATTGTATCATACATCTCGTGGTGATCCAGAAAGGCAAACTTCTAAAAAGATCAACTTAAAATAAACTGAATGAACTTAACAACGCTTTGCAACATAACGCACAACATAGAGGTCTAGGCTAGAGACGTGTTCTGGCGTCGTAAAGCCTGGTGACTGTCGATCTCGTTGAAGGTGGATGATTCCTCCTGAGGGAAGATAGCGCCAGTACGGATTGTGCTCCCATGTACCGTCGCATATATATTGGGAGACCCCCATAGGAATATAACCTTTATCCTTAGGAAGCCGTGTCGGTCGCCCTACTGATCGCAATGCACTGAACACAGCATTCGGGAAGATCGACCGCCCGTACCTTAAAAAGTATTCTGCGGTTTTGCGAAAAGTTTGGCACACCCTCTGCCTAGAACTCCAGAGCAGTTCCTTTTGGCCTTTTTCAGACTCTATAACGGAAAAAGTCCATCCGAGCATTTGTCACTTCGGGCTCGTTAAAACATCGAAGGAGACTAGAGTCATCTTTTGCTTTTTCTCGACTCTTTAAAATTGAAAAAGCAGGTTGTGTCTAAGCGTCGTTAAAATTTATTTTAAACGGAATAATCATCACCATTCCCTCATTGATCTTCGAAGTTAGTCTCTTTTCATCGTAAGTTCTTGTAGAATCGCTAGAAAATCTTTTGGATAGACTAGATATGTCTGAACAACCGTCGACATCCAGGACTGTGTCATCCGACACAGCAGCGGCAGAGCCTCCTGCTGCTACCCCAACGATGTTCGATGGTATACCATCTGTCCCGGCAAGTTATCAACAACAAGCCGGAGTCCCATCAGGGACTGCTTCGACGACATGGTTAGTTCCTATTTCTTCATCCGGATTATCATCTGGTATTTCTTATGTTGAAACTCAACAAATTGATCCAATGTGTCTTCAAAGGCCAATCTGCCCTTTAAGTACTGGGTTGCCACCATATGGAGGGCAGTATGCCTTTTCATTGTTCCCTCCCGGAGAACAACCATATGGGAGTTTACAACAAAGTTTAGGTCAAACTGGAATTACATCCAGCGGTTGGGTACCAATACTGCCTCAGCAACCAAGGGTTGTATATTCAATGCAACCAGTCCACCCTATGTCGAATATTCCCACTATACCTGCTATGGTTACTGCGTCGCAAGTACAAGCGCTACCTGTTGTATGTCAACCCCAACAGCCTCACGTTGCAATACAACAGCCTCTTGTCTCAACGACTCAATCACAACCTCAGGTTAGTGCCTCCTTATCTGGAGTGACTCAGGATCAAACAAGTAATGTGACTCCTCATCTTGGTCAATCATCCAGTATTGGTCAACAACAAATGGTTCAACAACCAGAGCTGGTTCAAACTCAACAACCCCCATTCCAGCAATCATATCAAGGACCTGAGCAACAAGTCTTTGTAAGTAATGGGCAATCGCATTTCCAAAGCGGTTATCAACAACCATATTATAATGGTTATGCCCATCAACCTTGTCAAAGTTGCCAGCATCAAATACATTATGCTGGTATGCAAAGACCCACTGCTCAGGCGATTCCATATTATCCTGGGTATGCTTCGCCTAACCTGAATCAACAGTTTCCCTTTGTAGCAACTCTAGAATTACCAGATCTAAACCAGTTGACGAATGATCCAATTGCTTATGCCCCTTGGTGGCCAGCAATCCCGCATAAACTTCCGTCAGATATTCCTAAATTTAATGGAAATCCGGGTGAAGATCCGTCGAATCATGTGATGACATTTCATCTGTGGTGTTCATCAAACACCCTAAACGATGATTCGATTAGGCTTCGCCTTTTTCAGAGGACGTTAACTGGTCCAGCGGCAAAATGGTATATTGAATCTCCTAGAGCTTCGTTCAACAACTTCAGTACCTTAGCCATGACTTTCTTAACCCATTTTCAATTACCGATAAGGTATGAAATGGGAACGGAACTCCTAACCAACTTCAAACAGACAACGGCCACTCACATATCTGATCATATACATGAGTGGCGACGTCGTCGTAGGATGGTAAAAACGTACGTTCCCGATTAGCTATTAGCTGAATGGTTTATCAAATCCTTACTTCCTACAATCACGGAAGATGTGGCAAAGGGGGGAGTCGTAACGGAAGAGCAAGTCATCGCTCGTGCGCAATATCTGGACTTGGTCTATACTCAGTCTAGCACGCTCTACGACAAAATACCTGACGCCCCTAGACTGGAATTCTCAATTCCTCCTGGACCTCCTAAATCAAACAATGACTCTCATGCCATCGATGGCGTGATTGGCACGACAGACACGAAATCGAAAAAGGCTACATCTAAAAGGGCCCGTAAGATTTCCAGTCAAAATGCAAATGAGGAAATTCTTGCCTCGGAAGTAAATGCCGCGTCGACCGACAAGGGCAAACAACTGAAGCAACCGGGGGGCAAGAAGAAAAAGAAAGGGAGAAAAAGGAAACCCCCTGCGGGGTGTCATATATGCGATGAGGATCATTGGACGAGAGATTGTCCACATATAGCTGAAGTTAAGAAACTCTTTAAGAGTTCAAAACCCTCAGCAGTATTGACTGATCCGTTTCCAAACCCGGGAACCAAACTGGTTGCTAATCAAAATACTTCCCGATCCCAAGTGCTTATGTTGTCTGTCTCAAAGCAGCAAAATGATGCTTTGACAAGGAATAAAGATTACGGGAATCCACAGCTATCGAATAACAAGGCTAATGAACAACCTAGTAGTTCGACAACAACTTTGACCGAAGTTGTGCCACCCATCATTCCTAAACCAATGATAAAGTCGCCAAAGGGAGGAGTACACAAATCGACATTTAATCCTCGTGCCAAAGTAGCACAAAATTATAATATAGTAGAGGACATGGCCCAATCGCCATCCGCTATGTCGACACTTGAGGTACCGCAAACTTGCCTCTCCCAAGAGCAAGCTTTATTATCAGCAATAGGTGGGATTGGCCCAAGGGATTCCAATCTTGTGGCCTTTGATCATAAAGGATATGACCCTCAGTTACCAGCTCAACTAGCTTTCCTTATCCAAGTGAAAGCCCTCAACAAAACTGTTCATCGAACAATTATTGATGAGGGGGCATCTACGTGTATTATGTCGATGAGTTGCTGGAAGAATTTAGGTTCACCACCCTTGTCGAGATCGTCAACGACGTTAAAAGCATTTGATGGACGATCATACACTCCATACGGGATTTTAAGTAACTTGCAAGTTGAACTAGGGGGCAAAACAGTAGGAATTGATGTTGAAGTAATTGATGGAAACCTCGATTACAACATCCTACTGGGAAGGCCCTGGATATATGCCATGGCCGCAGTTGTGTCGACCTACTTCAGGAAGATTGCATTTCCCTTTCAAGGAAGAATTACAGTCGTCGACCAACAAACTTTCCTCCCCGACAGTTCACAAGTTACGGGAAGCATTCCAATGATCCATGGAAGCAATCATTCGCTTCAAAATATTGGAGTAGGTCTCCTAAAAGACCCTGCCTTAATGGGTACTTTTGCCCTACCGCCTGCAAGTAATCTGGCGGAAGTGGCCACAGTGGAAACCTACAATATGAAATCTTCTATATCTAATGGATTCGAAAGATTCCTAAACATTTTGTCAGCGTGGATCATCGCCCTAATAGAAATACTGTAAATACAGTGGGCTCCGAGGACGGTTCTAATCTCGTGTCAACCTCGTTAAAAAATGAAACAAGGAGTCATGAGGATAGTTCTTTTACTGTGTCAACCTCATTAAAAAATGAAACAATCTCCTTTCCAAATCTCAAAGGTAAACCTTCATTCCAACCACCAAGTTGAATGCAATGAAGCTTGGGGGGCATGCACCTCGATTTGCGTTGTTATGCTGGGGGCATGCAAACTTATCATCGAGCAGTTTTAGCACATAGTTCATGCTCGTTAAAAAATAAACGCAAGATTCGAGCAGTTTTAGCACACAGTTCATGCTCGTTAAAAAATAAACGCAAGATCCGAGCAGTTTTAGCGCATAGTTCATGCTCGTTAAAAAATAAACATAAGATCGAGCAAATGTTTCCACCCACGTTTAAGCTCATTAAAAAATGAACTATTCCGGTAAATAACCACTATGAATGTAATATCATCAGCCATTAAAGCCTTGGTCGTGTTTGCACCGTCACCTCCACTTTTCCATTGGCCGATCGTTCACCTCCATATGTTTGTTTACCCATTTTGAGGAACAGCTGCGAAGAGTGATTTCACTAGCCATCCTTGTGACACTGCCGTGATTGGAAAATTCCAACCTGTACCTGGAATCAGCTGCTAACCCATTTTATCACTCGTTCCTCAAAAGACGAGTCTTCTTTAAGCTCTTTTCATCTGACTCGTAAAATATGAAAAGATTGCCGAGTCCTTGGCCTTCCAGCTCGTTAAAGGGACAGGAAGTGCTATCCCTCCTCTAGATTTTAATCTTTTTGGACCTGAGGGATTATTGCACAAAAAGATCGAGCACTTGTTTTGATTCGGCTCGTTAAAACTATCGAAAACTCATCCCTTCTGTATTGTTTTATACTTTTTCGGACTTAAGGGATTAGATGACGAAAAAGGACTTTTGGAGTTAAATTTATGTACCTTTTCAGACTCTCTAAAAATGAAAAGGACCGAGTTATCTTTGTCGTTAGACTCGTTAAAATCATTAAATAGCGACAAACTTGTCTTTAGACGAGAACGAGTTTCACTATCGCTAGGCTCGTTAAAACATAGCGATGGGCTTGCCCGAAGGGCAGGTTATAGAACAAGCATATGTTATCCTCCTCAAGCTTGACAAAAATAAAGAGGTACTGGTCAGCAATGACTTGGGAAAAATTGGGAGAAACACAAGAAAACTTTGATGGTAGCAAGTCGCTCTTGAACATGACACTTTTCCTCCGTACCACAATCGGGTTGGGTTGTTTCATTCACTGGTCACATCCATGGTCTCGCCATACCATCCATATTTGGGGTAATGCTACCGATCCATCGCATCAGTGTCGCCATATGTTCAAGAGAAGTCGTTCAGAAAAGTCAACCGTGTCCCATCCACTGCCGTACATTATCCTTCATCCTTTCATGACCGCCACCCTGAATCATATGTCACAGATCGTTTTCACCTCCATCAAAATCATTAGCTCCGTTCCATGTCATTGATGTGGGATTCATTAAGGCCCTCCTTTGACGGATCGCTTCTTGTCGACATCAGCTCATTATCCAAGAAGTTGATCTAGGAACAACCCCTTCAGTACTTTGAAGCTTGCATGCCTCAATGGCAAGTTTCTCACTTTCGGCGACAGGTATACATCAATGACCTTCAACCGAAAGATTTTGCGTGGTGTTCGACGCCAAGTCCTTTATTCACACCATGTGAATTGTACTGCAGTACCTTGAGGGTCATTATCATTATCGGTGATTCCTCTCGCGCTTGTTAACGGTTTACATCATCGACCGGTAATCAAGCGATGTCTTTCCATGTTCGACTTCAGAACATTTCTCACATGGATCGAATTGTACTTAGAGTGAAGATCGAACGAGTTTGAAGACCCCAGATCTAGTTTCATCCATCCGGGCTGCGATATATATTCAGGAAAGATAAAGACATTGACATGTACATCATTGCAGCAGATAATCATCCTATCCAAAGGATGATAATTTCATCAAAATTATCAGTCTACCACCAGACGATTGTCTGTTCTATGTATAGAAAAATGAATTTATAAAGCTGAGCATGGGAATGCTCGCCTCAGCTAGATCATGAAAGCAGTATGAAAAATAATGTATTGTACTGTATCTTATTACAGGTCTCCTCCCAGCATTGGATGAACTTCGGATCCTCCTGATAAAGCATTTCACCCGATAAACGGCCTCATACTTTAGGGGGCAACTGTTATAGACATTTTTGTGCCTTACAGCTATAAGCATGAAATGTCCATAATCTAAGGGATCCAAAGTCCCTAAACATGTTGTTCCTACCCCTAGAGGAACAAGGCTAACAAACCACAGCAATTCACAGAAGTTCTCCACCAGAAACTGCTCAAAAACAAGTCAATTCAGGATCAATTCAGTGGCTCCACTAGCTGTCTGCGCTGAATGTCAAAGCCAACACTAGCTACCTGCGCTGAATGTCAAAGCCAACACTGGCTACCTGCGCTGAGCGAGAGTTGACAAATGGCAAGTTCATTCCAAGAGGTGTCAAGACCCAGGAAGCTTCCAGAATCTTCCTCAATGACACTTGCCTCAGTGAATTCGACTGGTGATGAGTAAGAGGTTCCTAATCTCCAAGTGGAAGCAAGAACCTCCAAGTGGAATCAAGAACTGACAGAAGGAGAGGACACTAATCAGATCTCAAGTTGACTCATCCTCTCTCCAAACATCTATATATGGATCTCTCCTCCATGAGATCTAAGGGCTGGAATTTTGTTATTGCAAAGAATTGTTGTTGGTTTGAGATTGGAATCATTGGTTGCTTAATGCTTTGAAGGGGGTGAAGATAGGAATTCCATTTGCTGGGAAGGAGATGCTGGATTGGAGCCCTCTGGGTTGTATCTCTTCCTGAACCTTGTTATTCATCAATAAAGCTATCTTGGTTTCTCCTATATACTGATGTATCTTTGATGTATGGTTGCATTAGTATGTTTAGTTTATTTCTAATCCTGAACTAGTTATGAATATGAATCCATGTCTTGTGTAGCGTTCTCTTCTTGTGATCTTGCAGAAACCTCCTGAAGCTGGGCGAGCGAGAAGGCAAGTAGCTGGGAACTCTCCAAGAGAAGAGAAACCGGATCAAGGGACAAACGGAAGACACCGGTTAGTCCATCCATCTCTCTTCATTCTTAATTCATAAAGGAAGAATACTAGAATAGCTGTCTCTGTTTGTTGCTAAGGCACTGTCACACCTTAGGTGGATAGGATCGTCCTGCATAGGCATTTTTCGCCACAACAGGGCTTCCTCTGTGGCGGTTGTGGTCTACCCTCTCAGCGAGATTCCTAGGAATTCGACACGAACTATCTTGAGCTTACGTGCATTTCATGTGACACTCCAGCGACTCCTCCAAATCCACGGTTGTGGCTTAAAAAATCGACAAGAGCTTTGATTTATTTTGATATTTATTTATTGCCTACCAGGTAGGTACTCTACTTCCATCCATGATGGCTGGCTCACACTACTCTAGCTGGGGTCACCACTTTTAGTGAAATAGAGGCCCCACCTAGCAGGGCGTCTGGCCTGGATCAATTTTAGGTAACTAAATGAGTAAGCCGCTCTTTAGAAAAGACACTTACAGTGACCGTTCCTGTTCTACTAATGACCACTTAATATATTGACTCCAAAGCTTAATGAACATAATCACAAGAATAAACTGCCATGAGCTTCAATATATTGAAAATGTGTTTAATATTTTAATTTTAGCATGTGTCATATAGACCCATCTATGTTCGCACCCTAGCCCCAAGGGCTAAAGCCAAGTAATTTGACCAAGAAGCAAACATTTCAGAGTGACAACCATGTATGGCTAGCTTTGAGAGGAAGTACGTGATTATTAATTTAGAAATATAAGCCACTCATTTATCTCTTGAGCCATGTGATGCATAGTCCTGTCAATGAGTGATTATAATAAAAATGAATATCTACATGGTCTAGAAATGGTAGTGGATTGGTTGTATCTATGCCATGGAATAGTTAGCCAGAGCTAACAGTGTACCACTGCAGGTGCTTTTGGTATTACTGCATCTCATTAGAAGCATATACTCGTTTTGTCTACACCAGTAACGGATGAAGAGATTGAAGACATGGAAAATTATTCACAATAGGCGAGATAACAAAGTACATGGGTAAAACAACCAGAAAGCAACCAGGTATGAATTCTAAGACCAATTGGGAAAGACAACCAAGTATGAATTCCCACTAGAAAACAACCAGGTATAAATTCCAAGACCAAGACCAATTGGGAAAAACAACCAAGTATGAATTCCAAAGACCAGGACACATATGAACTGTTATCGCTAAAATAATCCCAACCGGGTATGAATTCCAAGATCAATTGGGAAAAACAACCAAGTATGAATTCCAAAGAGCAAGAACTAGAAAACAACCAGGTATGAATTCCAAAGACCAAAACACATATGAACTGTTAGGTATGAATTCCAAAGACCAGAACACATATGAACTGTTATCGCTAAAATTATCCCATGTATATAAGCATTTTGAAATTTTTTTATTATAAAACTTGGTACCAAATCCATATATCATAGTACATTTATATGAAGTTTTAATTAAAAAAATACATTCAAATTACACATGAACAAAATTTATTCGAAGTACAAATTAACTAAATTCATTAAGACTTCCTCAATCTCTGGCAACTCCTATTTCCACCTCTATAGCAAAGTTAATGCTGTCTGACATGCAAGGGGAATAGGAGTTGCCTTGCATTAACATGCCAAAGTCAATTTTGAGGGAAATATAAATGCAAAGCAACTCTTATTCCCCTTGCATGTCAGAGAGCATTAACTTTGCTATAGAGGTGGAAATAGGAGTTGCCCTCAATCTCCTCTCAAAGTAGTTCAATCCTGGGTCAAATCAATAGTTAATGAAATTCATTAAAACTTCCTTAGTTTCCTGTCAAACTTGTTCGGTCCCCTGTCCCGTCAAACTTGTTCAGTCCCCCGTCAAATCAGCAGGGACTACAGCTGCTTGCGGCACTTGTTTATATGATACTTGCAAATAATAATAATTGTTGGAATTTTTATAATAAAAGTTATATAGTAGTTAGTATATGTTATTTAATTTATATTATTTTAAATTAAAATATAAAATAATAAAATGTAAAAGTATATATATTTTATTTTGTAATAATAAAACAATTGTATTTAGGAAAAAGATTACATTGAAATATTGTTTATATGTTTCAAATTGATTTCCAATTACACATAAAAGTTAATGGAGAATTTCATGGACATTAAAAATATGTTTTTTATATTTAACCTAATTTGACAATTTTATAAGATTTTTATTACTTTTTAATTTTAAATTATACAAATATTTATTAAAAACTTAGTATTAATAAACATTTTATTATGAATCATTATTTTATTAATCAATTTTAATATGGATTTTTAAACTTATTTTGCTTTTATTTACTACTATCAATTTATCTCCAAATATACCAGGTCTATTATTTCATATTTATTGTTTCGTTGCTTCAATGAAAGGTAATTAAAACATTTTTCATCTCCAAATCACTCTTAGAGTCTTCAAATCTGTTTGATTAATTTTCATAATTTTTTTATTAATGTAATTTGTCCCATTAGGAAACTATAATAAATGGTAATAAAATACATTTGACCAAGCAATATTAAGAAACTTAAAGTTAATTTGCACAAATTGTAAGGTTAAAGTAGCCTTGTCATTGTAAGTCTAGCACAACTCAACACACACAATATTTTATGGTCCTCAAATACTTTTAAGCCGCCATGTTTAATAAATCGTATAAAGCTTCGTTTTCACTCACAAAAGTTCAAAAAATAGTAATTCAATACACATAATTTGGGAGGTTTAATGCATAGCTCAACTCGTTATAATAAATTTACTTCATTTATAGCTATTAATCTAATAATTAAATTTTAATTTATAATTACTATTAAAAATATTCTAAAATATTACTATTAATTTAATAATTAAATTAAAATCCAAAACAAAATTATGCTAAATATGCTACAATTAACATCTTTGCATGATTAATCTGCATGATAGATTATTAATTCGTATACAATGCAGACCATAAGTTATTTCACTTTGTGAAAGAGAAGAAGAAACAAAACTAACTACTATCCATATTTTGTGGCTAAGCCCCTCTCTAAGAAATCTCACAAAATATGATTAGCTACATGAAAAAATATACATTTGAATGGAATCATCTCATAGTCTAGTTCTAAAATCTATTCATTCTTCCAACACTTAAAGGAGATTTTTTCTAATAATCCAAGTAGAAAATTTGAAACCCCTTCCTTATTAAGATGGATGGTTTTAGAAATAAATCTCTAAAATTTAATCAATAAATCCTTGATATCCCAAAAAACTTCACTACACCACAAATGTAAAAAAAACACATGAAACACATCCATAACTGAAGTTGTCTCCCCGCCAAACAAAACCAAAATGTTCTAAATAAAGAAAGACTACCAGATCAACATTATCATGACACCAAAGACCTTACGTTAAAATGACTTGACAATCCTCTATTATTTTGATAAGTTACTAATCCCTGCTATGTGCGGGTAGCTTTACTAGGCCCTCCTGCCCACTATAGAGCATTATATTAACCTGCTTTAAAGGAAAATATGCTACCCAATCGTATGTTCCTACTTCTGAAAATTTTCCACATTTGTAAGGTTCAACGCAAAAACCAAGTTTGAGACCTATCATGAGCAACATTTTCTAAGAATACTTAAAGCTAAGCCACGCTAAAGGTATTTTCCACCAACTAATTGGTTCTTTATAGTTGCACTACAGGAACTTTATCCAGAGTTTGGTGCAATGCATTTCCCTATTTGTGGTGCAAAAGGATTCTATTGTTATGGTTGAATCTATTTACAAATTCAATAGAATTTTTGATAAATTGTAATATAGAGTTGTTTCAATGAGAATCGACTTAACAATCCGTTTCATTACAAGTTTAAGCCAAATTAGCTGCCAGTCCAAACTGGTCCATCGATCAATCCAAATACAAACATGAAAGCAAGCCAGCAACATGTAAAATATGTCTGTGAGGACATATCATTGTCCGAAAGCATACAGATCTTATCCCAGAAAATAATGGCCAACTCCAAACTCCTTTAAACATCAACTAAAATTATTTGACGGATCGTGTACAGTCCACCAATCCCAGCAAATATATAGTAGATATTAATATTTGTGGAGTTATTGTTCATGCATTTGGGTTTGGGTACGGGTTGGATTTAACCCAGTACAAAATTTAATAAATGACATATATTACTCTACTATATTAATGAGACACAGTTTATTTACTAGATTAATATTTGTGGAGTTATTGTTTCATTAAGCAGGGGCTCCTGTCACAAGCTTGCTACTTTCTGCGTCTCTTCGTTCGGCCCTGATAGTCAACTCCTGGTGAACCAGTGGTGAACCTACTCAGAACTTTCACGCTCTTATGGCCTAAACAATGGCTTCCTCACCTAACAACGGTCGTGACGTCCCTTCGTTCATTTGGAAAACTTCCTGCGAACTTCGGATGAAATCACAGAGACAACTACTACCGCAGCAGACAATGCAAAAGCGCAGACAAGGTATTCAGATGCAGAATGGTGTACTCATTTTATTTCAGAATGGATAAACTGATTACAAAGAGATTCTTTACAGAGATAGACTATCTTCGCATTTATCGTACTTTATGCCGTTCTCAAGGAACAAGCATTACCGAAGGCTACCTGGCGATAGATAGGCTCTGCCTCAGAATATGACACAACTCATTTACAGACTGGACGACTTTCTAAATGATTCGGCCACTTTAGGTTCTCACCAGTGCCGAGCACACTAATGCGCAGGCTCCCAAATCACCTAAGGACTTGAGTTCTTCTTGTGTTGCAAGCAGATCAGACAGAATGTCCGCAGATGCAGAGTAGGAGAGGCACTCGACTCAAAACACACAAAGACTCTAACTGACTCCAAATGCGAATGCCTTTGTAATGGGCCTTACCCTCCTTATATAGGAAGTGAAGGGGGACAATCATCACTGTAGGTCATCCGTGAACTGACCTAAAGGTGGATGGAATTATTACTTTCGGATAGTGCTAGGGCAACGTCCACACAAAGATTCCAGTCCGATGGATGGAATAGTTTCTTTTGGGTAATGCCAAAGCGACATCTGATCGTAGATTCCTGTCCGGAAAAGTAAATCTTACGAAAGATAACAAAGTGGATGCTTTTTGTAAAAGCCCACAGACAAATATAGACCGTAAATTATTTACACTGTGAATGCTTTGGTACAACAAATCTCACAAGAAATCTGGTCACAATTAAGCCCTTGTGACTGGTACTCATTATTACATCAGAAAATAGTAAGATTAGGGAATCTGTCCCTTTTATACTACATTGTGTCCCAGGCTTTTATGTAGATCCTGCGGACAATCATCGGCTTCCGTAGTACAATTTGATACTGGACTTTGGTTAATACAAGCCATTCCATGTGTTCTCTCATATATTCTTCAAGGGAATTATTATATGGAGATGACTTGTATGCTGCGCATTCACCTTCAGTCATTTGTTTAACAGTGTTATAAATAGGGTGATTACAGTTTGTACTACATTGCTCAATACATGGTCTACAAATATTTTTGCAATATTTTTCATGTTCTACAGGATCCATGGCAGTTCTGTTTATTCCATAGTTAATCCACTAGTCTCTAAACCATTTGCATTGCTGATATCCTTGGAAATGACCAATGGCACTAAATCTGACTCTGGTATAGTAGGTTTCGACCTTGTCGTCGAGGTTGAGAAATTCCCACATGAGCTGCTTGTAGTCTGCAAAGTTGTACATTGTATCTGGAAATATGGTCCTGGGATCATTTCTTGGCCATCTGGAAGCTGGCTGAGTTCTAACATGGCTTGGCTCATTCCAGAGATCTCTTGTCCTATATATGCAGACATACCCTTCATACATTCCTGTGCTGCGTCCACCATGGCACCAGATAGTGGCAATGTCGTGAAAATTTTGTTCCAAAGACTGTCGTGCAAGATCACCATCCTGTCTTTCTTTATCATATAACATATCATGAATCTACTTTCCTCCTTTAGGGTAAACTTTTCTTTCTCAAACAAAGTTTTGGAGGTCGGTATGCGGCTGTAGGTTGGCATCTAACACCTTTGTATTTTGGAGCTACCACGTGAGTTTCCAGTTTATTTTATAGGTCTCCCAGTCTTGGTCATCAGGGACAGTTCTCAAGACTTCTTGTTTCTGGTGCTAGTCCCACTCTGTGATAATCATCATGACATGATATTTTGATTCAATGTATTCTCTGCTTAAAAAAACAGGCAGATTATTGTCTTTTCCTTTGATGTGCTCTACCTGAAAAATCAAATTTTGCAAATAAAGCCTGCCATTCGGCAAACTTGGCTTCTCCAACCTTCTTGATGTCTTTTGTTAACACCTTTTGCAGAGCAGATGCATCAGTTCTCAGAAGAAAAGGTTTATTAATGAGATAAACTTCAAACTTACTGATACAGTTCCATGCTGCCTTGACCTCTTTCTCGATCATGGAGTAATTCAGTTCAGCTGGATTCCATACTCCAGAGGCGAATTGAACAACTTGTTCTTCTTTTCCAACCTTTTGCTTTAAGACTCCACCCCATCCAATATTACTTGCGTCTGATTCAACAATTTTGTAGGCAATATCATCAACAACGTATAGAATAGGCAAAGATTTTACCTTTGCTTTAATGTTCTGGACTGCTCTGGTATAAAATTTTGTCCATTCTCGAGGATTCTTCTTTAGCCGTTTGTTCAATATCCTTCTGTCATTGGAACAGTCCTGGTAAAAGTTGCTGACGTAGTTTAGGCAGCCTAAGAACCTTTGCAGTTGGTTCTTTTCTGTAATGACATCTGGAAACTTATCTGCAAATTCTAAAGCATGTTTCTGCAAAGTTATCTGCCCATTGCAGATTGTATGACCCAAAAATTTGATAGTGATTTGGAATACCTCTATCTTCTTTTTGCTAAGCACCAGGCCATTGTGCTTAATCAAATTCTTAAAAATATTTACATGTTTAAAATGTTCCTGGATGTTCTTGGAAAATATTAATACATCATCAATATATACAATCAGCCAATCAAAATATGGCTTAAAAATACCGTCCATTACCTTTTGAAATTTTGATGGAGCATTCTTGAGTCCAAAAGGCATAACATTCCATTCATAATGTCTTGCTGGTATGCTGAAGGCAGTTTTAAACTTATCTTTCTCAGCAATGGCCACTTGCCAAAATCCTTCTTTCAGGTCAAATTTGGAAAAACTCTTGGCACCTGCTATCCTTCTGATTAAGTCTCCTTTGTGTGGTATCGGATAGGTGTCATTAGCTAGGACTAAATTGAGAGGCTTATAATTGATAACTAGTCTCGGGATGCCTCTATTTGTTCAACTCTTTTGTTTACATAGAACCCATAACAGTTCTAGGGACTATCAGATTCTCTTATTAGTCCTCTACTAAGGAGTTGCTGAATTTCTTTTTGGCAAAGATCTCTGTATTCTTTGCTCATTGGAATGGCTCTACTCTTACAAGGCTTACCAGCGTATCCTTCCTTGTAAGGGAGCTCGATTGTGTGCTGCTTCCTATGCCAGAATGCATTAGGTTCTTCTGAGCAGCAATCTTCTTCTAATTGTGTCTTCAATTCTCCAATTCTAGTCTTGATCTGGGGTGCTTTAAACTGTTCTTCGATCCTCAAAGTAGATTTCAGATCTTTTAGATCCGACAATCTAGCTTCGGCCCTATCCAGATTTTGCACAGTATGTACCATTGTAGAAATTCTAGGACTGGAGATATATGGAAGTTCAATTTTCTTTCTTGTCCCTTTTGAAGTGGGGATAGAAATAAAATATTCAACTTTTCCTCCTTTGAGTCTGAGTGACCCATGAGGTTCTACTGCTGCAAGAAATATATTACCAAGTATGCAATCTACTGGAATGCCAGCTACTGCAAACTTCACATAAACACAGTGGCTATCAAAGCAAACAGATGCTTTGGGTACTTCATATCTAAGCTTTTTATTACCCAATCCCACCACTTCTCTTTCTGCAGTCACCCAATATTTTGCTGGGATATTTTTCATATTTAAAATGTTAATATCTGCTCCAGAATCAATAAGAGCAACCATTTCAAACATTTGCCCTTTTATACAGATATTTACGAGAACATGATATTGTTGATAGGAGATAGTAAGTAACCTCATATCCCTGAACCCAAAATTTGGATCCTTCATTCCTTTCAGCAATTTGAACTTCTTGATTACTGCTATGAGAAGCAGTATGCAATGGCTGATCATTATCTTCTTCTTTTGCCATCTATTTCCCTTTCTGTATTTCTGCCATTTGAGCTGTTAATTCAGAAATTTTAGTCTTGAGGATATGAATTTCTCAACCGACTTCTCCTAAAGTAAGGGACCTTACTCTATCAGGCTTCTGCTGATGCCTCTGAAATGATTTTGTATTTTTCTCATATGATGCATCAACACAAATAGATTTCTTACCTGAGTTGTTTGAAGCTTTTGCTTTTAGCTGATCCATAAAAGCTTTCGTCAGCCGATTTTTCGTCTCTCCATCCTCCATAGCACGAATTTGTGACAAAATCTTCAGTTCTTCTTCTTCTGTCACGGCCATAAGGACTTTTTCTTTCAGGGGCTTAGGCTTTTCTCCTTCTTCTTCACTTGAGTCGCTGAAATATTCAGAATCAGAAATATACTGAACATGGCAAGCACATTCTTCAGAATCAGAACATAAACAGTCTGAAGAATTTGAATCTAAACATTACTCGATATGAGCATGAAGTTCTTCTGCAAATGAAGAACTAAAAGAATCATAAGAAAACTCTTCAATTTGGTGCTGCTGAGTTATTTCTCTGATGGTGACGTTCGGGCAGTGTTCTGTGCTGGGAGCATGAGAACCACATTTCATGCATACAATTTCTCTTCTTCCTTCTTGCTTTACTTGTTTGTTTCTTTGGGCAAAGATTTGGGACTTCTTTCCCTTGTTTAGTTTTGATGCTTCACCCTCTGGACATCGAGAGGAAGTGTGTCCAGTTTTCCCACACAACCAACAAGTAATTTTATTCCATCTGTCTTGCTTATGAGTATGCAGATGTATATCAGAGGGATTGTAATAATGCGTTTTGGGAACATTTTTATAATACCCTCTTTTTGTTCCAGAGGCTTGGCCTCGCCTCGGCTTGAATATCTGCGTTTGGAGTGTGGATAATTTCTTCGATTTTTGTAGAAAGTCTCTTTAAACTCTCTTTTGGCTCTTTTCTTAGCCTTCCTTTTCTTTACCAAAGGATCATCCAGTGTTAATCCATATTTACTGCATATGGATTTTTTGTCAGGCAGTCTGGAAAGCTTTTCCAGTGACTTATTTACCTTTGAGCTAGTGCATAGACTGACCAGTGTCTTTGTAGTGAGAGAATAAATCTCTCCCCATGTATATGACTCAAAGAGTAATTGAAAGACTTCCTGCATTCTTATATAATCAACAAATTTAGATGGCCGAGCTGCAAGATATACCTGTTTCCATAACAGGTTCTTTGAGTCTTTGACTTCATATATCCTCTTCATCCAATCCCTGTGGAAGTCATCATATTGAGACATTTTTTGGCACTTTAAATTCATCATAATGACTTCATTTTTATCAGCGATCTCTGTTTCACTTCCACTCCAATGTTCCAAGATCATTCATGTAAGTGCCCCTATCATGTTGCTGATAACTGTGCCATCAGGATTATGTATCACATCTCCTTTCTCATCTTTTAGCACTTCTGCTTCCATTGTTTCTCTGAGCTTTGGAGATGATTCTATCTCCCACCACCTGAGGAGTGTCCCTGTAAAACACTAAATAATTGTCCTACAAGCATCAATTTCAGATTTCCCTCGCAGACACATGAGCTTATATTATGTATACATGATATCAATCATCTGCCTTATTTGGCCTATACTCATGTTATCTATATTCCACTCTCTGTGGGAATCAAGGAAAAAGGTGTGTGTTTTAGGAAGTTTTCCTTTGCCTTCTATGTCAGGTGCAAGATATTTGTTGAACATATGTTCAAGAGGTTCATATATGGGAAAGATCTGGTCTGTCTGTTCTTTTCCTTTTTCTACTTCTTCATCCTTAAAGAGGGATGCAATTGTGGTTTTATTTGTAGCCTGAGTATCTGATGAAGACATGGCTACTTCTTTAGGAAATAATGCAGGAAACCTGTCTATAGATTTCACAGGGTCCTGTATTCTTATGCTTCTTTTTACAAGAAAGGAGTTTGGAACTGGCTTCTCAATTTTAGACAGACTTATATTTTCAACTTTGCCAGTTAAACCAAATATAATTTGTTTAGTTGTGTTAAATGACCAACTAACTTTTCTTCTACTCCTTCTATTTTGTTTAATGACTCTCTGGCATAAGAATGAATCGTTCTAGTTTCAAACTGTACATTGTTCAAACATTTATTTACATCATTTAATGATACTTGGTGTTACACAAAAATATCGTCACCATGATTATTTGCAGTCAGTATGAGTCTATCATCACTTGTACTTTCCTCCTAAGCAGGTTTCAGACCTCAGTTCTTCAAATCAAGCTTTGGAAATGAGAGAAAGACATTAAAAATCAATGTAACTCTGGTTCCGCACTTTCTCTCATGGTCACCTGCGGTCCCGCACCTTCTGTGTACAAAATTTGTGGACCTACCCGCTCTGTCCCTAACGGTGTAGGTGCGAACCCCTGTGAAAGTCAAAAGGCGCAAGTTTTATCTTAAAAAACTCACTTTGGGTTAATTCTAGAGGTTTCTAGAAGGAATTTTGATGTGGATTGTTCGCTATGAGGTGGTTCATGCATACCAAAAGAGAAGGAGCTAATCCCTTGATGAGAGGAGCTATCCCTTTGAAGGAGGGCTTTATCCCTTTGAAGGAGGACCTAGTAACCTCCCTCCATTGCACTATAAATACAGGCATTGGGCTGGTTGCTAGGGAGGTTAGAAGCTGAACATTTTTTAGGGTAAATGCTGGTGAAATCAAGACTTCCTAGTTAAGCCTAAAGAGGAGAGATCAAATACCTTTTTGGTTTCATTGGGGAGTGAGTGAAACTTGTCAAAGTAGAGGAGATTTCTTTCTGGACCCTGGGAGGAGCTTGTACAGCGTCAAGGCAAAGGTTGTAAAGTTCTTCTTCTTTTGAATTAATACAATCAAACTCATTTTTCTCAACAAGTATCTTATGTTATTTGTTTCATGGACTCCTTGAATTTCATGTTAAATATGTTTTATGCAATTGGCTTTTCAGGTGCTATTTAATTTGTTTGCCTTGTTTGTGTTTGCAGATTCGCGAAAAGGAGCTCATTTGGATCGAAGAAGCGAGGGCATCCACAAGCTTGCGTTGGACCTAAGGTAGGCCCTAAAAACACTTGTTTGCTATTGTTTATCAAAGCATATTTAGAGAAAGATAGTGTCTGGTTGGTTTGCTTGTCATTAGGTCTTCTTTAGATTCTAGGAAGGTCTATCTTGTCCGCAAGATCGACTTATTCTGTGTGACAAAATGGCGACTCCACTGGGGACTTGATTGTTTTCCTTGTTTTTACTTTGACCTGAGAAACTCTATTTTGTTTCTGTTTTTGGTTGTTGTGTGTAAAATTGGGTAGAGTTTGTAGATCCAGGGTTATTTTTAGTTTTTCATAGCTTTGGGAGAGAACCGCACCCTAGTTGTTTGACACAGTGCGTACTTACCCGCAGCTTGTCTTTTAGCACAGAGCGGGACCGCACCTGTGTAATGTGGCTGTGGGCTTGGACCCTGTCAAAAATTTGAAAACCCTAAAATTTCCTCTTTTAGTCAGCTTAGTTTGTTTTTAGAAATTGTTATCCACTGCCCAGACCTACATATAACTTGTCAGAAGCTTTCCTTGGATTGGTTTCGTTAGTATTAGGGTTTTAGGTGAAATTCCTAGGAGTTTTGCTTGTTGGGTTGTTTTTCATTTTGGTTGTGTAGTGGCTCTGAGCTTAGAGGCTGTAGGGACTTCAGATCACCTTAGTGTCTACCAGCTTTCTTATGAGTCTAACCATTTATGAAATCTCCCCTTGTTTGAGGAATCCGCTTTGAGGTTTCTCTTTACAAAACTTCGAAAAGCTTGTGTTTGAGAGTTTGGATTTTCATTTTCAAAAAGTAAACAAAATTGGTTGTTCTTGACTGATTTGTGATTCTGCATAATTAGTCCTTAGCTTGCATCTAGCTGAGTAAAACATCCTTAAAAAAGACTTTTAGTAGGCTTTGACTTCAAATAGATTTTTTATAGTTTGTAGATCTCAAAGTTAGTCATTTTCATTAGTTTTGAGTCTTTTATTAAAAAATATAAAAAATATCTTTTGAAAAAAGTTGTTTTTGTAGTGATTGAGTGCTTTGAAACGAAAAAGGAATTTTTTGTGAAATAACTAGTTGTCTCGTTTTGAGTGTTTTGGAAAGGAAAAGCTCTTCTTTTAATTTGTTTTATTGAGAACGATTTGTGTTTACAAAGTATTTGCATTCTCAAACTCTTTCTTAGTTTAGAAGTTCATCGAAGAGAAAAAGATTGTTTAGATCATCTTAGGTGCATTTTTAGTGATTTTGAGTCGAGTCTTCATACCGCGATTTTCATCTCCGCACCTTTGGACTTAAACAAAAACCACTAAAATTAACGCTTAAAGTAAAATTCACCTAGTAACATTTGTATTGCTAGGGTTCTGATACACCAACGTAGCTTAGGCTAGTGTCTTGGAGTAGGAGAGTAATTAACTCTCCAAGACAGTAAAAACAAACAAGTAGTTGTATCTTGTGGTAGGGAAGAAATCCAATTGTTGCATTTATGCTCTGGGAAAGCTCCTCTTAAAGGAGAAGCACGAGATCGTGTCCGAACCAGTGTGGGAATCAATCCTTCCTCATTGGGAACGACGCCAGATATTCACCTATTAAAAAACGGTAAACCTCGGATTAACCATTGTCGAGGAGCCTGGGGTCACTTGTTGGTAAACCTTAGATTATGTCAAGGAGCCTTCAAAGGGATTGAGCTTGCTACTCTGCCCTTGCGTGCGTATCGGATCGTAGACTGTTCCCCAGGTGTATTTGTCTCAGTTGGTAACCTTAGTGGCCATATTCTTTAGGACTCTTCCTGAGGTGACAGTGGTGGGAAGATCCCACTGTACCTGGAGCAGACGTCAACTAGACTCACTTGGATTTTCTGGGGGGTTCACTTCACTCGAGATGGTCAAGTGGAGGAAATTGTGCCAGTCTGTTCATTAAGTAGGTTCCGGGGTAACTGTTCCAACCACCATTTCTGTATTGAACTCTGCGATGTTGGATTTCATCACCAACTAGTGTTTTCAGTCCGAAAGTTACTATTTGTGTGTGTTTGATCTCCTAGATTCTTTATGCGTGTGATTCAAATTTTTTTTGTTCTTTAGAGACTTTAGGTGCTTTTTCATTGAGATTTTACTTTGTTTGCGTGTGAAGTAGTTAAAAGTTTTTAACTGTGGCTGAATTACTAAGACAGTCCCGTAGACTTCAGGGCCAGTCTCCTGAGATTGTAAACGTGGTTGAGTTACTGAGGAAGTCCCATAGACTTCGGGGCCAACCTCCTTAGGAAGTACCAAGCCAGCTTGAAGGCTTGAAAGTCCTCGTAACTCCTAGAGACAGTAGAGTTGGGTCACCGGAAGAAGGAGAATCTTCTTTGATAGTAAATCCTGATTTTCAAACGCCAGTAGCAGACTATAATCCGCAGTCAGTGTCTGTTTCCAAAATTGCTGGTAACTTTTCATCTACTACTGATATAGGTGAGGAACCTGAAATATCTGAGCCTGAAATTGAATTTGCTGCTACTCCGACATCGGGGTTTGTTTCTCCAACTTTTAGTGGTCCTAGTTCACCTAGGGTAGAAAGAGTAATCACTCAAGATCTTCCTTATGGACTTATTGCTATTGAAGAACTTGCTCCGGAAGAAGAAGAAGTAGGCATCCCTATCCCTGAAAATCAACAGGTTATTGAACTAAGGGAGCGTGAATCAATTTTTTACAGTCCACCTAGCAGCAGTTCTTGGTATCTTTCTTTGACTAATTATTTAGAAAACTCAGGGTTAAGTTTTTCACCACTTCATGCTCCTTATCACTCAACACCTAGAGGTTTTTATACTCCCGTAAATATGTCAAGACAGTCGTCCATGTTTACTCAATCGCCCGAATCCTTTTTGTACGGCGGTCCATCTGTTCCCTCTGGGTATCAGTCTCTTTCTGGTACTTTTTTGGGAGCATCTCCTCAACCCATTGAGCAAGGGTTATTAACTGGAAGCAATGGTACAAATCCGTTGAGCGTAGAAGACATTCTTATGATGTCAGGTTCTATTCCCAATCCTCAACCTCAAGGTGGCCAGTTATTGCCTGGGGGCAGCCTCAATTAACGCCTGGGGGGCAACCTCAAGGTACACAATTTGCATCTGGGGGGCAACCTCAAGGACAGTACATACCTATGGGACAGTATGTTCCTCAAGGTCAACCCCAGACTCAATATGTACCCCAAGGTCAACCCCAGTATCAATTTATACCTCAAGGTCAACCCCAGTATCAGTATGTGCCTCAAGGGTATCAACCCCAAGGTCAATACTCGAACCAAGGTTTCCAACCACCCTAAGGTCAAACGTTTGTTCAAGGAACGGAAATGTACCTTTGAATTATCAATCCTACCCTCAACCTAGTTATGGTCCTCAGTAATCTCAACCAGTTATGGGTCAGTACCCCGAAGAATATAGTGTGGGATCCATCGCAAACCCAACAGGTGTTGCAGCCAAGTGTACAGTTGTCATCTCAAACTGGACAACCCTTAGTTTCTGGTTCATCCCAGCAACCAGTCCAGTCTAACATTCAAACTTCTGTACCTTCGGTAGTTTCTCAGTCTGGGCCTAGTACACCTTGTACTCTGCCTCAAACGACTGCTACAACTGCCGCAACATCTGTTCAATCTACCCCACCTACTTCTGGAGTATCGACATCTCTTGTTTCTACTTTTCCTGTATCTACTCCTCAGACATCTTTACCACCGTCTGGATCTACGATTCAAACTTCGGTTCAAATGCCTGTAGGACAACCTGGTTTAAGTACGGTTGTCACAAGTCAACCACAATTCACTTATCAACCGTACCAGGGACAGTACCAATTCGGTCCTGCTATGCAGCAGCCAATTTATCAGTATCAACCGTACCAGGGACAGTACCAATTCGGTCCTGCAGTGTAGCAGCCAGTTATCAGTATCAACTGTACCCTGGGTACACTTATCAACAACCACAACAACCCCAGTACGGTCCGTTAATCTTGGTTTTCCGGGAGGATACAATATCCCGAACGCCATTCCCCATTCCTATATCCTGGATATCCTCTTCCTGGGGCTGGTTTCATGACCCAGAGTTTTAGGGACCCTAATCGACAGTTACCGTTTATCGCAACTTTGGACTTACCTGACTTGTCGCGCCTAACGAACGATCCCATTAATTATCTTCCGTTTTGGCCGCCAATGCCGAATAAGTTGCCCAGTGACATTCCCAAGTTCGAAGGTAAATCAGGAGAGGACCCGTCGAACCATGTGACGACTTACCACCTCTGGTGTGCGTCTAACTCCATCACAGATGATTCAATCCGTCTTAGACTTTCCAGCACACTCTAATTCGTCTCGCGGCCAAGTGGTACATTGAGTTACCGCGAGGCACTTTTTATAATTTTAGTCAGTTAGCTACCTCGTTTTTAACTCACTTTTATTTGCCAGTCCGATATGACAATGGCACGGAATTGTTAACTTCACTAAAACAATCGACATCCACTTACATTTCAGATCATATTCATGAGTGGAGACGTCGACGTCGTTTAGTGAAGGTATTTATTCCGGATCAGATCTTGGCTGAGTGGTTTGTAAAATCTTTATTGCCAAAGATCACTGAAGATGTTGCTAAAGCCGGAGTTGTTACTGAGGAGCAAGTCATTGCTCAAGCACAATACCTTGACTTGGTCTATACTCAGTCGGGTACGTTACATGAAAAAATCCTCGATCTCCCAAGCAAAATCAAATCACTGCAGCTCCTTCGGGATTTCATGCCGCCGATGGTATGATTGGCACGGTTAACACTAAAATTAAGAAGAAGTCTTCCAAGAATTCTTCTCCCATTATAACCTTGTCTGATTCCCCAATAGGAATTCTTCTGCAGAGATTTCCGCCGATATTCACGTTGTAGAATCATCTACAGCCAAATCAAAATCCGGTGGGAAGAAGAAAGGAAAGAAGGAATAAAACGGACAAAAGTTCAAAGGAGAAACTGAAAATGCGGAATCCAATGACGAAAAGCGCAAACCTCGTTATCCTTGTCTCATTTGTGACGATGAACATTTTACAAGAGACTGCCCTCATCGTGCAGAGGTTGCGAAAATTGTCAAGGGTTCCCAAACTCCTGCTGTTTTGAAGGATCCTTTTCCGGCTCAAGACAGTAAGATGATAGGTTCATCCTCGAGTGCCAATGAAGAACCCATACTGATGATGTCCCATGTTAGGATTGCGACTCGATCGCAAGATTATGGTAGTAAGAGTCCTGTTGATGGTAAAGAAGCAGAATCTTCTCATTCTAATCCATCAACCTCAGCTCCCGGTTCCGATCCACTACAGATCGAGAAACCTAATCCAGACTTGGTAATCAAACCACCCGCCAAGGGTATACTTCGAAAGTCAGCTTTCAATCCACATGCGAGAGCGGCTCAGAATTATAACATTGTTGAGGATTTAGCTGTTTCATCCTCAGCAATGTCGGCTTTGGAAGTGCTGCAATCATGCTCAGCACAACGTAAATTGCTTTTGTCGGCTATAGGAGCTGTTGATCTTCAGGACCCGAACCTAATAATTTTCGATCTAGAAAATAGTACACCACATTTGCCCTCATCAAATGGCTTTCCAGATTCCAGTGATAGTCAAAAACAGGCCTATTCATCGGACTGTAATTGATGAGGGAGCCTCAACGTGTATTATGTCGATACAGTGTTGGAGATCGCTTGGTTCTCCTTCGCTAAATCAATCCCCGACAATTCTAAAGGCCTTTGATGGCCGTGGGTTTCATCCTTTTGGCATTCTACAGGATTTGCCTATAGGGGTTGAAGGAAAAACCGTTAGTCTAGATGTGGAGGTGGTTGATGCCCCTCTAGATTACAACCTTCTCTTGGGTCGAAGTTGGTCTTACGCTATGACAGCAGTCGTTTCATCGGTCTTTCGAGTAATAAAGTTTCCACACAATGGAAAGATCGTAACAATAGACCAGCTGGCTTACTTTTCATCCGACCCAGCCTCTTCGGAGAGTATTCAACATGTTGGTAAAATGACTATCCCATATAAGGATGTTGGAGTAGGATTAGTTAAAGATGTCGGTTTACTGGGAACTTTTCCTTTTCCTCCAATCAACGCATCATCTTCATTTGCAACCATTCATATGATTACATCAGACACCATTATTTATGATGATCCTTGGATCGTCCCTTCTGAATCTGAGATAGACTCGTTTGGTAATGCCATGCCTTTGAGTCCATATGAAATTGCCTATGAAGCCGTGCAGTCTTTTGCCGACCCATGTTCAACCGAAAATGACTTAATGAATGTGGTCCGTGAGGAATCACTTTTCACATCAACCTTGGATTTAACTACGTTTCCCTGAACTCGTTCACTATGATGAGAAAATTCGTGAAATCCTATGTGTAGATGATTTACCATGGAAGATCTCCATCACAGATCTTCGTTTTTACCTGAGGATGATAGTTTTGAAAATGATTTGTCATCAATTTTTACAACAGAATATGTCAAGGAACCTCAGAATCCAATGAAACATCCCGATTCAGAGTTAAATTTGGGAAAACATCTCTCGAACTATTCCTATTGACATTTCGGTTAAGCCCGAAATGTTGAGAACATTCATATAGGTGCCTCATGTAGAGATGACGAAATTCAATTATATAAGGCCCTATTTCAAGAATTCCGCGACGTGTTTGCCTGGTCCTATGAGGAAATGCCAGGAATTGATCCCGGGATTGTTGTTCATGAGATCAAGACTTACCCGACGCTAAACCCGTCCGGCAACGTTTTGCGTCAGATTCACCCACGAAAAGCTGCTGCAATTAAAGCAGAAGTTGAAAAATTGTTGAAAGCAAGTTTCATTAATCCGATCCCGTTAACGATTGGGTATCGAATATTGTTTCGGTTAACAAAAAGTAGGGAACAATAAGAATATGCATCGACTATAGGGACATTAATCGATCCTGACCAAAAGACAATTACCCAACTCCTTATATCGATCAAATCATTGATGATTGTGCTGGCAGCGAAATATTCTCCTTTACGGACGATTTTTTCTGAATACAATCAAATCAACATTCTACCTACCGATCAACCAAAAACGGATTTCATTTGTCCATGGGGGACATTTTCTTATTGCAAATTACCTTTTGGGCTTAAGAATGCTTGGAGCAACTTTTCAAAGGGCGATGTCTTATGTGTTTCATGACATCAAGCACATTGTGCAACCCTATCTCGATGACTTGCCTACTCATTCATTACATCGAGCTGATCACCTCGTCCATTTACGAGCAATCTTTATGAGGTGTAGGCATTATCGTATTCGGTTGAACCCACACAAATGTGTCTTCTGTATAGAAACGGGTCGATTGCTGGGGTTTGTAGTTTCGAAAGCCGACATTCGCGTTGATCCCTAGAAGGTCGAAGCTATCATCAAATTGCCTCCTCCTTCGAGTCTTCGCCACTCCAAAGTTTGCAGGGAAAGCAAAATTTTTTGTACGACGATTCATTCCTAACTACGCCGAGGTTACAAAGGGTTTTACCTGGTTTTTTGAAACAAAACACTCAATTCTATTGGGATGAGATAGCTCAAAAATCTTTTGATGCACTCAAACATGTGTTGACCCATGCACCGTTGTTGCATCCTCCCAACTACAACCAGGATTACTTCTTGTATCTCGCCGCCTCTCATTCCACCATTGGAATGGTCTTAGTTCAGGAAGATGAATTCGGAATGGAACATGTGATATATTACCTCAGTCGAACCTTGAATCCTACTGAGCTAAAATACTCACATGTGGAGAAATTGGCATTGGCAGCCGTTTAAGCTGTCCAACGTTTTCGTCACTACATTTTACTACGTAAAACTACGGTAATTTCGGATTGTAACCCTATGATCTAAATTTTGACCAAACAATTGCGAGGGGGCAAGTACTCTAAATGGATCGTTATCCTGCCAGAGTTCGACTTGGAATTTGAGAAATCTAAGTCTAAGAAATCTTTATTTTTTTCGGAGTTAATGTGTGACTTCCCGCGTGCTGACACGGAAACTGTGGCGGAGGAGCCCATTGCGGACGAATTCTTGTTTCTAATCAGCACTTTAGATCCATGGTATGGGGATATCATCGTTTATCTCCATACCCAATCCTTTCGGCCAGAAATTTCAAGGTCAGAACGTCGGAAAATTCGATTCTAGTCCCAACAATTCAGAATTATTGGAGATACTCTTTATCGCCGTGGGGCGGATTCTGTTTTTCGACGTTGTTTAACTCACGAGGAAGCTGAAAGGGTTCTAAATGACTGTCACTCTGGAGTGTGTGGCGGTCATATTCTGGGTTTTCCACAGCCCAAAAGATATTGTGCGCTGGCTACTTCTGCCGTCTTTATTTAAAGATTGTATTACGGCGGTCCGAAAATGCCACAACTGCAAGATTTTTGATCGTAAGATGCGCGCTCCACCTACTCCTCTCCACCCTATAATTTTCGTTGGTCCTTTTACTAAATGGGGTATCGATTTTATTACATGTAACCCTCACTCGGCCGGGGGGCATGCGTATATCATCCTTGTGGTAGATTATTTTACTAAGTGGGCCGAGGCGATGCCTACATTTCGAGGCAGACGCAAGACAGCTGCAATTTTCGTGTTCAATCATATAATTGCTAGGTTTGGTGTCCCACAAGCGATAATAACTAATCATGGGCGTCATTTTCGAAACGTTTATGATGACCGAACTTACAGGGCAGCTTTTATTACGTCACATAGTTCAACCCCTTATTATCCACAAGCGAATGGTCTGGTTGAGTCCATCAACAAAGTTTTAGTTATCATGATCCGACGAATCATTGGGATTCATCGGTCGAATTGGCACAACATCTATTTTCAGCGCTTTGGGCATACCAAACTTCAGTAAAAAC